>JANSJP010000010.1:0-600000 GCA_024734325.1 Lactarius hatsudake | reverse complement strand
GTGCCCTGGCCTGCGTAGTGCCAGGAGGGGTCAGAGGGGAACACGGCTGAGAGCAGCGCGACAATGCCGGCTTGGTGTGTTGCGGCGAGTGGTACCTGCACGAGGTAGAACAGCGTCGAGTTACCGAACGGCGGCGAACGCGCCTGCCAGTGCATGTTCATCATCGCAAACGCGGCCGCCGTGGCATGCACCGCGAGTGGGAGAAGCGCCGTGCCGGCCCGTGCGCACCGCTGTGTGACGGCTCGATGCGAAGAGCAGCGCCTCTGCAAGATACGTCGTCGCAAGCACACGGCGGTTGAATTGCACCGTCGTAAGGATTCTCGAAGAGATTACGCCATATACCCTTGCCCCCGTCTCCGGCGTCCGCGCAGCCGGGCGACAAGAGTTCGTTCAAGGGCGGTGCGAGGCGTCCACCCATTGGTGGAAACCCGTTGTATACCAGGCCTGCCGAGCGCAGCGACGAACGCACCTAAGTTTCACACTCTAGAAAGGCCGCGGAAGAGGATGGACGCTCCGGCTACCCAACGAGTTGTACAGAAGTTATCAATATCAAGAATGAGGTTATACAGAATTACTACACGAGTTTTTGAAGGAATTACATGTATCTCAGGGCATCTGATACAACTCGCTGAGAGGGTGACCACAGCGCCTCAAAGGTTCAAGAATGGTTTCAATAAACCAGTGAACCCCGTGGCTTCCTCATCGAGTCTGCGATACCCAAAAATGCCTCCATAAGGCGCACCTAGAAGGTGTTAATATTGTTTGGCCCACCGAGACGTATAGGTTCTCACCGTGTCTAGGGCAGTGGCGAAAGATGATGGGGGGACACTCGCGGCTACCGGAAGTCCAGGGTTCTGAGGAGCGCTTTCCTGTATTTCAAGTGCAATCTGAACCATCTTGCGGAGGATGGGGACTGAAGAGTCTGGACCAAACGAGACTGCGTGAAACGAGAGCGGTTTCCTACGAAGATGGTGAGCGATCTCAGGCCCGGGGAACAAGCAAAAGGGGCTCACCCGTGTTGGAGGGCGGAGCGACAAAGATCTTGGACTACCTCATCGGAGACCGCGCATTTCCCATCAGAAAGGAAAATCATAATCGGCGTCCTAAGTTTTAAGAAAGTTTCAAAAACGAAGGGGTCACAACGAAAACCAGATTCAGGCTACAAACCTTTCCGTGCTCCATTTTCGCACCATGATGGTTTGAGCTGCGCGGAGAGCTCTCGCAAAGTCTGTTTTGCCCTTGGCCTTATGAGATAGCAAAATATCTAAGAGCTGGTCCGGCGAGCTTGTAAAGTCGTTGACCACGGCAGGTGTAGTTGATTCATTAAAAAGTATGACGCTGTAGGCATCCCGTCGTGTGACAGCTGGTCCTTGCCCCTCCGTAGCACCGAAATTGCGGGCGGGCCAGAAGCTGTATAGAGCGGAATATACTGCATCGAGCCCGCTTTGGGTGCCAAGTGTCCGTTGCCCCGCAGCGACCGCAGCGTGGCGGGCAGACCAGAAACCATACAGAGCTGAATAGACAGCGCCGAGCCTGTTATTTAAGCGCTCCTGGATACGCTCGGCTGCGGGTCCATTGGCCAAGGGCTGGCGGTCGCTGTAACGCATAGAGCTGGATCTTGAATTGAAAAATGAGACCGCGTAAAATCAGCCAAGTCGTGTCACCCACTTGTCAATGACGAATATCCTACAATAACCCGGCGTATTAGCAGTCACCTAGTAAGCTAGGGCTAGACTTACACGTGGAATGCTTGCTGCATCATAACGGGACTGTTACAATCAAACAAATGTCCGTCATTAGAGATATAACCAGGACCGTTTATATGATCTTCGAGTTTTTTCGGGGGATGGAATAAGGGCAATGTGCAATAAGACGGCTGCCCCGAGCCGGCTTCCGTCGCGGAGTGTTCGGGGCCTGAGCATGAGCGACGTAGGTCGTAAACCCAAATAAATCCATCAACATCACGACATACCCGAGCACATAGCATCACTACGACGAGATCAGTGGCTCGTTGTCCCCAAAGACAACGGAAGCGACGCACCATTTTGCAAAATCCGCCTGTTTATCACGGGTGTACGGGTCTGGTGTATATGTCAGTTTCTATTGAGGCGGAAAGGTAGGTGTCATGACCTTGGAACCCTGCAAATGAGCATTAAGCCAGGAGTAAAACCGTAGATATTGCGTCTAACGTACCCATTCTACGCCAGTACAGGCTATGCGTGATTGCGTCTTTGGGTCTATCTGGGTTTGGGATCATTCTTGCGTTGATATGTTGCACCTCAGCTGCGTCACAAGGCACATTCTCTCCGGCGCGACAGTAATCGATGTGGACGTGTCTGCCCATTGACGAACAAACAAGGTTACACATCATAGGTGCTCCTTCGTCATTCAGAAGAGAACGTGCGGCCTTCTAATTCGAGCCCTTTCTCGTCAGGTCCGTCAATAGCCCAGCGAGTCTGCGTCATCGAACCGTGACTAGTTTCGTGTTCTTGTTGGGTATGACCTTCGAGGTCGAGGCCGACCGCCGACGAGAGGAGTTGAGTTAGCGTATCTAACAGCTTATGGAATAGATCGGCTCCTTACCAAGGGGAAGAGTGCAAAAGTAGCCACAATTCTGGCACCTACACAGATTCGGTTTCCGTTATTCGAAAGACGCCGGCAGAGCATCCCGCAGAAAACACGGCATACCGAGTCTCGCAGAAATGGAAGATCTGCTCTTCCTTGCCATGGATATGGGGACCCGGGTGCGACACTCGTCCCGGTTCGATGGTCTTGACGCACTGTAGACGCTTTGCGACTGGTTGCACGTCAGACCCGTCGGTTGGAGAGGCTGAGTCTAGACGGCTCCTGACAAACCTTGTGAATACTACGAGAGATACGGAAGGATCAGCAACGAGCTAGTAGACAGGCGGTTGTACTCACCTTGGTATATTGAAATATCCCATGTCTGCCGGTGAAGGTCGCCTCGACAGAGAAAGGTGCTGTGTCAATTTGACATATTCCTGGAGCTGAGCACAGAGCCGAACACGAATGCGCTTCACTGGCCATACAACTTGTCAGTCTAGATACCCTTTCATAGCAGGAAAGTTGATACTTACCCACAGAGGTGGACCTCGCCAGGTATGACCCCGTGGAAGGTGGGGTTGGATACAAAGGCGTTTACAAAGTTCACACGATGCCGGGCACAATCTCGTACCGCAAGAATGTACCGTGTGCTCTTGGTTACTGAAGAGAATCACGTCGGCTAAAGGGAGTAAACAATTTGCAGAAGGAACGTGCCTAGGTATACAACAGCTCTCAGGACAAGAATAAGTTTTCCCACCCAGTAATTTCATCTCTTGAAGGGCGCAAGGCTAGAAAATAGGTGACCGTGATGAGATACTTCAACATATAGATGAATCCGGTCATACTTCGCCACACATGTGAACAAGCGCCGAACATCTGTGCTCGTCCCCAACGTGACCGGCAACCTACGAACTGTGTAAGCAGTCTGTGGCTCAAAGCAAATTGTGGTGGCCCACTTTGGTACAGTCGTCCAAACAGCCTTGTTTTCCCGATAGGGTGCATGGTTCACCACACAAATGAGCGCTGACCACACAACTACACGCTGATAAGAAACCGCATTGTTCAATGACCTGCATCACGTACACATGCTCGCCAGGATGTGCCGCACTTGGGTCTGTTAAGTGGAGAGTAAATACCAGAGAACATGGAACGTACCGTGAACCACAAGGCTTGGGACCACCCTTACAGAATTTGCAATTATGTACACACCTGTGAGTGGTTTTACAGCTATGATCGCCTTCATGTAAGCGGCCGCGGACACAGAGCAGATGACACGATGCGCATTGGACTCCACATAGTTGGACGTTCGCCCTCATCTCGATGACCATGTCATCAAACCTTCTAATGAGATCCTCGATAGTGGCGTGGCCATCTCGGAATCGTGCTAGATTGGAACCAAGCCAGAGTCGGACATGGTTGACACGCAAGTCGATCAACCCATGAAGGTGCGACACGAAATGTTCGATCCACTCTGAGTCGGGCATATATTGTCGTGGCGTGTTCTTGTTCCAAGACTCAAGCAGGGTGGAAAGATGCTTCTCAACATCCATTGGCGAAATCTGCTCATGCCTAGAGATGGCAAAGCGCGAGTCAGTATCGTTGCCTTCGATTTCGAGGTTGGTATCAAGGTTCTGATAATTTAGTTAGAAACTTGACGCGACCCCGAATTGATAAGCCACTGGACCTTCAAGGGTTCAGAATCTGGCACGACCTGGGAAAATCCTGTCGCCAGCGCAATCGGGAGGAGGGTGGAGAGTGTTTTGGCACGGTGCTCAGTCAAAGTCTCTGTTAGGAAAGATGATTATAGCGAACGAAAAGAGACAGAACAACGTACGAGAGAGGGCGCCCCAGTCATTCGCCTGTCGAGAGATGTCAAGCTACAAATAGGAGCGCGAGCGCTTGGAGAAGCGTACCTTCAATTTTGCCATCAGAGTCTTAATTGTATGAAGGAATTCTCCCGCAGTGGGGTGTGAGACACCTTGTAGGTCCAGTTGACTCTTGAGCGCGGAGAATATATTGTAAAATTCCCTCGATTCGATCACAGGCCACGGTATGATATTCAACCTCCCACGGTGAAGACGCGAGATGAAATTAGCTCTTTGCTCCTGCTGGACGATCTTCTGGAACTTGAGAGAGAACCTGGGAACGGACGCGTTTGGGAAAGATCGTGAACAAGTAATGCAATATCTTACTCGCGAGTGATCTCGACCTTATCCGACTGCACGACGTCCTAAGAGGAAAAATTATGTGGCGTAAAGAGCGATGGTTACTAACAACCTGCCTTGATGATAATAACAAGAGTAGATTGGAAGAGCGATGGATTGGCTGCCGGATCCAGGACCGATGCGCTGGACTGAAAAGATTGGAAGAGCCCGCTGATATCTCGACTAAACGCAAAGTTGTTCCGGAAGAGCACCTTTTGGCTTGGTGAGAAAGAGTTTAGGTCAGTGCACAGACAACGCACAAGATTCGATATTGCGGTGTTGAATAAGACAAGAAGAGTGTCTTCTTGAAGAGACCGCTCAACGCTATTAACACCTAGAGTTCGATCGTAAAATAGGTGTGGCAAAACGGAAAATAGTAAGGCTGACCTTCGAAGTCGAGGGCTACAATGAGTGCATCGTCTGTAGGCGTTACGGACATCCAAACTACCCTCTGTATACCCAGGTCGTTTGTGACTAGCGCGGCGGGAAGCTAAGAGCATACCTGTTGTCCGCATGGCGCTTCCAGCGAACGATGTGTCCAGAAGATGGTTTAATGCAAAACTCTTGCCTACGGATTGTTGACCCATGGACGACACAACCTTTACGGGCTGTTGATGATGACGTCAACGCAGTTGAACACGCCACCCGGGGATTATACTGTACCTTTGTTGCCATATACGACTGGAAGATCGACTCATACCAACCGAACGATAGTTTATCGACTATCTTGTTGACCTCGGCGCCAAGCAGAGTTCGTTCCAAATCCGAAGACAGAACACCATTCGCCAATGGAACGAATCGGTTCTCACGACAAACGGCAATGTGAATCGGGATGAGGCAGAAGACATCGACGAGCCACTCTCCAACACGGTAGCGGGATACATCCCAGTCTGGGTCTAGGACCACTTTGTCCCTGAACACCCCGAATTGTTCTGCAGATACCTTGATACGGCGAAGTTCATCACCAGTGGGCTTCCTCGTGGTCCTTTCAAATGTCTGAATAAGGTCCGAGAAGTAAGCATTAAAGGGTCGCGAGTCATCTTCGGTAATAAAGGTAAGGCTCTTCTGCTTGCGCTCGCTCAAGGATGTGACAGTACGGCGCCTCACGGCAGCGAGGACCGGGTAGCGGGACCAAACTTCGGCGTGACAGTCGAGTAGGCTGTTGTGCAGTGTGCGGCGCGCTTTGTTATTTGAGGCGTTTCTGCTGCCGTTCTCCTTGAACATGAACTCTGTGAGCTTCTTCGTGATATCGATGGCAATGGACTTCACGGATGCCGTATCTACGTCAAGGCCGAGGAGAAAGACGCGTCCCCGGCTTGCCAGAGACGTCAGGACGGCACCTTGAAGCGGGAATTTTGGAACTTCCAGGGCGATTCCAGCAGTGGAGCCAAAGGTCTCCCAATGGTAGGCGGTGAGGGACGGCTGTTTGCCCTGAGCATGAAGAGTGACAAAGCAAGCACCGTCCGGAGACGAGAAAATGGCGCTGGGAGGCGACGGAAGCTGTAAGGAAGCCGGCCTGACAGGTAGCGGTGAGAGTGAGGTGGGAGGGGAGCAAAACGTTTAATGTGGAAAACACACCTAAATTGCATCGAAACGAACGAAAAGATCCGGGCTTGACCGCCGGAATCAACGAAAGCCACTTCCTCTGTCCCGCATACAAAAGTAATGTGCGTAATGGAGGTTTCGGAAGCTTGGCTATACCACGGGGCAAGATTAATGCCGCTTCCTTGTCCCTGGAGCGTCTTGAAGGTTTCATCGAAAACAAACATGTGGAGCTGAAGCTAATTACGAAACGAGTCAGAACGAAGACCTCGAAGTCAGTGATACTAAGAGAACCTTGGTTGGAGCGCAAACAGCCAGCGCCCGCTTCGTCTCGTCGAAGGAGAACAAAATATCTTGTCCTAGCCTCTCGCGATTAAGAACTTTGACAGGCCTGTGTCGCTCTATGGCCATATCCATCGCTGGTAAGCGCTCAAGATAAATGGCTATTCCGACTTGCTCAACCAAAATAAGCAGGAGCTTTTCGTTTTCGAGGACTTGACAAAAGCTGAAAAAGCATTGAGGTACGAGTCAAGTGACATTACGAAATTAGCATCTTACGCGATATTCACACCAATTGGTAAGTGGAACGCAGATGAAAGCCTGTTGTTCACGGTAGGCTGGGGTATGTACTTGGGATCGAGCTGCATATTATGTTTATCGTCGCTCGTTAGGTCCACGGGGTAGACCCAGTACTCCAACCTAGGTTCTTGAAGCTCCTCTTGTCGACCAGTGACCATATACTCTGATATCGAGACAGGTCAGTTAATAGGTGTGATTGACCCACGCGGTAAACGGACGCACCATCACCATAGTGAGAACGGAAACGGGCGGCCCATTCTACTTTGGCATCGTCGTAATACCCTGTCCTGGGTACGATCAGCCGTAATGTTCAAATTATCTGATAAACGTGAACTCACGGATTCCGCCACCCAACTGACTGCGTGGCAACGATCCCGTCGATATACACCATACTAAAGGCTATTAAGTTTTAACCTGAACAAAAAAACTAGACTTACGAATCCCGCCGCCTGGATGATTGTGCATTGACATCTCGGACGAATTCCATGAGGGCGTTGTTCAACGACTTTCTTTCCTCACTTTCTATCTCGTGCTGTATAGACCTCGTGCAATACTCCTGTTGCATCGCCAAAACATTTCGGGTCATCGCTTTCACCGTTATATCAATAGCGGACGCGAGTTGGGCGTGCGCAAGAGTCTCGATCTCCTGGATTGCGGATCGTGTCTCCGTGTCTGTTATACCTTTCATGTCGAGTAGAAACTGCGAGTCAGAGATACTGCCCGCTAACGTCTTCGTGTCACGGTTTAAAAAGTCTCCAGAACCGCCAGAGAAGAGGTTGCCAACGGCCCAGCCGCCCGGCTCAGCACGTTTCTCACCATCGGTCTTGGAAAGCGATTGTTGGGCGCCGTAAAAATCACCTTTGAGGAGCGCCTGAATGAGCTCAGAGCGAGTTTGGGAGGGGAGGTCTGGGTGCTTGTCAAGGTGTCTCACGGCGACCAGGCGCAGCTTCCGGTTCTGGAAGTACGAGTCACGCTTCAGGGCAATGCCGAATCGGGCGTTCTGGACGTGTTTGTTATAGATACTTCGAAAATCAGGGTAGAGTATTTCAAGATCGGAGGGACGCAGCGAGTCTGAGAAAACGGTGAGCTACGTGAGACCCGCACGCAGACCTCTTACCTTCAGCGCCCTGGTTTGCCAATGGGACCTCCCGAGCTCGCAGGCGGGAGGCCTGAAAGAGGCGCTCACGCTCCAATGACCTGTCGTGAGTACAGTACGCGCGTTAGCACTGCATGACCCAAAGTACCTTGGACAAGACTTACGGGAAAAGCCCCATCACATCCTCAACAACAGCTTCATGAAGTACACGCTTCAACGAATGCTCCCCTCGGATAACTTCCTTGCGAATTGTCTCCTTTCTCTCCATCAATGCTTGTATGAACCTAGCACGCGCTGCCTGACTCCTGGCACGCCACCTGTCACACTGCTCTGGGAAACGCTCTGCAATGGCAACGCCGACCAAAATCTGAACAGCGTCCTCGTCAAGAGTTTCAGATAGGACCAAGGCGCTGTTCATTCTGTGGAGAACGTGAGCACGGGCATCGTTTCTCGACATATCCTGTTACCTACAGTAACTGCTTTAGAGCAACCTGAGTAAATGTATGTTGTTCGAGAATCTCGGCGTGAGTTTGGTGCGAGACATAAGTGGCGGTCCAGAACGCATGGCATGTCTCTCCAGGCAAAAGACGAGGAGTAAAGACCACAGGGTCAACCGGACAATCGTGAGGAGTCTCGCCAGCCGAAATGTATGGTGAGTTCATCTCGAAAGGACAGGATTAGAGAGAAGAGACCCCTATAAGATGAATTGAACTGCACCTGAAAACCTGGGCGAGCGACCGCACTCTCCTCTTGTTCGTTCATTTCAGCGACCTCGAAGGTGAACAGTCTGTCAGAGCCATCGACGACGCCCATATCGGCAGATTCGGCATTGCTCTCCTCGTTATTCCAGACTAAGGACGTCGATTGTTCGGGGGATAACAAAGCAGTAACTTGGTCGCACATCTTTGTTAAATATCTACTCGCAAATGTCGATGAGAAGGGGCAAGACAAACGGAGCAGTCATAAGCCTCTCACCGCATGAAAGTGACTCTATTACGGCGAGCAGAGGAAGTTGCCGAATCGTTCCAGGTTGAATCCTCGGGCCAGTATATAATGTAGTGGCGCTCGTCGACGGGATCCGTCGCATTGGCCCTAACAATATACAAACCAGAAGAAAGGTAGGGGTTACCGACATCCTTTGGAGCGAGGAGTGATGTCGCTCTGAGAGTAGAGTAATTTATAAGAGGAAACGGCTAACACGCAAAACACTCACGTGTCTTCGTCGACTACGCCAATAGATCGTAGCAGACGTACAATCTCGTCTTTGGATCCATAAACGCCGAGAGGTTTGATCATAAATCGATCCAAGGCTTTGAAATCAATTTTAGTGATAGATGTGTATGCCCCAGGAGAGACCGTATTGATGAAATGTTGGAGAGAGTCCTCGGAGATGATGACCTTGTCCACTGCCGAGCGTTAAATTAGCCAAGCAAGTCCCCATTCGAAGAAATGTCGCTTACCATAGCCATTGCTGCCAGACTCTCCAATAAGGTCAAGGAGGCGGTACATTCCTTTGACCTTCCCAGCTAAGTCAATCAAGGTGGGCGCAACTGGGGGATGTCGGTTATACTGTGGGTCCTGTTGCTTGGTGTTCTCATATTCTCCAGGACACCGAGTGAACTGTCCTGGAACCAATAGGAAAGCTGTTTCGGCTGCTGTTTTGGAGCACCCTCAACTAAATACCTTTTTCTTGTCTATACGCATCCTTCAGAGACGCGAGCAATGTTCCCGTGAATTGCTTAGTGGCAGGCGGACCCGCCTGTGGACCTGTATAACACCGAAGACGGTGTGACAGCGTGCGAGGTCAGCAAGCTGTATTAGAAAGCCGTGAGGTTACGAACTGCTACTGCTCTGAGATTGTGAGTTCGTGACTCCGGAAATTGTCGCTTGCTCTTCTGTGCGGTAGGAGAAAAGGTCGGAAACTCATCCGCGATGAAAGATAATAGGATCGGCACGTACCACGCGACACGGACACGGACACCGCCTGTGTGCCCATTATCGGGCTTTGCTCATCGACACGATATATATCCGAAAGTAAGGAACGCCATGAAAAGGCGTCGCGCAGACGAATTGCGCCAAGATCCATGAAGGGCTAAGGGTGTTTAAGATACTAGGAGAGCGAGAAAGGGGGAAAGAAAGGACGGGTTTCCCCCGGCGATATCGACACTTGATGGAAGCAAACCACATCTTGCGCCGCGAGGCACACATGAGGAAAGTACATTGTAAGTTAGTGAGATTGTCACAGGCGCTCACAGCCACCGCACAGGTCACCAGTGCCGTTCCTACTGGATGCTCTCAAAAAGGAAATAATGTATGTTTTTTTTTGTCGTGTTATCCGCGGGCGCGGGTGCGAGCCAGCGCGCGGTGATATGATCGCACGCGCCCTATGTCAGTACTGTACTACGGTATGAATTAGCTTGCCGGACCGGAAATCTTTCCAAACGTGTCTGCCATTTCATGCCAGTGATCATGATCACCGTGACTACAAGTATGTTTTGTTCTTTTTCCATCTCTGAAGTCAACCTCAGGTCGTGTCCGCAACCCGTTGGGGCCAGCTTTCCATCGGCTTGTGCGCATAGCTGTGCAATGAGTTTGTGAGTCTAGCATAGCCAAAAGTACAGCCTTTCCGTAAGCGATGGCTGGGTGGAGTTTTGCGCCTTGTGCCAGTGCCTGGCCAGCGCCCGTGAGCCACTGTGTGGCAACCTGAGTATGTGCGGCCTTTCGTGCGCCATTTAACAATTCTTCTTTCGCAATTCAACCATCCAACTCACCCCACGATCTCTCATTTCGCCGCACTACACCATGGATCCCGGTTGTAAGTCCGAATCTCCAAGTTCGAATCGTCCTGGCATTTGACACCGTATCCCCTTCCTTACAGTCTCGATCGCCAATTTTCACTACGACATTACATCTCTTCAGAATTCACTCTCATGGCTCCCTCGATCCCATCCAGCGTACATCATTCTTGTCCAACACCTCGCGACGCTACGACTCGCGCGCCATCAGTCGTCACAACAGAAGGAAGACCTTGACAAGTGCATTGTACATTGCACTGAGGCGATCTTCCTTCCGCCCGTTTCCCGGGCTGGGGTTTCCTTGAATACTGTCCAGCTTCTCTTTCTCCTCGCGTTGGCTCTTCTAGAACGCTCCGACAACTATGAACAGCCCCACGACGTCAAGTATTCTATCGAGTACCTCCGTTATCTCCTAGGGCTCCCCCTGGATTCTTTCGACCTTCCCAGAATCCCTGTTATAACATCACTTATCCGAGCGTTGTTAGTTCAAGTTCAGTCGGAAGCTGGAGACGGGACACGGAATATCAAGGAGATGGTGATCCTCTGCCGCGAACTCCTCACCTCCAACGTATCTGCAAGTCTTTTTCAAGTTGTCGCCTCGATTATATGTTTGTTGAGTGGAGCTGTCAATATCGAATACTCTCGAGGACGGCACATCCAGTCAATAGACGAAGTCGTTGAATGCCTACGGGGCGCGGCGAAGATATGCCCACCCGGATCGCATGAGGTCTTACTTATGCTAGCCAACACACTCTACATTCGCTTCATAGAAGCTGGTTCAAATGACGACTACGAGGAAGCAACGGCGCTCTTGGAAATTATTCTCGATCCCAATCAGCCTGGAGGGTGTCCGAGCTCGCTTCGGGTTATAGCTTCATCACTTGCCGTTGCGCTCACACACGCCAGATCAACCATCTTCCAGAACCCACAATATTCCGAAGTGACAATTTCTCGTCTCCGTGCCTCACTCGATTCATCTTCCATTGCTGAAGAGCTTCGCCTTCCGCTCACCTGAGTGCTTGGCGATGGAAACCAGAAAACGCTCTAAACAATACAATCTTGCCGAGAGCCTTGAAGAAGCGAACTCCTATGCCTCACAAGTTGTCGAGCTTTCGTCCTCTCAGGGCCTAGAAAGAACTGGGGAACCTTTTCCTATACCAGGCGCTTTTATGGAATCATACTCGACAACGAGGATTGCGGAGAAAATCCGGCATCTTGAAGACCTACTCCGAATTACTCCTCCGGGGACAGAACATCACAGAGAATGCCTTCATGACCTTGCAGATTGGTATCAATCAAAGTTCTACCGTACCAGCGCTATATCGGATATCGAAGAGTCCGTAAAGTATAGCCGGCTGTCAGCCGATGCGACTCGCCATTCCAATGGTCAGACGAGAGCCAATTCCATTACCTTCCTACGCAACGTCCTCTTCTTTGCGTTCAATAAAACCAGCAACACCGGCTACCTCGACGAACTAATCGCAGTCAGCTATGACATTCTCGAGTTGACGAGTGTACATAACGCCCGCGGCTTTCAGGCGTTTCAGTGGCTTGTCTTTTCTCTGATTACCCGCTTCAAGTTGTCCGGTCGAAAAGAGGACCTTCTTGAGGTCTTACGCTTAATACCGTTGGCCATCGACAGTCAATACGCGTGGGAACCTGCCCGGTTTCAACTTGCATGTCAATGGGCCTTCCTTGCGCGAGGCTTTCAGTCACCCTACCACCTTGACTGCCTACAAGACCGCAATCTCGTTGATGCAAAAGTCCTTGTCGTTCGCTCCGACGGTATCCATTCAACACGCCCATCTTGTCACACTGCGCGAGGATTGTCAGAGCATGCCACTTGACTACGCGTCCTTTCAGATCGATTTTGGCCGATTCGAGGAGGCCATTGAGATACTGGAGCAAGGGCGGGCATTACTTTGGTCAGAGATGCGTGGTTTTCGCACCCCCCTGACCCAACTTGCCGAAGAAGAACTGCCCTTGGCAACGAGATTTACCGAGATCAATCGGGAACTCGAGGCGCTGACTATATCCGTCACACCGAGTGGGAGGCCAGAGAAGGAAGACGGCGTCGTTCAAGGTATAGATCGGACGGACCCATTTGGTAGGCTTGTGGTAGAGCGGCAGAGATTGATAGAGGAGCGGAATGCGTTGATCTTACAGATTCGAGGCCAGCTAGGGTTTGAAGGATTCTTAAAGGCGCCATCATTCACCACTCTCCGCACCGCCGCCTCCCGTGGCCCTGTCATTCTCATTAACCATTGCAAATGGCGCTCCGATATCTTGATTATCTTCCACAAATATCTTCCTTGCTCCATTCCTACTGCCAAAGATTTCTACGATCGTGCAAGCGAATTACGGGATGGGCTAGTCGCGGCGCGGAAGTATGGTCTCGACTCATGCGAATACCAGGACGCTTTATCTTCTGTACTCAAGGGCCTCTATGAACTAGTTGGAGAACCGGTGATCAGGAGGCTTCGGCTGTTAGGCGTGCCAGAGCAATCTCGAATCTGGTGGTGCCCCACCTCAGTCTTCTGTTCTCTTCCCCTTCACGCGATGGGTCCAATCCTATCGAGAGATACTTCCGATGAGCGATATTTCTCGGATCTGTACATCCCTTCATATACACCATCTCTCTCTGCACTCATCGAGTCTCGCAACGCAAGCCCACAGATCCTGGAAAAGCCTTCGTTGCTGCTCGTTGCCCAACCAGACGACTCTCTTATGGGCGTGAACGGAGAGATCAAGGTCATACAGCGAGCGCTCAAAGCACGGGCCGTGGTGACGGGTCTGGTCTCAAGAGAGGCCACACCCTCTTCCGTAGTCGAGGGCCTCCGAAACAATCACTTTGCCCACTTCGCATGTCACGGAGTGCTGGAGACAGGAAAGCCGTTCGAGGCTTCGTTCAAACTTCATGGGGATTCGCGTCTTACCTTGCTAGACATTGCACGGTCTCGAATTCCCGATGCGGAATTTGCGTTCCTTGCTTGCTGTCACGCTGCGGAGATCACGGAAGATAGTATCCCCGACGAGGCGCTTCACCTAACCGCGGCAATGCAGTATTGTGGATTCAGAAGTGTAGTTGGGACTATGTGGGAAATGGCCGATACTGATGGGCAAGACTTAGCCAAGATCTTCTACAAGTCGCTATTCTCTAGCCAAGATGCAAGTGTGCCGTACTATGAGCGATCTGCGGGAGCGCTGCGGGATGCGACGCAGAAGCTGAGGGGAAAGAGAGGGATCACGCTGGAACGATGGGTGAATTTTGTGCATTATGGGGCTTGATGGCGCGTCCTCGGTAAGTGGCCGAATCTTCAGCCTGAGTGCGCGCGTGACTCTGGCCCTCACAGTACTAATTCTCAGAAAACTAGATATGTTGTGTCACCGGAGTCAGACCAAAATTTGGCGTCGGTATTTATATTGGATATGCTTGTTGGTTTTGTCTCGATATCGCCTATGTAGTCCCCGGTACCTTCTATACCATGTAATCTGATTGTAGACCCGAGTACTGCCGACGCATGAATCACCTTGACTGTCATGCGTCGTGAGACGTCAGGATCAGGAGAAGTATCTAGACTCGTAACCAGTCGTTCTATGGGGGTGCCGGCTGTGCAAGGACCGCTCGATAGAGCGACTGGTCTAGCTGGGTTTAAAATGGGGGGGTAGCGCTATGATCGGGGGGCTGTCATTGCCTGTCAGTCGTATATAGTAGGGTACCCCCAAATGCAGTAATTGATCTCGATTATCTGCCCGATTATCTCTATCTGAGATAATGCGTCTCTTCGACGCGCCGCCCTGCTCTGGTGCTTGTTCTAAGATGTCTACGCACGTGTTCGACACTGTATTGGGTCTCCGTGAACACCTTCAATTCCTTCGTACTTGCCCTGGTGATGATCTCAGGCAATTAATCTCGAATCTTAGGCTCTATGGTCGCCTACCGGAGTCGTTCCTCAACACGCTTGACGAAGATGACAAGATACTCTGTTATCGGGCTGCGCTCATTTGCTATAGTGTCACTAGCGCTACTCAAGTACCTCGTGAAATGCAATTCAAGGTTGTTCTAGCTAGTCGGCACGGTGAAGACTGTCTCGTTTCTGCTGGCACTGGAAGCGGCAAGACATTGCCAATTGCTCTGAACGCGCTCCTGGATGACCCAGACGCCGGTCTCATCAGTTTGGTTATTTCGCCGCTGAAGCGTCTTCAAGTGACTCAAGAATCTGATTTCAATTCTCGATATGGTATCTCTGCAGTTGTTGTAAACGAAGACACGCCCAGGGAGGATGCGTGGTGGAGTGTGAGTCCTGCCTCTTTCATTATCTGCTCAACTTTACGGAATTTCACAGGAAAACATATGGAACGGAAAGAAGGGTCTTGGACGTGCTCGACTCCTGATCGTTACTGTCGAGCAGTTATTCAAGTCTCGTGAAGGTCACTATCCTCGCCTGGCTTTGCTCGTTCGCAATCACTGGTTCCAGAAGCACATTGTACGCGTCATCGTTGACGAGGCCCATAATATTCACACGGCTGGTCTGTCACACTACGGGCTTGATGCCTTTCGTCCGGCGTGGGGTCGCTTGGACGAACTGAAGACAATCCTTCCTCAGAGTGTGCACTGGGCGTTCTTGTCTGCAACCTTCCCGCCTCCGTGGTACGTAGTATTCATACCATTCGTACTCCTTGCTGTAGGAATACAGTTCGGGCTGACGGTATTCTTTAGGGTATTGACTTTCCGGACGTCAAGGTCGTATGTACGGTTGGTCTCCCCGGGAGTATGGTTGACGTGTTGCAGCGCGGAGGTCGGGCTCTTCGCAACTCAGATGAAGATGCTCTATTTGTCATTTTCTATGAACCATGGGTCCACGAGGTTTCCTTCGACGAGTACAATGAAGGTGACCTATGTGATCCCGACCGCCCTAGAGGTCCGTTGAAGTCAAGCTCGCAACGGCGTGAACGCGCGCCATTTTCGTGCCTCAAATTGGTAAAGAGTACGGCCTGTCTTCGTGCCGAGTTTTCTTCATACCTGGGTGATAATTCTGCGGCTGGTATGGGCGATCGTACTCGCTGTGATGACTGATGATATACCTCAGGCTTTCTTATCCAGCACTTGGGCATACGACGGCGCACTGTTGTAATGCTACTGGCTGTCACGGGGGACGTTTTACTCTTCAAGACCTCCTCCCCGGGAAGATCGCGGTCGCTCCTCCGCCCTCCCCTGATGTGCAAAGGCCGAAACGCCCACATAACATTTATCGCCCCACACAAGAACGTCCGCTGTTGGAGTATCGTCTCATCGAGTGGCTGACACGCGAGCATTTGGAGGATCCATTCCGCTCTGTTCGCCCACCCGACCTCATCCTCTCGGCTACACAACGAGCGGCTCTAATACGCGCCAATCCGGCCGAAATAAAGTCCGCACAGGATATAACAGCTTTATTAAAGGAGTCATCTGAATGGAGCACTGAGTGGTCTTCGAAGATATTCGAGGTCATCTCAAAATTTACTGTAGAGTATGCAGGGCAGTCTACGACCCAACGAAAGCGAAAGCGAAAGTAATTCATTTCACTGTAAAGTATGCATGTACTACAGTGCAGTCTATGACACAACCAAAGGGAACGCGAAAACAATTCACCCTGAACTAATCCTCGTGGAGTGCGGAGATCTCCTCTTGAGGGTCTGACTCGTCGTCAACACCCTCTTCTGTTTTTGACACGGGGCGATCTCGTCGACCTCAGGTTGGCTTGGTTTTCCTTGCCTCATATCAGCGATTTTCTTGTTAAACGTGGCCAATGAGGATGTCTGAAAATTTTTATAACCAGCTGTAAAGATGTCGACAACTGGGCGCGCAGTCGAATTGAATTGGCGGTCATTGTTCACGCTTTGAAGCTCAAGGTCATTCGCCTTGTGTGCAATGCGCCAGACGAGTGCAGATGTATCGACGTCTGAATGAGTGGATCCTCGATATCCGGACTTCAACGAATTCGTCACTTGTTTCTTCACGAGCTGAAGGTAGTTGATCCCAGCAGCTATGTTTCCCAGACGGTCCCAGTTTGAGTATATCCCTTTGGCAGCAAAGAGCGTCTGAAACGTCGAGGTCCCTCAGCCATTGTATATCATAGAGACGATAGAATAAAGAATACTTTGAGATATCGAATCAGGTGTTCGATATTCATGTCGATTCCCATGGCATGACCAGGGAGACCGGAGGGATTGACCAACATATTGTCGTGGATGATGTCGCTTTGGTGTAATATAATCAGGACGTAACTGTGAGATGTAGAGAGAGTAGAACGTACGCAAACACGGGAGTCCATACCTCCTTGATGTTGAAGAGAAGATGGAGTATTTCTGTCGAGTAATTATTAGACCCGGAACCTCGGAACATACACGCGATGGCCGGTAGGATGTCCTCGACCCGACCGAAATCCCCAGTGGCAATAGCATCAACTAGCTCCGAGGCGTACAGGAGATCGCGTGTTAACAAGGCGGTATTATTGCGCACGACGTCTATGGATGGTTTTGGTAACTCGACTCCAGAGCGTGGGTCCTTCGGAGGCGCCTTCGAGTTTACGGGCTCAAAGACAGCGTCTGGAGTAGCATACTTATTGATAATACGACGTGCACAGTCTAGCAGGTCGTTGGGCGTCGGGTCAGCCTTTGCAAAGTCAGCAAGTGATGAGTAGTTGCATTCCATGCACCATGCGTTGAGGACGAGTCCATGGAGTATCTGCCTCAATGCAGATAACAGGGTGTGATAGTCCGGCTGCTCGCCACCAAGTCGGGTCTTTTCGAGAATAGAAAACAGCTGCGTCAAGCTACCAGTTTGATTCTGCTTCCCCCGATGAGTCTCGAGGATGCACCACAGTAAGTTCATAGCCAAGTGGAAGCTACCAAACGCCAGCTGAAAGATTTCACGGCGCTCCCAGTACGAGACATCTTTCCTGCGTATGTTTTGTCCGCCTCGAATACGAGCGTTGGTTAACTGGTCGTTGTAGGTCGGGATCGCCACACTCTCTAGATCATCTGGAGATCGCTTCAGTTGAACCAGATAGACGTCGTCGTGAACAAGCAGGTTGCCATCGATGCTGGCTTCCTCAATAGTAGACGCCCGAAGCGGGTGAAAGACGGTTTTATGTCCTTCTGGGAGTGGCCTCCGCGGTGGATGTTGTAATGCCACGTCGGCTGACTGTATCTCGAAACCCCTGACATATTTCGTGAGAATGCGAACGATGGTGACTGCTGTCTGTGACAGATAAGACTGTCGCGCCGCGGGTGTCATACGAAGGTCGGACATATCCAGAGGAGACGAACGCTGCAAGTTATCGATCAGAGGCCTTATGCTCATATCTTCAGCGCGAGCATTAAGAAGCTCATAGATGACGCCAAAGGTACCAGACTGGACCTTGCTCATAGTATTTGGCCCCTGTTCGACATATATAGAACTGGAGATGTTGATATTGTCATACGCAAGGGCGTGGGGGAGCAATGAAGCAGCTTTCGCCCTTTCGATAGAGCGATCTGCCAAAGATTGTACCATGCTGGAGATACTGTTATACAAGACCGTGAGACCAGTTCGATGGAGTACGTCGATCATTTGTCTAGACGTCCCACATGCCAAAGCCTGTAAACCAAGGCCAATCTGCACCCTCGCAGAATGCCAAGAGCGTAAGTAATGAATTTGGGCCATAATGATAAGCAAGGCCGTAAAACGATTCTTCGACTTGGTGGATTTAGGCTTAGCAACAGAGATTTTTGATTCCCCTGCGGCTTCCAGGACGGACCTCAAGGTGGGTGTGGCCAATGACCCCATGATCTGGTGTATATCCCAGTTCTCGATGAATTCCGGAGAGACCTCGGTTGTATACATCCGGAGACAGGGTTTCGCTGCCTCCATTTCGACGTGAACTTTGTTGCAAACCAGACGAAGCGCGTGCGGGAACACCCACTTCTCGACAATGGGTCGGCCCTTGTCGTCTTGAATCAATCGGTCCAATAGGCCAAGGAGCGCAGCACGATTCTTTGGTTTTGGTGAGAACAAGGCATTTCGAAAGCCTTCAAACTCCCCATTGCCATCGATAATAGCCATGAGGAGATCGACAACGGTGAGTCTGAGCCCTTGGAGGTCCCGCAATACTGTCAATAAAGAACCCTTGGACCGTGACTTGGGCCTCCGTCGACGCGATATGGGGTCACTTGTCTCCATGTCCTGTGTGTCGCCCATCGCATATCCTAATGGGACAGACTGCGACGCAGGGGTGATTGGAGGGGTCCAAAGCTCATGTCCAAACCCGTAGTCATGATGCCCGGGTTGGTATCCACTCGCAAATGGCGAACACATTGATGGATCACCACCAGAGCAATTCAAGAGCGACGGCATTGTATTTGAAAAACTGGAAAGGCCACTGTCTACCGAGACGGGTGTCATAGGAGGTGTAACTTGGATTGTACAGGGAGAGGGAAAGACATCGACGCGCCTAGATGAGGGTGTTTAAAATCCACATACAAGGCTAAAACGAATAAAAAACCCTTACCTGCTCTCGATAACAGCTGGGAAAACGTCTTGGAAAGTGTCTATAGTGGTAGAACCATACCCCGGAGCTGCACGATGACCAATGCGTCCTGAACTGATCCCATCCACTGCCATCGTCATAGGTACAAGCATTGGCTCGGTATCCCGTTGCATGTGACCACCAGGACGAGTAAAGATCGATCCCTGGGCCCCAGATGTAGCCCCAGCCCTCCAGCGCAGATCCAGACCTCGAGCCTCAGCAAAGCTCCCAGAAATCGCGAAACACGACTGACCCCCACCCAGCTCCAGCGGTTCCAGTTGAGACCCGTGAGAAAGAAACACATCGGAAGATGACCCAGGAGGATAGAGATACGTTCCCGGTGTTTGAGACATGTAGAAGCCACAGAGTAACGCACCAAAGTACTGCCAGTAGACTCAAATATAGTATAACACTTGGAACGCGGGACGCATCGTACACGTGACACACAGTTACCAGACAAACGGTAATAGATTTACGATCAACCCTTTTCGGGTATACCAGATTCCGATTGACCCAATTTAGAAGGACTCCACTATATACGGGCAGATCTCAGAAATCTCTCGTTCATAAGCGCTACCCCCCCATTTTAAACCCAGCTGTACCGGTCGCTCTATCGAGCGGTCCTTGCGCAGCCGGCACCCCCATAGAGCGAGCGGTCACCGGTCACCGGTCTAAGAAGTATCGAGGGTTTTTTTTATAAAAAAAATCAATTTATACCCTCGGCACTTGTTGACTCTTTCCAGCGGTTGTAAGGGCAGCTCGGCCCTTGGACCCAAGATTTCTCTATTTTCTGACTTTCGTTTGTACTCGTAGTACACGACGCCGTTATCTCCGGCGCTGTCGTTCGGCCACGTGCCTGTCTTCACCGACTCCTCCTGATTCGTGTTTTCTACCTCGTTGTGGCCGCATCTTTCGCTCGCCGACTCTCCATCCTCGACTTTTTGTCCACTTTCCCCCACTTTTACACTTCCCTCCTCACACATTTCAACATAGTCACATTTCGTTTCGTTTCGCCTTAGGTACTGACTGGATGTATAAAGGCTCCCGGATTCGCGCTTGGAATGTCATTGTCGATTTCCCCCGTCTTATTTTCCTTCCCTCTTTGTGTGAATCGACGATTCCTTGAGGTCACGTCTAAGTAAAAGACACCCGACTTGTCGTTCTCTTCGCGCTGCCCTTTCTCTGTTGCTTCAAGATCGACTCTACCTCTTTTCTAGATCCATTCTTCGCGATAGTCGCTTTGACTTTCGGACTTCTCTCTCGTACTCAACTCTTTTCCTCCACCTCCCTCCTCAGACTCGTTCGGCTTCGTGCAACCATCTTGTGCTTCCCGAAGCTCATTGTTTCGGCCCTTCCCAAGCTCCTGCTTCCCCCCCACACATCTCCAACTCTCCCGGCTTCGCACGTGCTTCAAACTTCTTCACGCGTCTTGCCACTTCCTCTTCTTCGCACTCGACGACCGAAATCCCCGCGCGTACCGATCATTTCGTGTGCGTTTCGGTTTCACTTTGCTCCCATGGTCCGGGAAAGCTATCAAGGCTTGTTCTCCATTCTGCTACGTTCTCTTGTCTCGAGACTCTGGCTCCTGGCTGCTTTTCCTAACCCCTCTTCCTCCTCTATCCACACTCTGCCCACGGCTACTCACGCACGCGCTTTCATCGGGTCTACAATCAGATTGCACGGTATAGAAGGCACCGGGGACAACATAGGCGATATCGAGATAACGACAAAACCAACAAACATATCCAATATAAATACCGACGCCAATTTTTGGTCTGACTCCGATGACACAACATCCTAACCTTTCTGAGAATCAGTGCTGTGAGGGCCAGAGTCACGCGCGCACTGAGGATTCGACCACTTACCGAAGACGCGCCATCAAGCCCCATAATGCACAAAATTCACCCATCGTTCCAGCGTGATACCTCTCTTTCCCCTCAGCTTCTGTGTCGCATCCCGCAGCGCTCCTGCAGACCGCTCATAGTACGGCATACCTGTCTCTTGGCTAGAGAATAGCGACTTATAGAAGTTCTTGGCTAAGTCTCGCCCGTCCGTATCTGCCATTTCCCACATGGTCCCAACTACACTTCTGAATCCACAATACTGCATAGCAGCAGTTAGGTGAAGCGCCTCATCGGCAACGCTTGCTTCAGTGATCTCCGCGGCATGACAGCAAGAAAGAAATGCGAATTCCGCATCCGGAAGTCGAGATCGTGCAATGTCCAGCAGCGTGAGACGCGAGCCCCCGTGAAGCTTGAACGAAGCCTCGAACGGCTTTCCTATCTCTAGCACCCCATGACACGCGAAGTGGGCAAAGTGACTAGCCCGGAGTCCCTCGACGACGGAAGAAGCTGTAGCCTCACTTGAGACAAGATCTGCCACCGTGGCCCGTGTCTTGAGTGCTCGTATGACCTTGATCTCCCCCTTCACGCCTGGAAGAGAGTCGTCTGGTTGGGCAACGAGCAGTAATGAGGGCTTTACCAGCGCATATGGGCTTGCGTTGCGAGACTCAATGAGTGCGGAGAGAGATGGTGTATATGAAGGGATGTACAGATCTGAGAAATATCGCTCCTGGGAAGTATCCGAGTTGCCCGATAGGATTGGACCCATCGCGTGAAGGGGAAGAGAACAAAAGACGGAGGTTGGGCACCACCAGATTCGAGATTGCTCTGGCACGCCTAACAACCGAAGCCTCTTGATCACCGGTTCCCCAACAAGCTCATAAAGGCCCTTGAGTACAGAAGATAGAGCATCCTGGTATTCCCATGAGTCGAGACCGTGTTTTCGTGCTTCGACTAGTTCATCCCGTAGTTTGTTTGCGCGGGCGTAGAAATCATCGGCGGTAGGAATGGTGCAAGGAAGAGAATTGTGGAAGACAATCAAGATATCAGAGTGCCATTCGCAGTGGTTGATAATGATGACGGGGCCACGGTAAGCGGCGGAGCGAAGAGCGGTGAATGATGGCGTCTTCAAAAATCCTCCCAACCCTGGTCGGCCTCGGATCTGTGAAATCAGTGCATCCCGATCCCCCACCAGTGTCTGCTGCTTTACCACAAGTCGACCGAATGGGTCCGTCCAATCTCCACTTTGGGCGACGCCATCTTCCATTTCTGGCCTCCCACTCGGTGTGACGGATATGGTCAGCGCCTCAAGTTCTTGATTTATCTCAGCAAATCTCTTTATCAACGGCGAGTCTTCAATAAGTTGGACCATCGGGGTACGAAGGCCACGCATCTCGGACCAAAGTAATGCTCGCCCTTGTTCCAGTGTCTCAATGGCCTCCTCAAATCGACCCAAGTGGATCTGATAGGATGCATAGTCGAGGGGCATCGTCTGACAAAGCTCGCCCATTGCGACAAGTCGGGCGTGTTGAATGGATACCGTCGGAGCAAAGAACAGGGACTTTTGCATTGAGGATATTGCGGTCTTGTAGGCGGTCGAGGTGGTGGGGTGACTGATAGCTCGCGCAAGGAGGGCCCACTGACATGAAAGTTGAAATCGGTCAGGTTCGCGCGCGTATTGATTATCGATGGCCAAAGACACTAATCATATGGCTTCATGGGGGTCCTCTATTCGATCAAGCAACCGCCAGCGGGTAAGTAGAGACGAGACAAGTTGCTGGGTTAGTTGCAAGTGTCTAGGCCGTGCCGTTTTCAATGTGAGAATGTCATAGCCGAGGATGATCGACTCATCGAGGTAGTTGATTTTGTTGGTATGCTTGAACGCTAGGAGAAAGATGGTACGCAGGGAACCAATGGAATTGAATTTCCTCATATCACTGGGATGAGTTGCGTCGACTTGAAGTAACAGCCGGCCAAACTTGATGGACTCTTCGACATCCGATATATCGTCGGTACGGCGAAACTTTGATTCATACCAATTTGCAAGGTGACTGAGGCACTCTCTGTGACGTTCGGTCCCTGGAGGAGTAATTGAGAGCAGTTCTTCAAGGTGTCGAATTATCTCTATCATCCTCGTCATTGGGCATGACTCGCGAACAGTTTCTGATTCGAGGAAAAGTTCTCCAGGTTTTTCCAGGCCTCGAGAGGACGAAAGGTCGATAAGGTGTGAAGTATAGGAGTTTGCGTCTTCGAGGCTCTCGGTGAGACCGTATTCTGTAAAGCGCTGTCCAGCTCGAATCGCCAAGATCTCTGTGAATTGAAGACGAAGACCTTCACCGACGGGAGAACAGAGTGAGGCACGGACACGAGAAGTTGCCACTTCTGAATAATCTGGGTTCTGGAAGAAGACCGATCCAGCGTACACAAGCACAGTGACAAATGGCGAAACTAGATCCCGAATTGAACTCGGACACGCTCCAGGCTGATTAGGATCGAGGATCCTTTCAAATAATGCCATTGCCTCCTCATAATCGTCATGTGAATGAGTTTCCGTGAAACGAACGCAAAGTTGGTTGGCCAGCGCGTACCAGATGTCGTACGAACCTGGTGGGCACAGCTCCACCGCGCATCGTAGGCATTCAATGGCTTGATCTAGTAATTGACCGCGTCCCCGATCGAATTCTATGTTGACAGCTTCAGACAAGGACTTAAAAGCGGAGACAGGAAAGCCTGTGGATAAGTTGGATGTGAGGAGTTCGTGGCAGAGGGCCATCATCTCCTTGATATTTCGTGTCCCATCCACAGCCTCCGACTCAACTTGAATACCCAATGCCTGGATAAGTGTCGTCGTAACGTTGTTTCTGGGGACATCGAAGCGGTCAAGGGATAGTCCTCGAAGGTCGTGATGTGCGGACGCTGCCACCGCATCGGCCACGCAACGGATGCCCCAGCTTGCCCCCTGCCGGCCCACTCGCTCCGCTGCCACATCTGCGGTGGATCCCACCATTCTGACGACCACCCCATGCACTGCCCACGGCCCCACGATAAGGTCGGCGAGTGCCGCTGTCAATTCCCCTGCCTCAACTGCGGCGGGAACCACAATGCGCGCTCCCCTAAGTGCCTACTCAAGAAGGGCTTCTCGCCACCGGACCTCGCGTCCAAGCCCACACCGGTCGCCATACCACCCCGCCCCATCGCCGCGGCCCAGCCCTCTGCCAAGGGTAAAGCCAAAGCAACGGAACACGAACTCCTCGTGACCACTCAACAGGAAGCCCCGGAGCCTGACCTCCCGGAGCCCCCTTTCATCGAAGTTTCCAAAAAGAAGAACAACCGCAAAAAAGGCGTCCAAGCAGAATGCGGCCCAGGCCAAACAAGCGACCAACGCGTCGGTCCCGGGCTCATCGGCTTACGCCACCCAACCATCGCTGAGACGGACGGCCAAGGTTCTGGCCCGCCCGATCTCTAAGCCGACGAACCCGGTCTACCCTCCCCCTCCCACATGGAAGGATGTCCCAGTGATCCACAAGCGACATGTAGCCACGGACGTCGAATGTGCGGCAGCCCTACGCCGCCTCTTCAACCGCGAGCCCACCGCGGACGACCTCCGCACCGTCCATGTAGCTTGGGGTGGTCACGAGTCGGACGAAGAGGTCACCGCCCTGTGGACCCTCCACTTCAAATGGGCAGTCAAATACGGACTCCCGCTCACGGTGGACGAAGCCAAAGCCTGCATAATCAAGGAGAGCCTCTTCAAGGAGGAAGTCGCCCTTCAACGCTTTGACGAGGAGTGGGGCCCAGTCGGACCCCGTACGTTCCTCTTCTCCACCATGCCACAGGAACAGTACTTTGCCCACCCCGGTGACCTGGAGGAAGTGGAAATACCACAAGAAACAGCCCTACACAACCGCAACATGGCACGCACCCTCGTCCAAACCATCATCCAATTCAAGCGACTGGAGGCCAAGACAAACGGCACGTCACCACCCCCCACCATCACTGAGCCCGTCATCGAGGCTGTCCTCGACCTGTACTCACACCGCGGCACGTACTCGTTCTTTGGCCTAGCCTCTGCAGGCACCGACGACTCTATTTGGAACGCCATCATCGACACGAACGCATCCGCCACCGCAGCCATCGAAGCCTATGCATAGTACGACCATCCTATCCGTAAACATGCGTAGGAGGAACGACGCTATGCATGCTCTCTTAGAAAGCAACGATGAAGACGATGTTATCTGCGTACAGGAACCTTGGTTCTCGGCGGTGGGCACCGCACGCCATGACAAATCCAAGTCGGGAGTAGACGCCCTGGGGGGCGCCAAACACCCGAAGTGGAACATCACGTACCCATACTTTACACAGGACAAACGAGCTAACGTTATGCTATATTCTCGTAAGTATAGTAGACTGGACTCTGCACGACGATTACACCCACTCCGTATAGTACCACGCTTAGACCTCATTAATCACCCTTCCGTTATGATAGTCGACTCCCAGATCGCAAACCTTACATTACGTATCATTAACTTCTACAACGACGTTGACGACCCCTCAGCGCTACGCTCATTACTCACCCTTGATCTAGATCCCACCGTCCCGACGATACTCGTTGGAGACTTTAACCTTCACTGCCCGAGGTGGTCGCCGAGGGGTTGGTCACCCTCCCCACGAGTAGCTGAGTTCGAGACATGGGCCATGGTCCAGACCTTCGTTCTCGCCTCGTCGCCCGGCGTCACCACTCGGAGGGGCACTGCCAATCAACAGGAGAGTACGCTGGACCTAGTCTGGCATAATCTCCAAGCGACGACAACCCTTGACCTATCCGCGCCCACGGTGGACTGGGCCGCCTCCCTGGGTTCCGACCACGCAGGAATCCAGACCGAATGGCCCATCCATGGAGTGCACCGAGGCCCAAAGCAGCTGCGGAACAACGCCTTCCAAGTTGACTTTGACGATGACGACGCCATCAAGGCCTGGCTCTCGGACATCGAGACTGCGCTGCCGACCATCACCCACCTTTCCAACCCAGACCTGGTCGAACAGTTCGCCTCGGACCTCACGGAGGCTATCTCAACGGCCTGTCACACGCACATGGAGATCAAAGTCCCGGCTAAAGCGAAAGGCCACCGCTGGTGGAATGAGGAATGCCAAACGGCCGCGGACGCACTACGCGCCACAACACATGACTCCCCCGAGCAGCGCGAAGCCAAGAAACAACTCAAGCGCACCACCCGCAAAGCCAAACGGGAGCACTACGACCAACAAATCAGCATCGGCTCCATCTGGGAACTGGCATCTTGGCGCCACGGAAGACGGCTCTCCGGCATCCCGGCCCTACGACGCCCGGACGGCACCATCCTCCTGGAGAAACGGGAGATCTCAGAAACCTTAGGCCGAAAGTTCTTCGTGGCCGCCGACACCCTCGGCAACATCTCAGCTGCGCAACACGATGACCCGCCTCCACTTCCGACCAGGCGCTTCGAGCCCGTCGTTCGAAAGGAGGCTGACCCCCTCCTTCACGACGCAAGCTCCAAGTCCGCCCCGGGGGAGACAGGCATCACTTGGCGCATCCTCAAACTTGCGTGGCCTGCCTTAGCAACGCACGTGATCCACCTCTTCAACACGTGTCTGGACAACGGCTATCATCCCTGACAATGGCGCCACGCCATCGTGGTAGTCATCCCAAAGCCGGGCAAAGACGATTACCTGGCGCCCAAGGCATACAGACCCATCTCACTCATCGAGTGCATCGGAAAGCTATTGGAGAAGATAGTCGCCAAGCGTCTCCTCTACGAAGCAGACAAGTACCAGCTTCTCCCCACCACCCAGTACGGCACACGAGCATTCTCCTCCACGTTGGACGCCGGCCTCGCCCTCACCCACGACGTCCAATGCGCCTTCAGAACATGCAGAAAGTGCGGCGCCTTGCTCTTCGACATCAAGGGCTTCTTCAATCACGTCAACCGTGAGAGATTGGTCCACACACTGCGGATCCTCGGTTACCCCGAGTCGATCGCGGCATGGACGGACTCCTTCCTCACGGACCGAACGGCCTCACTCTCCTTCAACGGCAGCATCGATCTCCCGCAGAACCAACCTGTCGGAACCCCTCAGGGCTCGCCGATCTCGCCGATCCTGTCGGCACTTTACACATCAACACTCCTCAAGCTAGCACCGGCGTTCACCAACACCACGCTTGGTATGTATGTTGACGACGGCATTATATTCGCACACGGCGACTCTTGGGAGGCTGTGGACAAAGGACTAAGAGAAAGGTACCGTCAATGCGAGGACTGGCTCCGCCGCTCCAACCTAGAATGTGAACCCGACAAAACAGAACTCATTTACTTTACCCCCCCTTACACATGTAAAAAATCCCCGCCCCCACCACATTCCTTACTTCTTCCGAACCCCACACTCTCTACGTACTACCCCGTCCACGCGTCCCCCACCATCCGATATCTCGGGTTCTTCATTAACCACCGCCTTGACTGGGAGCCGCACGTGACCACAATGTGCAATCGAGCATGTGCCTCCCTGAAAGCTTTGCAGATACTCGGCAACTCCCAGAGGGGCATTTCCACGGCTAACTGGAGGCTCCTGTTCCACGCAGTATGCCTCCCAGTTCTGTCTTACAGATGTCAGCTCTGGATGACCTCAAGGAAGAAACTAGGCCTGCTAAAGAAGGTCCAGGTAGCTATGAACGAGGGGGTCCGCGTCATCTCCGGATCTTTCCGGACGGCACCATGCGGCCCCCTCCATGAACTCCTTCGTATCTTGCCCGCACGGCACTATTTCGAGAAGCTAACCGCAACTTCTGCCATCAGACTGTTCCGTGTCCCCCGGACGTCGCAACTGATCGATCGCCTCGGCGGTGATTGGGAGCCTTCCGGTCCAGAGCGGCCCACACTCCAGCAATGGAGGGGTGGTGTGTAACAGAGCACTGCGTGTCCGGTCTGGAGGACGCGCGCAACAGCGCCCCACTGCCTTGGAGGCTCTCGGAGCACGAGTAGACCCCATGCTCACTGAACGCGTCGACGTCACGGCCGTGGCCCCCTGGGAGGTTCACAACTGGGAGGCTCACGTGTCCATTGAAGGGCCAGCGGACCTCAACGAGCGGAACTCCTTTGTCAACGGGCTTTACGCCTCGCGACATGAGGAAAGTACGCTGATCATCCGCGTGTCGGGTCACATCTCAAACAAGAACAGACCTGACAATCAGGTGGTTGGAGCAGCGGCCATTTCCATATGGCAAGGAGAGTTGGAGCCACGTGCACGGACGTGGACGCTCGGCACAGGGGTGCTGACTCATGACGTCCACCTCTTCGGCATCGCCAAAGCTGCTGAGCTTATTCTAGCTGAGTACTCACATGTGGCCCCCGATCACATTTACATAATTTCGTCCAACCTCACGGCTATCACGGGCATCTGCCAAACCCGTGCGCTGGCAAATCAATCGTCCATACTCATGTTTCATAACGCGCTGACGGCCTTCTATTCTACCCACAGGGACACGGGGATCCACCTCGTGTGGTCCAAGGAGATGAGGAAGAGACCCGCTGACTCCCAATCCCGGAAAGCTGCCCAGGCCGCCTGTACCCACACCCCCCCTGCCTCCATCAAACACGTGCAGTCCGCCACGTTCGTTAAAAAAATCACTACGCTCCGCCGCCTTCCTTCAATGGTCCTCTGAATGGGCCAAGGAGCAGAACCACCCCACCCGCATCAGCCCTCGAGCCTACGGCCACTCCATCGACTTCACCCACCCGCCCGATGGCCGGAATCACCCTCTATGGCTGGCCGCCATACCCCCCAAAAAGCCCAGTGAGGACTACGTCCCGATCACACCGACGCACCCACTGCACGGCGTTCCAACTCGCCACCTTACACTCCTTCACCTCTGATT
This sequence comes from Lactarius hatsudake, assembly GCA_024734325.1. Taxonomy (NCBI): domain Eukaryota; kingdom Fungi; phylum Basidiomycota; class Agaricomycetes; order Russulales; family Russulaceae; genus Lactarius; species Lactarius hatsudake. The sequence goes on along the minus strand of JANSJP010000010.1, from coordinate 570,923 downwards.
ACACACTCCTTCACCGACCTGACCTCCCCCTGGAAGCTGCCCACTGCCCATGCGGTTTCCGGGACCGATCTTTCTACCACCTCGTCTACGATTGCCCGCGTTACGTCACCCAACGCCGGGAGCTCTTCTTGTTACGAGCACTCACCGCACGCATCCCGGAGGATGTCACACCTCCGATCGAACTCTTCACAGGGGAAGGGGACATGGCGTACGCCTTTTGCCGCTTTCTTCAACAGACCGGCGCAGCTTCAAGACCGGAGGCTGGGGCCCAACCCCCGGCTGATCATGGTTGATCGCGGCGATCGAACTCAAATCTGGAAGACCCTGCACCACGCAGCCCGCCTCTCAAGGCCGTCGTAAGTCGCCGCTCGTTTCACTTCCTTTCTTATCCCTCTGCACGCACACGCTTCATGCCTTATGTTAAATCTGACTCTTACCCGGCCTCCTTGGGAGGGGGCCTTCAATGTATTTACCAAACTTCTCGGATCGCATGTGGGGCTCGCCTTACGATACCAGTGTTTCATAAATTTTGCTCTCTTTATAGAGGCAAAGACCGTTCTTGTACTATGTACTGCCGCGGAATACAAATGGTTCAAAAAAAAAAAAAAAAAAAAAAAAGATAGTCCTCGAAGGTGCCGGAGGTACTTGACAGAAGATCTGACGCCATCGTGCTGTTCGAACTTGGAACGTTCTAAAAGAGCAATTGCGAGGTGTAAGAGGAGTTGGAAACCATTTTTGAGATAGGACCCGTCCTGGGAAATGGGTGGAAGGAGGATCGCCTCAGTGCAGTGTACGATAGACTTGTCAAGGTCTTCCTTCTCTTGTGACAGTTGATAGCGCGCCCATCGCGCCTTGGTGAGACCGTATACGCAAGTAATGTACTCCGAATGAGACCGTGGGTACTGCAAGAGTGAATTCTGAGCAATTGGGATGTAGTCGTCGATATCAGCGATCGAAACTGTAAAGAAGGGGGATACTACGGTGTCAAATACCAGGACGGTTCACAATTGGTGACTCGGACTTACTTTCCAAGCGCACTGGCATGGTCCAGTGCGTGAAAATGAGAAATCGTCGGTACCTGACTGTGAATTAAACAGCTGGGATCGAGAAGGAAGGAAGGCTGGATCAAGGGCTGCAGTGGACGGCACACGAAGAGCCAAGCGAAATGCCTCCGAGTTCCCCCAGACCACAAGCCAGCTGTAACTTACTGTAGTAAACGCGAATTCGCATGGCAACGGAGCGGGCACAGATCTCCACCGTGACCCGGCTCGACGGCTCGTTGTCACACGCTGGCAAAGTTTAGATCGAAAGCAAGTGAAAGGTCATAAAACATGCATCTAGATCACTAGTGAAACGAGTACGAAAAGCTCTATCTCACCTACATGTGTACACCTACAGCAAACTAGCATTGAAAACACGGTCTTGACTCCGAGTTTAGAGTGCAACAGATTCAAGTTCCACAGTCTTTTCTGCGCGTGAGAGGATCGTGGACGAGTCTGGACGACAAATTTTTGGGTTACAGTAAGTAGTGCAAGAAGTAGTGTATAGTACTAGGTTGTCTATAAGTTCAAGTCTAACTCTCCCCGCTCATTTTCAATACACAACTTCCCCACTCGAGTTCCCAGGAGTCACATCGGGAGAGGTATAGGATGGAGTGCGTCGTGCACCGAAGCGAGACCACATTTGCGGCCGAATGTCTTCGGTTGCCGGTTTCGACCTCAAACTTGACCTTAACTTTGCGTAGATGAGTGAGCAAGTGGCCTTTTCACAGCACGCTATTTCCCCAATTGGCTGGCTGGATTTAAAACCGTAAACTATCTCAAAATAACTGTTCCAACATTTTGCGGAAGTAAGGCGTTCCAAGACCCGTGACCTGTGTAGCCCAGGGTCATCCCCCGTCGATAGTGAAGAAGTATCAAGTCCGAGCCTGGTGGAACGTACAGGATCCCATCCAACGACGGCGGAGAACCCATCCATGTTGCAGCCCGGATTCGAGCCCTCTGTGATATCGGTGAGACCCCGGGAGCCCCTTCCGTACAGCCAGGGGTTGAGGAAGCCGAGTGGGTCCTGACCTGTCAAAATCAGCCAGTCATTAAGCAGCGAGATTATGCCCGCCACAATCTGTAGATTGGCAGTCAGCTGGGTGCTCAAGGACGGACGACCCAAATAGGAGGAGGGAGGAGAGATGGACGCACGGGGGTCGCTACACTTGTGCCGCTCACCTCGTACTCTTTGCCCTTGAAAAAGATCCGCAATCCGACGGCCTGCGCGGCGATGTCGGGGATGCCGCGGCCAGAAGCGCTGCACCGAGTACAAATTACGGATGGATTATATTAGGTCACAGAAGCGAACACACTTGTAAAGGCCTTGATACCGGTTCCCGAGGTCCTGGAGGAATGTGGACGCGGCCTCCTCCTGGTACGTCGGGCGCTTAAAGTAGTCTGAGAAGCCCCCGCCGGAGAATTCCGCTGCAACCTCCGGCTCGTAGTCCGTCGTTCCGCCGACGACGGTAACATAGGGACCTGCAAAAGCGTGGCGATGCTGTGAGCGTCCTGGACCCATACTCGTGTACTACGCCCAATCCGAGAAAAATGGCCACACATACAGGTTCCAGGAAACCTAGGTTCGAACCGGACGGTGCCATCGTCTCTCATGCAAGTCCCGTCGCCGATGCCGTTGTTACCGCTCGACACGAGGACGCTGACACCACGTACACCGAGTTTCGCGAACTGGTCGCACGCGTTAATTGCATATTCCCTCGTGAGGGTACGCTCTACATTGCTGTACGATATGCTGATGGTCTGAGGGATGTTCTCCTGGTCAAGGATGTATGTGAGCCAGGACATTAAATCGTCATCTGTGCCCGACGGCCCGTAGCCGGTGCTGTAGAAGATGTGAGGGGTCGGATATGCCATGGCCTCAGCGTATTGGATGTCCATGTTTGCCTCTTCGTGTGGGTGGGTCGGGTCGTACTCCTCGCCGTTGACCTCTACGACGGTGAATGTCGCGTCACCTGCTTCGGAGCGGTATTTCTGCATGAACGCCGTCAGGTCCGTCGGGCTCGGATAATTCCCTGAGAATCCCACAATCCCGAGGACATTCTCGCCCTGAGTATTGGGTGTATAGGCTTCCGTGTCGTACAGCCAGCGCAGGAATGACGGTACGACGGGATTGATTCTTGCGCGACTCCATAGCATCGTCACAGGCTCTCCCGATGTCGACTTCGCTGCCCAGTCAGAGCGATTCCGCGGTGTCTGCCATTGCGTGTGCGGGGAGACAAAGGACGTCGTAGGCGCCACAGTCAACACGTGCCAGTGCAGCGCCACGGGAAGCGAATAACCGACAGTGCGGACAATGGTCTTGCCCCTCTCGACGTGCCTGTAGAGCTGGTACGATGCGCCGAGGAGAATGTTGGCTTGGGTCACGGGCACGGCTTTGAGCATCAGTGTATTGCCACCGTGGGTCATAGAAATGGATGAGGAAGATATGCCGTGGTGTTTGAGCCAGGAATTCACGAGCTCGAGCGTCTCTGGGTGCGGTGCGACGAGGTCAGCCACCTGGTCCTTAGTCAAGTATGCGCGATATCTGCATCGGAGCAGTGACACTCATGAGAAAATGCGTCAGCAGAGGAGTGGTGGTGGACGTACCTTGGATGCCCGGGTTTACTGACCTCGTAGAGCACGTCGGCCAAAGCGTTCTCATGCTGAGGCTTGAGAGCAATGTAAAGGTCGATTGTGGTTCCAGAAGGCGGGCGGCCCAGGGCCTCCCAGTCTTTCGGGACGGCGTTCCAGGAGTGCTTGATGTCCATCATGATGTCGTCCCAAGGTGGTGAAAGGCTCTTCGCAAGAACACCAAGGAGACTAGTGGCGAGGACGGAGAGCACAGATATACAATGGTAGTGGTGCATGATTACGGGAGGTGGGCGAGATGGTGTCTGCGACACAATGAGTTTACGAGGTTAAGAAGACGACCTGAAGTCCAAAGTGCCGAAATGGTTGGAGCAATTTGAGAGAATTGTGATGCATTTATGCGCGAGAACCTTGGCGAAAACAGAACCCTAGATCTGCTGGCCGAAGTTAAAGCGATTATGACCGAGGTCCGAGGCAGGGTTGCTTTAGACTGTGATGAATAGGACACGACCATTGACTGGACAGGATGGGATAGGGATGAAGCTTGGTGAAGTTAGACCAATAATACTACTACGTGGGCTATCCGGAGCAAGTGTGGTCAAGTGTGCCGCGCCTAAGTTACTAGATGAGGGGCGCCAGACCCGGGCTGGGATATCCGGGCCGGGAAAGCCACTAGCGAGCACACTTATTCCCAGTAGCGGATACCGTTCTAGGCCTAAGAAAACACGTATGGGCCTGATCCGAGTCCGAGGTAGAAGTAGCCATGGCACCTAAGCCCAATCCCGCCCCAGTCTCCTATCCAGCATCAGCAAACCTAAAAGCAACCCGCGGTCATATTCGCTTCTCTTTGCGAGTCTTTGCTTCTCGGGGGTGGTGTCTTTTATTTTTATTACTGGGTTACATGTTCGAGACAGACCCGAAGTGGCACATCTCAGTCCACACCCGTCGTTGTTCCTGACCCATTGTCTGTCTCATGATCGCCCTCCTCCCTCCTGGCCACTGCCCTAGTACCGGGGCCCGACCGTACACATAACCCATCTTCTGCCTACTTCAACCACGCTCGCTCGAAACAACAAATCAAACCACTACCACGTACACTGAGCAGTAACTTGACATGACATATCTGCCAAGGTTTGAGGCTTTCTGAGGATATGTGAGCGCCGAAATCGCGTGCGTACAGAATAATTCGACCACTTACAAAGATGCGGTCAAGCTGGTCAAGCCCCATAATGAACAAAATTTACCCATCTCTCCAGACTGATTCCTTCCTCGCCTTAACTTCCGTGCGCGTTCCGTAGCGCTCGCGCAGATCGCTCATAGTACGGCACGCCCTGCTCTCGACTCGAGAACAGCGATTTGTAAAAGTTCTCAGCAAGGTCCCGACCATCCGTATCCGCCATTGCCCACATCGTCCCGACGACGCTTCGGAATCCACAATACTGAATCGCAGCGGTTAGACGCAATGCCTCATCAGCGATGCTCTCCTCCGTGATCTCTGCAGTGTGACAGCACGAAAGGAATGCGAATTCAGCATTCAGCATTCGGAAGTCGAGATCGCACAATGTCCAGCAGAGTAAGCCGCTCGCCATTGTGAAGTCGAAAAGAAGCGTCGATGGCTTGCCTCTCTCCAGATTTCCGTGACATGCGAAATGAACGAACCGATGGCCTCGGAGGGCCTCGACCACAGAACTGGGTGTGGCCCACTTTGAGATAAGACTTGTAACCGGGACATTGAGATTACGCATGACCTCAATCTCTCCCCACACAGCTGGGAGAGACTCATCCGATTGGGCAACAAGAAGTAACGGAGGGAGGTCCAGCGCCTGCGTAGTACTCGGGCTGCGGGACTCAATGAGAGCAGAAAGGGATGGTGTATACGAAGGGATGTAGAGATCGGAGAAATACCGTTTGGTGGGTTTGGAAGGCCTGGGCATATGGTCCGAAGGGATTGGGCCCATCGCGTGGAGGGGTAGAGAACAGAAAACTGAGGTGGGACACCACCAGATTCTGGATTGCTCTGGTACGCCTAACAATCGAAGCCTTTTAATGACCGGCTGGCCAACGAGCTCGTAAAGGTCCCTGAGTACTGTGCGCAGAGCACGCTGGTATTCGCTGGAGTCGAGGCTTGCCTTCCGCGCCTTCATTAGCATGTCACGCAATTCGATTGCACGATCGTAGAAATCATCGGGGGTAGGAATGAAGCAAGGAAGATATTTGTGGAAGAGAATCAAGATATCAGAGCGCAATTTACAAAGGTTGACAAGAATGACGGGGCCACGCGGGGCGGCAGAGCGGAGAGTGGTGAATGATGGCGTCTTCAAGAATCCTTCAAACCCTGGTCGGCTTTGAATCTGTGAAATCAGCGCATCCCGCTCCTTCACCAGTATTTGCCGCTTCACCACAAGCCGACCGAGTGGGTCCGTCAAATGTTGAACTGTAAGCGTCCACGCGCAAGTTACCTCGGCGTCGGGCATGGCCTGCTCATGTGCGGGTACGCGGATGAGATGAGATGCGAGTGTAGGCTCGTAGCACGATCATTAGTAGCTGTGATCAGGGACAATCCCCTCGATCTTAAGTTGAGATATTATTCACGCTCATTTCTAACGGACTGCGGGTTTCCGCATATTCTTTCACATGTACTTAGTACAGTCTTTACTACAGTCCCTAGGATGTATTTAAGACGCCCTATGCGCACCTGGCTCCCCAGTCGTTTCTGATAACGTCTGGTGTGCCAGCTCGCCCATATCCTGCGCCGTTGCAACATCCTTCACCAGTATTTGCCGCTTCACCACAAGCCGACCGAGTGGGTCCATCAAATCTATACCTTGAGCGCCACCGTCATCCATTTCTGGCCTCCCACTCGGTGTGACGGATATGGTCAGCTCCTCAAGTTCTTGATTGATCTCAGCGAATCTCTTTGCCAGCGGCGAGTCTTCTTCAATAAGTTGGGCCATCGGGGATCGAAGGCCACGCATCTCGGACCAAAGTAACGCTCGCCCTTGTTCTAGTGTTTCGACGGCCTCCTCAAATTGACCTAAGCGGATCTGATGGGACGCAAAGTCGGGTGGCATCCTCTGACATCCCTCGCCCGTTGTGATGAGACGGGCGTGCTGAACCGATACCGTCGGAGCGAAGGACAAGGACTTTTGCAGCAACGACATGGCGCTCTTGTAAGCAGCCAAGGCAGACGGGTGACTGATAATCCGCGCAAGGCGGGCCCACTGACATGAAAGTTGGAATCGGTCGGGTTCCTGCGCAGATTCGTTGTGGACAGCCAATGACATTAATCGTATGGCTTCGTGGCGGTCCTCTCTTCGATTGAGCAACCGCGAGCGGGTGAGCAGAGACGGCACAAGCCTCCTAGTTGTGTAAAAGTGGATGTACTGTGCACTCTTCAACTCGAGAACGTCATAGCCGACGGTGATGGATTCGTCGAGGTACTTGATATTTCTGGTTTTCTTGAACGCGACGAGGAGGATTAAGTACAGGGAATGAAGAGATGCAGTTCTCCGGGTGTCACTTGAATAACGAGTCGCATCGAGTGACCGTCGGCCATACTTGATGGGCTCTTCAATGTCCGATATATTGTTCAACTTGGTTTCATACCATCTTGAAAGTTGACGGAGATGTTTGTCGTGTGGAGCCCCGGGAGGAGTATTCGAGAGCAGTTCTTCAAGATGCTGAATTTTCTCCACCGTCCTCGTTATCGAGTATGACTCCCGAACAGCGATTGATTCATGAACAATGTCCCAGGCTTTGAGAAGATGAAATGTCAACGGCTTGTGAAGTATAGGAGTTCGCTTCTTCAAGGCCCCCAGCGAGATTGTAATGTCTAAAACGCTCTCTAACCAGAAACTCCAAGCCCTCTGTGACCTGCAAACGGAATCGTTCGTCAATGGAAGGTGAAGTGAGGAAGGCACAGAGACGAGAAATCGCCACTTCATAAGATTCTGGGTTCTGGAAGATGACCGATCCAGAAAACGCGAGCAAAACGGCGACGGCTGAAGCTAGGCCCAGAATTGAATCTGGACACTCTCCAGGCTGATTGTGATCGAGGGTCATTTCCAATAGCGCCGTTGCTTCCTCATAATCGTCTTTTGAATGAGTTTCGATGAATCGAGTGCAGAGTGTGTTGGCTAGTAGTGCAAATAAGACGGGTTGAGAACCAGGTGAGCACATCTTCACCGCATCCCGTAGGCATTCAGTGACTTCGTCTAACAACTGGACGGACAGTCCTCGCTTGGCTTCGGAGTTGGCAGCGTCATTCAAGGATAAAAATGTAGCAATAAAGGAGTCTGTCAAACTGTCTGAAGTGAGAAGCTCGCGACAGAGGGCCACCATCTCTTTGATATTCCACGTCCCACCACCGGCTTCCAACGGAACTTGAATGGCCAATGCCTGGATAAGTGACGTCGTAACGGTGTTTCTGGGAACCTCGAAAGAATCGAGGGACAGCCCTCAGAGGTAACGGAGGTACTCGATAAAATATTTGATGTCACAGGGCTGTTTGAACCTCTCGGTGGAAGGAAGATTGCCTCAGTGCAGTGTACAATCATCTGCGAAACCGGTACCTGTCAAAGCTGTCAGGGACCGGTCCAGACCGGTCCTCGACAGCTTTTGACACCCTCCACTTTTACAGATGCATGGACTTGTCAAGGTCTTCCTTCTGCTGTGACAGGTTATAACGCAGGAATCGTGCATTTGTGAGAATATGGACACGAATGACGTGTTCTGGATGGGATCGAGGGTAGAGCGAGAGTGAACCCTGAAGAAATGTGATGCTGTGGTCAATATTGGCGATCGAGACTGTAAGGAAGGGGGCCGCCGATATGGCCGGCGGTGTCAATTACCAGGATAATTCGGACTCGGACTTGGGTTCTATGGTCCAGTTGGTAGAAATAACTTGAAGAAATCGTGGTCGTCTGACAGTGAGTTGAACGTTTGGGACTGCGAAGAAAGAGAGGCCGAATAGCACACGAAAAACTTCGCACTGACTCACGGGCCAAGCCTTAAACGTGCGCATTCACACGGCAACGGCACAAGGCCCTTTCACTCAGCCCACAGTGTAGTACCCACTGCTTACGGAAAAGCCGTGCTCTTGGCTAGTCTGCTAGACCCGCAAACTCGTGTATCTACGCACAAGTCATTGGAGGCTGGCCACAACGAGATTGACTTGCGGTAGTACCGGTACCGGAGATGAAAACAGAACAACACGCATAGTGTATGCCAGTGGTACTAATGGTACTAGAGGCTAGATACCATTGGCAGTGGCCTGAAATAGGAGTCAAGTGTTGCAAGTGTCTTCAAGTTCGCGCCTTCACTTCGAAGCGGTGCCTCAAGCGGGCGACCACGCCTGCAGGGTATAGCCGATCTCATCCCGAATACAGTCGTGTCAAGAGTTCTTGCTGCCGGGAAAGGGATGGCGGGACGGAAATACTGCACCGGAGGAGTCTGGACAGTGTCTGGACCAGGAAAGAAAAAAGTGGACATCTTGCGTTATCTCTTGCCTTGTTCTCCCTGCTCAATCCCTTCCTTTTCCTTGTCGCTCGTTCACCCCCGTCCGTTCAGGCTGCCAATTTCCAGGCCTCAGCCTTGTCAAGGGCTCGAATGCACTTCTCCACCGTTGAAAAATCGAGCGTTTGAACGGTATGGCACACATGTGGCAAGAAAAGTCCTACCTACACCGGGCAAACCCAGTTCCTGGAAAACTTTTTTTTGAATCCATTTCCGTGGGCATAGCCTGTATCAATACAGTATCTTGTTTGGTTTTCGTCAGATCACAGAATCAGATGAGCCTTGCCACCCCGTCCCTAAGGTATTCATCGTGTTTCTGGTCCCCGCACACGTTGGATAGAAAAATATTCACACGTCGATACAATCAGACTCCATTAGGTGTTACTAGGGACTACACGTGTGATATCGGGACAACAATACAAAAACGAACTATTCATACCCAATCTAAATACCGACACTAAGGATTGGTCCGACCCCGATGACCTAACGTATCTGAATCTTTTTGAGAACGAGTTGCGTGCGCGCCGAAAATTTGATCGCTCACCGAAGCTGCACCGCACCATCAAGCCCCATAATGTACAAAATTTACCCATCGTTCCAGCGTGATTCCTCTCTTTCCCCTTAGCTTCTGCGTCGCATCCCGCAGCGCTCCCGCAGATCGCTCATAGTACGGCGTGCCTGTCTCTTGACTAGAGAATAATGACTTGTAGAAGCTCTTTGCCAGGTCTTGCCCGTCTATATCAGCCATTTCCCACATGGTCCCAACTACACTTCTGAATCCACAATACTGCATCGCAGCCGTAAGGTGAAGCGCCTCGTCTGCGATGCTGTCCTCCGTGATTTCTGCGGTGTGACAGCACGCAAGGAATGCGAATTCCGCATCCGGAAGTCGAGATCGTACAATGTCCAGCAGGGTAAGACGCGAGCCGCCGTGAAGTTTGAACGAAGCCTCGAATGGCTCTCCTGTCTCCAGGACTCCATGGCATGCGAAGTGGGCAAAGTGACTGCCCCGGAGGCCCTCGACAACGGAAGAAGGCGTGGCCTCTCTTGAGACAAGGCCTGTCACTACGGCCCGTGCTTTGAGCGCTCGCTGTATGACCTTGATCTCTCCGTTCACGCCTGGAAGAGAGTCGTCTGGTTGGGCAACGAGTAGTAATGAGGGCTTTTCCAGCATCTGTGGGCTCGACTTGTGAGACTCAATTAGTGCAGAGAGGGATGGTGTATATGAAGGGATGTACAGATCCGAGAAATATCGCTCCGAGTCGCGAGTATCGCCCGATGGGATCGGGCCCATAGCGTGAAGGGGGAGAGAGCAGAAGACAGACGTTGGGCACCACCAGATTCGGGATTGCTCTGGCACGCCTAACAGCCGAAGCCTCTTGATTACTGGTTCTCCGACAAGCTCGTAGAGGCCCTTCAATACAGAAGATAGAGCATCCTGGTATTCGCATGAGTCGAGACCATGCTTCCGCGCCTCGACGAGCTCATCCCGTAGTGTCTTTGCGCGACCGTAGAAATCAGTGATGGTAGGAATGGAACAAGGTGGAGAATTGTGGAAGATGATCAAAATATCGGAGCGCCATCCGCAATGATTGATAAGGATGACAGGGCCACGGGAGGCGGCAGTGCGGAGAGTGTAGAATGATGGGTCCTTCAGGAATCCTTCAGATCCTGGTCGGCCTTGTATCTGTAAAATCAGCGCATCCCGCTCCTCCACCAGTTTCTTCTGTTTTACCACAAGCCGACCGAATGGGTCCATCCAATCTCTATCTCGAGCGGTACCGTCTCCCATTTCTGGCCTCCCACTCGGTGTGGTAGATATGGTCAGCGCCTCGAGTTCTTGATTGATCTCGGCAAATCTCTTTGCCAATGGTGAATCTTCTTGGGCCATCTGAGTACGAAGGCCACGCATCTCTGACCAAAGTAACGCTCGCCCTTGCTCCAGTGTCTCGATGGCCTCCTCAAATCGACCTATACCAATCTGAAAGGATGCATAGTCAAATGCCACGTCCTGACATTTCTCGTCCATTGCAATCAGTTGGGCGTGCTGGATCGACAGCGTCGGAGCGAAGGACAATGACTTCTTCATTGATGACATTGCTGTCTTGTAGGCAGTTAAGGCAGAAGGGTGACCGATATCTCGCGCAAGGCGGGCCCACTGACATGAAAGTCGGAACCGGTCAGGTCCCTGCGCGTATTGGTCATTAACGCCCAATGACATTAATCGTATGGCTTCATAAGAGTCTTCCCTTCGACCAAGCAACTGCCGGCGAGTAAGTAGAGATGAGACGAGCCGCCGAATTATGCGAAAGTGGTCGAACTGTGCAGCCTTCAACTCGAGCATTTCATAGCTGACAGTGATCGACTCATCGAGATAGTTGACCATTCCAGTTTTCTTGAACGCGAGGAGGAGAATGGGGAGTAGGGAACGCAAAGGAATGTGTTTGAAGATACCGGGTGTCGCATCGAGTGACAGTCGGCAATAGTTAATGGACTTTTCAACATCCGATATATCATTAGTTCTGCAGAACTTTGTTTGATACCATTCTGCAAGCTGACGGAGGTACTCCCAGTAATGACTGGTCCCTGGAGTAGTAATTGAGAGTAGTCCTTCAAGACGCTGTATTTTCTCCTCCATCTTCGTTGTCGAGTGTGACTCTCGAGCAGTGTCCTCTTCAAGAATAGGTACTCCAGATACTTCAAGGCTTTGAGAGGATGTAAACTCGACAATTCGCGAAGTATTGGAGTCCGCCTCTTCAAGGCTGTCGGGGAGACTGTAGTGTTTAAAGCGATTTCTGCCTTCCATCGCCAAGTTCTCGGTGAATTGAAGACGAAACCTTTCATCGAGGAAACGAGAGCTCAGGCTGAGGGAGGCACGGAGATAAGAGATCGCCACTTGGGAATATTCTGGGTTCGGGAAAATGACCGATCTGGCGTGCGCGAACTGAGCAGCAAATATTGTGGCATGACCGCGAACTGAATCAGGGCACTCTCCAGGCTGATTGGGGTCAAGGGTCCCCTCAATTAGCGCCATTGCTTCCTTGTAATCGTCATTTGAATGGGCTACCACGAAGCGAAATAAGAGTGTACTGGCCAGCGGAAACCAGACACCGTGTGACTCTGGTGAGTGTATCTTTACCGCATCTCGTAAGCACTCAATGACTTGATCAAGCGACTCCAATCGTCCTTCAAAAATTTCGGCCATCACAGCGTCCTTTAAATTCACGGATATAAAAGGGACGACCGGAAGATCTGAGGTGAGGAGTTCACGGCAGAGGTCCACCATCTCCTTGATATTCCGTGTCCCATCCCTACTGCCAGTGGCAGCCTCCGACTTAACTTGAAGGGCCAACGCCCGGATAAGTAATGGCGTGATGAGGTCGCCTGGGGCGTCGTCGGAAAAATCAAGGGGTAGGCCTCGGAGGTAACGGAGGTACTCGATAGAAGAATTGAGGCCATCGAGCTGTTTGAACTTCTCGGAGCGGTCCAGCAGAGCATATGCGAGGCGAAAGAGGAGTCTCACAGTCCTGTGGGAATCGGGCAGAAAGAAGATCACCTCAGTGAATTGTGCAATGGCTTTGTCAAGGTCATCCTTCGTTTGTGATAGATGATAGCGCGCCCATTGCAGAAGGGCGAGATTGTAGACGCGAGTGATGTAATTCGAATGAGATCGTGGATACACTAGAAGTGAATTCCGAAGAATTGTGATGTCGTAGTCGATTTCGGCGACCGAACCGTGACCTGGGAGGAAGAGTGATGCGGTGTCAACTTGAATTACCAGGACGGTTCGGACTTGGAATTCGGGCTTACGTTTTGGTGCCATGATAAGTGAGAAATCGTCAGTAGCCCGACAGTGAGTTGGGAATACGATTCTGCGAAGGAGAATGGAGGAATTTAAATGGTAGACGACTGGCTCACAGGCCAGATCCTAATATACGTGCGCACTTGCAGTGCAGCCGCAACGAGTACCCATCGCTTTCGGGAAGGCCGTGCTCTTGGCTATGCAGCCTACGCTTGATTCGTAGACTCATGAACAGCGCTCGCACAGGTCCCCAATACTGTAACTTGGAGGACACGACCTGACACGACCTGATATTGACTAGTGAATTGTGATGTCGGAGATGATAACAGAATAGTAATACTTAGATTGTCTGTAGTCGAAGCAGATGCCATCTTGGATGCCATTGTCAACGACTCGGTCCTAAAAAGGCACATACTGTTATTCGATGTTCGAAGCAACTCTTACTGTACTGTAGCTTCCGGATCTGGTAAGCAATTTCACGGGTGTGCCCAAACCTCCGAGATTATTTATCTCTTGCTTTCTCACCCGGCCCTCGTCGTTCCCTGTCGCTTTTGTCGCTCGTTCGTCCCCACCATTCAAGCTGTCAATGCATTCAGTTTCCAGTCCTCAGTCTTGTCAACCGCTCGATAGCACCTCTCCGGCGGGCTTTGAAAATTCGAACGTTTGAACGGCCGTGCTGAAGCGGATGGCACACATTGGCAGGAAACGGAGGTCCAAGTACCCGAATGTCGCCCAGTGGTACCCACACCTCACTCACACTTCCTGCCCAGGTGGGCAGACAAGGCTCCCTTGATGGCTACTTTGCAGGCGTGTGCTTTGATGGTGTCAAGCGTACTCTTCCCGAATCCATCGAGAGTGTTATTCCAGTATCGCGATACCCATGGCATTATAACGTGTGCCATGTCCCAACAGAAAAGGCATAGAATTAGGTATGCTGGGTAAAAATTGACCTCTATGGTGATGGGATATCCAATTAGACATGTTAGTCATTTGTTCGTAATGAGAGCAATGATACCATCGACGATCGGTTTCCCCGGTCGAAACCCAGGCATGAAAAAGTCGCATGCGATCATGCCGCGTCGTGCCCACCCATCTATCATGAACGTGCCCCAAAAAAGTGTCCACGACATCGTCCACGCCCAGCCCCAGAAGCCCCACACCCGCGTGCCAGTCGTACGCTGCCAGACGCGCTCTAACACCGCGCCGACGCCCATCAGAACGAAAAACGCGCCAGCGCTGCTGAACTCCGTCCCCCTCCCGAGCCCCCACACCCCAACGTAGTGCAATACGGCGGACACCCCAAACGCACCGAGTAACGCGCCTGGCTGCCCAAGCAGCGCACCGCCCGGGCGCGCACCAAACGCAACAAAGACGTGTCTGAAGAACTGGTGCCAGCGGAAGCCCCAGAAGTCCACGATCGAGGTGGCCGTCCAGGGGCGCGCAGAGAGCGCGGGCCAATCCGCGGCGGGCTGTCGCAGGAGCACGCGACCGACCAGCGTCGCAGCGTGGTACATCGCATCGACAGTCGTGTACACGACGATGGCGCCGCAGAGCGTGAAGAGCGTACCGAGCGCGGCGCGCGGGAGGGGGTCGAGGAGTGGATCGAAGAGCGTGTCGCCCGCAGGGGTGTCGACTGACGGACGGTTGAGCTGCACGATGTAATGGGCGATGTCGAACACGGTCAACTTGAGAAGCATTTTGAGGACCACAGCGGCGAGTGACGGCGGCGGAGGTCGAGTGCGCAGGAACGACTTGGACCCCCACGACCACCTGATTCCGCGTTGGTTGCTCAGGAGATCATATGCGTCGAGGATGATATTTGGGATGGTCAGAGGCCGTTCAACTGGAGTGTCCTGACCCTCTGCGAATGGTTCGTATCTCCTGAACGGCTTTCTCGCGAATGCCCATTCGGTCGATCGCAATGCCATAACGATCACACCAATCTATAGTGACGGTAGAAACGGGTGATGTTAGCAAATACGCACCGGGGAAAATATACAGATGACAGGAATCGCACCACATATGCAAAGTTCCAGTGATTGAGCCGTTCATCACTCTTGACCCCCAGATATAGCGCCAAACCCGCTGAAAAGTTCAACCCGAATGCGCACCTCCAGGCCTGCCATAAAATGAATGGGAGAAGAGATAACCTGAGGACGGAGGTGTGCGGGAGGATGACGAGGACCGCCATTGCATAATAGGACGAATAGAAGGGAAGGAAGGCAGCACCCGTAAATGGTTGACGAAGGGTAGGATCTGGGAAAGTAAATAGATCGGGTAGAGCAAGCATGTCGATGTGAGAGGGATATGGCGGAGTCACTGTGACCTATTGGCGGGGGTTCGCTGTCAAGCGCGGCGCGTTTTATACATGGCCTAAGCGCCATTTGAAGTTGAAGTTGAGAATCGACATTACTGTAAAGGACTAGTTCAGTTGGACGGCTACTACGTGACTACTTGTTCAAACGACAATGGCTGAATCAATAAGCTAATTGCTAACCACATATCATAGCAAATCAGATCATAAATGGTTGTTCTACCAGTAATAACATCATATCTAGCGCCTTTCCTTGGCCTCTTCGTTCGAACATCGACATAGAACGTGTCAGTAAACTAATGAGCGAAAGCGATCGACTTGCACAGCGCCCGCGCGTGTCCTGCCAGCCCGACTCGCCCGACTTGACTCGAGTGTACCAAGGAGGTAATCTCGCGCTGTGTCAGTTGAGATGTGAGTTTGCTTGACAGTGGTTTCTTCACTTCCGGGAGGACTCTGTTGTTATACATGTCGATTCTAGGGGGGGGGGTTGTTTTCTAACTGATGGTATTCGTCCTTGGCTGGCATTTTCCTCGTTTCATTATCCTTGGTCTTCAGTGGGTCTGCTGTTGCCGTTGTTGCGTTCGCCAGGGCGTTTGTTCGTGAGTCTGAACGTAAGTTTCTCTTACCCCCATTCCTGGGGAAAGGGCCAGGTAGTATCGACCGTTCTTCCCACCTTTTGTCTCCCTAAGGGCTTCTATTGGTATAGGGTGTGTAGTTGTCTTTGTATGCATTATAGTGTCCCACTGCCACTGAGGTGCTGTGACGCGGCTGTGATGGCAGGGGCTAACGCGAGAGGAAGTGCAAGCAGGCCATGTCGTGCCCACGAATCGAGCATAAACGTGCCCCAAAAAAGTGTCCACGACATCGTCCACGCCCAGCCCCAGAATCCCCCCACCTGCACGCCAGTCGTGCGCTGCCAGACGCGCTCTAGCCCGGCGCCGACGCCCATGACAACGAAGAACCCGCCAGCGCCGCTGAACTCCGTCCCCCACCCGAGCCCCCACACCCCAACGTAGTGCAATACGGCGGACACCCCAAACGCACCGAGTAACGCGCCTGGCTGCCCAAGCAGCGCACCGCCCGGTCGCGCGCCAAACACGACGAAGACGTGCCTGAAGAACTGGTGCCAGCGGAAGCTCCAGAGATCCACGATCGAGGTGGCCGTCCAGGGACGCGCGGAGAGCGCGGGCCAGTCCGCGGCGGGCTGCCGCAGGAGCACCCGACCGATCAGCGTCGCCATATGGTATATCGCGTCGATGCTCGTGTACATGACGAGAGCGCCGCAGAGCGCGAGGAATGCCGCGAGCGCAGCACGCGGGAGGGGGTCGAGGTGCGGATCGAAGAGCGTGTCGCCTGGGAGGGCGAAGACCGAGGGACGGGCGCGCTGTATGATGTAGAGGGCGATGTCGTACACGGACAGCTTGAGCAGCAACTTGAAGACCACCGCGGCGAGTGACGGCGGCGGAGGTCGCGTGCGCAGGAATGACTTGGACCCCCACGACCACCTGATTCCGCGCTGGTTAAACTGGAGATCAAAGGCGTCGAGTATGATATTTGGGACGGTCAGAGGTCGTTCAACGGGAGTGTGTTGGCCCTCTGCGAATGGCTCGTATCTCCTAAACGGCTTTCTTGCGAATGCCCATTCAATAGATCGCAGTGCCATGACAGTTACAGCGACCTATAGTAGCGAAAGGAACAAGTGTTGTCAGCGGACACGCACCAGGAAGGGAAGAAGTACATAGATGATAGGAATCGCACCACATATGAAAAGCCATAGTAATTGAGCCATTCCCCATTCTTGACCCCCAGATATAGCGCCAAACCAACCGGAAAGTTCAAGCCGACCGCACACGTCCAAGCCTGCCATAACACGAATGGGAGGAGGGAGAGCCTAAGGATGAAGGTGTGCGGGAGGATGACGAGGACCGCCATCGCATAACAGGAAGAGTAGAAGGGAAAGAAAGCGGCACCCGTAAATGGCTGACGAAGGGCAGGATCTGGGGGAGTGAAAAAATCAAGAAATGTAGATAGAGCGAGCATGTCGATGTGAGAGAGGTGTGGCGAAGTCACTGTGAGTTACTAGCAACTCTATAGACGGCAACAGCCTGAGTCGCAGCGTGTTATATGTCATGCACCTGAGCGCCAATCGAAGTTGACATCGCTGACAACCGACATCACAGCAAACAACCAAGTTAGTTCCGTTCGATGTTGGATGGTCACGTAGCATGGACGAAAACGGTCTCGAAACACGGGATAATTCGGGATACCGATATAAGTATGAGCTAATTGCTAACCATATATCATGACAAACCTTTCAAACTGTACGAGTATCAGCGCGATTGCGACATAGAATGTACCAGCAGACTAATGATCCAAGAATCAATCGACTTGTACGGCGTCTGCGTGTGTCCTGCTGGCCGGACCAAGTGAGGTGAGGTCAAACTGTGACCGCAGTTCATGCCTCTGTTAGTTGCTATCATCCGCTATTACAGTATGAACTCGGGTAAGAAAAAGTCCTCTCGCTCACTGGTTCTCCGATTCGTTGGCTAGCAACTCACAATCAGCGACATTGCCGAGGCGGTGCAGTTACAGTATCCCTCTTGACAAATTCTATGAACTCATGGAAAAACCAATTGCGAAAAACCGTTCCAAGAGGTGCGCCGCTGCATAATGCGGCTTTGCGTCAGGTCATGAAGTTTCCGGCCATCTACCCGTCCTTTTCGACACGGCAAACTTTTTCGACCTTATTTTTTTGGAACCGATTCTCGAACAATTTTTTTGTGCATATGGGGTCAGTGTAGAACCCTACTATGTTGGTACAGCTCTTGGTGGAAGGTTGTATCCCTACTTGTCGCCTTCGCTAAACGGACAAACTTTCCTCCAGTATCCTCCCTGGAGATCGGGTCCGCCGACTACTCTTCTAACGTGAGCTCCATATCATGTCCTTTCTCTTACCTAGGTTGTGGAAGTCAAATTTGCTTCGAGTCAAGTCCGAGCCATGAGTTATCTGCATACTCGCTGGCCTGTGAGACAAGTACAAAGTAAGCTATTCCCCATGATACCACCTGGAGACATCGCCTACAATGACGTCATCTGCCTACAACAGCTCTTGTTAGTCAACATAAAGTCACAAGTAGGGCACTTTTCTATCGCCGGCCATCGCCACACCCTATATTATACTCTGGGCTCAGCGCACAAATTAGAACACGCTCACGTCACACGCACGTTTACACAGCTACGCCGCACCCATGTCCTCTACGGGGTTTTCAGCATCGAGGCGTATATCTTCTCCATGTCTATGAGGAACCCTATGGAACGCAGACTGGTAGAGTTGCAGCACGTATCTTATCTCTGGTCGCTCAAAATCCGGTATCTGAACACTGGCACATTCTCTCTCCCCCGAGGACACGAAGAAAGCCGGTCTACGACTAGATGACTAGTCACCTCATGTCCAAGCGCGAGTGCGAGTGCGAGTACTCTGTATGAAATATGCATGGAATCGTTTTGCGCATCCACTCGCTGCGGTCATTGATATGCGTCTCACCTGAGATGAACACTTCCAAAGACACCCACCCCCATTTCCCCACGTCTGCGTTCTGACTAGGTAGGTACATAGTGAGGTCGCCAGACATCTTCTGCGGGTCTCATGTATGACGTCTTGTGGTCTGGGGTTGACAAAGTTGTAGACAACCATATGCACGGGTACTAATCGAGTATCAATCTTTCACCCGCGCCGCCGTGTCCGAGTTTCCGGAACGTAACAATCTCGCCGCCCGTCATGCGTTCGCGCTAAGTAGAAGACGCTAGGTTTCCTGCCTTGCCTGTACGAAACACATACATGAAGCAAACATTTATGATACCGTCGCCTGTACAAGAACACTGATACAACTGATACCGTATCCCTAATGAAATCTTTGAGTATGGCTTCACTTGCACTCGAGGGGAGTGGATGTGAGTGTAATTACCAAAAGAGGGAAAAGCGCTCGGATCTGGCGATTGAGTTGACCCTGGACCCAATTCTCTTCAGTGCACTCACATCCCTCACACCGACCTCGCTCTAATTCTCATGAAATGACTGGGAAAACACAGCTAGAACGCGCGATCAATCAGATTCAAGGCAGAGGACCAGCACCAGATATCGACTTTACTCAGCACCAGCTCGAAAATGGCTACACCATCAGTACGCAAGAACGAGTCGTCAAAGAGGTTCCTCATTCATGTCACATTTCTATGATCTTTCTGACGAGTGGCGCCCATCACCGCGTGCTCTGCGGGGATGTGACTGCAGGTCCAAGCCCCGGCCATGAACATACCAACAGACGATCAATTCTTTTCCAAAACTGAACAGGGCAAGCCGGACATCGCCTACCTTAAGAACCACTTCTACAGAGAGGGTAGACTAAAGGAGGAGCATGCGCTCTTTATCATCGAGAAGGCCACAGAGGTCCTGCACGCCGAGCCCAATCTCCTCCATGTCGACGCCCCCGTGACTGGTGAGAGCCCCTACCTCGTTCCGTCTCTACCTTTCGGTTACTGAATGGGGCTTCATCTCAGTCTGTGGTGACATTCATGGACAATATGTACGTTTTGGACCGTCACCGCGCTCTCCACCCCGACCGCTGATCTGGCAACTAGTATGATCTTATGAAACTTTTTGAGATTGGTGGCAACCCTGCCACTACCAGATATCTTTTCTTGGGAGATTATGTCGATAGAGGGTACTTCAGCATCGAGGTGTGTGCAAGCGACCTAGTCACGTCACCCTTTATTCAATCCGCTCTGTAGTGTGTTCTCTACCTCTGGTCTCTCAAGATCTGGTACCCTGATACCATCTTCCTCCTCCGGGGCAATCACGAATGCCGACATTTAACAGATTACTTCACGTTCAAACTCGAGTGTGAGTAGGCCCTCACATATTCTTTTCCTGCTCATTTCGCCGCATATAGGCAAGCGTAAATACTCTGATCGTGTCTACGAGGCTTGCATGAACTCCTTTTGCGCGCTCCCTCTCGCCGCGATCATGAATAAGCAATTCTTCTGCATCCACGGCGGTCTTTCCCCCGAGCTCAATACCTTGGATGACATTCGAAACGCACGTATTTCCCAGCCGGTCATTAGATGCCGCACCTCATACGATCATCCTTAGCTCGACCGCTTCCGCGAACCACCGACATCTGGTCTCATGTGCGACATCCTCTGGTCCGATCCGGTAGAGGACTTTGGGCAGGAGAAAGGCTCGGAAAGTTTCGTGCACAACCACGTCCGCGGTTGCTCCTACTTTTTCACCTACCAAGCCGCCTGCACGTTCCTCGAGCGTAATCGCTTGTTATCTATCATCCGCGCGCACGAGGCGCAAGACGCCGGGTAAGCCTGTTTTTCTCAATACGCTCTGCACGCCGAGGCCCATGATTTCAGATACCGGATGTACCGTAAGACTCGCACGACTGGCTTCCCATCAGTCATGACGTTGTTTTCGGCTCCAAATTACCTCGATGTGTACAACAACAAGGCGGCAATCCTCAAGTATGAATCGAATGTGCTGAACATTCGGCAGTTCAATTGCACGCCACATCCATACTGGTTACCCAACTTTATGGACGCTTTCACGTGGAGTCTACCATTTGTTGGCGAGAAGAGTGAGGACCCACATTCTCGCTTCTGTTACACTGAGGACCTGATGGCCACGTGACCCCCCTTAAAAGTCACCGACATGCTCGTGGCCGTGCTGAATACCTGCTCGCAGGAGGAGCTCATGGAAAGCTCAGACGACGAATCTACTGCCGTCTCGCCCGCGAACGCACTCGAGACCACCCCTGAGGAGGATTCGGCTGAGCGGCGGAGGATCGTCAGAAACAAGATCCTTGCCGTTGGCCGGATGGCGCGCGTATTTTCCGTGCTCCGGTAAGCAGCTATTATCCTCTGGGTCTCAGTCGAGTCCTGATCTGTAATCATAGCGAGGAATCAGAGCGTGTCTCGGAACTCAAGAGCATGTCCGGATCAGCGAAGTTACCGGCTGGTACTTTGGCATTGGGCGCTGAAGGGATCAAGGATGCCATCAAGGGCTTTGATGACGCGTACGCCTCCCTTTTTCCGACTTTCGTTAGTACTTACGCGCACGATCATACACCACTTCAGACGTAAATCCGATATTGAAAATGAGCGACTGCCACCCGAACTTTTCGACGCGGATTCGGAAGAGGGTAGAGCGTATATTTCATCCTCGTTGCCCCAGACCCCGGCAGAGGACCCCCAGTTGGGTGGCGAGGTCCCACCAAGTGGCGTCGCAGCTGCGCTGGAAGAGGCTCTGTCGAGTGCACCGTCAAGCCCCATTGGACCCCCGTCACCGTCGTCTAGTTCTGGGCCGATAACCCCATTCCGGCGTGGGCACGGGCGGCAAGCGAGCTTGGGTACGACGATGACGAGCCCAAGCACGCGGAGGCGGAGCATCGAGAGCACGATGTCATTGTTGAAGGAGGCGGTCGATGGGAAGGAGGACGCGGAGTTTGAACAGTTAGCAGACCATGTGGCGGGGAAAGAGAAGGCGAAGGAGAATGCGATACCGGGGCGTTAAGCACTGCGTTTGTTTTGTTATTACAAATGGCTCGTTGGGGGATAATCGCGAAAGCGTGCACAGACGATAAATAATGGGGTTCCTCGTTTCGTGTCTCGATACAGTACTGCTAAAGCATAGTACAGTCTGGTACCTGGTTCGTTCGGGTCATTTCATACAGTGGCACGCACCAGTGCCTCGACCATTCCTTGGACGTCACCCTAACATGCCAACTGAGGTGTCGCCTCATTCGAGGTAGAAGCTGCCTATTAGTTGCCTGCAGGCGAGCGTTTGATCAGACTGCCTCCAATACACCTTCACCTCTTCACCAGCTTATTTATTTATCCGGTCGAGCAAGAAGTCTGGCCGTGCTGGCTGCAACCGGTCATGTGGCCTCTGGAAGAGATGCCACCGAAATGGAATTGTGCCTCACCCTCGCGTTCCATTCTGTATTCTATCTCTCGCATTGTGTACATAATAATAGCCATGATGTATCTGGCCTCGTCCAACCGAGGACGACCACCCGTATATAACATAAGCACGTCACTCGATGGAATACAGTATCCTTCACCCCAAAGTTCTTCCTCCCCTCAATTGACTACCCTAACTTACGTGGGATCACAATGGAGAAGTGTCCCACGGAAATACACGCTTACATTTTCGAACTTGCTTGCACGGACGGTGGTGCGACCGGCATCGCACTTTCCGCGGTCTCTCGCCACGTCCGCGCTGTATCAGCACCCTACCAGTGGTACACCCTCGCCGTCGCGGGCACCACGCAGACCATACGGCTCGCCGAGCGCATCCGCACCCTTTCATCCGGAAAAGAGCCTTCAAGCGCCGGTACCGAAAAGGGCAAGGGCAAGTGCGCGCGGGGGGGAGCGGAAATCACGCACCTGTTCGTGTCAAATCGCTCCGCGCCGCGCGCGCGCGAGCTGCGGTACCAGGAGATGGGCGCGACGCGTGACCTGGCCGAGCGCCGGCGGATCGAGGCGGCGTTCAACGCCGAGGCGGACGCGTGGGCCCGCGCGGTGCGCGTGCTGCTCGCGTATGCCGCACCGACGCTCCGCTCGCTCGCGATGATGTGCTACGACATACACGTCTCGCCGAACGGCCGGCTCTTCTTCACCGACCTCAAGCGCCACCGCTTCCCGCGCCTCGCGGAGCTCTCCATCCGCGGCGGGTTCGACACGCGCCTGCGGGACTACTACGACGGCGCGCCGCAAGGGGGCGAGGCGCGCAGCCGCGCCTGCCCGAGGGGCGCGATGGGGAGGAAGAGGAGTGCGGCGGCGGCGGCGGTGGTGGTGGAGAGCCGACGTTGCCCGCACTGCGGCGGCTGCACCTCGCGTCGCCGATCTCGTTCGACCTCTTCCTGCAGCGCCTGCGCCCGCTCGCGCCGGGCCTGACGCACGTGCGCCTCTCGGAGCTCCTCGCGTTCGACTACGACATGGCGCGCGCGCTGCACTCGGAGCTCGCGGAGCGCGGCATCGTGCCCGCGCGCCTGCCCCGCCTCCGCGAGCGCCAGTGGAGCGCCGAGCCCCGCGCCGTGCCCGTCGACTGGGAGCGCTTCCTCCCGCCCCCCCACGCCCTCCGCCGTCTCGTCGTCCAGCCCGCACAGCTGCCCCCCGCGCCGGAGGAGCTCTGTGGCTGTTGCTCCGGGTACTACCGCGTGGACGACATGACGCGCCTCTTGCGTGAGATGGCGCGCGAGGCGCTGGTGCCGCACGGCGAGGAGGACGCGGCGGTGTATGTGTTTCTGCCGCCGGGCCCGCGGCATAATGCGTATGGGTTCGAGGAGGGCTATCGGGATTGGCTGGGGCGTACTGCGGGGGGGAAGGGATGCTGGACGGAACAGGGCGAAGTCGACATTGACGCCAAGTCGCTGGGGGCGGGAGGAGACGGCAAAGTGCAGTCGTGGGACGTTGTTGGGAAGCGGGCGATATCGAGGTGGTTCTGAAATGCTTTGTGTGTTTGTGCAAAATATTATCTGTCGTATCTATTCTCTCGATGTCTGCCTTTACATTTGACTTTGACCTCGAAGACGACCTCGACGAATCCTTCGACGTCATCCCTCCTCAAAATCCAACAGCAGCCAGCGTGAATCCTATCGATGCAGACAGCGTCCCGGAAGGCTTATCTGCCGCAGAGCTACCAGCAGAGGAGATCCCGCTCTCCGAGTTGGTCCGTAACCCATACATATCCCCCACATCGATTCGATCCTCACCATGACGGCCTGCCGCAGCGCAGCTCTCCGCGCTCCCCGAAGCGCTCTCGTACTCGCCGCTCGCGCTGCCCGCCAGTGACACCACCCTCGTGCGGCGCGACCTCTTCGACGCGCGCTTCCAGCTACTAGCGCAGGGGCGCGACGAGCAGGCCGCCCTTGTCGACGCCCCCGCGGACCTCGTCCCCGGCGTGTACGAGGGCGGGCTCAAGACGTGGGAGTGCGCGCTCGACCTCGCCGCGTACCTCGACCGCGACGTCCTCCTCGGCGCCCAAGCCGGGCTGCGCGTGCTCGAGGTGAGTGTGGTTGGTTGGACGGGGACGGATGGACGTCGTTCGTTGAATGTCGCTGTTAGTTGGGCTGCGGGACGGCTGCGCCGACGCTCCTCCTCCTGGACCGCCTCTTTGCGTTTTTGGCCTCCTCCGAGACGGCAGCGAGCGAGCGGCCGATCGGTGCCAGAGACGGAGATACACTTGCAGGACTATAACCGTGCCGTGCTCGAGCTCGTCACATTCCCGAACGTCCTGCTCGCGTGGTGTACGTCCCGTCCGTCGCTCGTCGACTCTCCTCCAACTTTTCACAGACGTTTCCCCGCTCTCTGCGCAGTACCGTGCGTCTGCGCCAGACGCGGACTCGGACTCAGACGACGGGGCGGTCGGCACTAGAGGACACGAGCGGAGGCAGGGAGGGCTCACGGTGACTCCGGCACTGCTGGCGGCCTTTACGACCTCGCTCGACGTGCACGGGGTATGCCTGCGCTTCTTCTCTGGCGGCTGGACGTCCCTGCGCGCGCACTGGGCGGCCCGCTCGGGGAGCCCACCGCCGTACGACATCGTGCTTGCCAGCGAGACGATCTATCGCACCGAAGCGCTCCGCCCATTCCTGGGCGTGTTGCGCGCCGCCATCGCGGGCGGCGGCGTCACGCTGTGCCTTGTCGCGGCCAAGGTGCTCTATTTTGGCGTCGGTGGCGGCGTGCGGGAGTTCGTGCGTGTGGTGGAGGACGAGGGCGGGACAGTGCACACGGTGTGGGAGCACCGGGAGGGCGTTGGGCGGCGAATCATGCGCGTCGGGTGGTAGTTCGATTGCAAAAGGGAGTAATATATTCTACGAGTATGCGATTACTTATCATAAATGTCTTCTCACCACAAAAGAAGCAAACAAGAAAAGAAAAAAAAACAGCGACGGCTCCTCAGACATCCTCCAAATGCGCGAACGGGTTCCACACCTCGGTAGGGTCACTCCGCGTCGCCCTCGTCCTCGCCCGGTCCTTCTTCCGCGCGTCAGCCCTGCGGCCCTTCTTGCTCTGTCCCTGCACACGCCCCTCGACGACATCCGCCTCCTCCGCCGCCTCGCTCTCCAATCCGCGCTCCGTGAGGCCAAGCAGGCGCCGCGCCGCACGGGCGACGCGGTAGCGCGTACGTGGGCGGGCAGGGGCGGGGGTGAGGCTCGGGAGGCTGCGCACTGGCGACGAGGATGGCACGGCGGCCCAGGATGCGGATCCTACAGGCAGTGAGAGCGACGTGGCGCTGCTGCTGCTCGGGCCCACGCTGCTGTAGGGCATCGTCGCGGCGCGGCGCATGCCGTGCGTGCCCGCTAGCGACGCCGACGAGGAGCGGGCTGGCGAGGAGGGTGATGGCGGGCAGATGGGTGATGGGGACTGCGAGCGCGAGGATGAGGAGGAGGAGGACGTGCGTGTGGAGGCGCGGACGAGCGAGAGGAAGCGCGGGAACGCGCCTGTGCGGTTCCACACGCGCGTGTCGAGCCCGCCGTCAAAGTCATCCTCGTCGGAAGAGGACCCGTCGAGGTCCGTGTCGCCTTCGCCCCGCCCGTCCGCTTTTTCTGGCCGGGCGCGCTGTGGCGGGCTAGGGACGCGGCGTTTGTGTGTTGGGAAAATGCGCCGGGGAGGTAGGGATGGGGTTGAGGTTGATCCTGCTCCTGGCGCTGGCGTCGAGGGAGGCGAGCGAGGGGGGTCGAGGTGCGCGGTGCCGTAGGCGCGGAAGACGAAGGGCATGTTCCCGACGCCTTTGCGGTGCGGCACGGTCTGCGTGTTGAGCGTGATGTGCACGCTGGTCTTGTCGTCGTGGTGCTGTATTTGATGCGTCAGTTAAATGCAGAGGAGAGTGGGCGTAAACGCACATAGATGATACCGCGCTTCGGGTCGCGTGAACGAGTGTCCCACACATGCCCGAGGGTGAGATCGTCCTCGCCCTCCCACCGCCAGCTCGCGTCCTCCTCTTCGTCCTCCAGGTCCTCCTCGTTTTGCCCCTGTGCGTCCGCAGCGGCGATGAGATCCGCGAGGGAGCGCGAGGAGTAGTAAGGGTCCCGAGCGCGCGAGAGTTTGACCCGTACCCTGCCACGCGTTATTTCTCCAGGAGAGCCGATGGATATGCCGTGCTGGACCGAAAAGAGGTGGCCCGGCGCACGGGGAGGTGCAGAGGGGTCGCCGGAGAACATGAACAAGATGACAGCGCGCAAGAGGCGGAAGGAATACGAAAGTGGAGCTTGTACGACGCGGTAGGTGCCCTCACGCGCATACTTTTCGGCCGCAGGGTTTTTTGAGTAAACCGTATCAGTGGGAGGAGAAGAATCTGGAGGGGTGTTCCAGAGCGAGGGCCTTGGTGGAGGAACGCATTCTGGCGCAGGGGCGATGAGCTGGAAGCGGAGCGCGACGTGTTTGGAAAAGGGAGTGGCTTTCGGGAGAGTGAGATTGTTCACTCGTCGTTTAAGGCCGAGAGGGTTCGTGGGTGAATCAGCGGGGGTAGAGTAGACCGATGGCGTGTACCGGGTCGAGAAGGCGGAAACTAGGACTGGCGGCAGATCGCGGTGCAGGCGTAGAGGTGTGAATCCTCTTCAACGGTAAATCAGGTGAAGACGACTCGATCTCAGTAATTGTACGTTTTGGCATGAGCGACTGGCTAGTACTGACTCGCTGAGGGACTGTGACGCGTCTGATTACATCACGTGCACCGTGTCCCACGAACCGTGCCCCATCTCAGTTCAGATCGTGCATATGCAACTCTGCCTCGTTCCCTCTTATTCCGAATTCACTTCTTCTGGTACTTCCGTATTTCCACTAGCTGCGGCTTTCTTCATCGAACCTTCCCCAAGTACCTCTCGGTCGGGAATGCTGCAACCGCATCCTTGGGTCTACCACACGGTCCACACCCCTGATCCTTGACACGCCCTTCACCCTCGTACACGGTACACCTCCATGCGTATAACACTAGGTAGAATTATGCACACCGCAAACGGCACCGTAGCTATACTGGGATAAATTCTCGTATTGTTTCACGGCCATCTTGTTCCTGTGGAGTACCAAAGGTCCCCTTTGTTCGCCTCCTGATCTATGTGGCTCCTTCTGAGTCACCAATGGTGAAGCTCGCTACACCATCAGACACCCTGTGTTAGTTATCTTTACGCCCTGCGTGCCAACGTGGACTCCTGTCCACTCGCCGACGCCATCGTCGCCAGTACCTCCCTACTATCTCCTGTGAACCGGTCTCCCCCTGCCAGCACAAATTACCCATGTTCTCCGACATTCTGACATACATCCGGATGCACATGGGCCCCATCCTTTTCAACCTGTTCCGGCGGTTCACATCATGCCCCCAGCCCCTGGCCGGGTCTAATTTCCCCAGGGCGCCAAACCCCTATGGACGTAAATTTATCGCCAGCTGTCGAGCGCTTGCTAGTTGCACCCTGACGTCTTTCTTGGAAATCCAATTTTTTCTTCTCGTTTCCCAGAGCGAACTCTGACGTAGCCAGTCGTCGCAAAAAAACACCACCACAGCCGACTGCCATGAGGCCCAATCATCCCGTAAAAGTCCTCTCTTTCAGCGACATCCGGGGTCTTCATTTCCTTACCCTCTTCCCATTTTGCGCGAAATCCCTACACGTTATCAAACCGCGTCCTTTTCATTTCGTGTGGCCCAAGACCCGATCATGTCTCCTCGATTTCCTTTTTCTTTCGTCCACCTAATTTCCCTCTCCAATACACAGTCCACGCCACGTAGTGGGGATGATTCGTTGTTGATGATAGTCCCGACGTGCTATTGAAGCTTGAAGACTTGTTCGGTCCTGTTCGGTCGCCCCATCGCACCGCACTCCATTAGAAATTCTCGCCCACTCTCACGGTATGCTTTATCCGAGACATACGTCAATTAAAAGCCGCGGTATTTTCCACCAAGTTCCTTTTTTTCCATCAGTGGCTTTGTTTACTCTTCCAGCTGCACGTTTGAGGCCTTTGCCGTGCACGCTACTGGAGCCGTACGGAAGCAGCCGCTCCCCCTAACAAGTCAGCAGGCTACCTTGCAAGCAAGCAAATTTTGCCTTGGCACGTGTAAGCAAACTAGCGGTCAGGCCACGAATGGCACGTACCTTTGAGGACTCCAGAGAGTGACACTAACAGACTAGGCTATTTTCGGAAATGGGTTCGCACCCGGGATCCCGGGACAGGGACCGGGCCGGTTTGGTTTGCCGACGAGGACGTGGGTGACCTCTTACCACACCTACCCCGTGGAATCGCGACTTCGGTACCGCGTGCTCGCAAGATTTAAGCATTGATGTTGACACCGTGCCACTAAAAGATGCGACGAAATCATCCCTGGCTAGCTAGAGTATCGGGCAAGGACAGCCATAACAGTAAGAAGGTCCGTCACTCTCTGACGCATGATCCGGTTTCCATTTAATAGATCTCCCCTTTCTTTGCTCAAAAACTTTGAAGTGTGCTTCTGCAAACATGCTAAACGCAACTTTTGGTGTTCAGACCGCGTGATCCATGATTTCGCTGTCAGGAGCCCCCCCGCCCGCAGAGTCGTGCCTCGGTGATGAACGGCGCTGTCGGTCTGGAACCGTACCCTTCAGGGAGATAACTTTCCAGGGGGGCGGCGGTGTGAAGCTAAAGTCCAACTAATTCATCCGCTTGACGGGTAAGATCTGATGAGAGTTAGTAGTTGTAGGGGTGCGACCAGTCCGCATCAGATCACCTGCGCCGCACAGCACACATACAGCGACAGCCACTCCCCTGGGCCCGCCGAGCAGGCTAACACACTGGTCATCACGCACGCGTGCACCCTGCGCTTACGAGCACATTGCTAGCTTCGAACAATTCAGTTTTTTGCAGCTTTGTTCTGATGACGATGAGGTCATCACGACAATTGGTGAACGTGAGCTGTAGGACGTCCCCGTGGACTGGCTGATTTTAATCTCGGCTTTCGTTTTGTTTACCATACAGCGCCAGTACGAGTTCGGTCGACGCAAAACATGATAGGTGGGGTTACACAGGACCGGGTCGATACGGGGCGGGCGTCTGCAATAACCAGTCAGACGGAACCGATGAGGCGCGGCGCATATCTGGGGATGGGGCTTAGGCGCTCCAATGAACACGCGACGTGCGACTCGTAGAAAAAGCAGGGTCCAATTACGCCCGTAGTATTAC
Source organism: Lactarius hatsudake (assembly GCA_024734325.1). Lineage (NCBI taxonomy): Eukaryota > Fungi > Basidiomycota > Agaricomycetes > Russulales > Russulaceae > Lactarius > Lactarius hatsudake. Next base: position 541,456 of record JANSJP010000010.1, on the reverse strand, counting down.
ATGCTGGGCGTTCCGCGGCCCACCGTGTTTGTCGGTTCTGTATGAAACCTCCTGCGATTGGGGCTTGAGGGCGATAGATAGACGTTGCGCTCTGTTGGCCGATGTCCGTGATGAGGACAGCGAGCTTCGATGTGGTGCCTTAGTGCCGAGCTGCCAGTGCTCGGCCCAGGCGCGAGTGGTGGATCAAGGTCCACATTGCCCGTAAAAGAATCACCTGCAAGTGGTGGTAGTGATCCCATTCGTCGCGCTTCGGGTTGTTGTTGTTGTTGTTGTTGTTGATGTAGTTATTATTGTTCGAGCTTCTTCTTGCTTCTGCTTCCATACCAGAGCTAATGCAGTAACATTTCTCCGCCAAAAACCAGAGCAGAGTTCCTGCACGAAAACTTTTTGCGCATGCAAAGCCCCAAAAGAAATAGCCGAAATGCGGAGGGAGAAGCTGAGTTCTTGCCCCCCTCCCCCAGAGCCATCAAAAACCATGCACCCCCTACCCGAAAGACAGGATCAATGGATCACGTCGTGTATCTGCCCTGCCTTACGCCCAGCGTGTTTTCGCAACGCTTCTTCCAAAACAAAACAACCGACGCCAGTAGGTTACCAAACTTAGGGAACTGGTCCCGGGGGCCTGGGCAACCCATCGCCATCCATTGGACCATTCATTGCCTGGCGCACGGGCAGACAGACACCGCGCGCCACCCCAGGTTTTCGCTCAAAGCGAGGCGCGTGCAGAGAGCGGCTTCGTAAAGAAACCGGGGGGGGGGGGGGCTGCAATTTCGAAATCCAAGACGTGCGAGTCCCAGCCAAGCCCTCCTCGCACCAAATGAATTCAAGCGGGCATCTCGGGCGCACCGTGCGAACCGTTTTCGACGACATACCAGCACACACTTCTCTCACGGCTGGAGCATACATGGGCAAAAGCAAAGAGGCGGAAAAGAGACGAATAGAATCTTTTTTTGATCGAAGTCGCCCAGAATTGTTAAGTGGGTACAATCAATGGAGCGACTCGACCGGGTCGGAGCCGGGGTCGAGCGACGCCTCGACTTGCAGGGCTCGCCGCGACACGGCCCACTGGCACTTGCCCCCGCCTGCCTATCTAGGCGATCGCCCCTTGGACGAGCGACGTCCATTCCGCAAGAAGAAGAAGCACCCCAGGGTTCACCAAGTGAGTTGGACAGCCCGATGAGCTGGACGATTTTGTGCCTTGTGCCTTTCGCAGATAGACAGGGGCCGGTTGGCCAGATCAATCGTTGTACCTATGCGCTGTTCTACCCAGGAGCAGTGTGAGTCGATGGGCTGTGGAATCGGTGGAGGGGGTACCTGTAGTGCAGGGCGATGGAAAACGTGATGCGAGGAAGGTGCGGGGCTCCGCACCACGAGCGCCGGCAGATCCAAGTGATTTCTGCAATGCAGACGGGGATGAGTGAGTCTGTGATATGCAAATGAGCTACGCCTCCCTTGTTAGTATTCACAAATCGAAACGAGTGGGGAATGAATGACTCCGTGTTCACGTCATTCCCCCAATTCAATCGTTCCTCGAGGCCTTTACTCCTCCCTTCAACTTAACTCAGTGGCGGTCACGAGGGACATGTGCAACTGTCATTTGTCAGTTTTTTTTTTTGCCACATTACGGTACGTGTGTGCTGCGCATGATCAACGGTGTTCATTACATGCGCTCCATTTGTGCGTGCATGACGTTCTGCGGAATGGTCCCGCCAGCGCGTGCGTGTTGGTGGTGTGGGGGTGCACGGGGGCGCGTCCAACGGCGCTGGGGATCAATGTTGGATTGGGATTAGGAGTTCTCCAGACAGAGACCATCGTGACCTGTTTGTTTGTAAGGCGAACATGTCGCGCGCCAAGAAGATAGCCGCGGTGCGTAATAAATAAATTGCCTTGCTCTTTGAGAGGAAAAGACGTCACGGCTTCCGGATCCTTTTTCTGCCGGTGGTTCATCGATGCGTAACCCTTGCCAGTAGGTTGCGCATGCCCCACTGGTTCGGGTCTGCAACGCCTGCATCATGCCTGTATTGCTCCTGCACGTCACTGATACATACATACAGATGTCAGCCGAAGCCATTCGATCGAAACACGAAATGGGAACTTGAGAGATCGAACTAAGAAGTACGCCACAAACTGAAACACACATTTGTCCACCACCACAATAACGACAACCACAGCATTCCAACAACAACACTCTACATGTTCCGGTGCCTCAACTCACCCGGAGACCCCGGAGTAATCACCATTATAGCAGCCTTGTCGTCATATTCGGTAAATCAACGTGCAGCCGCCATACGCACCCCGCACGCCCCAGCCACGCATGCCCCGGACCAACCTTCCGAACATTCCAACTGTACTGTAGCGCCGGTACAATAAATAGCGCCTTTCGGTTTTTCAGGTCCGAAAACCTCCATTTTGCAGTACCTCCCGAAGAAAGTTGATTTGCTGCGCTTGACCCGGCAAAACTGGGTTCCGAAAAGAGGGAAAAAGTCCCGGAATTTGCAGCTCTTCTGCTTCTATCATAGATGCACGCGGCCTGTACCTATATTACGACCGACGACCCAACAACACAACAGTAAATTGGTACCACGGTATCCGAGGTGCGGTACATCAGAAAAAGTCGGTCTCTTTCACCCGCTTCCATCAACTTTTTGGACAGCATGGACAAAATTTAAGCGCGACGCAATAAAACGCCACAAACTCGATCGCCCTTGCCCATCTTGATGTCTAAACGAGCGCCTCAGAACCCATTTGCCCGCGGACTGCGGGAAGAAAGAAAGGCTGGGGTCTGTCTTGGGTACTAGCTCTCCTGTTTCTACCACCCCACCTCCAGTGACCCGACCCACCCGTCCAACCCACCCGTCCAACCGTCTGGCCGATCACAAATTAAACCCCCCACAGAATAAAAATGCTGTCTGTAAAGTACATTCGCGTAAAACACGTTCGTAGAACCAAGTTGCAAAACCGGGGTCGTTCGCTCGTCTACTCAAAAATGAAAAAAATGAACCCAAAGAGACCAAATGGGAATTGAGGCGTCTGAGCGTGTGCGACCAAGACTAAAATGAGAGAATAAATTGAATACAGCGCTGGATCATTCAAGATTAACAGTATAGTGGAGTATCGTACGAGTAAGTACCACAAGGCGTTACTGTATACTCCTCTCTTTTTTTGGTTCGCAAGCGACTACTCCGCGCGGATCAAATCCCTCTGGAGGGTTGGTGCGTCAGATCGCGTCAGGCGGCCGTTAGCGATGCAAGGGACGCGCGCAACGCATGCAAGGGACGCATTGACCGCAACATGAGATGAGCCCAAAAACCTGCCGCGATCGCGATCAAGCAGGTCGGGGGCAGGGCACCTCTTCCCCTTCCATCCCCCATTCTCCTTTCCTTTTCGCTTTCATCAATCTCACTAAACTATTGATCTTCCGGACGATACGTACAACAACGGGGGTAGCTCATGTTCGCCCAGATCAACTCTCCCCTCAGCCCTCCCGGCGGAAACGGCGTTCCGCGTGCCGAAAATAGGTTAGATAGCGCGTCATCGAGGTCATGTAATGGAATAATGATGATGATATCACTAGTCAATCAGGAGGTTGCCAAGTATGCGTCGCAAGGGTAATAATCGACGTCCAATTCAAGGTCATACAGTAAGGAAGGAAAGGTAAGCAGAGTGAACAAGCAGATCCGTCAGTAGCACTAATAGCACAGCGATGACGTGAGGGAATAAATAAGCCAGACAGAGAGAAAGAGAAAGAAAGAGATTAATGTACAAGGTGTTTGCTGGTAATGGCGGTGGTGGTACAGTAGCAGCGTCGCCGGCCGCGTAGGAAAATAGCAGACCAAGATAAATTTTGAGGCGTAATGGTTGACCCGTCCACAGAGAGAGAGGTAGCGCCAAGGGACATCATGAAACTTCCATGCCCTCCTCTTTGACGCGCACATCCTCGCCAAGACCCACGCGGTGCCGCTGTCGGCCACGCTCGGCCGACGCTACGCTCTCAGCCTCCATGTCGACATCATCACTCTCACTTTCTGCGAGGGAGCCGAGTGCGTGTTCCCACTTGCCAGAGCCGACATGGTGTAGGTCGTCATGTAAAACGAGCTCCTCTGCCGCGCTTCCGTTGCCGTTGATGGAGGAGTGGTGGGTACCGTTGTGATGCGAAGAGGAAATGCTAGGAGACGACTCTCCTGGACTCAACGCACCGATCTGCGCTTCCAGCTCGCGGTTGCGGCTTGCCTGTGCCATAACGAGCTGTTGCAAGTATCTGTACGAGTCTCTGTATGAGCAAACAAGTAGCGCCCAAGGGCAAAAAGAGTTGACACACCGAATGTACTCCACACTCTTGCGCAGAATCATGCCCTTGTTCGCTTTGACAACCGTCTCTCCAGCCCCCTCGCTTTTTCCCGAGTCTTCGCCGGCTGCGGTCTGGGCGGCGCCTTCTGGAATCAGATTTCCTAGCAGGACATCGTCTGGTGTGGGGGAAGTCGGAGTTTGCGTGGACGCTGAATGGGGAGCGGGGCCAATTCATTCAGAATGAATTCAAGGGGACAAAAATAGATAAAGTGGCGTACCGCCAGGGTCCAGGATACACTCAGGAATGAGGGTCGCGAGCTCACTGATCTTCTCATTGATGTTGTCCCGACGACGTCGCTCAACCGCATTATGGCTCTCACGTCGCCGTCGGCGTTTTTCATTTGCGATTATCGCCCTGGGGACGGAACAAGTTTGTCTCTCATCCTGAGCAAAAAGAAACGAAGTATGGGTATGACTCACTGTTTGGCAGCTGCATCCTGAGCTGGATCTGTTCCAATGTCCTTCGGGCTAATCCCGCTTGCACCGGGAGTGCCGAAACTGCCAAAGGCGCCAGTTCCGAGGCTGTCGGGAGTCGGGAGAGAGAACTCTTGGTGCCATGTGCTAGCCGAGTGTACAGAGAGTGGGGAAACGGGGAGGGCCGAGGACTGGCGATGGGAGGGGATGAGGATCGCATGTGGGTGCGGGCCATGCCGCGGAGGGGAGGCGGAGCTGACGCTGCCGCGTTTCGGACGAGCGGTGCGTGTGGGACCTCCGTGGGTAGACGGTGGCTCGGTGGCAGTAGGTGGACGAGAGCGGGAACGAGAGCGGGCATCCGCAGATTCGGAACGAGAATAGTCAACAGGGTGATGGTATGCGGAGGGCGGGGGTTCTCGTGGGTCGTATCTGAGGGATGAGGAAATGGCGGGGAGGCCACCGCTATAGTGTGGCGGTGCTTGGCCGGAGGAGTTCGGGTTGGAACTAGAGTAAGCTTCGTGGAAGGGAGTGGCAAGTGGGGGGAGTTGGGTCGGGAGAGAGAACTGCTGGGGTTGCTGAGGTTGCTGGTGCTGCTGGTAAGAAGAATGTGGCGCAGAGATGTCAAAGATGTTGTGGCGATATTGCTGCTGCTGGTGAGATTGGGTGTGAGAGGATCGTTCGGATGCGTCTGGGGAGTGAGTGGAACGTTCATGAGATTGGTGGTGATGAGTATGAGGATGGTGCTGGTGGGCGGACTGAGGAGAGTTAGCCATTAGACTGGCGAGTTCCTCAGTAAAATCCATGGAAGGTTGAGACGAGTCTGTGTGTGCCTTTCGGAAGGAATCAGGGAGGAAGTGCGGCATGAACATAGTGTTTGGGTCGAATTGGGATTGAGGAGGGGGGGAAGGTACAGATGGAGGAGGGGATGGAAGATGAAAGCCCTCTTGTCTGATTTGAGGTTTATACGACGAAGCCTGGTAAAAGGCCATTAAGATCGGTGATCTTTCCGATTGAATTTTTATTTTTATTTTCAGAATTTGTCAAAGGATTTTTAAGTTGATAGGGGATAGAGGAGGGGGGAGAAAAGGCGAAAGGAAAAGAGAAAGGGTAGGCCAAGGGAAATGAAGATGTATGCGTTTGGAGGCCTCCACGGTGGGGGGCGCAATCGCAGAACAGTGAGCGAGATTATATTTCAATTCAATTGCTGAACCGGTCCGCTCGTCCATCCGGGGTCCTCGCCACTGTCCCGTAATCGGGCCCGGATCATCACTCCTCCGTTCGTCCTTCCACTTTAGTTCTTCCCCCTTCGCCGACGCCACCCCGCCCTCCAGCTAAGTCCCGCTTTCTCACCGCCCCGTTTAGTCTATCTACCACTGCACAGTCCGGTCCACGCTAATGCCAGCGCGACAAATAACTTATCTCACTTGAGTTTTTGCTCCTCGGTCTTCCCCACCCTCCCCGGATTCCCCACTTTATTTAGCAGATCAATCGAACCACGCTGTCCCAGAATTCCCGAATTCCAGCCCAATCGAGACGCTCTACGTGACCCCCCTTGCGGCGACAGCTCTTAGTGATCAGCTCGTAAGTTACCTCCTCCCCACGCACATTTCGATACCATGACAGCAATGATCGAACCCTATAGCCGACCCTCTGACGTTACACAATCTTTTCGTCGCCTTGACCTGTGCCGAGAGATGAGAGAGGGATTGTGTATGTCAAAGAGACTGGGAGATAAAATAATTCACGTTTTGGGCTACTGTATTTCGTTCGGGTTGACCCCGCGCCCGGCGAAGATCCCCCGTCCTTCACGCTGTTTGAGTCAATGACGTCGGGCCCGCCACTCTCTTGGCCCCCGGCACCGTCCCTTGCCGCAAGGACCTCCAGTCGCGTACTGTGATGTACGTACAACACTCTTCAGCCGCTTAATTACTATATCCGAGTCCCTACCGCACCCGTACCATTTAATCGATCCCCAACAGATGCCACGTTATGTGGTAAACTGGCCACTTTTGTTTCCCTGCCCTGGGATTTCCCCGTATAAAAGATGGGGTTTTTTTGTTTTGTTTTTATTGCAAGTTGATTGCCCGAAGTTTTTAACCCAAACGACATGTGGATCTGGAAATGCCGAATGACGTCGTCGCGTGCCGTGGAAGGAGACCCGATGTCGGTCCAATGATGCTGTACCTGAGAGGTCCCATAATCGATACGTACGCATGTCTTGCCCCAGGCTGTGGGAAACTGAGCTGCCGACGGCAAGCTTGGCTCTCCACTGAAAAGACGACCCTTCCCATTTACACACATACAACGCGACACGACATTTTCAGACAGAACTTTGACAGTCTCCTGTTTCTTCTGTTCCCGGTGTGATGTGATAGACAGCTAAGGCACGCGCTGCGCAAAAGTCCACATCAAAAGGGGGAAGAATGCAAACGTTGGCGCTGCTTGCACATGTACAAATGAGAACAAAAAAAAACAAAAAGCGAAACGTACGATACGACGGGCAATTTGTTTCCCTCTCTCTGTCCGCTACGTACCTAGGGAAAGGTGGGGACGGCCGATAGATGCAGGGAATTAGTTGCGCAAAACAAACAATGAACAAAAGGACGTACAAACGTGTTCCCCAACCGCCAGCGATTGGTGCGTGCCTCTGCCCGCGAACGCCCTTTTCAAGCACTCTAGGTCCTCCCACCGGAACCTCTGGCCATATTTCACGTCTCCCCCACCCCATTCTTATACTTCTCTAGCGAATAGAAGCGACAAGACACAACGACGTCACATGTAAAAGTGCGAGAAAAAAAGACGATGCACCCACGCACACGCAACGCACATGCCTGTGCGTACGCCTGGATGGTGGGCATGCGTGCGTTTCGGGTGCGGGCGACGTCAATCGGCGGGGTGGGAGCGGAGCAGAACTAGGTTTGGAAATGTCGGATACGGGGTTCGGAGTCTGGACAAAGGGTGAGCATAGTCCGCGTTAGGTCCACCCGTGTACGTACTGCGGGGTTGTACGTAGTAAGCAATTATCCAGGTCGGAGGAGAGGTGTAGAGCGGAGAGCGGAGACGCGTCCGGTTCGAGTTGCGAGGCGACCTTGGTTTGGTGGGGTCAGAAACTTCGACTCACACTCCACGACAAGACCAAAAAAAAAGCGCAAATGTTTGCGTAAGATTTGACATTTTATTTTTTCCTTTCGGCTTTGCCTTGTACTTCGCTTCACGCCAGGGTTGTCCAGGCGTGGCCGGATTGTGCTATCCAGTGCGAGGTGGGTTTTAGATCCACCCCAGCGCCAAGGTTGTGGAGTTGTGTGGGGCCTTTCTGTGAAGGCGAGAGCGCACATTGCCGTTTCGTTCGCCTCATTCCCAAGGAATCCCAACCGATTTTCATATCACGGCACCGCATCGAAGGAAGGGGGGGGTTTCTCCTCAACCGTACTGGCTACAATTCCAGGAGTTACATTTCATTACCTCAGGCGGTGTGTGCCTTTGTCCGTACTTAGGCTATGGCGTATCACACATCTATAGAAGCTTCCGAGCAAGTTGTATGTGGCGGTCCTCAGACACCACGGCCGTGGCTCAGCGCAATACACACGCACCTCCCTTTGATTGGACAGAAGCCAGCCGAAGAACGCGAAGAGCAGAAGCGCGGGGGAGAGCGCCGCGTGGGGACCAAAGAATCGTACTTTCGTTTGCCAGACAAGGACGAAGACGAAGACGAGAGAGTACACTATTGGATGGGCCTGCACAAGGTCAAAATGTCAAGCAAACGAGTTACACGCTGGGATTACCGTGATTGGGAACCCGCTTATCGGAAGGCCTCTGCGACCCTTCAAGGTTTCCTTCCTGAGGCAAATACGGAGAGAATATGATGAAACGGCACCGACTCGGGGAAAAAAGGTGAGGAACGAAGACGGGAAGAATTGACAGGGTTTTGAAGATCGAGCAACCGACAGGAAGGACATCATCTTCTTCTGTCCTTGTCAGTTCCAAATTGGAACACGATTGCCGACTACAGCTAGGTGTTTCCTTTGATGCACCGGTCATAAAGAAGGGTAACAGGACGGACAGATAGGACCTGGTAGGGCGGTGGGGCTACGCCTCACCAACACCACTTGTAATGGTGTTCGACACGTAATAGGGGGTTCTGATGCGCCAAGTAACATCCATACAGCGCCTGTCGGGGTCTTTCGGCCAGACTCTGGAGATGGAAAGGCGCCAGGCGTCCGAGTCAGATCCTGAGCGTGAGTATGTTATCTAGCGCTGGAAGGTCTGGAACACCGCAGGACTCGAACAGAACTAGCTAACAGGCGATGCGGAAGTCACACGGACGCACGCACGTACCCACACACGGCCGCCAGCAGGCCCCCGAGAGTAAAAGCACCGGAAATGCCTCCGCGGACTCATAACTAACCGAGTTGGACAACGCATGCGCACCTCCAATGGCAGCGCCGGCATCGCGGTCGGCATGGCCGTGTCCATAAGGATCAAGCCTACTTTTGCGCGTGCCACTGCCCCATCCAGGCAACGAGACCCTTACGCCTTCCAATCTTCTCGTCGCATTTGTCTACTGTAATTGGGCTTTGCCGAGTGAGGCCGACACCTCAGATCGGGTTGGGCGCCAAAAAAAAAAAAAAAAAAAAGTGCAGAGTCTTCGGCCGTAAGGTCCGGGGGGTTTGTCACAGTCTACGCCCTGGTCCCAGGGCGCACGATATTTCTGGGAGCGGAAATTTGCTTTTGAAGTGTCCTGTAGCCAACGAGGAACCGCCAGCGCGGGTGCTGGTGGAGTACATGGTGGCGCTGACTACTGACTGCCATCAGGCAGGTTCCGTCCACCGGCAGTGCAAGGTAGAAACTTGATTCGCTAGAGCACTCCAATAATAGCGCTCAGGGTTGTTGGTTTTGAGCAAGATTGAAAATTGATTGGAGATTGATTAGATTGGTGGTCGTTTGTTTGTTGGGAGCCCCACACCCGACAGGGCCACAGCCTTTTGACAGACTGGGGTATTCCACAATGGGACACCGGCCGGGAGCAGTTACGAGCCGAAGGGACAAGGGAAGACCCCTGGACACTCGTCTGGGGCGTTTACTGGCCTGAGTAGCGGATGTGTCCTGATTTTGTTTTCAGATTGACGATCCTCGGTCCTCGGTGACGACTCGGTCAAATATCTAAATCCAGATCAATTGTTCGGATGAAGTTGGGCATTCGTTTCCTCACCTGATGAAGACCTACAAGTAATTGTTGCGTTGACGACAGTAACGCAAAAGCAGAATCGTCGCGCAGCCGAAGGAGTGATGAACCGATGGACTTCCCGCAATGTCCTTCGGTCATGACGAAGATCCGTGTTGAGATCGGGGAGCAAACGATTCGGGAAGAAGGGTCACAGGCCGACCCGGCAAGGTGGGAGTGGTGGCGGGAAGGGACGGGGAGGGTGGCTTGCGAGAGAAATGCTGGTGGTGGAACGATATGGCCAATTGTGCCCGGGACATAGGAAAAACAGTTGAACCAAACGTGCGACGCGAGTCCCAAAAGGGACGTGCTAGGGTGTGAGTGGAAGGCGGGAGTTCCCAAGCCCAAGGGTTTGTACGATATGATAGTTGGACGCCGTTGCGAGTGGCGGGAAGAGGAATGCAGGGAGGGGCCAAGTTATATCGACATGGCTCACTGGCAGGGTAAATGGGCCTTCCCCGCCGCTAGTGACCTGGGCTGGGCTCATAAATACTGGAGGGGACTCGAGTCCGTGCCCACCTGATAGGGTCATCTGCCCTCCACACGCGCCCGTGTTTTCGACTAATTTCCACTCCCGCGGGTAGAACATGACATGATCACTACGTCTTGACCTAAGGCAATTGTTAGGTGATAAAAGGGCGCGACCCAGCTGACACGACTGTTCGATTCCGTTCGGGGGCTCCGAGCATCTAGTGCAATGCGTGCGACATGCCAGCAGGTACCCGAGCATCGCGTACTAGACTAGTGTATCACCTGAGCGTCCGCGGACAGCGTTGGTCACGGTCACCTGCTTCGGTCATTCGTTGCCTCAGCCCCAAAGATAAGATACGTTGCTTCCGAATTTTGGATATTTGTCACGAGTGCTACAAGGCTCCAAAGTAGGGTCCAAAGTATCTAATCAAACTACTGAGCAGTTGGGATAGAATGCCGCCGGATACGGTATTGCGCCAGTATGTTGCTGACACATGATTGTTGATAACTTCTACACCGCTACGCTGGCAGTAGCCTACTAGCCATGACTTGAATCTGAGTTCTCTACCTAATGTACTCCTGCCAACTACGGTTCTCTTCAATCAGCCCTCTTTGTTTTGAACCGTTGCTCCACCATCCGATTGATCGCAATCTCGAACGAACCACGACACGTCTTGTCATGCGAAGTACAAGGGTCCACCATGACCCCCTAATGTATACAACCTTGAAAGGTTCTTGTGCCCAGGCCGGGGGATCATCGGATGCTAGGATGCCATGATGCACTGCTTGCCAGCGACGTCTAGCTTGATCTGGGTCATCGTCTAATACCACGTCAGCTCACCATCAGCCAGGAAGTTTGCCCTTACACCTTCTAGATGGATCAGCTAGGCGAGGGTTTGATAGAATCAGTCACTCCAGCTTCATTGGGTTACTGGGGCGGAAGTCGGCGTGCGCATTCTCCACCTGGCGCAGGCCGCGCAGCTTCTTACGGTCCCATGACAAGGCTTTGCGGCTCACAGCACAAAATGCGGTCCCTCATGGGTGCTTCTGTCTCCTCGCCACCCCCCAATCTTGGCCCTTGTTTAAGTTACGAGTATCCGAAGATGAGCGCTTGCCAGGACAGCCTCCTGGTCCTTGTAATTCACACACTGGGTGATGCGGATTTCTCACAAGTCGCCTTGCCACTCCATCACAGTTTCTTGGCCCGCGCCGGTAGATAGGGTTTGCTATATTGGCAAACTCTCCCATTTACTGGAGTACTATATTCTTCTCACAATCGATTTCGGTGCGATACTCCTAATTGGATAGCCCCAAGCGTGGAAAAACTACTCCTGTACCTTGAATATAGCCATTTCTTGTCAAGGCTATGCCCCTCAAAATATGCATGGCATATGTTTCCATGGTACCGCGCCCTCCCAATCACAACGTCGCAACTTCGTTTCTATCTCAGGCCCTACTGCTGCTCACCGTCTCCACATTCATCGCCAATTGATAACCCACTCAGGCAAAAATATTTTGTCCACTCGCGCCACTGGTCTCACACAAAGACAATTGGAATTACTAACCACAATTACCAGTACGAAAACGGATGAGATTGGCCCTGCAGGCACATGTCACAGCTCCCGCATTGCTTCCGGTTGAGCGCGTTTCTTGGCGTGTCTGCGATGGAGGGTCAGCGAACGCAGCGTTCCTGTCATTGTAAGCCCTTCGGGCATAGTCCCCCGCGCCGAGCGCTGTGCCATGAAGCTCCTGAAGAGAAGGATTTGCAACGCCTACCGTTTGGGCATAGCGCAGAGGAACACCTTTCGATCGTCCAAAAATAACCTTGTGTTCCAGAATAAGGTGAGACATACTTCAATCGATCTCCACACATGGATTGGCCTATGCCATGCAGGGTATTTACCAGTCGTGTTGCGCACAAACGAGCTCAACTTTAGCTATAACACTTGGCATTGTCTTCGGGAACTCACAAAAAAACGCGATAGAGATCGAATGTCCCGGTCGGACTCGGATTATCACAACGATAACGGTCCACTGGCCCCAGGCCCCCATGTCGTCTTTATTCTTGGACTTCCGACATCAGCAACCCATTGTGAGGTCGGGACAGGACAAGAGGTGGACTTGCGGCAGAGCGGGGCAGTGTGGGCGAACGCTGGACGTTAAACATTGAATACTCGCGACTTGCGACGGGTATCCCTTGCGGTATTCAGTAGACTCGCTGGAGGAACGGGAGAAGGCATTCAGTTATATCTGCAGCCTGACTCGGGGTCTTGGCCTGAGTCAGTCACCATATGTCACAGTGATTAATGTGATTACGTTATGCTACGCACAACCCACCGCTGCGACACGGCAAGGCAGCACTCCTTGACTCAAAATATCCTCTCCTCTTTTTCTACGTCCCGTAATTTCTCTCCAAAATGACAGTCAAAGAACAGGTCGTCCACGACCGGGTGAACCTTGTCCGCCTTGTGCGGCGTCTCGACAAATCCTGTCAACGAAGCGGACTGGGGTACGGAACGCAGCTGGACGCAATGGCTCAAATCGGAGAAAGTGCTACAGGTTCGTCCCTTGTTTCGCTTTAGCCCTGTCTCTTCGTAAGAAACTCAATGTATAGCTTGTAGCAATTGAAGTACGCCCGAAAACTACTGGGAAACGTGGAGCTTGACAATCAGATTCAACCTTCGGTGTGAGTGCTCTTCGCCACTTCCCAGAATCCAAACACAAGGGAACTTTGGCACCGACCAGCTAAACGCGCAGAAAGCTCGGGAAGCGCCTCAGTGGACATTCGTGGCCTGCTGGACAGGCTGGACGCCTTCTATGCTATCGGTCAACGTGGTACGCTGCCATGTGTATGCCAGAACTGCCATTATTAATTTCCCATCCTTTGCAGCGTGTCGCTCCTGAGCCTTCGCGTCTAGAGCCGTTCCTTCCTACCGTACCGCGCCCATCCCCATCCTGTCACCCGAAAACCTGATCTACCGACCTGTCCAACGCCTTGCACCACCCTCACACGTCACGTCGAGTCTTCTTACCACCTGAGGATACGGAGGCTTCCGCAGCTGCAGACGTGGATCTGCTCCTTGGCTCGGCTGACGAATCTGCTGCCTTTCTGCCGCCGGATCGGACCCCGTCTGCAATCGGCGCACGCAACACGGGGGGCGACGCGGCGTCTTCATCTGCGCTGCTGCAGAACAGCACGGCCCTGCAGGAAGAGCTGGCGGCGCAGCTAGTGCAGATGGCGGGCCAGCTGCGGCGGAACGCGGAGCACTTCTCCGGCGCGCTGGCGGCGGACCAGGGGGTGCTTAGCGTCGCGGAGGAGAAGGTGGGCGCGAACCTGGACGTGATGAAGCGGGAGCGGCTGCGGCTGCGGGATCACCGCGGGAAGGCACTCGGAACGACTTGTCTGACGATATCGAGTGTCCTTGTCGTAGCGATTGCGTTTTTGGTGATGTTCTTTGTCATCCGGTTCACATGAGAGGCGACGATGGCCGTTGGCGTCGTAATGAACCAGTTACTTTTCTGGTTGTTGTGTGCGTGTGTGCGTTGGCGATTTTTATCGCTCGACAACGCCAACTCTCATTACCTGGTGGCAAAGCGTCGACACATGCCTGTGACTGTTGTCAGCGTGTACTGCCTCAATGAACTATTCTCAACTTGACGCACGTCACATTACGCCTAAAGAAAATCCACGGATTGTTGTAGTAGTTCTATCTAGGTGTAAGTACTACACTACAAGTGCTCAAATCTTGCAAGTGCCAGTGCTAGTCCAACACTGCCCATGTACGAAGTCGAAAGGTCGAGGCACTGTAGGTTTCATATTTCCAGCAACCCAGATATTACTCGGGCGATAAAAAAAATGGCCTTGTATTAGTTGCGGGAACCAGATTAGGAGTTCACATTAACCACATATCGCTGGCATCCCCATAGCCGACGATCTGCAATATTTCAAAAATGGAGTTGGTCTTCCAAGACTCCCACGCACGGTCGGGGGTGGCCCACCACGTTCCCGCGACGCAGCGCAGCGATGATTTCGACGCTCCTTTCCAGGTGTTGGGCGGCCACAATCGCGGTGTGGCTGCCGTCGCGGCAGGATTACCCGCGTACGGCCCCACGAACGAGTCCTCGCCCCACTCGAGGAGGCACGGCGCTTGATGATGCGTCCCTACTGAGCCTGGCGGAGGCCATCTCTCGGAAGATAACTCGCGATCGCGCAGCCATGGGACAGGACAGGCTCCTGGACCCCATCGTCTCGCAGGAAGTGTGTATCGTTCACTATCATAATGCTGCTCAGGTGGTGACTTCGACTACAAAGTTGCTGGCCACAGAGGCCGTACTTTCGCCGGCGTTTCATGCCGTCTCGGAGTTGTTGTCCCCCTCCCGACAGGTGCACCAGGTTCCCCGAGACATTCTGACAAAAATATTTGTACTCGTCGGGACGGGGGCGGAGGTTGTGCCTCTGACGCATACGTGTCGTCGGTGGAGGCACATCGCACTGCGCACCCCGAAGCTGTGGACGTCCTTGAGGGATCGCGATCTTACAAATATGCTCCCCATGTTCATTGAACGGTCTCAGGGGGCTCCCCTCGATATCTCCGTGTCCATAAGCTCTGATGACACACACCGCCTGAAGCTCCTTACCGATCTTCAAGCAGCTTCCTCGCATTTACGTTCGTTTGACGTGACGATATCAGGCTCTTTCACAGATGCTGTCAAGGAAGCCTTCTCCCATTTTCACAAACCCGCACCGCTGTTGACCACTTTCTCAATCCGATTCGATCATGATACTAAGGTTCCTGCTCCTGAGTCTCCAGAGGCGGGAGATACCTTCAGTAGTCTGTTTGGTAGGGAACACCCCATGCTATCCGCTCTGTCCCTCAAGTCTCTACGCCCGTGGACTTCTCCTTTGTCTGAAACTTTGACCACCCTCACATTAGCGTCGCTCTTTCTGTCGGCGAATGACTTGTACCCTTGCCTCCAAGCCGTGCCCAATCTGACGTTCCTCGCATTGTTAAACGTCATCTCTGCCCTCTCAGACGACTACGCGGGTACCTCGGATCCAATATCCTTGGACCGGCTGGATACTCTGTACATACACCAGCCTGGGGGCCCTTTCAAGCATTTCGGGCACTTGATGACCCACCTACAATTCCCGCGACTGGATCTCGCGTGTATTCTGATGGGGGAGTGCGACACCCTAGACGACGACTTCATATCGACTCTAACGCACCCGGTCCGGCTGTCTCACCGCCTCACGAGATTGGCCCTCCAGCTAGACGGCGAGCCCGCGTCCAAGTTCTACCTGCACGGGGCGCACGACGAGACCTTCGTCATCTCGCTCTGTCTCCCGACCGCCGCCATACCACAGATATTCGGCGCGGGGGGCATCTCCCTCGGGCTCATCTCGGTCGACACGTCCACCGCGACCGAGTTTGTCCTGCGCGCAGGACGGAGAGAACCAGACCATCTCGGCGGACAACCTGACGCACGTGTTCCGCTCCCTCCCCGCGATAGATACGCTCCGTCGTCACGGGCATGCCGCTCGACAACGTCGTCGGCGCGCTCGCCCACCTCCGCGACGAACTGCAGACATTAGTTCTCCCGCAGCTCCGTAGCCTCTACGTACGCGGCATCGGCACGGACGCCCTCGCGCTCATGCGTTATATGGGCCAGCGGCTGGAGCCGGGGCTCCCCAACCCACGCGTCGTCTGCCCCTGCGTCTTTGAAGGGTTCGGTTGGGTCGCGATTTGGGGAGGTCGAGGCCATCGAGGACTTGGGTGCCGATGGCTTCCCCGGGCCGTTGACGGTCCCCGAGTCCATGCAAGGGTTTTTGAAGCTTAACTTGGGATGGGTAAGTGCGCGCCCCCGCTCTCGGGGAAGTTGAGTTGACTCTCTTGTACAGAATGAACTGGATTGGCTCCTGGAGAGGAACCGTTGGAATTGGAACTGATTTCTCAAGACCGGGCTGTCTTCACTGCCTGCTGAGTTAGGACACTGGAACACCTTTACTGGGCCCACTAACGAGACGCGATGATAAAAATTTCACTTCAATCCATTTTCTGGACTATGTACGAGTACACCCTAAATGGTACAACGGGGGGACGTAATATAGTTTCGCAAGTGCCCGGAACCAATCGAAGTGGAGTGCACTTCAAGTTTGGGTATACAGTACCCAATTTGATGCATCACCTTGGCGCGAGTAGCGAAGAATGATTACAAAATCCACGTAGTGATTCGCGTTTGCGAAGCATGTGCGTCCATAGGCTACAATTAGATGGTTTATTCAAGACCAATTGCGTCGTTTGAGTATCCAGTCCATCTGACTCTACCTCGAATTTGTAAGTGTATTGGTCTCAAGACTGGATGAACAACGCGTACCGTTTCAAGATTCGTCTTGAAAAACTGTTGCATAGGCTCCGGAACTGCAAATGGTTTCGGAAATTCTCCAGACTTGAGGTCTTCGATCGCTCTGATATCTCCATATCTAGTACCGACGGTGTTCTTCAGAGACGCTGCGCATATAACCTGTGGAACAGGAAGCTCTGGTTCCAGCCTCTGTCCAAGGAAGCGGGTTAAGGCCAGGCTGTTGTCTCCGATTCCGCGGGTATACAAGTTGCGCAGGTGTCGAAGGACAGGGCGCTCAGATTCGTCCCGCAACCGATTCAAGGCGGTAACAACATTGTCCAAGGGCATCCCTGTTACGACCAGAGTTGCCAACTCCGGTAAACATCGAAAAACGTGGATGAGATTGTCCGCAGAGACAGTAGAATTGGCGTCGTCCCCACGCAAGATAAATCGGGTCACCTGAGAGATATTGGCGGAAAGAGTGCCCACGGAGAGGCCCGAGGCGTTGAAAATACGGGGCATAGCGGTGGTCGGGAGACAGAAGGAGAATGCGAGGCTGTCTTCGTGCACTCCGTATATGTAGAACTGAGACTCTGGTAGACTGTCTAGGTGCATGACCAACTCGGTGACTGTCCTGAACATTCTGTACGAGTTTTCTGGGCTCTCGGGTATATCATCATCGACAACAGCGCTGTCAGACATGAAGACACAGGCTAAATCGAGGCGCGGAATTGTAATATGGCCCAAAAGATGGTTTAGATGTTTAAGTGCCCCACGCGGCTGATGGATATATAGTGCGCGCAGGCGGTCAAGGGTAATGATGGTATCAGGTCCAGAGAAATTTTCTGACAGAACTGAAATGGTGTTCAGAAGGGCGAGGGTCTCAAGATTGGGAACGGATCGAAGGGCAGGGTATAGTTCGTCGGCTGAGATAAAGATGGATGTGAGTGTCAGGGATTTGAGCCGTTCAGAGAGAAGGGGTGGCCAAGGATGTAAATTCCGGAGGAACAGGTTGGAAATAGCTGGCACTTCTCGGTTGAAAAGCATGGCAAAACAATTATTTTCGTCGAAAGGAACCGGCTGGGGAATTGTAGCGTCAAAATCGAACCGAAGCGAAAATTCATTCAGTACGGACGCATGGCTTCGGCAACGGGAGAATATACCCTTGACCTCGTCCGTGAACGGTCCTGTGACGGTAATGTCCAGCGAGCGTAGGCGCGAGAAGGGGAGTTCCAATAGGCGCTCGAGCCGCCGGATCTCGTCACAGCTGGTATGCAAGGAAACGTCCAGAAGATGGTCTCCGGAACGCCCCAAAGCTACTGACATCATGTGGGTGAAGTCGTCTGTATGAAAAGACGACCAAAGTTCGGGGGTCTTGAGGGCGATGTCTCGCCACCGGCGGCAGACATGCGAGACGGGTAGGATTAACCTCCCTGACCCCACAAGGCCGAAGGTCTGTATCAATATTTCCCTTGGTAGACGATGTGCCGGCCGAAGGGGATTGAGCATCTCCAGAAAGGAGTGGTAGGCGGGTGAAAGAACCCTTTCCACCTCGAGCAACTGAATTTGGATTGAGGTTAGTCTGGGAATGAAGCTGTGACCGACTCACGTTGCGAGTCGTCTCGGGATGATTGATCCTCTCTGCGATTAAGGGCCTCTCCTGATCCATTTTTCTTGCAAAAGCTTCTGCCAGCTGAAGCAGCGATGCATCGTCCAAAATCCTCTGACTTGTCTTCTTCCAAAACCATGAAGAGTTGAGAATGAAAGGGAATCGCCACAGGAGCACAAGAAGGGCGGTAATGAAGCCCAACAACTCGTTGAGAGACATCATAGGTGAGGGAGGGAGAGAAGATAAATCCGTGCTCGCGCAGGCTTGCTCGGTGGCGCCAGCGCGAGCTGATGCACAGACTCCGAGTCGCCGGAGCCGCTAGAGCTATCCTCTAACCCTCCAAAAAGGCAAATGCTGACAAATAATTCCCCAACTTCGGGTGACCGCTCCATGGTCGGTGTGCACCACTGGCTGTTTGCTGGCACGTACAGTCTGCCTGACTTTTCTTTCGGAAATCACACTCGGGTCAATCGGCTGGATTCTCGGCTGGGTACTACGAAGCCCCTGATTTCATCAGGTATAGATTGACAGTAGCAGTTGGAGTGGTACGTGGCCTTTCCCGCGTGGTGTGCTTACTCCCTCTCACCTAGCAGCACCTCGATCGTGACCGTAGTCCGCCTCCTTTAATCAACCAACTGTTAGTTTAGTGGTTTGCTGGCCTAAGAGCCTGCTATTCGACACGTCTTTTGAGGGCTTTAGGCAGTCTTTTGGCCCTAGAATCAAGCCCAGAATTTACAAGGACCGAGCTCATACTCGTAGGCCTCAACGTCTTAGGACTGTACCACTATTAAACATAGCTAATATTTCTGTTTACGAATATATATATGACAACTGTGCTACACAAGAAATTCAATGTCGTCGTCGCTGCCATCACCTTCCAACTCACTATCGCCGTGGTCCTCCACCGTGTTCGTCGTTGTCGTCGCACCGGTGCGTGACTTGGGTTGGTGGCGCGCTACTGTGGAGGGAGTCATCCAAGGTTCCTTGAGTCACCCGAGTCACCCGACAGCTTCGCTGGCTCTGGCCCACGTTGTCCAAGTTCAGAATCGAGGGTGCGGGACCATGGCAGAATGAGGCATTGTCGAAGCTAGCGCACGGATGATGTGCCACTGACGGATCCGACCGTCGTACCCGGGCCACGCCGGGCGACGTCACGGTCGTCTGGCTACCCCTCAGGCTCATCCTCGACGCTCCACTTTTCTGGCTTTGCGACCCCGTTTGCAAGCAGTTCACTTTACTGCCATGCCCAGCGTGCGTGTTAACGAAGACGCAAAAACGGCAGTTGCCCCATCACACAATCCATGAGACGGACGCAAGCCTTTTGAAGCGAATGGATGCAGCGCGAACTTGAAGGGGTGCTTGTAACTTAGTGGAGTAGTCAACACTGTCTGCAACTTCCGCGGTACTGTAGCGCACCTTGTGGTGAAACACTATACAGTGCAATTGGAACGGGAAGCATCCGTGTTATCATAGCACCATGTACCCCGAGGCGCACTCAAATAGATTCGAAAAACCGTACGGTGCTACCCACATGAACACCCTGATGTGTGAGTCACTCCATGGGTATAAGTCTAGATCCCCCTGCTCATTTTCAATACATAACTTCCTCATTCGGGTTCCCAGGAGTTCGTAGGATGAAGTGCGTCGTGCATCGAAGCGAGACTACATTTGAGGCCGGAATGTCTTCGGTTGCCGGTTTCGACCTTGACTTTGCGTGGATGAGTGGGTAAGTGGCCTTTCACGGCACATAGTGCTACTTCCTCAAGCAATTGGCTGGATGGGCTCGGAAACGTAAACTCTACTATCTCGAAATAACTATTACTGCATTCTGCGGAAGTTAGGCGTTCCGAGACCCGTGACCTGCGTAGCCCAGGGTCATCCAACGTCGAAGTATCAAGTCTGGTGGAACGCACAGGATCCCACCCAGCGATGGCGGAGAATCCATCCATGTTGCAGCCCGGATTCGAGCCCTCTGTGATATCGGTGAGACCACGGGAGCCTCTTCCGTACAGCCAGGGGTTGAGGAAGCCGAGAGGTTCCCGACCTGTCGAAATCAGCCAGTCATTAAGCAGCGAGATTATGCCTGCCACAATCTGCAAATTGGCAGTCAGCTGGGCGCTCACGGACGGACGACTCAAATAGGAGGAGGGGAGAGAGACGCACGGGAGTTGATACACTTGTACCGCTCACCTCTTTCTCGTTGCCGTTGAGAAGAATCCAGGCTCCGACGGACTGCGCGGCGATGTCGGGGATGCCGCGGCCAGAATCGCTGCACCAAGTACAAATTACGAATGGGTTAGATCAGGTCACAGAAGCGAACATACTTGTAAAAGCCTTGATACCGGTTCCCGAGGTCATGGAGGAAGGTGGACACGGCTTCCTCCTGGTACGTCGGGCGCTTAAAGTAGTCCGAGAAGCCGCCGCCGGAGAAGCCGCTGGGGAACACCCCTGCGACCTCCGGCTCGTAGTCCATCGTTCCGCCGACAACGGTGACATAGGGACCTGCAAGAGCGTGGCGATGCGGTGAGCGTCCTGGACCCACACTCGTGTACTACTTCCAATCTGAGAAAAATCGCCACACGTACAGGTTCCGGGGAACGTGGGTTCGAACCGGACGGTGCCATCGTCTCTCAGGCAGATCCCTCCGCCGATGCCGTCGTTACCACTCGACTGGAGGAGGCTAACGCCACGTACACCGAGCGCCGCGAACTGGTCACACACATAGATTGCATATTCCATCGGGATGGAATTCTCTTCCTGGCTGTACGACATGCTGATGGTCTGAGGGATGTTCTCCCGGTCAAGGATGTATTCCAGCCAGGCTATGAGATCGTCATCCGCCACGGTGTCTGACGGCCCTCGGCCGGTGCTGTAGAAGATGTGAGGGGTCGGATACGCCATGGCCTGAGTGTATTGGATGTCCATATTTGCCTCTTCGTGTGGGTGGGTCGGGTCGTACCCCCCGCCGTTGACCTCTACGACGGTGAACGTCGCATCTTCTGCTTCAGAGCGGTATTTCTGCATGAACGCCGTCAGGTCCGCCGGGCTCGGGTAATCCCCCAAGAATCCAACGATCCCGAGCGCATTCTCGCCCGGAGCATTGAGTGTATAGGTTTCCGTGTTGTACAGCCAGCGCAGGAACGACGGCGTGATGTAATTGACTTTTTCACGGCTCGATAGCATCGTCGCAGGCTCTCCCGATGCCGACTTCACTGCCCTGTCAGAGCGATTCCGCGGTGTCTGCCATTGCGTGCGCGGGGAAACAAAGGACGTCGTAGGCGCCACAGTCAACACGTGCCGGTGCAGCGCCATGGGAAGCGAATAGCCGATTGTGCGGACAATGGTCTCGCCCCTCTCGATGTGCCTGTAGAGCTGGTACGATGCGCCGAGGAGTGTGTTGGCTTGGGTCACTGATACGTCTTTGAGCATCAGTGTATTGCCGCCGTGCGTCATAGAAATGGACGAAGAGGATATGTCGTGGTGATTTGAGCCAGGAATTCACCGAGCTGGAGCGTCTCTGGACGCGGCGCGACGAGTTCGGCCACCTGCTCCTTAGTCAAGTATGCACGATATCTGCATCAGAGCAGTGGCACTCGTAAAAACATGCGTTGGCGGAGGAGTGGTGATGGACGTACCTTGGATGGCCGGGTTCACTGACCTCGTGGAGGGCATCGACCAAGGCGTTCTCACGCTGAGGCTTGAGAGCAATGTAAAGGTCGATTGTGGTGCCAGAAGGCGGATGACCTAGGCTCTCCCAGTTCCTCGGGACGGCGTGCCAGGAGTGCTTGATGTGCATATTGTCCCAAGGTGGTGAGAGGGGCTTCGCAAGACCACCAAGGAGGCTAGTGGCAAGAGCAGAGAGCAGAGATATACAATGGTAGCGCATGATTACGGGAGGTCGACGAGATGGTGTCTGCGACACAATGACTCGGAGTCTGTGAGGTGGCCTGAAGTCCAAAGTGCTGAAATGGTTGGAGCAAAGTGAGAGCTTTTATGATGCATTTTTATGCGAGAACCTTGGCGAGAACAGAACCCTTGATCCACGGGCCGAGGTAACAGCGATTGCGACCGACTCAGGTCCGAGTGCCTGGGCCCGAGTTGCTTTAGGCTGTGATGAATAGGACACGACCATTGACTGGACGGATTGGGCAGGGGTGAAGCTTGGTGACCAGTGATACTACGTGGGCATCTGGAGCAGGTGTGATCAAGGGTGCGTGATCGCTCAGGTCAAGGGCCGCACCTCTGGGGGCGCCGGAGGGCTTGGATATCCGGGCAAAAAAATTCTTTCAAAAAAAAAAAAGATATCCGGGAAAGTCCCTAGCTAATTTTGTTGGCGAGCACTTATTGCCAGTGTAGCGGGTGCTGTTCTAAGACCAGGACAACCTTCCTACACGTATTCTGGGCCTGGTCCGAAGTCCGAGGTAGAAGTACTATGCTTACCACGCCTCTGCAAATGTAACCCATATCTGCAAATTCCGAAAGATCTTAGGAGATCTGTACTTTCCTAGCATCCTTTCTCCCCAAAATAAATACACTACATCTTCTAGCATGTATAGATGTAAGATTACACAGTATAATGAGGATCAGAGCAAAATTATGAAAATTTGACAAAGGTGAGGGAGTGGTCTAGAAACACCTGCAAAACTACCTGTCAAAGTTGTTGTCAAGGACCAGTCCAGACCAGCCCTTGACAGCTTTTGCACGGCGGGCAGGAGCAAGTAAGCGGAATCCGCTTATAGTCAACTCAGGGATCAATTAATGTCCAATGTCCCTGCGTCGCGGTGATCACCACGGTGACGCTGGTGATCGTGACCGGTAATGTCGTGACGCACCGTAGAGGGGCGTCAAATATATTTGTGGTGACGCCGTCCGCTGGGTGGAGTACACGGGTATGGCGTGCAACCGTTTTGGATAGGGGGTCCACATGAGACCAAAATGTTCGAAGTTGGCCTAAAAATGCTATGGTAAAAAGGTCTAAGAAGAGTCAAAATCTGTCTGAAATGCTCAAAGTGGCCCAAAAATACTAAGATGCACGGGATTTGGGAGTGTGAAGCGACGCGAGTGAGCGCGCAGGCCCTCGCGGGGCGCGAGGTGTCGTAGGTAGGTCCGTGGCGGTCGCGGTCAAGTCTCTGTCGAATAGCTAAGGCTGCGCGCAAGTGCGGCGCGGTCAGGGAAGGGAACAGTGGTGTACACTGAGCCCCTGCTGGGTCGGGTGGTCGCAGGTGATCGCAGACAGTCGCGCACGCTTCCGCGCGACGCGAGACTTCTCAGAGGTGGCCATCTTGGTCGGTGACGCGTTGCTATCGAGTTACTAAGGCCGCGCTCAGATGCAGCGGGGTCGGGAATGGGGACAGTGGGTCGCATGGAGCCCTGTGGTTTGGGTGGTCGTGGGTAATCGCAAACGGTCGCGCACGCTTCCGCGCGACACGAAAATTTGCAGGGGTGGCCGCCATGGCCGGCGGCGCATCGTGCTTGAGCCACTAAGGCCGCGCGGAGGTGCGGCACCCTGGGGAACCAGGGAAAAGTCGAAATGTGCGAAATGCGCAAAGCACCCTAAGGACGAAAAAGGAAAATGTGCGAAACATACAAAGTGCCCTAAGGATGCTCACGACCGAAAGCGGAAAGCGTTCGAAACATACGAAACATGCGAAACAAACGAAACGCGCGAAACGTCCGAAGCGCACTAAGGACACTATGAGTCATCCGGAGGCTTGGGGGCACGTATATTTCGGGAAGTGCGCTGGTGACGTGACCAGGGCGTCACCAGCCCATCACCAGCGGCGTCACCAGGCCCAATGGCCGACCGGACGTACACTCTATATATTGACCACTTAGTTGACTTGACTGTTATCGTGAACTATATTAAGACAATGGAATAATTTGTAGACCTCTCTCTATGTGTCAGACAATTATAAATAAAAATACTTGAACAATTAGATATTTGTCGCTTGCTCAAGAGCGCTCTGATTATTTCCAAGTGTATTTAACCTTAATTGTCAGGCACCAGCCAACATGAACAATAGAGTGTAAATATGCTCGGAAATAATTAGGGCACTCTTAAGCAATAGACTAATATCTAATTGTTTGAGTATTTTTATTTATACTTTTCTGACACATAAAGAGGGGTCTACAAATTATTCCATTATCTTAATATAATTCGCAATAACAATCAAGTCAACTTAGTAGTCCATATATTGGACATTAGTCGATCCCTTATTCGTCCCCCACTTATCTGCTCCTGCCCAGCCGTGTTGACACCCTCCACTTTTACAGTTGAACTTTGTCCACACCCATTCCTAGGCGGCTTGAACTAGGCGGCTGGAAGTTGAGTTCAAGAAGTCAAGCTTCCCTGGAAAGGTGTGATAAGGTATTTTATTGAATAGCAGGGCATAATATATCTTAGCCACAGATGAAACGGCTGAATCACATGCTATGTGTCATTTAATTTCAAAAGTATCTCGTGTCGCGTCCGAGTCCTTGCGTCCTTGCTTGCCTCGAACCCTTTGATCATCAGAACCGAACAGGCTCTTGCCATTGAAGATTGAAATGCGTGACCATAACATATAGCGCTACGATGAGCCGCCCTACGCCCTACAAGTCGTAGTCTCCTTGCTTTCTCCCTACAAATAGCTCGTTAGTACCTCCAAGGCTCCACCGTTATCCGCCATTCTCTGAACCATGGCCGAGAAAAATATTGGGACCATCGGTCAATTCTTTCCTCCAAAGCCAACCTGGACTGCTGCGGATGTCCCTGATCAGACAGGGAAAACCGTCGTCGTGACGGGCGGCAATGGTGGTATAGGGAGGGAGACAGCACGGGTGAGTCTTCGCTTATTGGCACCCCATTCGTGGCATTTTTCTGATGAAGAGCGTTCGTAGGTGCTACTCTCAAAAGGCGCCAGGGTGTATATCGCTACGCGGTCAGAGGAGAAGTCACAAAAGGCGATCGAAGAGCTCAAGAAGGAGACAGGAAAGGACAGCATCTTCTTCCTGAAGCTTGACCTAGCGGACCTTGTCTCCATCAAGGCTGCCACCGAAGCGTACATCAGCAAGGAAACCGAGCTTCACACGCTCTATAACAACGGGTAAGGGCCCGCGCACACGCACGCATACGCCACGACAGACACACCTCTGACACGACCCAAGTGGCGTTATGAATACACCGATTGACGATGTGACGACACAAGGTTTCGATATGCAATTCGGAACGAACGTTCTAGGTGGGGTGCAGACTGACTATGCACAGTTATCACCTCTCTCACATATCAAATCCGCAGGACACTTCTATCTCACCAAGTTGCTCCTTCCTGTTCTAACGGCGACCGCAAAAAAAACTTCTGCCGGAACTGTACGCGTCGTCAACGTGAGCTCCATAGCACACCAATATGGGGCACCCGAGGGCATCAGGTGGGCCACGCTCGCCCCCGGAAATGATTCGTTCGAGGCACGCAAGGAGCTTACCTCGACCAAGTTATACGGCCAGAGCAAATTGGTGAGGTGTGCGAATGCTACCCGATGCCAGCCGATGTTCATTTCTGTAGGGAAATATCCTCTTTTCTAAGGAGCTCGCTCGGCGTTATGGCGCCGAAGGAATAGTATCGGCCTCTTTGCACCCTGGAATTATCCACACGGATCTCGGGCGTTATTCGGGTTCATTCTTGAATTGGATCGAGCAGATGATAGGATATGATGTCTCTTATGGTGCAATCACTTCCCTGTATGCTGGCACTGCACCCGCTGCGGGTGAGCTCAATGGCAAGGTGGGTACTGAATTCTGTCTGGGAATCTTCCCTTACGTCCTGACCCACGTATGTGACCTTTCTAGTATCTCACGGTGTGGGCACGCGTTGCGGTTCCCAGCAAGAATGCGCTCGACGCCGAGCTCGGGAAGAAGCTGTGGGAGTGGTGTGAAGAGCAAGTCAAAGATATATAAGCTGCCTTGAAAACTCCATAATTTCCCTACTAGTCCCCCGAGCTGTCGGTATTTCTGACCGTCTTGTGCTTTAACCCCCTGTAATGGCTTGCTTGATGTTGCTTCACATGTTTTCGCGCTTGTAAATTACTAGTAGTTTCTCATTGATTGTTTTTTTTTGACTTCTGTACTCTTCGCTAATGTAGCAAAACAGTGGCAACAGTAGAAGGAGCATATTGCAAGTTCGCGACAGCAAAATAACAAAAGTTTACAGCCATTTTCGAAAAGATCATTGGGTCACATTTATGATGACTCTGCAGATGGGTACGACAGTTGGGGCGCTACATATAGCAACTGTACGCCGATCATGTGATGTGCCCACAACGACGCAATCTGAATCGGAGTGACCCTTATCACTGGCATCCTCTACACCTACATTTGCGCCGTGCCTGAGTAGCAGGCGCATGACGTCGGCCAC
The DNA here is from genome assembly GCA_024734325.1 of Lactarius hatsudake. NCBI lineage: Eukaryota > Fungi > Basidiomycota > Agaricomycetes > Russulales > Russulaceae > Lactarius > Lactarius hatsudake. The sequence continues at coordinate 514,662 of JANSJP010000010.1, read as the reverse complement.
GGGTTCCTGGCGAGATATTGCCAGGTGCAAAAGTGTCGAGTGGTTCCCATCGCATATGTTGATGTCCAACCCGTGGCTGCCGTGGCGCGCTACTGTGCAGGCACGCCGGAGTCATCCCAAGTCATTGACATCATTCCCATCGGGGTAGCGTCGTCGTCGTCGAGGCGCATGCAGGGATTGGACGAAGCGCTATCGTTTTAGTCGTCACCATCGTCATTTAGGGTCGCATTACCCTGAGCAGGCGCGTCAGAATTGTTGTCGGGGCATCATCGCCGGGGTCGCCAGCGACTGCATCATCATCATCGATGTAAGGGCGCTCACGATTTGCTCGAGGCGTTCCGAATATTACTAGACAGAGACTCTTTCAAGAGTTGTAGCAGGTCTTGTAGCACCTCGACGCGGGTGTTGAACAGTTGGACCAATGACAGACGATGCGTCGTAGATAACTTCATGCCGCTTTATAAAGCAGTCACAGGTCGGGGTACGCCTGGACACGGCTCATTAGTGGGGTCGTACAACAGTTAGGTAAGCTAGGGAATGTCGACAAAGCAAATGCTACATACGCTGTTCCACCGTGAAATCCCCTTGCGGAGGTACAATTTGTCACCAACAACGTCACGCATGTCCATGCATAAATCTGGGAATACAGTCAATAAATTACCGTCGGTGACGAGCTGGGTTGCCTCTGCGCGTTAGGACACTGCCCAAACAACCCGATCTGACTGGGTTCAGAGAGGCGTGAAGCCGCCTTCGTGGGGCTCGTAATTTCGTACAGGGGTCTGCCTAGACCGGAGAAACGTCTCCCTAAAGTCCCCAAAGGCGTGCGAGGGTGCGGCACGCTAGAGAACGCGGGGAACGAGGGGAACTGGCCCCTACAGACTCGGAGCCCTGAAGCCCTGAGGGGAAGCACTAAGTTTTGCTGGGGTTGGATAACCAAGCGAGGCCGCAAGACAAGGGGAAACGTAGAACAGTAAAAGGGACGTTTTACCTAGCCGTGCGCTGGGCGTATTGTCGAGGAGGAAGGTTCCGGAGGTATGGGTCAGATACAAACATGATTATCCAAATTCAGAATCTAGGGTGCGGGACCGTGGCGGCGTGAGGCATTGTAGAGGCTAGCACACGGATTCCGACCATCGTACCCGGGCCATTGACAGGGCCACGCCGGGGGACGTCGTCTGGCTACCCAGCCTACCCCTCAGGCTCATCCTCGACGCTCCACTCTTCTAGCTTTGCGATCAAGTAGTTCGTTTTTCTGCCGTGCCCAGTGTGCGTGTTGACGAAGATGCGAAAACGGCAGTTGCCCCATCACACAATCCGTGAGACGGACGGACGCAAGCGAATGCCAGGATGTGCCAGTGTCAGCGCGAAGGAATGCTTGTTACAGCAGTATTGGAGTAGCTGACAGCTGTCAACCGCCGCCAACAATAAGTTGTCAATAACAGTGACTGGAGTATCACCGAGGTCTTCCGAATCAGTTGTTGTTAGCTTTCGCGGTACTAATGTGGGCATCAGGGTGAACGGTGCGGTGCAGGTGAGAGGGTGCTGAAGTGACACGGTACTGTAGCGCACCTTGCGGTGAAAAACCGCACAGTGTAATTGGGACGGGAAGCATCCGTGCTTTCACAGTGCCATATACCCCAAGGCGCACTCAAATGGATCAGAAAAAAAAACCCGTGCTGTGCTACCTACATGGATACCCTGATGTGAGTCACCCCATGGATACAAGTCTAGATCTCCCAGCTCATTTCAATACACGTCTTGGCAACTTCCTCATTCGGGTTCCCAACAGTCACATCAGGAGAGGTATAGGATGGAGTGCGTCGTGCGCCGAAGCGAAGACCACATTTGAGGCCGAATGTCTTCGGTTGCCTGTTTCGACCTTGATTTTGCGTGGATGAGTGGGTAAGTGGCCATTCACGGCACATATATATGTATAGTGCTATTTCCTCAAGCAATTGGCTGGTTGGGTTCGGAAACGTAAACTCCACTATCTCAAAATATCTGTTCCAGCATTTTGCGGAAGTTAGGCGTTCCGAGACCCGTGACCTACGTTGCCCAGGGTCATCCAACGTCGAAAGTGAAGAAGTATCAAGTCTGGCGGCACGCACAGCATCCCACCCGGCAGGCAATAGCGGAGAACCCATCCGTGCCGCAACCCAGACTCGCGAGATTATGCCCGCCACAACCTATAGATTGGGAGTCAGCCGGGCAGACAAGGACGGACGACCCGAATCGGAGAGAGACGCACGGGAGTTGCTAAACTTGTACCGCCCTCCTCTCGCTCGTTGCCGTTGAGAAAGATCCAGGCTTCGAAGGCCTGCGCGGCGATGTCAGGGATGCCGGGACCAGAAGCACTGCACCAAGTACAAACTACGAACGGGTCAGATCAGGCCACTGAAGCGAACATACTTGTAAAGGCCCTGATACCGGTTCCCGAGGTCCTGGCGTTCTCACGCTGAGGCTTGAGAGCAATGTAAAGGTCGATTGTGGTGCCAGAAGGCGGGTGACCTAGGCTCTCCCAGTTCCTCGGGACGGCGTTCCAGGAATGCTTGGTGTGCATGTTATCCCAAGGTGGTGAGAGGGGCTTCGCAAGACCGCCAAGGAGACTAGTGGCAAGCACAGAGAGCAGAGATATACAATGGTAGCGCATGATTACGGGAGGTTGGGGAGATGGTGTCTGCGACACAATGAGTTTGTGAGGTGGCCTGAAGTTCAAAACGCTGAAATGGTTGGAATGCCTCTATGATGGAATTTTGCGCGAGAACCTTGGCGAACAGAACCCTCCGAGGGCCGAGGTAACAGCGATTGCGACCGACCCAGGTCCGAGGCAAGGGGTTCCTTTAGGCTGTGATGAATAGGACATGGACAGGATTGGGCTGGGGTAAAGCTTGGTGAAGTTTGACCAGTAATACTACGTGGGCTATCCAGAGTAATGATCGTTCAGGCTAAGGCCGCGCCCACGGGACTACGGGACTTGGATATACCGGGAAAGCCGGATGTCAGCTCGTTATATACCGCGGGTAAGTAGGCAGACAACAAGTCTGGTGATTGTTGGCAACATTGCAATGTTTGTCAGTGAGGCGACATCTTACGTAAGCACCCCTATTTCATATGTCAGATAAAATTTCCGTTCTGCGTCCGCGTACAGCACCCCTTGGTGGGATAGAGTAATCCCCCGCCCCGTGGTTGCCCCGATTGCGGGGATTCAAGTTATAATGCTGGCTGTCGTGCCTGCGTTTTTTTTTTGTTTCAAAAACTGGAACCTTCGATCATGTCGTTGAACCTAAACCATATCCTCCCACTACCTGACGAACTTATCTCGTACATATTGGAGCACACTGATTACAAGACAGTGATTGCCTGTCGAAGAGTAGGCCCGCCTCGCCTCCTTCCCTTGCAGTCGTTAAGCTATCGCTAGTCATGCCGCCGTCTCAAAGACATAGTGGATGACTCCTCGGCCCTCCAATACCTCGTGGAGTTGAGCGCTGCCAGGATGTGCGATGGGGCGCCAAGTGCCGCTGGGCCTGCAGAGCGGTTAATCAGATTACAGAAGGCGCAGACTGCGTGGAGGAGCCCTTCGTGGTCTCCGGTAGATCACTTCCCTTACTCGAAAGAATTGTCCCCGTTCCCCGTGACGGCATCGGGAAACCTGGTAGCATTTCGGAGCGACAGGAGTCGCATGGGCGAGCTGCTCATGCTGCGATTTCCTTCTGATTTACGTGGCATCCCAGAGCAGCTTTGGTATTTGGACCTGGACTGCGATCGCCTGGAATCGATCTGCCTAGACGATACCCAAGATCTCCTTGTTTTTTCATCGTGAGTTCCCCAAATAATCAGGTCTCTGTACTCAGTGGGAACATCTTTCTTAGTTCACATTACATCCACATTCGGACGCTCTCCACCGGAGGAGTCCACCCTCTGACAAGCACCTCTGGCACTATACGCCCTCACTCAGACCTCGAGGCGTTCGATCTGCACCTCCATGGAGACCTCCTCTCCTTCGTCGGGACATCGCACATCCTCGTCTGGAATTGGAAGACCGGTGATCGCCTGGCAGAAATCGCAAGCGTCTCTCCTTCGTGTCCCTTTTGAAGGATGCGGTTTTCGCTGACTATTTCTTAGCCTTTAGCCACCAGCGCGCCGTGCTGTGCATTCCTCGACGACAGACACATCATCTTTACGCACTACAACCCCACGCGGGAGCCGCGCACGATCAGCTTCCAGGTGACGACCCTGCCCGGAAGCGACAACACCGGCCCGTCGCCGCCGAGCTCCTACCGCTTCGCGCTGGACCTGCCGATGCACTCCCCGCCGTACTTCACCGAGCTGCACGTGAACACGCCGCCGCCGAGCCCGCCGGGCGCGCACGGGCGCGGGCTGTTCTACCCCGACCCGCGCCGCAAGCTGCTGGCACTCGAGGTCGGCGCGATCACGGTCGAGGGGTTCACGGCGGTGTTCACGCTGCACACGCTGTACGTCCCACACGACGCATTCCTGTCGTACATCGCGGCGCACCCCGCGCCCCCGCCCCCTCAGCAACCCGGAGACCCGCTCCCCATCGACGTGCCGTGGGAGGCGTGGGGCCCCGGGCACACCCGCCTCGTGACCGTCCCGAACGTCGCAGCACAGCCGCTACCTCGGCTTGTTCAAGGTCTGTGGCATGCAAGCGCTCTGCGAGCCGCCCATTCTCCTCGACGACGGCATACTCCTGCATCATGGACTACCTCCCGCCCCGTGCGCAGCCACCCGCAGATGGCAGCGTGCATGATGTACAAGCACTTCCTTTACCGAACGGCAGCGCCACCGAGGAGCCGCGGGCTTCGAGTTCTTCCAGTGACGGTGCCATAGCGGAGCACCGAGAGCCGCAGCGTGTGCCGCCACCATCGACGCCGCCGGGTACGTCGATCCCGTATAGCATGAAGGATGTCCCACTCCCGGAGGGTCTGGGGTCTGATAGTGTCCGTTGCGTGCTCTGTGAGGACGTGGTCGTGCTGTTTGAGGTGGGTACCATTCATCTCATACCTGCCCAGCCGGCGTGGCTGACCACCTGGCCACGCAGTTCTCTGTGGGCAACCCCGAACGGCCCAGCCAAAGGATAGACAGGATGTTCTATCATCCTATCTAACTATCGAGCTCGCTTCACCGAGGCCCGGAAAATCGCGAGTCTGGAGGCTTCTAAATGAGTCGTCGAAACGAGTGTGGTTCCGGGTCGAGGTCTCGACTACCCCCATCTTAAAATATAGTTGTTCGGAACCAGGAGATCTGCATAGTGAAGTTTGTTTAAATCTGTTACCCCGACGGCAATGCGCATTTAGACAGTTTCACTCAGATACAAGGTAGGGCTGAAGCACTGTGTATCATCATGAAGTATGGATGTGGGTTGTGTATGTACAAAAATATGCTGGTGACAAATACAAATCCGAAGAGATCCGTGACGACCTAAGTCATCTATCCGTCGTTCCTCCGGGGAACAATCGTTTTGGGAAATCGTCGTCTCGAGGAGGAGCTCTGACGGGCCACGGCAGACGACGCGCGTTACAAGGAACCCCACGAGTAGCAGCGACAGCTGCCCCCGCTCACTGTTGCCCCATCGCAGCCTCGAAAGGTCGAACCCAGGGGTGACAAGTAGGAGTAGTCGTGAGTGCGCCAAAACCATGAATGTGCGCCCCGTGGCGCTCACCCGCCGCACGCTCCACAAGAGAAAAGAAAAAAAAGAAGGAAGGGTGTAAAGTAGAGCGCCTTTGGCTCCGCGCAGTTCCAGCAGTCCTGCCGCTTCATCCCGCACGCATCGCCGATATGCCCTCCACCCACCGCTTTCCCAAACCTCCCTCTTTCTGCGCGCGTCCGTCTCTGGGAGGGCCGTTTTTAGCACCACTGGGGTACACGAGGCGGGGAGCGACGACAAGCACAGCTCGAGATTTTTGAGACCAGCGTTCCCGCCTGACCCTCAGTGACGACGCTTGACGACCGACGCAGTGCCCTGCTAACCCGCTACGTCCGATGGTCCGTCCGTCCCCAGTTCAACTGGCCCGGAGATGCGGGGGGGGTTGGCGCGCGTTAGAAACGCACCTTGACCTCCCCCCGGGGAACCACCATCGGTGTCGGTATTGCTGCTGCTCCATCGCCGGCCCGGAGCTTCTTCTTCTGCTGCTGCTGCTGCCACTCCTCGGAGAAAACCCGGGTCATGCGCGGGACGGCGGCGGAAGCGGTACTCTGCGCCCGTGTACGTGTGCGCGCTGCCTCCGCCTCCTTCTGCGCGATCTCCTTGCGGGTGCGAGCCTCCCATGCGCGGACTTGCTGCTCGCGCAGCTCCGCCTCACGGATGCGCCGCGTCGCCTCCTCGTTCTTGCGTCGGGCGTTCTCCTCGTGGCGTGCGGCAACCTCCTCCCGCCGACGGGCCTCCTCTGCGTAGCGCAGCGCGGCGGCCTCCTTCCGCTGGACCTCCTGCTCCCGCTTCTGCACAGCGGCGCGGTGCTCCTCGTAGCGCCGGTCCACCTCCTTGTCGTGCGTGGAACCGACCGACGATGCTTCGGACGGGCTCGAGACGGACGGAAGCGAGGACGCGGGTGAGGCGACGGGGGACTGGAAAGGCCGGGCCGAGGCATGCTGCGTGATGGAATCACGGCGTACCGAAGGGAACGCACGAGGCGAAGATGATGACGAGGACGCGATCGGTCCATTTCCGATAGAGACGGACCGTCCTCCCACGGAGCTTCCCCTGGGAACGCCGTTGCGGGAGCTGTTGCGTTGGGTCGGAATGGGGATGGGCTGTGATTGCCGGGAAAGGTGTGGCTGCGGCTGCGCTGGGTGCGACGGAAGAGAAGAACTCGAGCTCGAGGGGGGAGAATGGGATACGTCTCTGCGTATCTTCTCACGCAAGATGTTGTCCATGATGTTATGCTGCTCTGCAACGAGGGCGTCCTTGCCGTGAAAATTTCCAAGCAGGCGGCGCTCACGCTCGGCCTCGACCCGGCGCTGGAGCTCGGCGCGTGCCAGCGCACGGATGTCGGCCATGCTCTCGTCAAACTCGCGCTGGATAGCCACCTTCTCTTCCGGCGTAGTCGCAGAGGCAAGCGAAGCGTCCTTTACTGCTTTCACGTCGTCGACGAGGGAAAGGTTAAACTCGGCCTCGACGTCTTCCTTGAGCGCATCGACCCACGGCTCTGGGCTATGGCGAGGTGCAACAATAGGAATGGATTGAGGTGATGGCGTTTGGGAGTGGCGCGTGGGAATCGGGACAGCTGGGGAGGGATGACTCGGAAGGGACGGACGGGGAACGGATGAAGAAGCTTGCGACGGAGCTCGTTCATGAACTGGCGGGGAGGCGCGCTGGACCAGCCTGGGTGCGTAAGTGAACATCGATGATAGGAAATGGTGTGAGAAAGGTGGAAGGGAAAAAAAGACGTCGCCGATAAGAAAGAGGGAATGGTGTAACCGCAGGAAGTCGTCGGAGAGAGAACGGAAAAGCTCGTAAGGGGTGGGGACGAGCACTGCGGGACACAATAGGGCTTATCGGCGGTCGGGGGGGGGACAGAGGTGAGATATATAGAAAAGAAAGGGATGACGACCCCCGAGTGCCGTATCGAGTATCACCCATCGGCCTCGTGGCAGACATGAGTCCCACGCCGACTCTGACCCGACCATCACTAATAGAACTGCATCCAGCAGTGCCTGTAATAGTTTCTTACGGATGCGGATACAGTTCCTACAAGTCACAACGACCCTTCCGTGCCATTCTTGCCATATCCCCCGTCGGGGATGAGGAAGTTCGGGGTCCAGCCTCCCTCCTTGGCCACGCCCGCTCCTTGGACGACAACTAACAGCTACGGTGCTAGAAAGCTTGATAACTATATCAACCTCCTAAACGATACTATCGGATGAGCGCTAGGTGCCACGATTGACGGTGTGATGGCGGAGAGGGTGGTACCCTTAATGAATGGGCGCAGGGCCTGGGCAGATAATTAGGCTTGAAACTAGAGCCACTAATCGATTGCCAGGCGAAATTCAATTCCGAACACGCTTTGTTGACCCTGTAAGATTTACCCAGATATCATAGAAAATTGACCGTTGCCCTAACATCTTAAGTCCAACCATGCGCACGGTTTCATCGCCGGGAACACGAGACGCTGTGAGACCCGATCATTAAAACGATCTGGCCGGGGCGTCGTATCGGCTCCCCCATGCTTTAGGCCATTCGCAGTCCCGAAATTGTTCAGGCCGCCAGTAATAGCCAGAATTGGGCGAATGCCTTCAATCGACCACAACTTATCGTCTCGCTTCTCCACAGATATCGCCTGCCAACTGCCATTGCTCCACCTATTTCTCCAATAGTCCAAATGGTGCCCAACTCACAACCACGATAGCGACGAACCCCGTGACCACGGGGCGCTTGCCCGTGCCCGACTCGTGGCTAGGTCCTTCACCCTGCTGGAGACACGGTCGACAAGAAGTTGCCGAGAACTCCTTGGAGACCAGCACAGACTGGGCGCTTCATCCCAGCGTGCGACCGAATAGTCCGCGAAATTGTCCACGGCGAACAGTGGGCTTCCCAATGATGCATAGTGGATACACGTGTCGATCGATACACGTGTTGTTCAAACACGAGGCGAAAGGCTTGAAACGCACCTCAGATGTCAAACGCGGCGTACGCACTGGTTTCGCCATTCTCAGTCGTTGCGAACTGCGACCGAGATCATACTGGGTGAGGTCATCATCACCGGATCTAGAAATGAAAACCTTTCGCTTTAAAAAACGATATCGCATACGTGTGCCTATGAATGTCTTCCACGGAACATGGATACCGCCCATGACATCCAGCCGCTGCATCAGTAATGGCCAGGGGCAGTGACAGCTAGGAGCCTGAGTCATACAACAAGCCGCAAAGACAGCACCCGTGTTCAGCATTCATGTGTCCAGGGCAGCAAACCGAAAACGAAAGTACGAGGTTTCCCGCCAAATAGATCGACATGCACTGCGCGATGACGTCGTGCGGCTACCTCGTGGAGGTTAACAGGCACAAAGCATGCCCAAAGCAGTTTGAGGTCCCCGAAGCCGAGTCCCCTGAGTCCAGGTTCAAGAAAACGGCAAATATGGTCCATGGGATTTGTCGAGTCTTTCCCAGAAAAGAAAACGTGATGTGATCTCGGGGCTCTGGAGTCTAAAGTCAATAGCAACTAATACTGATAACATTTAGCCGAGAAAATGGCAGCAGTCTGGAATGATAAGAGTTGTCGGTACCACCCAGTAGATAAAGACGGGACATAATTAGGACACTTGCGCCATGCCGGGGTTGACTCCGCGGGCGAGGGCGCTCTCCTTTTTCTCCCTTTGGCGGTAGTCGACAGCCATTTTGGACGCACCATAAAAATGATGAACAAGCTTTCAGAGATCCGACAAGAGGGATCAAGTTTCCGGGGCGGTATATCAAACACGGACGCAGGCTATGGACGAGAGATCCGCCCTCCCTTGAATGTTTGTGCCATCAGCAGACAGGCAATGAAGATGTCTCGACCTGCTCCCGAATAATTCTGGCTAGCAGTGCCAAAGAACTACGGCAGGGTCCTAATCGTCCTCGTGCACGAAAGTACGAACGTTTGCCATCCTGACATGAAACGGGAATTCCTAAGGCCATCCTTCGATCAGTACTTTCGTTCCATTTCGGGGGGCGATCCTCTAGCCCCAAAATGAAGAAGAGGAGCTAAAATTTTATACTGGCGGCGGGCACGACATAGGGGGTTGTCGAAAATCGAAGAGAAGGCACCGCCGCGTGATGCGAACAAATAGGAGGGACCCAAGGGCTCGTTCCAAAGGCGCGCCGACGGGCACGCACAGCTATGGATGTAGCCGCTGGATCAGAACGTCCTCTTGGAAAATGTCGAAGTTCAAGACGAACTTTCGAAAAGTGCAATCGTTTTGGCTCGTCGCTAGCGTCAGCATCAGCATCGCCGGGAATTGCCGTTGGTGGTCTTAAGACTTTTCCACGTGATCGAACGATCCTGGGCTCTTTCCCTAGGCCTCCTCGGAAATACTGTATAGAAATGGACTGAAACCACGGGGTTCTGATTGGTGTGTGTGTTTTGTTTTTACGAGGTTTCGCACTCTACTGATTAACAACTTGCGGAATCCTGTTGAGTTGTTTTCGTCGTATTTCACCTCCTCCGTTCCATTTTGTATATATGGGCTTTCAGCGCTTCCATGAGAACGGCGCGATATACGTCCTCCAGGTGCGTGCGCCACTCTACCGACGACCTACAGTATTTCTTTCATCCAAGCCGTGTTACCACCGCGTACTGCCGCGAAACCACGAGACTTTGTACCGTGATCGTGTTATCAACCATCAGACGGGCGGTGGTGAGTTTCACTTCTCGAGATACACAAGGACATCCATGATTCAAAGAGCTGTTACTCGAGTGCAAAACGTTCAATCAACTTTGTCCCTCGCTACCTCGATGGGGGCCCGATGGGGTGGCCACGAGTGTCGGCAGTGATCAACTAACGGGGTCAGTTTATTGAGGGCTCCCGGTTTCTCGTCATCAGCGAGCCACTTGTTCATCACTAGTCTTGACACTGGGTCCGAGTTGGGGTGCTTGCCATCGAAGAGCAGCGTTATCTGGTTTCTAAAAAAAGGATGGGCCTTTCAACGCACGATATTCCCTAATCACGTCCGAGTCTCGGAACAGGATGGTTAAACGCTAAGCGCTGATCATGGACGGCACTCGGCGAAAATCTTATGCAACTGTACAGCTGCGCAAGATCCATCCGTATCAGCAGTTGTTGATCCAAACGCCGAGATGTTCTACATGTGGCACATATTTTACCCGGAAGCCTCTCGTTTGGTCATACCCTTCCAAGTGCATTCGTCGATGATCTTTCTTGTATCGCGTCCCTCGCATTCCTTTTGTGGCTTTGTTCTGGTCTATCCAATCTGGCCTTTGTTATTCCGAATGGTTGCTCTGCGGCCCTTCAGAACGAATACCAGACGTGTACGATTTTCTCCCTTCCCCATTTGTCCTGCCTGCTTACGTGTCTACAGGGAAGACAAAAACTTTCCTGAATTGTCGCTTTTAGCTGTCTCAATGCATATGTCTGATGCCATGGGCATTGTACAGGTATGGCAGCCTTGTCTTGTTCCCGCTTCAGGACGACGTCGGCGGTGGAGGAGGGTGGAATGATTGAAAAGCAACTTTGCTGTAGCCACGTCACTTTTCGGGTGCATGTACCGTGAGTTCTACATCTTCATCTTGGCCGGGTTGACCTATGCACGGATGACGTCGCTTCACTCCCACCGCCCCACTGGCCACCCCCCTTCTGGCCCCCAACACATCTTGAGGGAGTGCGCACATGTGTTCGTGTGCTTACCCGCGCTCTCGCCCGGGTGCAGTTGCTACTGCTTCCCAAGCAACAAATTTCCTTCCCATCCTCCTGTGTTGAATGATGATCCTTCTTTCGTGTGTTCGTTGTGCCGCTCGACTCCTGGATCGGACGCGGAATTATGTTACTTTGTGTAGGTGTAAGCCCATGCGATAGTATAGTAGATTACACGATATGGCTTTTAGTCTTCGTCCCCGTTCCCAACATCACCTTTTCAAGCGAGCAACGTATTCCTGAGCCCACATTTGTCTTACATAACACACGCCGGTATCCGACTAAGCAAAAGGAAGCTACTTGGGCGCGGCAGCAGCGGAGGTGACAGCTTCGAGTTCTGCGGCCAGTTTGGTGTCGATAAATTCTTGGATGGCAGTGATCTGGATGTTGTCTCCGGAACTGAGCGTGAAGATGTAGATAGATTCGATGTTGAACGCGACGCCATCGGGAAGATCACCGTACAGCCTCGACTGTATGAGGCAAGAGATGTCAGTGATGCACGTGTATATGCGCTGAAAAAAGTGTTGTTCTGGGCGTACGTGAACCCAGATGCTCCCTGGGGCCTCATTCAATTGGAATATCTCGTACTGTGGCACAGGACATGATGCATGATTACGACTCCAGTTGATGAATGCGCGACGCGACGTACTTTTAAGCTGGTGTAACCAATTAATTTCCCGAGGGATTTCGCATACTCTATGCCCTCGGTCTTATTTTTCGGCGGATCATTCGCAGTTGCGGGAAGGGTCTTGTGTATGTAATCGTCCGAGAATAGTGCCTCAAGAACGTCGAATTTCCAGGTTGCGAATGGCTTCGTAAAATTTCAACACGACACTGAGTTGTGCAGAAGGGTTGGAGGTGGCGGTAGACGCCATCTTGCCTGAACGCGAGTCGCCACCAGTCCTTTCTACGATACTGTAGGGCGCACGTTAACGCATCGGGGTGTGATGACGATTTGTGGGGCCATGACGGCCGACAAAACGCGTAATGCATACTAGCTTTTGATGGAAATATAATCGGAAGCGTTATCATTGTTGCTATGCTCCAATCGCGTGCTATGCTCCAATCATGTCGTAGGTTGGTCATCTGATGAGGTTTCACTTCTGCTGCGGACAGCGCAGTGTATTCGTATTCGACTGCGGAGGAGGGATGCTATACGGTCCGATCCACCGAAAGGCAACAAATATAGATGCGGTTATTCCAATTTACTACGGCATGTACAGTATCGCATCAAAGGTTCTTTGGCAGGGGAGGGAAGGGGGGGATGCATGTCTATGTAACTGTAACCTACTACTACTAGACTCGAAAAATAAGTTACCCGCAAGCGTACACAGCGAGCACCACAGGGTACTCCGACAGAGGGGGGGAAAGAGCAAAGCAGAGAAAAAGTTGGAACATCGTATCACATCATCATCATGACGTCCTCCTGCCACCGCGGGAATAATACGTTGACCGCGGCCTTGTGGCGGCGGCGACGCCGATTGACCAGCGCCGGTCCGTGAGCCGTCGCAGGCGTTCCATAACGTCCCTTGCGAGAAAGACGGTGCCTTTGTCGGCCTCGTCCAACACGCTCTGTTCGTCGAGCCACTCGAGTATCCGGATGTCCGACGGGTGGAGTACGGCAGGGTGTGAGTACCGGAAGATGGTGATGAATTCGTGCGCGTATATCTGCGCCTCGACGGCGCTGAGCGCGGAGTGACAGCTCTCGTGTGCGAGGGAGGAGCACACTGAAAGAACGAAGGAAAGGGGCACCCGTTTTAGAAAGCCACGGCGAAAGGGGCGGGAGAGAGGACGCACCTTGTACGAGGCATACATCGTCATGGACTTGCGCGAGCGCGAACTTCCGTGGTTGCATTGTGATGGAGGAGGGTGGAGGTGATGTTGTGGAGGAGGGAGACAGCATCGCGTGCACTGCTGTGGCCATTATTCAACGTTCAAGTGGAGGTGGCTTTAACCGAAAAGGGGTCCTCAGGCTTTGAGTCGGGCAAGCGTCTGAGAGAGTTGTATTTATATAAGAGAGGGAATTGATTATAGGGGAGAAAAATGGAATGTAACACGCTATGGGGTTCTTGACCGAAGAGACCCGACAGTCCACTTTGGCCCGGATATCTCGTTTCCCACCGCCTTTCAAAAAAAGAAAGAAAGGTGGGGCACGGCCATCATGGCATCGCATCAAACACGCACAACACGCGAGCGTCCACGTGCGCTTCGAACTCACAGTGGGGGTCGGAACAAGAACCTTTTCGGTTCTCAGCGCGGGTTCCGACGGGTGGCTTTGTAGCTTTATGTCATCCACTCTCTGTCGATTTCAAATTGTCCACTCAGGCTTGGGTCCCGGCGCGACTCGCTCCAGTCTCGCTCTTACACCCTTACTCTAGCCCCCCAGGGCGCAGGCTAATTTTATCAGTCTGGCGAGCAGAGGGCGGCGCCGGAATGGTGAACGCACAGATCTGTTGACGGTGCCTAGACCGCATTTTGATGCCGCGGCGCGCTACGATCTGGCCACGTTCATTCCGAATCTAAAAATTGTGAAGATTGAAACAAAGCAGCTAAAGTCGTTAGTTTTGCGCGGACCGCTTCATGTGCGAAGTGCGAAGAAGAGTGAGTCGCCTGTCGTTATTGCAAATGTGCTAAATGCGCTGTACAGTGCGTCTGCCTGCAGACCATTGATAGAAGGGGGCTGAGAGCCTTGTTAGAGGGTTCCCCGTAATAAGCAGATAACGAGAAGGGTAGATGATCTCTATTGAAACAACCCTACCTCTCATCTCTGTCCCTTACGTTGTGCGCACTAACAGCGGGCGGACCATACTTGACCGGTTGACCCCTGGGGTCGCAGAGCGTGTCTCGGCCGGATTACTCAAAGGAGCGGTGGCGCACGCTCAGCTGATGCTGTAACTATACCTGGTCTTCCATTGTTCCATTTGTCCAAGTGATAAGGCACTTCTCGTCAATGCTACTGCACGCACGATCAATGGTACTGTAATTTCCTGAACTAGCCGAATATCACCGCTGCGCAACAGGGATACTAGGTACAAGTTGACTTGCAAGTTGAGCGCTATTCGCCCAGTATTCCCGTTATCGACTGTCAGCGGAAGTCACTTGCACGTGGGTCACTCGTGGGTCGTCAATTCCATGTCGCTACACGCCAGATCAAATCGAAAATAGATGCTAAAATGCACCATGATGATGACATGAGGAGTTGTTGATGATGCCAGTGACGAGGTTATTTCGGCGAAAGCCGGGAGACTCAACCAAAACCAACTTGGTTCTGCATTCCTGCTGTCCACGTGCCACACGAAGTAGAATGTTGGAACGAGGTCACACGACCACGAGGGATGCTCGATTCCGTTGACGGGTGATTTGGGAACACTGTAGAGAAAATGATACCCAGCCGAGTTCTCCCCGCTCCCCACACAACCTGTCGTGTTCGACTGTAATCTGTCATGCCCCGGGGAGTCCGTCGCGTAGCCATATCACACCCGATTGATTGATTACACAGAGATGTGTCACTACGGTCGAATTGCCGGACATGCTTCCACCCACCTACCCAACTACAGTACCTTGGGTTGTTGCGGCGTCAGAGGGTTCGGCGCTGGAGAACCTCCCTCGAGAGAGGCCATTGCGAGCACCACCAGCAAGTCCGAACTTTTCCCATTAAGCCAAAGATACGGTCATCGCTATCCTAGGGCTGAGTGCCGATGAGAAGGACGGCTTCGACAACACCGATGATTTCAAAGCTCCCTCTCTGAAATTGTACATAGGGGGCTACGGCGAGATTACGATTTACGATTCGGGGAGGTGACCGAAGTCCTTTTGTCATTGAGATTGGGAACGGAGCACCCTAAGTCGACGCTGAATGTCCGCGATGGCGCCCACAGCTACCAACTACCGTCAGGGTCAAATCAGGAGTACAATGTGGCGCCGCAAATGGTCCGCTAAGCTGTGAAGGTCGAGAGGTGGTCGGACAAGTTCATGTACTAGGGTGAGCTCCATATCCCGCCGTCAAGGTTGCGGGGAGGTAGTTGATGTTGAGGTAACGTCATCCGCAGTTGGAATCATGAGTCTCGTCCTGGCATGTGAAAGTGGCTAGACAATACGCACGGGGTACCGAAACTGGATTACCGTAGCTTGTCAACGTATGGATACGGTGCCAAGTGAACCCTGATAGGCTGTATTCGGGTATGCGCTGGTAGTAGTCGGTCGGCATGAGCTGGTCGAAGTCGGAATAGTTGGTGCTTTAGGTTTCCTATTTAGGACGATTCAACCTACGGCTACCTCCGCAGCTCGCCGTCCCAAGCCGTTCCAGTTGCGACGACTTCCGATCGAAATAAAACCGATCGAAATAAAACAATAGGTGGGACTACAGACCACAGTAGTCCTGTGATCACCTCAGTCACAAGCCCGAAACCCTAGGCCCTTCTTGACCGTTTTCGAACATAAACTAGACTAACGTTGATTGTCGGCTCCAAGGTCGGTTCTAGCCCACCATCCTGAAGGCCTGAAGTCGCCGCAAACATACGAGAGCTTTCTCCACTCACTCTAAATTTAATTTGCTCCCCGCTATGAATCATGAGCTCCAACCAGGGCCCCGAAGTGACTCTCTAGCTCCGCTTCGTACTAGTAAGACCTTCATTTTACGCCCAGTGGTTTCAGTGTCATAGTGGTCATAGTTTCTTTGAGTTTTACCACTTCAGACTGACTGACTGTTGTTTGTTCAGATGATGAATCAGAATCAGAAAGGCCGTTGAGTCAAAAGCGCAGACAATACCCGGCAGTGCGATTGTTCTGCATGACCGCCAGATGGTCATGGTCGTTCTGACTGCAATCAATGGATGCCTTCTCGTTGCTTATTTACAAATTTGCCGCATGTTATTCTAGGCGATTGCTGTGTAGAGCGTGTCTTATCCTGACCTTCCCTTAACAGAAGTTCGTTTGTCGTTTGTCTTCACCTCATCTTCCCTTTCCCCCCACAACAGCCCGTTACACTCCACCGTTATCCGCATTCTCTGAACCATGGCCGAGAAACGTGTTGGGCTCCTCAGCCAACTCTTTCCTCCAAAACCGACCTGGACTGCTGCGGATGTCCCCGATCAAACGGGAAAAATCGTCATTGTGACGGGAGGAAATGGTGGTATAGGGAGGAGACAGCACGAGTGAACCTCCGTTCACTGGCACCCCATCGCGGCATTTTGCTAATGAAGAGCGTTCATAGGTGTTGCTCTCAAAAGGCGCTAAGGTGTATATCGCCACGCGCTCAGAGGAGAAGTCACAAAAGGCGATCGAAGAGCTCAAGAAGGAGACGGGGAAGGACAGCATCTTCTTCCTGAAGCTTGACCTAGCAGACCTTGTCTCCGTCAAAGCTGCCGCCGAAGAGTACACCGGCAAGGAAACGGAGCTCCACACGCTCTATAACAATGGGTAAGGGCCTGCGCACGCACAGACCACGAGACACGCCTCTAACACGACGCAAGTGGCGTTATGTATACACCGATTGATCATGTGACGACACAAGGTTTCGATATGCAATTCGGAACGAACGTTCTAGGTGGGGTGCAGACTGACTTTGCACCGTTATCACCTCTCACATCACATATCGAACCCACAGGACACTTCTATCTTACCAAGTTACTCCTTCCCGTTCTCACGGCGACCGCAAAAAAAACTCCTGCGGGATCTGTACGCGTTGTCAACGTGAGCTCTCTAGGTCATCAGTATGGGCCGCCCGAGGGCATCAGGTGGGCCACGCTCGCCCCCGGAAATGATTCGCTCGAGGCGCGCAAGAAGCTTAACACGACCAAGTTATACGGCCAAAGCAAATTGGTGAGGTGTGGGAATACCGCCCGGTGCCACCCGATGCTCATTTTCTTAGGGAAATATCCTCTTTTCTAATGAGTTCGCTCGGCGTTACGGCGCCGAAGGTATAGTATCAACTTCGTTACACCCTGGGGCCATCAACACGGATCTCGCGCGTCATGCGAGTTCACTCTTGCAACGCTTCGGGCGGATGGTGACGTATGATGTTTCTTATGGTGCAATCACTTCCCTGTATGCTGGCACTGCACCCGATGCGGGCGAGCTCAATGGCAAGGTGGGAACAGAATTCTGTCTGGGAATCTTCCTTGACATGTGTGATCTTTCTAGTATCTCACAGCGTGGGCACGCGTCGTGGTTCCGAACAAGAAGGCGCTCGACGCCGAGCTCGCGAAGAAGCTGTGGGAGTGGTGTGAAGAGCAAGTCAAAGATATCTAAACTGCCTCGTAAGCTCCATACTCCCCGTAGTCTCCCGAACAACAGTCGATTTACGATACTTAACTGATACGGTGTTCGTTGAATGGACACCTTTCTGATCGCCTTGTGCTTTAATCCCCCGTAATGGCTTGCTTCACTTGTTCTCGTGCTTGTAAAATAGTAGTATCTCCTCATTACTTGCTTGTTTGCTACTTGTACTCTTCACTGAATTGCCTGTCACATGTCGTATTCCCTGACTCTCTGTGTGAAAGCTCGGGACTCTACAGCACCAGTGGAAGCAGTCCGTCCGAGTCCTGCGGTTCACGTACTGAATGATAGCCAAAATCTAGTGAATTCTCAACATGCACGTGCTCAGGCTGCGGCACCCACCAACCCAACCTCCCAGCCCGCGCCCACTGAGACACGGTTGTCAACCTGCCCCACGTGCTCCAAAGCAACCATTTCTCATTCCCCTCCTCTCGCAATGCCCACCTCCCGACCCATGCATGAGTTTCACTTGCACCACCACCCCGGCCCTTCCCACACACACACCTTTCTAGTTCGTCTACCCGCCCACTTGGAGTCCAACCGCTGGGCGATGCTTGCCGCCCGGCCCGAGGCTCTCCTTTGCGTGCCGGATTTGTGTGCTGGGAGGAGGCAAGGGAGGAGGCCGCCGGCGGCCATCAGCGCTTCAGCAAATGTGCGTGTTTTGATTCGGTGAAAGCAATGGGTTCTGCAACAAGGGGGAAAAATATGTTGTGTCGTAGCTTCAGATGCTTCCCACTCCGGAAAAACGGTACTTCAGTTTGAAGAGTTCTATCTCGTCCTTTTTCAGTGTGACCCTCATTGAGCGCTGATGCAGCGCTGATGAACATTGAGTTTTTTGAGTTCAAGAAGCAAGGTTATAAATGGTTCCGGCGCCGCCGGAATCGAAAGATGGACACGTGCCGGTGACTGCGAGAGCGCGAAAGTGGGCGAGGATGAACAAAGTCGATTCGAGTCAAGAATCCACTTGTTACATTTCTGAAGCTTTTCCAGGCTATTTTATACATCCAGGCACGACACCGAACCACGACACTGTCACGCTTGCCTCTTATTCGAGGCTACCAAAGAAAATTGAGTCTGCGCTGGAACATTCGGGAGAATGAGAATACACATCATAGCTGCCATAGACAGCTTTCCGAATCTGCAAATCGTAGAATGGTAGAAGCGAGCAGAACGCACGAGAATAAACGAAGCCGAGAATATTCCTGAGGGGCATTCCTGCGGGCATGTACGAAACAACGCCCCGAGGCACGCGCAGACGCAACCGCCGCTCGGACCTCCGGCAAATCCGCCACACGCGACCCCGGAAAGTGCAGAGGCTGTGGGAGCGGTGTGAAGAGTAAGTCAAGGATATCTAAACTGCCTTCAAGTTGTAAGGCCCCGTAGTCTCCCGAACAACAGTCGGTTTACGGTGTTCGCTAAATGGACACCTTTCTGACCGTCTTGTGCTTTTATCCCCCATACAGTAATGGCTTGTCCTCGTGCTTATGAAATACTAGTATCTCCATCTGCAAAAATGGAGGTTATCAAAGCTGTCAAAAGCTGTCAAAGACCAGTCTGGGCTGGTCTGGTCTTGGCAACCTCCACTTTTGCCCAAGTTAAGTTCAAGAACCAAGCTCTCCCGAAAAGCGCAGAGGTGTGATAGAATAGTGGGGCAGAATATATCTGGGCGGCCATAGCCAGAGACACAGACACAGATGAAATGGGCTGCATCACGGGCCATGTCTTATGTAATTCGAAGGTCCCTCTTCGACGCGACGGTATCTCGTCTCGCGTCCGAAGCCTTGGTCCTTGCTCGCATCGGATTCTTTGAGAATCCGATCCGAACAGGCTCTTGCTCTACCATTGACTATTGAAGGTTGACATGTTGACATGTTACGTACCGTAATATATAGCAATGCGCCGCCGTACAACGGTACAAGTACAGTCATACTTGTCTCCCCTTTTCCCCCTTGCTTTCCCCCTACAATAGCTCGTTACCTCCAAGGCTCCGCCGTTATCCGCCATTCTCTGAACCATGGCCGAGAAAAATATTGGGACCATCGGTCAATTTTTTCCTCCAAAGCCAACCTGGACTGCTGCGGATGTCCCTGATCAGACAGGGAAAACCGTCGTCGTGACGGGCGGCAATGGTGGTATAGGGAGGGAGACAGCACGGGTGAGCCTCCGTTCACTGGCACCCCACCGTGACATTTTGCTGATGAAGAGCGTTCATAGGTGCTACTCTCAAAAGGCGCCAGGGTGTATATCGCCACGCGCTCAGAGGAGAAGTCACAAAAGGCGATCGAAGAGCTCAAAAAGGAGACAGGGAAGGATAGCATCTTCTTCCTGAAGCTTGACCTAGCAGACCTTGTCTCCATCAAGGCTGCTGCCGAAGAGTACACCAGCAAGGAAACGGAGCTCCACACGCTCTATAACAACGGGTAAGGGCCCGCGCACGCATACGCCACGACAGACACCTCTGACACGACCCAAGTGGCGTTATGAATACACCGATTGACGATGTGACGACACAAGGTTTCGATATGCAATTCGGAACGAACGTTCTAGGTGGGGTCCAGATGATTTTGCAACTGTTATCACCTCTTACCTATCAAATCCGCAGGACACTTCTATCTCACCAAGTTGCTCCTTCCTGTTCTAACGGCGACCGCAAAAATTTTTCCTGCGGGAACTGTACGCGTCGTCAACGTGAGCTCCATAGCACACCAGTATGGGGCACCCGAGGGGATCAGGTGGGCCACGCTCGCTCGCGGAAATGAGTCGCTCGAGGCGCGCAAGAAGCTTACCTCGACCAAGTTATACGGCCAGAGCAAATTGGTGAGGTGTGCGAATGCTACCCGATGCCACCCGATATTCATTTTTGTAGGGAAATATACTCTTTTCCAAGGAGCTCGCTCGGCGTTATGGCGCCGAAGGAATAGTATCGACCTCTTTGCACCCTGGAGTTATCAACACGGATCTCGCGCGTTCTTCGGGTTTATTCTTGAATTTCATTGGGCTGATGATAGGATATAATGTCTCTTATGGTGCAATCACTTCCTTGTATGCTGGCACTGCACCCGCTGCGGGTGAGCTCAATGGCAAGGTGGGTACAGAATTCTGTCTGGGAATCTTCCCTTACGCCCTGACCCACGTGTGTGACCTTCTAGCATTTCACGGTGTGGGCACGCCTCACGGTTCCGAGCAAGAAGGCGCTCGACGCCGAGCTCGGGAAGAAGTTGTGGGAGTGGTGTGAAGAACAAGTCAAAGATATTTAAGCTGCCTTGCAGACTCCATACTTTCCCTAGTCCCCCGGTCGGTGAATGGACACCTTTCTGACCGTCTTGTGCATTACCCCCCTGTAATGGCTTGCTTCACAAGTTTTCGCGCTTGTAAACTACTAGTAGTTTCTCATTGGTTGTTTTTTTTTGCTGTACTCTTCACTAGTATGTAGCAAAACAGTAGCAACACAGGAGGAGCGTATCGATAGGGTGGGTTATCAAACTTATAGACAAAGCACATCGTTGCAGTAGCTCTATCTAGATGTTAATTCAAGTACTCCAACTGTGACCATGCATGGAAGTAGAAAGGTCCAGGTGAGTTTCGTGCAGTTCGTGCCCTGCCGTGCCAGGTATCTGGGCTGGAATGATGGACCACAAGATGGGCCATTGGCATGCACAAGTTCGATGACGCAACGGTACAGTGTTAGGGGGATCTGGCACACCAGAGTAAGATAAACAACTGGGGTGCCATGTGTGCGTAAAGCGTGCTTAAATACATCGTAAGGACCGTAGGTAGATGTGTACAAACCGAATAGTAACAACAGTGAACAACAGGGATTGTCCCTGATCGCACGCATAAACTAGTGTCCGAAAACAAGTATCAGTATCCCAAGAAACCAAAAGATCGTGTTACGAGTTCCTGCTCGTATCTCGTCTCATTTCTCTTCATACTTCAGGCATCAGGCACGTTGATCAGGCATGATCGGATTCGATGTTTAACTATTAACACGTGAACGCGCAAGTACTTGCAGTCGATTCCCGAACATCGAGACGCTGCACGCGTGAGCGCACAGTATCTCGACATTCAATACCGTGATATGCTGGTACCCACACAAGCTAATACGAGCTGGGTAAATGCACCAAGACGTCCGGGTAAAAGATTGCCCTCAAAGGGCTTTACTGTACGCATCACATGATCCCCAGTAGTAGTAATCAACGTTAATCAACAACGGTGACCTGAAGGTGTACTCTGTAAGATACGTGCTATTTGATGAAGGTTGACACATTGACATCTCTGATGGGCGCCCTGACCGTAATATATCAAATTAGCCTCGCACGTCGTCAGTGTGCGCAGCCCTACTACGGTCGTAGTCTCCCCTTTCTCGCTACGATAGCTTATTACCTCCACCCATTTTCTGAACTCTGAATCATGGCCGAGAAAAATATTGGGGCCTTTGGCCAACTCTTTCCTCCAAAGCCAACCTGGACTGCTGCAGATGTCCCCGATCAAACGGGGAAAACTGTCATCGTGACGGGCGGCAATGGTGGTATAGGGAGGGAGACAGCACGGGTGAGTCTTCGTTAACCTCATCTTGGCATTTCGCTGATGAAGAGCGCTCGTAGGTGCTACTCGTGAAGGGTGCTAGGGTGTATATCGCCACGCGCTCAGAGGAGAAGTCACAAAAGGTGATCGAAGAGCTTAAGAAGGAGACCGGAAAGGACAGCATTTTCTTCCTGAAGCTCGACCTAGCAGACCTTGTTTCCATCAAGGCCGCCGCAGAAGAGTACATCAGCAAGGAGACCGAGCTTCACACCCTCTATAACAACGCGTGAGGACATACTCGCGTTCACGCCATATGACACGCCTCTAACCCGACGCAAGTGGCGTATATGCAGTGGTTGATAAGGTAACGACGCAAGGCTTCGATATGCAATTCGGAACGAACGTTCTAGGTAGGTTGCGGACGGACTCTGTAACCACTATCACACATCGAACTTGCAGGACACTTCTATCTCACCAAGTTACTTCTTCCCGTTCTCGCCGCGACCGCAAAAAAGACTCCTGCGGGAACTGTACGCGTCGTCAACGTGAGCTCTCTAGGTCATCAGTATGTGCCGCCCGAAGGTATTAGATGGGTCACGCTCGGCCCCGGAAATGATTCGCTCGAGGCACGCAAGAAGTTTAACGTGACCAAGTTGTACGGCCAGAGCAAATTGGTGAGGTGTACGAATACTGCCCCTTAGCCGCCCGATGTTCATTTTTGTAGGGAAATGTCCTCTTTTCTAATGAGTTTGCTCGGCGTTACGGCGCTGAAGGCATAGTATCGACCTCTTTGCACCCTGGGACCATCCACACGGATCTCACGCGTAATTCGAATTTTCTGGTACAATTCCTCATGCGGTTGGCGACACACGACGTCTCTTATGGTGCAATCACTTCTCTGTATGCTGGCACTGCATCCGCTGCGGGCGAGCTCAATGGGAAGGTGGGTACAGCATTCTGTCTGGGGAATTTCACTTACGTCCTACGTCTATGATCTTTCTAGTATCTCACAGCGTGGGCACGCGTCGTGGTTCCGAGCGAGATGGCACTCGACGCCGAGCTCGCGAAGAAGCTGTGGGAGTGGTGTGAAGAGCAAGTCAAGGATATCTAGGTTACCTTATAAGTTCCGTACTCTGTGGTTTCCAAATAGCCGATATGGTGTTTACTGAACGGACACCTTTCCGTTCTCTTACTTCACTATAATACCCGTTACAATGGCGTTTGCTCGTTTTATTAGCGACTGCATTCGATAGTTTGTCACGTGTTCTCTATGAAAGCTGTATCTGCTAGTGGCAACAAGTACAGTCTACGGTCCATGTCGCACGAACATTGTACGTTCCGAACGATATCCACCTTTAATCCAAGTAATCCCCAGCCCAAACCTAGCGAAATCTCAGTATGCTGCCGCATCTCGCGTGCCATTGATCCAATCTCCCAGTCTGCGCGTCCCAAAACACGTATGTCAACCTCCCTCTGCCTGCCCCATGAGCGCGCTCTACTCCAACTTACGCATCCTCCTCTCGCGATGTCAGGTAGAGCTCCCTCCCGACATCCACCCGCTCCCCGAAAGCGTAAACCCATACGTAAGTTTCACCATCTGCCGTGACCCCCTCCCGCACACACACATCCGACTTCCAGTTTGTCTACCCGTTCACTCTCGAACCGCACGTCCTCACCGTCGAATCCAACCGCCGCGCGACGCTCGTCGCACACGCCGCCCGGCGCGAGGCGCTCCTCCGTGCGCGAGAGGACGAGAAACAGCGCCGCAAGCGCGAGGCCCTCCGCCGCATCGCCCCTGGATTCGAGCCGCGTGGCGCGCCGCTCGTGCCCGTTAAGACGGGCATAGCGCTGGACCAGCAGCAGAAGGAGGATGGGATAGACGGTAATGCTGTTGCTGCTGCTGGTCAGGGAGGACAGCCCCGAGACGTCATGGATGATCTTGTCGACAGGCTTGCTGCGCTGGAATCGGCCGCGGACTCCCACTGATCCGATGCGGCCTTTCCTTCTGGCCTTAGACCGGGGAGTATCACCCCCCGGCCATGCTTCAAGAAGTCGTCTATCGGTAGGATCAGTGGATAAATCTACTGCACGATAGGTTCCAATTCCATCTAGACTCGGTTGCTGCCTATTCTTATATTCCAACAATATTGTAATGGTACTCGTGGTAGTTTTTGTAGTCAAATGCACAAAATCGTAAGAATACAAGCATGTAGGCTACACCGTATGTTCTTCTAGCTTGCTACATGAACTCAGAGCGACAGAGGGGACAACTTGAAGAATGACTCGTGTTGAACCACTGGTACACTAGTCAGTCTCTGGGCCAGGACCTAGGATGTCGGAAAACGCATACCTTGTACAGACAGGAAGCGTGGAAACGATTCTTGCAGGTTTTGCATGGTTTTCGCGGTAGAGATCCGTCAGAAAGACTGATGATACTGGGACAGGACGGGTGTCAGACCTCTCTCTCTCTCTTCCAACGTTGGCAGTGAAAGGGGAAAGGCTCTTACGAATAGCATATCGCGCACTCAGTCTGGCCCTCGAAGTGCAGCGCGACATTTTTCTTAAAAAGGCTGATCGCATCGACAATCCGTCCGTTCTGATGGGCTAAGTTAGTAGATGGTTGCCTGCTTGCGAGCCGCACACACGTACCTGGGACCAAACGATTTGCTGCACACCGAGTAGCCAGCCCCGCCAACGGCTTTCTGTGACCCCGATTCTTTTCGAATCTTTCACCGTGACTCGCTGTAGAGGCCAGTCACTCGGAATTTTCAGTGTAATCTCCAATTGGTGCTCGTCGACGTTGTACGCCGCCGTGACTTCGTTCACAGCGCTAGCTACTTTGACCGTGAGGTTTTCTGCGTTCAGTTCTTCGAGGCCTTCGGGGCTTTTGAGGTGAGCGAGTTCGGTGTCGATTATGACGGGGGAGAAGTGCGTGGCAGTGTAGGTTGTGACGGATGTGGACAGATTCTTGTCCTTGCAGTCGACTAGCCAAGAACGTACGAGGGATGGTATAGTCAAGAGTGCCCGGTAATATACGTGAGCAGCTAGGAGCCGGATGCTCAGAGGGTGTCCTGGTTCGTACACTAACGAATCGATGAGTTTGGGATCGGAATAGTGTTCCAATATCTTACATTCGATATAGAATTGGTCTATTGACCACGCGTCCAGCTTGACCGCTTTTCCAACGCCTCCATAGAGTTGAAGCAAGTTGAGAACCAAGGGGATCAGATGAGTGGTAACTAATTCGACTTCCTGTAGATGTTCTGAATACCCAGACTTGACTTTCATGGACTATAAATCTGGCTTGAATCTTGACGTAGACGATAAGAAGATGATTTCGTACCGCGTTTGTATATAGGTCCAGAGTGATCATCCAGCCAAGCAAAGCCCCGAATGTTCTCTGTGATGACATTCATTACTGGCCAACGAGGGCTTCAACTACATCCGGGCGTACCTGGCTTGGGTCCTCCTCGATATCAACAATATCGAGGGTTTGTTGAAGCAGTGATATCAGTTCCAGAGGCAGCGAAGATCTGACAATGGACTCCGTGTCCACGCCTGCTTCGATTACGAGGTGTTCGGTGCGTTTGTGGGCCGCCTCCCGTAACAACTCATAAGCCATCTTCTGAACACTTGTAGACGGATCGAACAAAAGATGCGACATCTAGACAGCGTCGAACTAAATGATCAGCACGTTTACTGTTATGTGTTGTGAGGATACTTGCCTTGGGTAAGGTTGTGTGATCCATCAAGGAAGAGGGTAAATTTTGCACAATTGACAGGGCCGCCTCACGACATACCGTGCGAGGAGTCGACGCGGGAACAGCCCCTGTGAGCCGTGAGTGACGGAAGACCGGATGGGCAAATCAGCACATACTAGGTTCCGATGCCACGATATCCCGGAGGAGCGAGAGCACCGTTGTCTCGCGTTGCTTCCAGTCGGCACGCAGAGCCTTGTTATAGAGAGCTTGGTCTTGGATAACCTGAATGAGCCGGATCGTCCTCCAGAGGGTCGTGAGTGTCGTGTCGTCCTCGAACGAGGTGTTCTGCGTAAACCCAGTCAACGTGGCCCATTAAAGACAACTACGGGGACGGCCCACCTCAAGATTGTTCTCGATCACATCAAAAATGAACTCCCAGTGCGATCCCGACACGTTTTGCAAGATGGGTACGAGGTGGAAGAATACGTTCGTGATCTCACTCTCGACGTCTTCGTCGATGTCCTCGTCCGATGAGACCCACCCTTGGCATGCCTTCACAAAGTTAACGGCACGGAGTTGTGGCAGGAATACTACCTCCGACTCTGGGTCCGGGGCAGTGGCGACCAGGCGACGCAACAGAATGAGGCCATCTGTGTTCGCCTTACTTGGAGGGATGCCCAAGATTCCTGCAGCTAACTCATTTCGGTATCTGTCAAGACGGGTGGGCTCGGAACCAAGCTGCGTAACGCAGGTCACGATGGCAAGCGAAAGCGCTAGGGCTTTTCGGCCCGTTAATTATGACTGGCCCTCGCAATAATTACGATAAGTAGACGCACAGTTCTTTTCTAACTTGCGAGCTAGAAGCATCCATTGGTCGGCTTCATCCCTCGTGGCGTCACGTAAAACGTGCCGCAGCACGGCATGAACAATCCTTGCGTGCAAGCCGTCATCCTCGTCTTGCGCGTGTTCAATTAATTCCACGGTGAAAGATGCTAGACCGTCCAAAGAGTTCGTACGTCTTCCATTCAGCAGCGACGTGATCGCGTTCACACGCCAGTTGTCGTCCGTGGCGGCGGTCATTAGGAGATAGGCCGTCAGCTGCTGCGCCTTGGCCGTAATGTCCCGCAAGACATTTTCAGGTGCCGTCCTTGAGAACGCCGGATTTGGCAGAGACGGCACTGCGAGCAATTCTTCCGCATACGTCGCTAGCGCGAGGAAGTGCCGAAGTGCCCACAGGTTGGCTCGTGCTAGTCCCCTGTTATCAGCGTAAGTGTACAACAGTGCCGTGACGCCCCGCGCATATGCACCCAGCCCTTGCTGGTCGGATTCGCAGTCCGGGCCTTCCGCGGTTTCGAAGGATGATTGTGGTGGAATGACGGGGTCGAGGATTGCAAGACTAGCAGTCGCTGGATCGAGCCGAAGGTTGCAGAGCATGTCACCGAGGGATCTTTTCGTGGGAAGCAACTCGTCTTGCAACTCGTCCAATCCGCCAAGAAGTTCGTCCACACCACCATCTGTCGCGGCACGCAGGATATCCAAAGGACTCGTCGCAAGATGAGTGTCATATGTCGCAAAAGATACTGAAGTCTCACCTTACGAGGATTGAGGTATGAACGATAGCGTCTTGTAAGCGCACGGAGATTGCCGCGCCTAACTGTTTTTGTAAACCCACAGGCGCACTTTCCAACCAAGACGCCCATGTCTTCTGCGCCACAGGAAAGACGGCCGCCGGTAGAGCCTTTGGCAGCAAGAATGCTAGAGCAAAAATGTCAGGAAGAAGGGAGAGTGCTAGGTCCTCATGAAGTGCTCGTTCGGGTCCACTTTCGAGGCAAGCAGCAATAACATCGATCAGCACGGCCAACTTGACTGGGTCCTCATCATCATCTCCTTGAAGGATACGCGACAGGACCTCTCCAAAGGTGACGATCACCTGCTGAAATAGCCCATCGAACGATTTCTCGGCGACAAAGTAACCTTCCGGTCTTGTCAGAAAATTGGAACAAGTCAGCACCTGAGCGCACCTGAGCACCGGACCACACGTAGGAGCAGAGGTAATGCATCCGCATTAACGGACGCCATGGCATCAGCGAATATCGCACTGATCGATTTGTCAAACTCTTGTTGGGCGGGCTTTAGATGCTCTGGAAGGGCGCCTTGCTCAGCCGCATCTAAGAGAGGCGGAAGGACGACGTAAACGGGTTGTGTGGGTAGCGATTCCAGAAGTGAACGCCAGAGTTTGAGCGTTACCGCCTGGCCACCGCGACGCGAGAGGTAGGTTGTTAAAAGCTTTGGTGAGATACTCAATATCTTGCTAGAGTGTTCCAAAATCATCTCATCCAATGCCTTGTAGAGTGTCGGTGTAAGCACAAAGGAAAATCGCTGGAAAATAGGCGTTCCTACCTCTGCACGTTCAAAGCCGACAAGAAGTGAATCCCCGAAAGCATCGATCATGCCAAGCAATACACCTAGCGTGCGCTGCGTCCCCTCATCCTGTGACTGCGAGCGGAGCGCATTCCGACTTTGGGTGAGTATGCCTTCTACAACCCACTGGAAGAGACTATCTGCGACTGAGAGAGGGTGGCTGTAATTCGCAAACACGGTGCGGAAAGCTTTGAGAAAGGAGAAGAGCAGGTGCACGTGTTGTGCATCCGTGGAGGCCAGAAGTTCCTTCGTCCCTGGTAGGAAAGTGTCCCAAGCTGCGTCAAACAGCCCTACCCGACGCGAGCCGCTTAGAAAAGGCACAGGTTAACATAGTAGAAGCACGAATACCTGGATCGATCTCGTTCAGTGTGACCATACTCTTTGCGATCAAATCTCCTGCGACGCCTTCCTCGACTCTGAGTCTCCTTGACGTGCTTTCTTCCAACACTCTCGCATACTGCGCACGCACGAGTGCCTCTGCCGCATCGTCGTCGTACATACTATTTCCCGTGCCGTCGCGAGAACCACGCACGCGTCGCGCCACGAATGCGGTGCACTCGAGCAGGGCTCTAAGGAACGCGGCGGACTTGGCGGCACGATCGAGAGCACTAAGCGCGCGCCCGTCGATGGCGGCCCAAAATGAGGAGAAGAATGGGCTGGCGGGGGTGTCCGAGTCGGAATGGAGTAAGATCTATCGTGGGAAAAGGAGAGAAAGAATTCAGTATTACGGTGGAGTACGGAACGGCGGCGGGTTGGGCACGAACGGACGATGGGATGGAGTGGAGAAAGGCGAGAACGGCTGGGTAGCCTTGTAATGGCAAGCCCCCACAACCGAGCTCTAAGAACTGCAAGAAATCCGCGAAGCCTGGTGATCGGCCGCTCTGTACTACAGGAGCTGCTGGTGGCTGTTTTAAGTTGTCTTCCATATCAGATTCTTCGCCTTCTTCGTCGGAGTCGCTCTCGGTCGCCCTGGGAATTTCAAAAGCCGCATCAATCTCCCAGGCGCGAGGGAACTCTACCATATAATGAGTGACATCAAGACCACAGAGCCTAAGCCAGAGCGTACCCTTGAGAAACTTCAGCCACGGCCGCCACATCACTCCTCTGACCTGCACGCTTGGCTCGGAAAAAGAGGAGCGAAGAACGGCGACGCTGAGCAACGGCACCAAGCCAGCAGTCTCATCTGAATATCTACCCTGTCAATTATAATAATAAGTCCCGGTTGGCCGGAGACGTACCTGGCCAGTTCTCTAGTAGCGCGAGGAGCAACGCCCAGGCATAACTTCGAACGCCGGGCTGCCCATAACCAAAGCTCTCGCCTTCCGCAAAAGGACACGTCTGTTCATGACAAAGCGAGCTCCACAGCCGCGCGTGAGATAAAATCTCGAGTAGGTTCTCAGGCAACTTGCGTCTCTGCGCACAAGCGTCTGAACGTGCGTCGCTCGTGAGCCCCCCACGAATCCGAAGTAAATGCGCGCACGCACCCAGAACCCACTGCAACGCGCCAAGTGCCCCGATCCGCAACCGTGCCTTCCGATCCGCCTCGCTCTCCTCCTCGCTCTCTCCGCCTCTCGCCCGCGCAGAAGCCCCGTTCTCGTCCTCCGCTTTCCGCATCTGCGCCGCCACCTGGGGAGGGATCGGCCGCCCACGCACGGTCCGTGGCACGACGATGTCAACGGGCACCTGCACGGGGTTCAAGTACGCGTGCAGCGCGAGGGGGTCGAGCAGCGCGCGCTGTGCGAACGCGAGTAGAGCGGCCATCTGCGTGTCGTCGAGTACGAGCCGGTCTGCGCTTCCGTTGGGCTCGTCTGTCGGTGCGGGCGAGGGTGAGGGTGAGGGTGAAGGTGCAGGTACGGCGGGGAGGAGGATGTGCGCGTCCCAGGAACGCTGTGCGACGAGCGCCACTTGCCTCTCGGCGTCGCGTGCGGCCATGCACCAGCTGCCGAGGATGCATTCGACTTGCTCGGCGGACGCGACTTCGCGGAGGTAGAAGAGGATCTGGGTGCGCAGGGGCTCCGCGCACAGGATCTCGGCGTGGACCGTGAGGGCAAGTACACGCAGGCGGCGGGAAGGGTGCAGGAAAAGCGCGGGCGCGTGGTGCACCTACCAATAATGATGATGATGATAACAGCCGTGTGTGATGAGCCAGGGATGACAAGAGAGAGACGAGATGGGGCGTACCCAGATCGGCAGCGAGAGCGAGAGTGCGTCGAGCCGTGCATATGCGTCTGCGTCCTGATCATCGTTATCGCTTAGAAGACGCACACGATCGATCCACCCCACACGCAACTCCTCCAGTGCCTTGGTTTTTGTCACCGTGTCCTTCTTGCTCAGCCCACGCAGCACGACGAGCAAGTCCGGCGGCAGGCGTTGCGCCAACCCAAGAGCGTCGATCGGGTCCTGTTGCACAGGCTGCGGCTTGGCAGGTGGGACATACGCCTTCTTACGCGGCGGCTCCTTATTCTTTCCCCTATCCTTGCCCTTGGGCTTCTTGTCCTTGGGCAGGTTCGACACATCAGCGGGTGGGCCGTCCTTGCCCCCTGCGGCCTTGCGTGCGTGCTTTTTACGCGTGGCAGACGACGCGGATGATTTTGAACTACCCTTAACCATGGAACACGCTACGAAAAGATGAGTGGTATAGTAAGTTGTTGACTAGGGTCTCGAAGACTCGTCGGCGTCGAGTCAATGGTGCTTGTTGCTGAGTAATCAACGCAATCGAAACTATGCTAATCCGCACAATACTGTAATCATTTCATCGGTATGATGGCGTCAGTGTATGTACTGTAGCAATGTAGACATAAGATAATGAGATGATGTCATGTATATCACTCTCGATCGCAATCGCAAGATACTCTGCCGTTCACTCGCGTAATGCTCGAGTAAATGCTTGAAAAGGTACTCAGGTCAACAGAAGGAATACCTATCGCGATTCGCGGTTTTGTGCTGGCCGCTCAAAATGCATTCAGGCGAGTCTCAGCGAACGTAAGTTCTGCCGTAGTACGATATCTCGAACTTGGAAACAATCAGCGAGGTATCATTTAAGGATTAGGCACATTGAACCTACCACTCGCAAGGATGCCTGCCGTCGTCGTGCTTTCCTATATAGTTTCTATCAGGAGGCAGTTTGTCGTAGAGTAGTCGAGAGAAATTCCCACCGTGACAGACGTGCAATAACCATAAAATCGCCTCGGCGCTGGCGAATAGGTTCTTTGAATGGCGCTAAACTTCCCACGGAAGTCTAGTATACCCGAAACGACAATCAGTGAGAAAAGATCGCAAGGAGAGACAGACGCACATTTGGAAGCTGTCTCCATATCGTTCGGCCGATCGTCGTAGCTCTTCACATATCGTGCGAGACGAATACCAGAATCAAGCTTGCGCTGGAGGATGTCGCACTTGTTGAGGAAGAGCACGAGATCGACTTTGGCTAGTAGCTTGTTTTGGCAAATACCTTTCCATAATAATACCGAGTCCTCCTATGAGGACGTAAAAGAATCAGGCCCAAGGAGTCGACTAGTACAAGTAACGTACCAGACGGTTCACTTTGGGATCTTCTGACAGAACTTGGTCGAATGCAGAGATGGGCGCTAGGAAGATGATGGCCTCCACTACGTATTCCGTCAACATGGAACGTGATGGCCACGCACACCAGAAAAATGCGCGCACCATTATCAAAGAAAGGCACCCATGTAGCTATGTACACCAGCGCGCGAAAAAAACGTAAGCATGTAAGAGACCGCGACAACCGGATGGAAGGATGGGGCACATACGCCGCTGCAGTCGAGCTGTCAGTAGTCTGGGTCATGAGGCAGGCCAGATGCATGCAGGCGCACTTGGAAACGTGATCCACCGACATCCACAATTCGCCATTGCGTTCCCTGATCTCCCGCCTCCATCTCAAACTTGTACTCTGAAACGCCGATTGTTTTCAACCTCGCCCTGAGCACGTCATCTGCTCAAAGCTTGTTAATCTAAGTGCACTGGCGTCCAAAGATAGGATATCGCGCCGCGCACCGTCCGTGGGGACGTAATTGTACCCAGTTACACGGTCCAAATCATTAAGGAAACTGGAATGAGAGCAGGGAATTTCGTCAGTTCCACCGAGCGTGGGGAGAACTGTTCACTCACAACCCGCTCTCCTCCTCCGGTCGTATGCGGCGCAGCGCCAAAATCTCACGCACGCGCATGCTGGACCACAGCTGCATCAAGTCGAACCGACATTCGAACAGCGCACGCTGGCTCTCGTCTGCTGCCTCGGTCGCCACGGCACTTGCGGGGCGTGTACCTGCGCCACCGGCGCGCCACTTCCCTGGGCGCACGAACACCTCTTTGGCGAGACCAAGAGCGGAAACGGTTAAACCCAGGGGGCCGCCTCCGAGATCGGCAGGCTCGTCCTCGGAGGGTGGAACAAGGCGCTCCTTAAGCATCGCCTCGACCCGCCGGAGGGGCATCAGGCGCTGTGAAATGGCATCGAGTTCAGCGTCTTCTTGGGACTCGTCTTCAGAATACGACTCGGCGTAAAATGAGCGTGAAGACGGATCAATGGGCCTCTCATCATCCTCAAAGTCAGACTCAAGGTCTACACGGCCTTTACCCTTGCCCTTTCCGTCTGTCCGTACGGACGTAACATGAGAGCGTGAGTCCCAGCGTGGGCCGGAGATGGTGCGGACGCGAGTACGAGAGGTTTGTCGGCGATGGGCGGCGACCGCCCCTAGGATTGTATGCACGGAGCGAATGACATTGAGCTGGATAATAACGCGCCAGTGTATCCGTTCTTCTCGGAATGCTGTGGGTGTGTAGATACGCTGGAACTCTGGGAAGAAAACCGAGGATTACATAGGCGCGCGAAGGTACGAGGAGACATTACGCACGGCGCAGTGTCGTGGACTTGCCTGAAGATGAGGTAAGCCATAGCATCTTATGAGTGCGGGGTACACGCGTGAGACGGACGCACCAGACTCGCTTTGACCCAGGAGGAGTACACGAACTACCTTGGTTTTCTTATTGGCCTGCCGTTCGACGCGGATGGCCTCGTCAATGGCCTGAGAGACACGAGCGGCTTCCTCTTCACGAGCAAGGCGTATTGCTTTGGCCTCGGGTGATTCATCCAGGGGAGGACGGAGAGCAACAGCGAGGGGGTCTTCGTCTTCTGCAGAGGCGCGCATGATGCAGGATTACACGGGGAGATGAAAGATATTCAGAGGAAGGATAATTGGGCGAAGGAGACAAGGAAGCGGGCAGATATGAAGAAGAGAACAGGGCACTAGCAGGAACAGAGGTAACGGGATATTAGGGACGCGCCCAATAATAAAAGAAGAAATAAAGTGAATTTGAGTTTCCCAA
The DNA here is from genome assembly GCA_024734325.1 of Lactarius hatsudake. NCBI lineage: Eukaryota > Fungi > Basidiomycota > Agaricomycetes > Russulales > Russulaceae > Lactarius > Lactarius hatsudake. The sequence continues at coordinate 481,033 of JANSJP010000010.1, read as the reverse complement.
GGTCCGTTCCTTGCATCAAACCACGCTTACTTACGTTGACACTTCCCTCTTTTTTCCCATTTTCCTGTGCAAAACCCAGTCCGATAATAAAAAGAATGACTCTGACCCAGACTGGCGGAACAAGCATTCATTTTGGGAAATATCTTGCATAATGGAGACCCGTCCCTGATCAAGCCAGCCGAATCCTCGGGCCAGGCACCGAGCCGCCGCCGCCTAGAGCCCAGCGGGCATTCGCAGGCTCCAAACAATATAGAGGCCAACGACAAATACAGTCACCGTATGAACCAGGTCTCTGATAGGTATACTGGTCCCCACGCTCGCTGCCTCGCCCGCCGCATTCCGTCCCTTCCTCCTATAAAAGTGCACGGCACCATCCTAGACGCCCCCTACCCCCATGTGTCTCCTCCACGGACCACCTGCCAAGTTCCCATACAACAGCAACTTGCGCCATGACTACCAGAATTACCAGGTCTAGCCCGACACGTGCCAGCCCCCCTGATCACCCCATTCTGTCCGGGCCGTAGTTGTCTCACCACTGAATCTGTGGTGGTGGTGGTGGTGGTGGTGATACCCGCAAAAACAATGATCCAGCCCATTAGACGTGTGCGGCAGGTCTTACTCCGTAGATGTCTCGAGAGGTGCCTAACGAGCCGTTGATCGCTCACAACAGATACAGACCGAAGGGCATTTTATCACAGGCGCACTCCATCTCCATATCCTGTGCGCCAGGCACCGGCATCACTTGAGTCCAAACCTCATCCAGGCACATGATCTCGAAAACGAAGAGAACATTCAGCCACCTGGTGCCCAAGTAAGGGTTTCCGTGCTTTCACAGCCCACGACCCATGTGCTCCTTGGACCCACCTACTCCGTTCATCTGCGTCATCTGCCCCTCAATCATGGTATACGTGCACGAACCTTCCGTGCTTCACCCGGTATCTCACTGGCAGGCACGAATCAACCCTATTTCTCCCAATAAGCAAACCAATACCCTATCTAGTATCATCCCACGATATCATCATCCCTCTGCATCCATCGCCGCCGGTCTCCGCCGTACCTTCTTTCAGGGCAATCCTTTAGCGATCGAAAGGGAGCTTGCCAGGCACATCCCTTGCACTGCGTTAATTTCCCCACGCCTTCTTTCCTCGACTCGTGCCACCGATTCTCACCAAGACGCTAAAGATAGTGTACTTAACCTACCGACCAGTCATCAATGGACTATAACCGCGGGTATCTTTACCAGGCCTACAGTAGGTGCGGCTGCATTTGCACACGTCCATCGGGATCGAGCCGTAGTCTCGCAACAGATACTTATGTCCGACCAGGGAACCGCTTATCTTAACATCACCGTGCGATACTCTAATCGCCGACGAGCGCGAAACGTAGCCCTAGAAGATACAGCCGCAGGCCCAGCTTCCAGAAACGAAATGAAACGTATTCTCTTATCTCTCACCCGGCATCATGCGCAATTCATTAATCACTTAGAGGGACCAAGGTGCTGTAACGCTCCGACAAGCACCCTCCGAACGCCTCACCACCGCGGATATATCTCAGGGGTTTCAGGAGGGCTGATAGGCGAAAGCGCCCGAGTCCGCGCGATATGGACATGTGCGTGCGCCGCGGAAAGGTCGTAGTATGACATCCCCCCACTATTTTCAAGCGTGCGTATTAGCGAATCCGACAAGTGGGAGAATCTTCAGGGCGCCAGACTTGGCCCTGGCATGGTGTTCATTACAGTTGTACTTGTGTTCTCGGTTTCAGGAAAATGCGGAGACTTGCCCCGGCTTTAGCCGAGATGAATCGTTACGCTATTGGCTGGCCAATCCAAAGACAGGATGCACTACGAACCTCTGAACGTACATTCTGCTCCATTCGGACGCAACTCACCCCATGGACCGAAGTCCACCACCGTACAGAGAATTTTCCAACGAGTTGGCCCTCCAGGAAATATGATAACAGCGCCGTGTAAGTATGAATTACAGTCGAAATTCTCATAACGCATAATGAGTTAGAGTTGTTTTCGAGTCGTTCAAGGAGCCCATAAAGGTGAAAATAGCCCTAACTCATTATGCGTTATGAGAATTTTGACTGTAATTAGAATTGCCCGTCGTCCGTGGCGGTGGATGCCGCGGGCATGCTCATTCACAGGTCTTATACGTGGTTGTATGCCTAGGCCTTCGCTAGGCACACGCCACAGAGGGACACCTCTCATCATAGAGAATGAGAGACGCAACGATGCCCGAGGACGTACTAGAAACCGGAAATGAAAGGCCAGCATCGCAGAACGAACTTATCCGGCCAGCGCGTTCCATCGCCAGCAGCAGCATGCTTTGCCTAGTCTGCCTGAGACACGTTCTCCGCACCTGCTACACGGGATCCGCGACCTCTCGTACGAAGGGAGGATCGACGGTACCCCGCCAAGACGCCGAAAAAGGTGTATAAATACCGTGCCACGCTCCTGTCAGATCTGAACATGGCATGAGAGTCGATGCGCTGGAGGCTCAAAATATCGGCCGACGAAGCTCGTACCTGGTGACCTCAGATTTGCTCCCCCTGTGAGGACACGCAATATACAACTGTGTCGTCGTCCAGCAGGAACAAGGCACCTCAGACTGGCTGGGCCCGGTTCCATCTGTGATATATCCCGGACGTTTGCTACTTGGCACCCTCAAAGTCACCAGGGGCATCAAAGCGTGGCAGGGGTCACCAAAGACGGTGAAACGATGCAACCAACCTCGTGGGCCACCAGGGTCCACTCAAAATCCATAGATGAAAAAGAGCAAACGGCAACGACCTGGAAGTATGGGCATTATTTCACAATGTGGTCTAATTCGGGCCCTGCAAATTTGATCAATTGCTGTAGGTTCAGGTCTCAAGATTGAACGGCGTTATATGTTCGGTGTCTGCATGGAGATGTACCTACTACTAGAATCTCAATCAAGATGGCCGATGTTTTTTTATAGTTGCTTGTGCCCCTGGGCGTCTTGGGACCTGACCATCTCCAGTAATTAGATACGGTGTAATGATGTACGTACGGTAAACGGAGAGTGGATCTTGTACAGTACGACAACAAAAGAAAAGCTGCCGGAAGCCTGAGGGCCGTCGAAAGCCGACTTCGGCCATCATGATCTTCCCCCGACCCTTAGCAAATGGTTCCTCCCCTGCAGGCCCACACACGGCACACACCTTGTCACATTCGCCATTGGGAGGCAAGGACCCTTCAGTCGGATTTTGATCGAGGCATCATCTTTGCTAGCGCCTGCGTCATCTGCACACCCTTTTCTATAAAAATAAAAAAGACGATCTCGTCACTGAAACTGCAAACTGCTCATGCCGCGTTCTCCACCCAGGCTGCCGTTTGAATTCGGAACTCCATCTGTCTGTGACTGGAATCAGTGGTCGCATCTTCGAACTTCGAAGGGGCAATACTCCTCGGGTATAGTATATTATTGTATCACGTACCTGGGCACTTCCCCGTCGACCCAACTGTGGCAAGATCCGCTTTACCTCGACCTCAGACTTGTTCATCCTTCTTGGGACTTGTATGAATACATGATCCTTTCTTTCTTGGCAACTTGGAGCGGATCAGCGATGTACTGGCGGGGCGATCACCGCACGAGAACGCGTTGGGGCGACAAGTTTTCCTAGCCGGCGGTAGTTTCGTGGGCCTCCGAAATCGTCCCTCTGCTGACCCCAAGGCTGGCCCATCATGAAGTGTGCCCTGACCCAGCGTCTGCCGCTTTAGGTCGCTACGTAATGACTTCTTCTGCTCCAGAGCTCGGCTCGGGTGGACTTTTGGGGAGAGTCCGTCAAGTGAACCAGGTGGCTTTGTACCTGTCCTCCGTGATCGGTGGTCTTCTCTTCGATGTGCCGTGCTCGTGATCACATATGTCGAATGGGTGTCTATGGGCACGCGTTCGTCATGCACAGGCACGGACTACACACTCGTCCCTCTAAGTCTACTACTCTTACAGAGAGACCTCTTACATGATGGTTGCTTCTAGTTCTGACAGATACACGTCGTATCAGGGCCTCAAAAGTACCATACACTGAGCTTCACGTAGACGACCACCCTAACTTGACCTTGGACGAAATTTCTCCCAACTATTTAGGACTGCTTTGTTGTTGTATCGTATAACCCATGAAACATGAGAAGAATCTGAGTCATGATGGTGTCGTCAAACTTCGTGAGGGAGCGTATTATGAGAACGTTGTATTCTTCTTGCAACAAGCATCGCTGCTTCCATAATAGAGAGAGCATAGTGTGAATTAGCGCGGGGACAAGTAAGCGCCTGTTGCCCGCGGACGCGTCCACATTTTGTTCAGGATATCTTATCTACTTCACCGTCTACACACCAAATTCAGAAAATGCGGCGTCCTATGTCCTTACGACTGGTGCTACTGAGCGCGACTAGTACCCATACATGCCCCATGAGATACGTTCAAGAGAGCACGAGATCGCGCCAAGTACCATTTTCGGCGAGATCAAAAAGTCCGGTGGTAAAAAAAAATTGTTGTGGACTTCTGTAAGCAACGACTCACCGTACTCACCTCTCCCTCGACCATCTGCACGTCTCCACAAAGCAGCCTTGGCCACTCGTTTGCGTATTTACTGTAATATCGTTTATCCAAAAAAGCGCTGTGCGCTATGTCAGAACCATCAAGCCCTTCCGTCCCTACCTCGTCGCCATCGCTCTCATCTATCGATACACCACCACCACCGGGCACACCTCCAAACCTGCATCAAAACACGATCCACCCCGAGGCCAGATGGGTCGTCCAAAAATACGGGGGCACAAGCGTTGGGAAGTTTGCCGCACAAATAGCGGAGAACATCGTCCCGTACGCCAAAAGTTTCTTTCTCCTTTCCCCCGTTTTGGACTAAGGCCGACATACCTCCGACACACACAGTGACTACTTGGATCGATACAAGCTCGCGATTGTCTGCTCTGCGCGCTCTGGTTCCACCAAGTCGTTGGGCACCACCAACCTCCTCTTACGCGCTGCATCCGAAGCTCTTCAACGCGCTCCGCAGGTCAGGTCGCCTTTGCAATCTGGGACAGCGACACCTTCCTACATCTCTCGGGGCTCCCGCACGGGCTCTCCACCCCACATCGCCGACCTGCTTGCCGACCAACACGCTAACGATGTATCTTCCTTCAACAAAACGGTCGACTTGATTCGTTCCGAACATATAGCAGCCGCTCGTGGTTGCGTGAAGGGAAAGGAAAATCTTTGCGAACTGGAAGCGGACATCGATAGGGATTGCGAGAACCTGAGAGCGTTTCTGTATGCCGCGCAGGTGCGTGTTTCCCGGGTTGACCCTATGTATGCGCCTTTTTGGCGTGCTGAGGATCGGGTAAAAACTACAGGTCATCGACGAAATCTCACCTAGATCCAAAGATAGCATCGTTGGCTTTGGGGAAAAACTCGGGTGCAAAATCATCGCTGCCACACTCCGGGACCGTGTATGTCTCCTGCGGTCGTCATTCCGCTACCGACCTTCATAACTAAAACCTCGACGCAGGGCATAGATGCGGAATATGTATCGCTGGAAAATGTTGTACCACCTTACGACCAGGTTGATGGTACACTCGGACAAGAATTTTACGACCAGGTTGGTTCCGCGTTTGCCGCACGGGTGCGACAATGCGGAGCGCGCGTGCCAGTCGTTACAGGTAGTTCTTCCTTACTCTACTCCCAGACGTCTAAGCTCTTACGTGTCCGGCACAGGCTTTTTCGGCCCCGTACCAGGCTCGTTACTGAAACAAGTGGGCCGCGGGTACACCGATCTGGCGGCTGCGCTTCTAGCAGCGGGTCTCGGTGCATCTGAGCTGCAGATATGGAAGGAAGTCGACGGGATCTTCACCGCGGATCCGCGCAAAGTTATCACCGCGCGCCTCCTTCCTGTCATCTCCCCCGAGGAGGCTGCCGAACTGACGTACTACGGGAGCGAGGTCGTCCATCCGTTTACCATGGAGCAGGCACGCACCGAACCTTCTCGCGACGAAAACCCGTTTTCTGAACGTGGCAGCAGGTCATCCGGCGAAAGATCCCGATACGCATCAAGAACGTCGAGAACCCGCGCGGCGGGGGCACTGTCATCGACCCGGAGGCCGATTCGGAGGCCGATCCGCTGCCGGACTTTGGCGCGGCGTTCCTCGATGGGATGTTCACGAACGCGCACGTCAACGGCACGGGCACGGTGGCGCGGCAGCGGCAGCGGCTACCGACTGCCGTGACGATCAAGGAGCGCATCGTCGTACTGAACGTGCAGTCGAACCGCAAGAGCGTCTCGCACGGCTTCCTCGCGGGGATATTTGGCACCCTCGACCGCTTCGGCGTCGTCGTGGACCTGATCAGCACGAGCGAGGTCTTTGTCAGCATGGCGATCGAGGACGTGCTCGATCGGAAGCTGCAGGCGCGTCTCGTGCGGGATCTCGAGAAGATCGGCACCGTGCGTCTCCTTCTCTTTCCCCCACTAACCGCCGTTTGCCTCACCGGTGCCGTGCGTACGTTTAGGTGTCTGTGCATCGTGACATGGCGATCTTGTCGATGGTGGGCAAGCAGATGCGAAATATGGTCGGCATCGCCGGGCGCATGTTCACGACGCTCGCGCAGGGCAACGTGAACATCGAGATGATCAGCCAGGGTGCGAATGAGATCAACATCTCGTGTGTCCTCGACGCCCGCGATGCCATCAAGGCCCTCAACCTCATCCACCAGAGCTGTCTCCAGATCAAGCCCGAGGGCCCCAAGGGCCGCGGTCTGTCCTCCACAGTTTTATCCATCCCCGCAGGCGCTGACTTTGTTTCGCAGTCGGGCCCTGGTTGTTCTGACCGGTGACGGTGTGGGAGGACGGACGGGAAAAGGGGTAGTTACACCCAGGGCTAGCGAGAGTGCAGGAGAAGAGGTCTTTCTCGCTGTATGTACGTCAATGTACGCGTTGCGAGGGCCGCGGCAGTTCAACTCTGCTTGTGAAGAAGAAAAAAAGAGGGTAGGGACTCGATGGTCTCGTTGCCCGACTTGCTCCTGCTGTATGATGAATCGCCGAATGTATCAGGTGCATACTTTATGTCGTAGCGAACTTTTCTTATGTCTTTGGGTCTGAGAAATACCAAGGGCCGAGAAGTCATAGAAGCACATGCACAAACAAGTTTAATTTTTGAGCGGTGGGGAATCGATGCTACAAGAGGAAACGCCGGAATGGAGGTATATGTACATGGAGTGGTGTAAGGGAGGTATGGACGAAGATATAGGTATAGGGATATGATACTGTGGATTCGCGCAGAAACATTAGATAGTGAGACACGGAACTATCACCTTTAAACAGTACTGATTAACGAAAAGCAACGAAGAGCAAGAATGGGGGGTGGCAGCAAAACAGCACAGAACGGGCAAAGCGTCCTTTTGGATAGATATGGGTAAAAAGAAAGATAGCAAGAGTACCGATACAGTGCAATGATCTAGTGGATCATGATGACTTGCGGGGCTTCCACGATGGCGGGTGTGCCAAGGCGAACGGTGAGGACAAGTATGCCGTCCTTCATCTCCGCCTCAATGTCGGCGACCTGGCGGTGACACGCAGCCCGTGCCATTAGGAAGAGCGACGATAAAGAACTGCTAACGAACCTGGGTATGCGGCGGTACTTGCAGTCGACGGAGAAAGTCTCCAAATTTTCTCTCACGTTTGGTCCTCTCCCGTTCTTCAGGAGCGGGTTCTGCGAATGGCGGACGCGATCGCCCTGCGATCGTTATCTGCCTTGCGTGAGTATACGGCTCCGTTGCGAGCGTCACGCTGAGTTCGCCATGCGTAATACCCGGCAGTTCGAGCATGGCAACCATAGTGTTCGTGTCGATATTGAAGTGAATATCGGTACGAATTGAATAAGTTTTGAAAGGAGACGTCGATTGATCGAGCGGCACGACTTGCGGAGGGCTGCAGGGCCGGCACGAGCGTTAGGGCCTAGTGGGCACACAAAAGAACACAAGCAAAGGGAGGAAGGGGGTTTGCGGCGCGGCGCACCTCATCCGCGTCAGCCCAGACCTATTGTCCTCTGTAAATGGTGATACACGCGCTTGATCGCTCACTGAGCGTGGAGTCTTCCCAGCCTCCCCATGAGAGGCATGAGAAGCAGCCCGTCCTCCGCAGGCGCTGTGAGGGCGGCCACCATAGGGATGTGCTCGCGTGCGAGCTTTGGTGACCCGCACCAACCCTGATGATGGGGCTGAGCCCGAATTAGTGCCCGTGGGCTGCTCTGCACCAGCGCCTGACGCGTCCGTTTGGACATGCGTACGAGGCCTGCTCTCACCGCTAGCAGTACCAATGCGTGAACGATGATACTGGCTAGGCACAACGGGCACACGCTCTTCGAGCTGTATCACAGTCGGAGAAGAAACAGCAGGGGTAGCAGAAGCTGAAAACAGCTCCTGCGGTGAAGAAAAATCTGCCGGATGAAGTGTAGTGATACCAGTTGATGTGGTGGGGTCTTGTGGTTGTTGAACTTGATTGGGAGCGGAGGCGGCGACGTCGAAGTCCCATTGATTGTTCACGGGGGTACTGGCATTGCTACCTCCACCAGGTGTAGTTGGAGACATTGAATCTTGAGGAAAACCTGGACCGTTATACTGATAGCGATATGACATTTGCACAGTCCCAACAGCGAACATACGCGGTCAGGAATAAGAGCTACGGAGACCTCCAACGCGTCTGCGGGAAACCTTAAATACGCGGTTTCACGTCCCGTGACTCCGTTTCGGTCCCGTCGAACAATGTCTCTCCGGCCCGAGCGTTTCCTTATTTGGTCATCAATCGGTCATGACTCGCCATTGTCATTGACTGCACCAAAAACGTGTTTACCGTATCTATCGAACGCATCAATCTGAAATGCCGCTAAGAGTGTACTATCATCCTCCAATTAATACGATTTGGGGCTATCCCGTCCCGTGTCACGGCGCTGCCTCGTGCCTCGGAGTTGTATCGATCCTGGGTACCTCTGACCCCCACGAACTCCTTGGGTGCATTTTGTATCGTCAGGACTCTGGGGAGGAGCTTGTGGTTTATCCACCGCAAATGTGGCCACTCCGTGTAATTTGCGCGTAACCACCAATGTGACGTGTTTCCCCAACGAAACGTGAAGGAAGCGCAACACAAGTCGGGCATCCGAATCTCCTGGTGCTGCGGGCACAAACGACACGTGTACCGCCCGCTGCTCCTTCCCTTTTATCTTCATCGGGAGACTTTCTATCACCGAGAACCTGCAGCACCATCATTGGTCTATCCAAAGGGCAATTCCGAGCATGATGGTCGCTTACCCTCGTGACCCGGCTCCAGTCACTGCCACATCAACCAGAGTCAGACTGACGTTGTCCGCCGTTTTCTGGATGATAACAGGGATCGCCTTCTTGTCAATGCCGACGCCAACTTCGGACTTGAAGTCAAGGCCTTCCTCCCCTGAGACGGAGAGGTGCTGTGCCTCCCCGCCTCTCGCGGGGACCGTGCCAGCACTTGCTAGTTCTTTCTTCCTAGCCAGTTTACGTGCGCGCTTGTTCGACGGCTTCGGTCTGGGTACATAGGGATAGGGCGACGGAAGGATCGCACGTGCTGGCCGCTTCGCGCCAGCTTTCCACTCTCCGAAGCCGCACTTGAGCTGGTGATCCTCTCCGCGGCGGTGCTTCGCGAGTTCGCCATGGAGGACAAAGCACTTGCATGGCTCGCAGTGGACAACGTCGTGTCGAAGGTGACATTGGGCGTCCCAGCACTTCCCCATCCCCATCAATGCGACGGGACACACGGTGATAGTCATTGCGCGTAGAGATCTGCCGAGTTGAGAGACAACGGGAAGGAAAAGGGGGTATGACGGGAGGATGCTACGGTGCCAAGTAGAAATATATATTGTCTGTACTCCAGCCTTCCGCTGCGGATGAACCCATGACCATTCGAAATGCGAGGTCAAGGAAATAACGAGTATGGAAAAGGCCAATTATCGTGTGAAGTCCCAGATACGCCCCGCTGCGCAGTGAGCGAATATGGTAATCATAGACTGGGGAGGTACTTGCGCCTGTCTAAGGAGACAAGCAGAAACACACGTACATATACGTAGCTACACGACCAGAAAGGACTCAGCTGCGGAAAGGCCGACCTTTCCGTAATATGGTTCTTTCCGCTTCTTCTAATCGCGGAAAGAACCTATAAATATTCTCGCTCTTCCCATCTATGTAGCTCTCCCCATACACGACTCCTCCAGGCCTCGGGATCACCTTGTATCCGGGTACGTGAACATGTTCCTCAGGGTTCCAATTAGGTGCTTTCCCAGTCCATCCTTTGCGTAAGTAGGCGTAGTTCAAGAATGTGCGCCACAAAGCGTCCTTCCCTAGTACTTCTGGGTCTCCGACCACGATGAGGAGAGCCTGTGCGCGCGTGATGGCCACTAACGAGACATGTGTTAGCCCCATAAATTCAGGATACTCAAAGAGAAGCACGCACCATTCATTCGTTGGCGGTTTTGCAAGAAACCCATTGCCTTCCGCTTGTCCGCCTCTGAGTTACTTCGGGTGGTGGCGAAAATAATGACCTTTCGTTCCTGGAGGAAGGCAATCAAGAATTAACTTGGGCGCCGCGAAAATAATGCTATTATACAAGCCTGTCCCTGGAATTTCTCGACCGAATTCACAGCAATACCCCTCAGGCCAACAGGCCTCAACAACTCCCGAATTGCTCTGACTTGTGCCTTGTAAGGTGCGACGACACCTATATCTTCCACAGCTACGACCAGGATTAAGGGACCAGTACGATATCAAAGTTGCCCGACGCTCACCGATCTTGCATTCACGGTCCTCAGTAAGCTTTTGACAATAGTCACGAACGACCGATGCTTGATGTACGTTGAGATACGACGGAGAGTGCTGCGTACGCTGCTCAAGGCCCTTGATGCTATGGAACACAACCGGGAACCCTTGCTTTGGCAATACGCCCGAGTGCAGTAACAAAACGTGAAACGTCCGAGCTCGCATGAGCTTGCATACTGTCTTCATACAAGTATCGATTCGGCCATGCGATAATTGTGCCGTGCGAGCGACGATTCCGCTGGAGAACGACGATCCTGCGCTCCTTCGGTTGAGGTTCACAATCTAGTAATGCGAAAGAATAGACTGCTCACGTTTTCCCCGGCTTGAGTGTCGAGCCCGTAAATCTCGGAAATGTGCATCAATCGTTCGAGGAAGCTCTTTCCCAGTCCAGCTTCAGAAGCGGGGCCCGACTTGATGACAGGGCCCAATTGATGAGGGTCCGCCTGCCAGGATAACATTGGTGTCATTGCTAGAGAAAGTTGCAATCGGGATTAACACGAGCGGTTCGTCAGCCTGCGCAGCTTCGTCTATGAATATATGGCTGAAGTGCCCGCCGGAATATCCGTCTCGAGGAGAGCCGCAGAGGAGCAGGTAGTGAGCACAACGCGGTATACCCGTGGGTTTACAGACTCTGGGGACGCATAGAAAACTCGCACGTCCTCGGGTACGCTCTTCATATCATACGAACGGGCTTTCAGACGGAGTAGTTGGCCCACAGTTAGACCGGCAGCGGCGAGGCGTTCGACGAGTACATCTGCAGCAGCGTTGCTCGGGGTGCATGCCAGAATCTTGAAGCTGGCGTCATGGCGTACAAGCTGCATGATGCTTTCGACAACAGTGGAGGTCTTCCCTGTGCCAGGGCTGAGACGAGACCGTCAGTTTGAGGCTTAGTTGAAACGTGATGATTCTCACGGTCCAAAAATGATGAATGGGACGGTTCCTTTTGGCTGCTGTAGGATGGAAAACCACCGTCTGTAGCTGTTGTTCATCAACGCGAATATCCTTGTTGACCAGTGGGAGCTCGTCGATCTCAGCCTTCGAGAGACGTCGAATCGGTTTGATATCAGAGGCAGAGGGGAACAAGAGGCGACGCAGATGCGTGAGCGACGAGGTGAGTGCGTCATATTGGCGACATAGCGTAACGCGATTGAGTTGGAAGCGTAGCAGAAATGTCGCACCACGGTAGAGATTGAAACTCTTCGGTACTTGAAGGGATATCTTGAGCACAGCACGACCGTCCAGGGTGGATACATGAGTATTCGTTACACGTGCGTCATAGTGCACGTCTTCTTGCCTATCCTCCAGCAAAAGAGAGTCTCCTTTAATGACCTCCGGGAGAAGATCCTCGTCCTCGTTCTTAAACACAACACTATGGGGGTGGTATGGAATAAACGGACAACGGGCATGAGGGAGGAACATACAAGTATCTCGAGCGCTGTTCCTGGACTTCAACCTCCAAGGGAAGTTGGTCCAGAATATCTCGCCTGTTTGAACGTCACTGTCTGGTCAACGAGAAGGAACCCAGACCTACTGCTGGTGCCCCTCCTCGACGTTCAACAGAGCCATGAAATACTCTGCGTAGGTATGCATGGTTAACTCCTTTGGCTTCAAAGCGGCGATCAGACCCGGCGCCTTCTTGTTGTAAGGATGTGTAAATGTAGTGCTGTCTACTGCATTCCGGACTAAACGAGGCAGTTTATATTGGAGATTCCTGGACGTGTTGGCGGTACTTTTGAGAGGTATGATCTTCTCCGGTGGGATTTGTCGTCCGCTCCCAGAACGTGGGATATATCCTTCTTGGTCAAGAGATTCAAGACGTTCATGATCCTTGATTGAACCGGCAATAGTTCGTCGCCTTCGAGAATCCGTGAAATGACCCAATTGCTGGCTCTCTGTACTAGGATTGATGGTCCGGCTGTGACCCTTGAAAGTTGCTCTAAAACTGCTCGGGTTGACGGACGCCAGTAAAGCTGATAGTATCATGACACACCTAGAACCACTATTGTCCCATGATCTGATTCTTCCTTCGACAAAGGTGACATCCGGGAAGCCCTCTGCGTCATTAAGGGTGACCGAAGACGGCGATGTATCGAATGGCCCATTTAGACCGTTGCGTTCGACGATGCTAAAATCCACCTCGTCTTCGTCTTCGTCCGAGACAGAGACAACCGGTGTCCTGGCTATCAAGTGACTCACTATCAAGAGACGCATCCTCTTCCTCTGTGGAGATAGCCGCGTCATAATCCACCAGGCTACTTCTAGGAAAGGACATCCGAGGACGTGCACCGCCAACATGCCTGCCTGAGAGCGTGGCGCGCCCGCGCAGCTCGCGGAGAATAACGAACACTTTGCTGCTCGGCCGAGTATTATCGCTGAAGACGATCTGTAAGGACATGCGGAATGTGCCAGCATATGGCGCCTGAAAGGACACGAGGACTCGGCGTGGCTTTTTCTGCCGAACTGCTGACGTCTCCCCAGACCAAGACAGAGTGAAACTGCGAAAAAGTACATGAGAATCTCAAATCGGCTCATCGAACAACCCGCACCATGAAGCTGGGGTTTCTGTGGGGCGTACGAGTATCAAACCGGAAACAGTGAGACTAGACAACACTTGGGTTTTCTCTATGAGGATGGTATGTTTAACTGGAGAAAAGGACGGCGGCCCCGCCTCTTTAGTTCCTTCAACGACGAAGTCGATGCCATTGTCGTGAGACACTGTGACGCGTGGGGTCAGAAGTAATGGAGGTTGGTACACTGATGGCTGGTAACGGTGCGCTCGGAAGTGACATGGGCTGAGAGTTTGGGAGGTTAGAGGAAGAGGGAGGATGCCAGTGAGGCGTGACTGGGTTGAGGATCCCGGTGGTGGCAACGTTAACATGCCGAAGATGTTTCTTCCCCGTGTTATGTTCTGCAAGCAAGTTGGAGAAGTAGCAGCTGCAATGTTTGCAATATGCTACCATGGTAGATGGGAGGGCGAGAGGCGGGTGCGTGCTTGATGGCGCGACCTCTCCATGGAGCCACGAGGCGCTAAAATAAATAAAAAAGTAAATCAGTTTGCAGATTTGAACGTGGCTGACACGGCCGGCGAGTAGCCGGTGCATCGCTGATGGCCTCATCGAGTCACCTCCCCGTTCCTTTCAGCCAAGATCCAGAGCGGCGTGAAGCCCAAATGTGCTAGTGTCTTGTTAATGACATTGGCCCCACGAGAGTAGAATACAGTACGCGCGGTCCGGTATATATGGTGTTTAGTGTAGTAACCAGCAGAGGCCGTCTACCAGTACTCGTTGCACTGAAGTTCGAAAGTCCAAGTTGAAGCTTGAAGGCCCCAAGCTCCAATCACTGTAGTGTGTTCTGTCCAATCGTCCGCCGCGTAGCTTGGCGATGACCCTTTTGGCTGGCCGTAAGAAGCCTGGGGATGAATGAATTACTCGAATGCATCTCCAACCATCATGTCAAGTTCGAGGATCTGGTCTGAGTGAAGCACACTCTCGAGCTCAGAGTATTGCTCACATCGCTGTGGTTGGCTCCAAGTTGGTTCATCGTGAGTCGTGACTGACCGACTCCCCTTTTGGCGCCAACTCCGGCCTATCGGGACCGCATTTTCCAGTAACTCACTACATCGATATCGACTCGGAAAATATCGACTCGGAAATGTGTCGACATTTCAAACGCTTCAGTTCGGCTTACGTCAATCATCTCCCGTAGTAGGGGTACTATATCATTACTGTAGTATCGTTCTGGCCTCCCCAGTTGCGATCATGTCACGAATAACTTTGAAACCCGTGAACTGTTGCCCGAACAAAAACACGACGAAGGAAGCGTATAACACGAGCCGTGCACAAGGCCGTGGATCCCATTCTCCGACTGTGCTGCCTGCAGAAACGACACGTAGACTTCCTGCCTTCACTTTTAACCTGACGCTGTCCGTCATTTTCTGGGCAACAAAAGGGATGTTGTTGATGGTACTTTTTTCTTACCAACGTCAACACCCACCGCCTTCCTCCTGCGATTCGGACCCAAGAGAGGCCTCCATTTAGTACGCCACCACTATCATGATCCACTGGTTCTACGCGCACGCTTCTCCGGTGGTTCTGCCTTAGTAACGGAAGGATCGGGCGTGCTGGTCACGTTGTGTACACCTTCCACTCTGCGAGAAGCCGCAATTGTTGTGTCTAATTGATTGCACTGACTTCGAGTCTCGACTTGACCTCGCCTGGGGCCACTTGTACAACGCTGCGAGTCGGGACAAAATAAGCGTGTTTCGTTCCTCTAGGTAAGAAGACCCAGAGCAGTGAGCCCAAGCATGCAAATCCCGGTGCCTAGTAGCTCGTGTGATTTGGTTTATGAGAGAACAGGTTACGCACCGTCCCGTACGGAGTCTGGTTGTACCATGATGTGGCGTCGACAAGTATCGTGCTCACAGTACTTGTATTTGAAGCTTTCGTGGATTTGAAGCTTTCGTAGCATTGAAACTTGCATTGAAGAGTTGAAACGTTGAAGCTCCGTTAGGTCCAATCACCCACGCTGTAGCCTTAAGAAGCCTGGGAACGAACGAGTTACTCGGACTCCGGAGTCGAAAGGATTTCAAGCTCGAGGATCTGGTTTGAGGAGTGAAGCATACTCTAGGGGGATTAGAAAACGTGCTCACATTCCTCTGCCATCGTGATCGACCGCTCCCAAGTTTTTCAAGCTCCCCTTTCCCCAACTCCGCGACCGCATTTGCCAATGGTAGTACCACTGGCAGTAGTGCGTTGACATTTCAAACGCTTCGACTTGGCCGGGCTACATCCGAGCCTCTCACAATATCATAGACAATATATCATTACTGTTCCGGCCTCCCCAGTTACCATCTGTCGCGCGAAAACTTGAACTCGTGGATTCGTTGCCGACAAAACATGAAGGAGCTACGAGGCGCTACACGAGTTACAGTCGGGGTCGTGCATCCCATGATTTTCCTGGTGCGATCGGCAGAAACGATGCATAGACTTCTTTCGTTCTTCCCTTTTAAACTAACGATGTCCACCATTTTCTGGACAATAACGTTTCTCGCCAACGCCAACACCGACTTCCGTATGAAATCCTCCTGCGATACAAAGAGATACTCCCCTCCTCGCCATAGCACTCCACCACTACCCAGTGTCAATGGTTCCACGTGCACGCTTCTTCGGCGGTTCCGGCTCGGGTGTGTAGAAGTAGGGTAACGGAAGGAACAGGCGTGCTGGTCACGTTGCGTACCCCTTCCACAGTTCCACTTTGCGAGAAGCCGCAGTTGTACCTGTTATTCTGTCCGCAGCGGTGCTTCGCAGGTTCGCTGTGATGGACGAAGCACTTGGACGGCTTACAGGGGACCTTGTTGTGCTGAAGGCGACATTGGACGTCCTGGAAATTTACCGTCCCCATTGGCGGACACACTATCCTGGTTATTCAGTTGCGCATTGAGAGACAACGGGAACAAGGAGTGTTGTGGGGGCTGCTACAGTGCCAAGTAGAAATATATATTGTCCGTCTTCCAGCCTTCCGCTGCGGATGAATCCATTATCATTCTAAATGCGGGGTGAAGGAAGCGTTTTCCAGTGGGAATTACGAAGATGGAAAAAGCCAATTACGTGCAAGGTTCCAGATACGCCCGCTGCGCAGTGAGCGAATATGGTAAATGTGGAGGCACTACTTGCGCCCATCAAAAAAGATAAGTAGAATCGCACGTACTAGAAAGGGCTTATCCACTGAAAGGTCAATCTTACCATCATGTGGTTACTTCTTCTCCAGCTTCCTCTGATCGTGAGAAGAACCTATAAATCCTCTCGCTCTTCCCATCTATGTAGCTCTCCCCTTTCACGATCCCCCCAGGTCTCTGTATCACCTTGTATCCGGGTACATCAACATGTTCCTCAGGCTTCCAACTGAGCGCTTTGCCAACCCATCCTTTGCTTAAGCAGGCATAGTTCAAGAATGTGCGCCACAACTCGTCCTTCCCCAGTACCTCTGGGTCTCCGACCACAATGAGCAGCGCCTGTGCGCGCGTGATGGCCACTAACGAGGTATGCATTAGCCCCACGAAGCCAGGAACCTCAAGGAGCAACACGAACCATTCATTCGCTGGCGGTTTTGCAAGAAACCCATCGCCTTCCGCTTTTCCACCTCTGAGTTACTTCGGGTGGTGGAGAAAATGATGACCTTTCGTTCCTGGATAAAAGCAATCAAGAATTAACATCGGCGCCGCGAAACGATGCCATTGTACGAGCCTGTCCCTGAAATTTCTCGACCGAATTCACAGCAATCTCTCTCAGGCCTACAAGCCGCAATAACTCCCGAATCGCCCTGACTTGTGCCTTGTAAGGTGCGACGACACCTATATCCCCCGCAGCTACAACCGGGGTTAGGGGAACCTTGCAGTACCAAAGTTGCCCAACACTCACAGATCTTGCATTCACGGTCCTTAGTAAGCTTTTGACAATAGTCACGGACAAGGGATGCTTCAAGTACATTGAGGTACGACGGAGATTGCCGCGTACGCAGTTCACGGCCCTTGATACTATGGAACACAACCGAAAATCCTTTCTTTGGCAATACACTTGAATGTAGCAAAAGACGTGAAATATCCAAGCTCGCATGAGCCTGCATACTGTCTTCATACAAGTATCGATTCGGCCATGCGAATATTGCGCCGTGCGAGCGACGATTCCGCTGGAGACAGACGATCCTGCGTGCCTTCGGTTAAGGATCACAACCTAACGGGTGCAAAAGCAAAGAGCGCTCACGTTTTCCCGGCTTGGGTGTCGAGTCCATAAATTTCGGAAATGCCCATCAATCGTTCGAGGTAGCTCTTTCCCAGTCCAGCTTCAGAAGCGGGACCCGACATGACGACAGGGCCCAATTGATGAGGGTCGCCCGCCAGGATAACATTGGTGTCATTGTTTGAGAAATTTGCAATTGGGATCCATGCGAGAGGTTCGTCAGCCTGCGCAGCCTCGTCTATGACTATATGACTGAAGTGCCCGGCCGGAATCTCCTTCTTGAGGAGGGCCGCAGAGGAACAGGTCGAGAGCACAACGCGAGAAGCCCATAGTTTTGTAGACTTTAGGGACGCATAGAATGGTCGCATGTCCTCGGATATGCTCTTCATGTTGTACGAACGGGCTTTCAGACGGAGTAGTTGGGCCACATTGAGACCGGCGGCGGCGAGGCGTTCAACGAGTACATCTGCAGCAGCGTTGCTCGGGGTGCATGCCAGAATCTTGAAGCTAGCGTCACGATGTACAAGCTGCATGATGCTTTCGACAACAGTGGAGGTCTTCCCCGTTCCAGGGCTGAGACGAGACCGTCATTACAGGTCTTGAGTCGAAAAGTGAATATTCTCACGGTCCGAAGATAACGAATGGGACAGTTCCCTTTGGCTGCTGTAGGATCGAAATCACTGTCTGTAGCTGTTGTTCATCATCACGAATATTCTCGTTGACCAGTGGGAGCTCGTCAATTTCAGCCTTCGAGAGAGGTCGAATCGGTTTGGTATCAGAGGCAGAGGGGAATAGGAGGCGACGCAGATGCGTGAACGACGAGGCAAGTACGTGATACTGACGACAAAGCGTGACGCGATTGTGTCTGAAGTGCAGCAGAAATGTTGCACCGCGGTAGAGATTGAAACTCTTCGGTACTTGAAGGGATATCTTGAGCATAGCAAGATTTCCCCACTTGAATACATGAGCATTCGCTACACGTGCGTCATAGAACACGTCCTCCTGTCTATCCTCCAGCCAAAGGGAGTCTCCTTCGATGACCTCCGGGAGAAGATCCTCGTCCTCGTTCTTAAACTCGATACTATGGGGGCAGCACAAAATAAATGGACAGTAGGCAGAAGGGAGGAACATACAGGTATCTCGAGCGCCGTTCTCGGACTTCAACCTTCAAGGGACGTTGGTCCAGAATATCTCGCCTGGTCGAACATCACTGTCTGGTCAACGAGAAAGAAACCAGGCCTACTGCTGGTGCCCTTCCTCGACGTTCAACAGCGCCGTGAAGTACTCTGAGTAAGTATGAATGGTTAATTCCTTCGGCTTCAAAGCGGCGATCAGACCCGGCGCATTCTTGTTGTAAGGATGTTTAGATGTAGCGCCATCTACTGCCCTCTGGACCAAAGAAGGCAATTTATATTCTGGAAGATTCCCGGACTGTCGGGCGATGCTTGGGAGAAGTATGACCTTCTCTGGTGGTATTTGTTGACCGCTTTCAGAACGTGGGATATACCCTCCTTGGTTAAGAGATTCGAGGCGTTCATGATCATCGATCGAACCGGCAATAGCTCGGAGTCTTCGAGAGACTGCAAAATGACCCAATTGTTGGCTCTGGGAGAATACTAGGTGGATAGTTGCTTCGAACTGGCCCTCGAATTCAGGGATAAATTCGATTTGCACTGTCCTTTCCGTACCAGGACGGATAGTCTGACTGTGACCCTTGAAGGTTGCTCTGAAACTGCTCCGGCTGATGAATGCCAATAAAATTAATAATGTATCATGAGTTACCTAGAACCACTCCCGTCCCATGATCTGATTCTTCCTTCGACAAAGGTGACAGCCGGAAAGCCCTCTGCGTGATGAATGGTGACCGAAGAGGACGATGTATCGAATGGCCCATTTAGGCAGTTGCGTCCGACGATGCCAAAATCCACCCCATCTTTGTCTGAGACAGAGATACCGATTTCCTGACCATCAAGAAATGCGCTCTCTTCCTCTGTGGAGAGAGTCGTGTCATCATCCACCAGACTAATTCTAGGAAGGGACTTCCGAGGACGTGCACTGTCAACATGTCGGCCTGGGAGTGTAGCGCGCCCACGTAGCTCGCGGAGAATAACGAACTCTCTGCTGCTCGGCCGAGTATTGTCGCTAAAGACGGTCTGTAGGAAGATGCGGAATGTGCCAACAAATGGTGCGTGAAAGGACACGAGGAGTCTGCGTGGCTTTTTCTGCCGAACCACTGGTGTATCCCCGGACCAAGACACAGTGAAGCTGCGAAAAAGTACATCAAAATCCCAAATTAAGTCATTGAGTAATCCGCACTATGATGCAGGGGTGCCTGTAGGGCGTACGAGTCTCACAACGGAAACAGAGAGACTAGACAACACTTGAGTCTTCTCTATGAGGATGGTGTGTTTGACTGGAGAAAAGGACGGCTTCCCCCCCACTTCAGCTCCTTCGACGACGAAGTCGAGGGCCATTTTCGTGAGACACCAGGACGCGTGGGTCAGAAGTACCGGGAGTCGGTACGCTTGTGGGTGCGCTCGGAGGCGCAGGCTGAGAGTTTGGGAGGTTGGATGGAAGGGGAGGAGGCTGGTGAGGCGTAACTAGGTTGGGGACGATGATGGCGGTAGCATTCCGAAGATGGTTCCTCCCTTTGTTATGCTGTGAGAGCAAGTGAGTAGGAAGGTAACACCTGCAAGGTTCGCAATATGCTACCATGGTAAATGGGGGACGAGAAGCTGCGTGCTTGGTGGCGCAACCCCCCCCCCCCCCCCCCCCCCCAACGGAGCTCAGGCTACGAGGCGCTAAGAAAAAAGGTAATCGATTTGGCGATTTGAGCGTGGCTGACACGGCAAGCGGGTAGCCGATGCATCGTTGACGGCCTCATCGAATGAATAGAGTACGCGTCTCTGTTCCTTTCGGCCAAGACCCAGAGTGGCGTGGAGCCCAAACGTGCTAGTGTCTTTCTCGTGTCATGGGTCCCATGAGAGCAAGATACAGTACGCAAGGTCCGGAATGGTTTGGTGTAGTAACCAGAGGCCGTCTACCAGTACTTATTGCACTGAAGTCCGAAAGCTTGGAGCTTGAAGCTTGACAAAAGCTTGAAAGCTTGAAAGCCCGACTCGGAAGCTCCAATAATCACTCACTGTATTCTGTTCAATCGCCCGCGTAGCTTTAACTTGGCGCCGACCCCCAGTGGCCCCAAGAAGCAGGGGGATGAATGGATCTCCATGCTCTCAGGGGACTAAGAGTCACCAAAACGTGCTTTTGCCATCGTGACCGAAGTTGAATGTGTTTCAAGCAGTTTTCAAGCTCCCCTCCCTTCTCCAACTCTCCAACTCCGGCCCAGTGGTGCGGCGTCGACATTTCAAACCGCTTCAGCCCGGGGTTACAGTAAATCAAATCACCTTCCGCAGTAAGGGCAATACTTACTGCAGCCCGACTGTCGTTGGAACGGCCGCCCCAGTTGCGATCTCGCACGAATGGACTTGGGGGGTAACCGGTAACTAATACTTACGCCAGCCGTCTACTGTAAAGAGACAAGCAAAATCACACGTACTGTAGTACACGTAACTACACAGCCAGAGAGAAGTCATCTGCAGAAACGCCAACCTTACCATGATATGGTTCCTTCCTCTTCTTCTGCTTCCTCTTCCGCTTCCTCTAATCGTGAGAAGAACCGATAAATGTTTTCGCTCTTCCCGTCTATGTAGCTCTCCCCTTCCACGACTCCCCCAGGCCTCGGCATTACCTTATATCCGGGTACATGAACATCTTCCCTGGGATTCCAACTGGGTGCTTTGCCAGTCCATCCTTTGCGTACGCAGGCGTAGTTCAAGAATGTGCGCCACAATTCGTCCTTCCCCAGTACCTCTGGGTCCCCGACCACAATCAGCAGAGCCTGTGCGCGCGTGATGGCCACTAACGAAGTACGCATTAGTTCCATAAGTCAGGATACTTAAAGAGTAGCACACACCGTTCATTCGTCGGCGGTTTTGTAAGAAACCCATTGCCTTCCGCTTGTCTACTTCAGAGTTGCTTCGGGTGGTGGCGAAAATAATGACCTTGCGTTCCTAGGTGAAGGCAATCAAGAATGAACATAGTCTCCGGCCCCACGAAAACCACACAATTGCACGAACCTGTCCCTGGAATTGTTCGACGGAACCCACAGTAACATCTCTCAGGCCTGCAGGTCTCAATAATTCCCGGATTGCCCTGACTTGTGCCTTATAAGGTGCGATAACACCGATCTCCTCCGCATCTACAACCGGGATTAAGGGAACCAGCGTGGTAACAAAGATGCTAAATACCCACAGATTCTACGTCCACGGTCCTCAATAAGTTTCTGACAATAATCACGGACGACGGATGCTTCATGGATGTTGAGATACGACGGGGAGTGTTTCGCCCGCAGCTCTCGGCCCTTGATACCATGGAATACAACCGGGAATTCTTTCTTGGGCAACACGTCCGACTGGAGTAACAGACGCGCAACCACAGGGATTGCGTGAGCGCGCATTTTGTCTTCGTACAAGTACCGATTCGGCCATGCGATGATTGCGCCGTGGGAGCGACGATTCCGCTGGAGGTCGACGATCCTGTGTGCGTTCGGTTAAGGACCACAACCCAGCAGTGCGGAAGAAACGACTGCTCACGTTTTCCCGGCTTGGGTGTCGAGTCCATAAATCTCGGAAATGAGCATCAGTCGTTCGAGGTAGCTCTTTCCCAGTCCAGCTTCGGAAGCTGGGCCCGACTTAATGACGGGGCCCAATTGATGAGGGTCGCCTGCCAGAATAACATTGGTGTCATTGTTGGAGAAAGATGAAATCGGGATCAACGCGAGAGGTTCGTCAGCCTGTGCAGCCTCGTCTATGACTATATGGCTGAAGTGCCCAGCACGAATCTTCTGCGCCTGGAGGAGGGCCGCAGAAGAACAGGTAGTGAGCACAACGCGGTAAGTCCGTAGTTTTGGAGGCTTTGGGGAAGTAGAGAATTCTCGAATCTCCTCGGGTATGCTCCTTATATCGCGCGAACGAGCATTCAGACGGAGAAGTTGGTCTACAGTTAAACCGGCGCCGGCGAGACGCTCAGCGAGTAGATCTGCGGCTGCGTTGCTCGGAGTGCATGCCAAAATCTTGGAGCTAGCGTCACGGTGTACGAGCTGCATGATGCTTTCGACAACAGTGGAGGTCTTCCCCGTTCCAGGGCTGAAAGACCGTCAGTTCAGGTCATAGTCAAAAAGTGAAAACAGACTCACGGTCCGAAGATGATGAATGGGACGGATCCCTTTGGCTGCTGTAGGATCGAAACCACCGTCTGTAGTTGTTGTTCATCATCGCGAATGTTCTCATTGACTAGTGGGAGCTTGTCAATCTCAGCCTTCGAGAGACGTCGATTCGGTTTTTTGATATCAGAGTCAGAGGGGAACAAGAGGTGGCGCAGACGCCCGCCTGACGAGGCGAGTGCATGATACTGACGACGTAGCGTGACGCGATTGAGTCTGAAGCGTAGCAGAAATTGTACTCCACGGTAGAGATTGAAACTCGGCGGAACTTGAAGAAATATCTTCAGCACGGCAAGTTTGCCCCGCAGGAAGACGTCGGCATTCGTTATACGTGTGTCGTAGTACACATCTTCCTGCCTATCCTCCAGCCAAAGGAAATCGCCCACAATGACTTCTGGGAGAAGATCCTCGTCCTTGTTCTCGAACTCGACACTATGTGGGCGTTCGGATAAACGAAAATGTAGTCAAGCAGAAGAACATACAAGTATCTCGAGCCCTGCGTTTGAACGTCAACTTCGAAGGGATGTTGGTCCAGAATATCTCGTCTGCGCGAACATCACTATCGGGTAAATAAGAAAGAGACCAGACCTACTGCTGGTGTCCCTCTTCGACGTTCAACAGTGCCGTGAAGTACTTCGCGTAAGAATCCATGGTTAACTCTGGCGGCCTCAAAGTGGCGATCAGACCCGGGGCTGTCTTGTCGTAAGGATGCCTAAATGTAGCGCTGTCTACTGCCTCCTGGACTAATTGGGGTAGTTCATATTCGGGAAGATTCCCAAATTGGGGTGGGTTTGGGAGAGGTATGATCTTCTCTGGTGGTATTTGTTGACCGCTTCCCAGAACGTGGGACATACCCTTCTTGGGCGAGAGATTCGAACCGTTTGTGGTCCTCGACTGAACCAGCAATGGCCCGTAGCCTTCTAGAAACCGCAAATTGACCCAATTGGCTCCCGGAAAAAACTAGCTGGAGTGTTGCTTCGAACTGCCCCTCGAATTCGGGGATAAATTCAATCCGCACTGTGCTTGTCGTACCAGGACGAATGGACCGGTTGCGACCATTAAAAGTGACTTTGAAACTGTTGTGGTAGATGAACGCCGATAAGGCTGAGAAGGCATCGTGGCTCACCTAGCACTACTCCCGTCCCATGATCTGATTCTTCCTTCGACAAAGGTGACAGCCGGGAAGCCCTCTGCGTGATGAATGGTGACCGAACACGGCGATGTTTTGAATGGCCCATTTAGACCGTTGCGTTCGACGATGCCAAAATCCACCCCGTCTTCGTTCGAGACAGAGATACCAGTGTCCTGGCTATCAAGAAATGCATTATCTTCTTCTGTGGAATGAACTGCGTCATCATCATTTTCATCCACCAAGTTGTTTCTAGGAGTGGGTTCCCTAGGATGTGCATCGCCAACATGACTGCCTGGGAGACTAGCACGCCCGCGTAACTCGCGGAACATTTCGAACTTTTTACCGCTCGGCCGGGCATTATCGTTGAAGACGATTTGTAAGCGCATGCGGAATGTGCCAGCATGTGGCGCTTGAAACGACACGAGGATTCTGCGTGGCTTTTTGCGTCGAACTGCATTCCCGGATACAGACACCGTAAAACTGCCAAGAAGTACGTGAAAACTCTCAAATTAAGTCATTGAATAACCCGCACCATGACTCTGCGGTGTCCCGGGCGCCAAAGAGTTGCACTTTGTCAATGGAAAGACTGGACTCCACTTCGGTTTTCTCTATGAGGATGGCAAGATCAACTGGAGGAAAGTGTGGCCGCCGCGCAATTTCAGTTCCTTCGACCACGAAGTCGAGGCCATCTTCATGAGATACCGTGACGCGTGGATCGGAAGCATCAAGAGTTGGTACGTTGGTGGCTGGTGAAGATGTCTTCGGAAGAGGCACAGGTCGGGCGTTTGGGAGGTTAGATGGAGGGGGAGGGGGCTGGAGAGGCGTGACCGGATTGGGGACTCCGATGGAGGCAACTTTCCGAAGGTGTTTCCTCCCCTTGTTATGCTGTGCAAGCAAGTTGGGAGAAAGATTGCAGCCGCAAGGCTCGCAATAGGCTACCATGGTGAATGGAAGGGGTGACGGTCGCGTGTTTGTTGTCACAACCTCTATATCATGGCGGCGCCACGAGGCGCTAAAAAAAGGCAATCAGTTTGGCGATAACGTGGCCGATACGGCCGGCGGGTAGCCGGTGCATCGTTGATGGCATCGAATAGAGTACGCGTCTTCGTTCCTTTCAGCCAAGGCTCTGAGCAGCGTAGAGCCTAAGCGTGCTAGTGTCTTGCTCGTGTCGTTGGCCCTATGAGCAGATCAGTACTACGCGCGATCTGGTACGAAATTTACTGTAACCAGTTGACCAGAGGCCGTCTACCAGTAGTACTGAAAAGTTGAAACTTCAAGCTTCAAGGCCTGAGGTTCTAATTAGTGTGCTCTGTCCGTAGTTTGTCGATGACCCCAGTCACGGCGGCTGTAAGAATACTGTGTAAGAATACTGAGGACAAATTACTCCAAGCACATCTCAAGATCTCAAGCTCAAGCTCAAGTCCGACTCGGAGGACCACCACGGTACCACCCTGATCAAAGGCTTGTTCAAATAATTACGGTAGAAAGCGTGCTCACATTCAAGTTGCTGTGCTCCCAAGGTTTTCAAGCTCCCCTTTTCTCAACTCGGGCTCAGGCTGTGGCGCATTTGCCAATGGTATGAGTGCGTCAACATTTCAAGCGCTTCAACTCACATCAAATCATCTCCCGTAGTAGGGGCAACGTATCGCTATCGTTCCGACCTCCTCAGTTATCATGTCGCAAACTTGAGCTTGAACCCGTGAACTTGTCACCCCAATAGGAAGCGCAACCCGAGCCCGGATGTTATTGATATTTCTTATCAATGTTGACATCAACTTCCAACTGGAACTCAGGGTTTTCCTCCGACAAAGAGAAGCCTCTCTTCCCCGCCCTTCAGGAGCACTCCACCACTACCCACCAGTTCCCCCCGTCTATGCTCATGCTTCTTCGACGGCTTCAGCTCGGGTACGTAGAGACAGGGTAACGGAAGGGTCGGGCGTACTGCTAGCCGCGTTGCATGCACCTTCCACTCTACGAGAAGCCGCAGTTGTGCCCGTCATCATGTCCGCAGCGGTGCTTCGCAGGCCCTAGGACTCGGACAAAGCACTTGCATGTCTCAGAGTGAACAGTGTTGTCTCGAAGGCGAATTGGGCGCTGGGACCATTTCTCTACCCCTCCATGCCACGGAGCGCGTGATGACAGCCGTTGCGCTCGCGATCTGACAAGTCGATGGTCCACGGGAGGCAACGGGGAGGCCGGTAAGGGGGTGCTAGGGTGCTAAGTAAACAGAAATATACCCTTTTCCCTGTCCCTCTGATCATTCTCATTCGAAGTACAGGGTCAATGAAACTACATATTTTCCACTGGGGATACTGAGCACCGGAAAAGTCAGAGGTACTCCACTGCGCAAGGTATAAAGATGGTAAGCACGGAGCCGGGGAGTGACAACTTGCGCCGGTCCAAGATAACGGGACGGCTCGTCAACAGATATTCCAGCTTTGCTTCCCGCCTCCCCTAACTTGAGGAGTACCTGTAAATCTTCTCGCTCTTCCCATCCACATAACTCTCACCATACACCACTCCCTCAGGCCGTGGTATCACCTTGTATCCGGGCACATGAACCTCTTCCTTAGGCTTCCATGTGAGCATTTTCCCCCTCCATCCTCCGCGTAGGTAAGCGTAGTTCAAGAATGTGCGCCACAATTCGTCCTTCCCTAGTACCTCTGGATCTCCAACCACAATAAGCAACGCCTGCGCGCGTGTGATGGCCACTAAGGAGGTATGCGTAAGACCCATGAGGTCAAGACGCCCCAAGAGCAGTGCCCACCGTTCATTCGTTGGCGGTTTTGTAAGAAACCCAAGGCTCTCCGCCTGTCCACTTCTGAGTTGGTTCGGGTGGTGGCGAAAATGATCACCTTTCGTTCCTGGATAGAAGCAAGTAAGAATTAGCACCGTCCACCTTAGAAAACCATGCCACTACACGAACCTGTCCCTGAAATTGCTCGACGGAACCCACTGAAACATCACTCAGATCTGCAGGCCCCAATAACTCCCGAATCGCCCTGACTTGTGCCTTATAAGGTGCGATAACACCTATATCCTCAGCATCTACAACCGGGATTAAGGGGACCAATGCGATATCAAAGATGCCCAATACTCACAAATCTTGTGTTCACGGTCCTGAGTGAGCCTTTGACAATAGTCACGGACAACCGACGCTTCGTGCACGTTGAGAAACGACGGAGAGTGCCGCGCACGCAGTTCACGGCCCTTGATACCATGGAACACAACCGGGAATCCTTGCTTTGGCAACACGTCCGACTGGAGCAAGAAATGTGAAACGTCCGGAATCGCATGAGCGTGCATGCTGTCTTCGTACAAGTATCGATTCGGCCATGCAATGATTGCACCATGCGAGCGACGGGCCTGCTGAAGCTCGACAATCCTGCGTGCCTGAGTTGACAAACTCGATTTAGTAATAAGAAAGGACTGCTCACGTCGTCGCAACTTGGGAGTCGAGTCCGTAAATCTCGGAAATGTCCATCAATCGTTCGAGGTAACTCTTTCCCAGTCCGGCCTTGGAGGCGGGGTTCGACTTGATGACAGGACCCAATTGGCGAGGATCACCCGCCAGGATAACATTGGTGTTTCTGTCTGAGGAGGCTGCAATCGGAATCAATGAGAGAGGTTCCTCCGCCTGTGCAGCCTCGTCTATGATTATATGGCTGAAGTGCCCAGTTGGAATATGCTGCATCAGGAGGCGGCCCGCAGAGGAGCAGGTAGAGACGACAACGCGGTAAGCTCGTATTTTTGCACGCTCTGGGGACGCCGAAAATGCCCGCACGCCCTCGGGTATGCTCTCCATGTCGCGCGAACGGGCATTCAGACGGAATAGTTGGTCTACAGTCAGACCGGCGCGGGCGAGAAGTTCAACGAGTACATCCTCAGCAGCGTTGCTCGGGGTGCATGCCAGAACCTTGGCTCCATCATCACGATGTAAGTATCAAGATGTCCTCACGGCCCGAAGATGACGAATGGGACGGTTCCCTTCGGCTGTTGTAGGATCGAAACCACCGTCTGTAGCTGTTGTTCGTCTTCGCGGATGTTCTCGTTGACCAGTGGGAGCTTGGTAATTTCAGCCTCTGAGAGGGGTCGAATCGGTTTGATATCAAGGGTAGAGGGGAACAAGAGGCGACGCAGATGCATGAGCGATGAAGCGAGTGCATGATACTGACGACGTAACGTGACGCGATTGAGCCTGAAGTGAAGCAGAAATATCGCTCCACGGTAGAGATTAAAGCTCGTCGGCACTTGAAGATATATCTTCAGCACAGCAAGATGTCTCCGCGTGAAGACGCTAGCTTTCGTTATACGTGTGTCATAGTACACGTCATCCTGCCTATCCTCCAACCAAAGAAAATCTCCAAGAAGGGCTTCTGGTAGGAGATCCTCGTCCAAGTTCTCAAACTCAATACTATGCCAGAGGTTCGGAATAAACGGGCATGCAGGCAAAAGAGAGGAACATACAAGTATTCCGAGTCCTCCTTTTGAACTTCAACTTCGGAAGGACGTTGGTCCAGAATATCTCGCCTGCTTGAATATCACTATCAGGTCAATGAAAAGAGGTCAGACCTACAGTTGGTGCCCTTCTTCGACGTTCAACAGTGCCGTGAAGAACTCCGCGTAAGTACCCATGGCTAACTCCGTCGGCCTCAAAGTGGCGATCAGATGCGGCGCCTTGTTATTGTAAGCATCTATATTTGTAGCGCTGTCCACTGCCTCCTGAACCATTGGGGGGAGTTCATATTCTGGGATATTCCCAAGCCGTCGGGCAGGGTTTGAGAGAGGTATAATCTTCTCTGGTGGTATTTGTCGACTACTCCCAGAACGTGGGATATACGTTTCTTGATCAAGAAATTCAAAACGGTTATGATCCTCGACTGAACCGGCAATGGCACGTAACCTCCTTGAAACCGCAAATTGACCCGATTGTCGGCTCACGGAGAAGATTAGCTGGAGCGTCGCTTCGAACTGCCCCTCAAATTCGGGGATAAATTTGATCTGCACTGTCTTTTTCATACCAGGGAGGATGATCCGGCTGCGACCCCTGAGAGTTGCTCTGAAGCTGCTCTGGCTGATAAATTCCAATAAAACTGATAAAGTGTCATGGCTCACCTAGAGTCACAACCATCCCATGATCTGATTCTGGCTTCAACAAAGGTGACAGCCGGGAAGCCCTTCGCGTGATCAATGGTGACCGAAAACGATGGAGCTCCGAATGGCCCATTTAGACCGTTGCGTTCGACGATGCCAAAATTCACCCCTTCTTCGTCTGAGACAGAGATACCGGTGCTCTGACTATCAGGAAGTATTTCCCTTTCCTCTGTGGAAAGGGTTGCATCATCATCCACTAGGTTGCTTCTGGGGAAGGGTTCCCTAGGATGTGGATCGCCAACATGGCTACCTGGGAGGGTAGCACGCCCACGTAGCTCACGAAGGATAACGAACTTTCTATCGCTCAGCTGCATACTATCGTTGAAGGCAATCTGTAAGCACATGCGGAATGTGCCAGCATGTGGCGCCTGAAAGGACACGAGGATTCTACGTGGCTCATTCCACAGAACCATCTCCTCAGATACGGACACTGTAAAACTGCCAAGAAGTGCATGAGGATCTCAAATCGAGTCGTCGAATAATCCTCACCATGACTCCGGGGTACCTGGGGCGGGAAAGAGTTTCACAGTGGGAATTGAAAGGCGGGACACCACTTCAGTTTCCTCTATGAGGATGGCAAGACTAACTGGAGGGAAGGAATGCCGCCCCGCGTTTTCAGTTCCTTCGACGATGAAATCGAGGCCACTTTCATGAGACACCGTGAAGCTTGGGTCATAAGTTGGTACGTCGATGGCCGATGTAGATGCACCTGGAGGTGGCGGCAGTGGAGACATCGGAAGGTCAGGCAGCAGGGTAGAAGATTGTCGAGACTCGACTGGGGTAGGGGTGCCATTGGCAGCAGAATTCTGAAGGTGTCTCTTCCCGCTACGATGCTGTCCAAGCGAACCAATTGGCAGGAAGCACCCGCAGGACTCGCAACGTAAAATGTCGTGACGATTAGGACATGGATTGTTTGCACAGGTTCCCCCAGTTAAAAAAGTCGAACATAGGGCTACCATGGTAAATGGAAGAGCGAGTGATGTGAATCGTGCTTGTTGACACAGCCACAGGCTGACGGTACGGTGCCACAAGGCGCTAAAAGGAAGGAAAGCTTGGCCAGTTGTGAGCCGCAGGCTGCCTCATTGATAACTCGACTAATGTCAACTTGACATATTTTCTGGACCACAATCATGA
Source organism: Lactarius hatsudake (assembly GCA_024734325.1). Classification (NCBI taxonomy): domain Eukaryota; kingdom Fungi; phylum Basidiomycota; class Agaricomycetes; order Russulales; family Russulaceae; genus Lactarius; species Lactarius hatsudake. The sequence goes on along the minus strand of JANSJP010000010.1, from coordinate 450,750 downwards.
TACAGTAGTGATGTTGCCTTTTTTGTTCTTACGTTTGTTCTTACGCTAACTTCCGATTGGAATTCGAAGCCTTCTAAGAGGTGTCTTCCCTCAACGCCCCTCACAAGCGCTCACCCGGGCCACTGCGGCCACTATCCGCTGGTTTCTCCGAGTCCCATCTACGTGGTATGCCTCTTCGGCAACTTCAAGTTCGACTCAGCTACGTAGAAATAACGGTAACAGAAGGATCGCGCATGCTACCCAGGTACGCCTTTCACTCTGTGAGAAGCCGCAGTTGGGCCTGTGATCCTCTCCACAGCGGTGCTTCGCAAGTTCACAATAGAAGACGAAGCACTTGCACGGGTCACAGTGGACAATGTCGCGTCGAATGTGTCCCAGTGTTTCCACGTTCCCTTCGATGTGATGAGACGCACTGTAATGGTCATTGCTTGCGGGAGCTCTGCCGAGTTGAGTGAGGCCGTTGTGAGGGCCCACGGGAAGCATGGTAGAAGGGTGCTATGGTACCAACAAAAATAGATATCTCTGCTCCTCCACTGCGGACGAACCCATGACCATTCGAAGCACAGGGTCAAGGAAGCCATGTTTTCCAACGAGAATCCAGAGTACTGGAAAAAGTCAATTATGTGTGAGGTTCCGGATATACAGTACTTCGCTGCGCAAAGGACAAACATGGTTCACATGGACTTGGAGAGTAACGACTTGCGCCCGCCGTCTAAGCCAACCAGACTGACATAAACACACGTACAGTACCTACCTTACCGTACTTCCTTCCCTCCCTGTTTGCTACTTCCTTTAGTCTGAGGAGTACCTGTAAATCTTCTCGCTCTTCCCGTCCACATAGCTCTCCCCATACACTACTCCTCCAGGCCTCGGTATCACCTCATATCCGGGTACATGAACCTCTTCCTTAGGCTTCCAAGTGAGCATTTTTCCCGTCCATCCTCCGCGTAGGCAAGCGTAGTTCAAGAATGTGCGCCACAATTCGTCCTTTCCCAGTACTTCCGGGTCTCCGATCACGATGAGAAGAGCCTGTGCGCGCGTGATGGCCACTGATGAGGTATGCGTGAGCCCGATAAAGTCGAGGTACTCAAAGGCAGCACATACCATTCATTCGTCGACGGTTTTGTAAGAAACCCATTGCTCTCCGCTTGTCCACCTCTGAGTTGCTTCGGGTTGTGGCAAAAATAATCACCTTTCGTTCCTGGGTTAAGGCAAGTAAAGAGTTAGTACCGCCCGTCTCAGAAAGTCGCGCTTTTGCACGAACCTGTCCCTGGAATTGTTCGACGGAGCCCACAGAAACATCCCCTAACTTCGCCACCTTCAATAACTCCCGAATCGTCCTGACTTGTGCCTTGTAAGGTGCGATGACACCTATCTCCTGCTCATCTACGGCTGGAGTTGAGGGAACCAGTGATATCAAAGATGCTCATGACTCACAGATCTTGTGTTCATTATCCTGAGTGAGCTTTTGACAATAGTCACGGACGACTGATGCTTCAAGAATGTTGAGATACGACGGAGAGTGGCGCGTGCGTCGTTCTTGGCCCTTGATACCATGGAACACAAGCGGGAATCCTTTTTTCGGCAACACGTCCGATTGGAGCAACAAACGTGAAACGTCCACACTCGCGTGAGCGCGCATGATATCTTCGTACAGGTACCGATTCGGCCATGCGATGATTGCGCCATGGGAGCGACGGTTCCGTTGAAGGTCGACGATCCTGCGTGCCTTGAGTTAACAAACTCGATTTAATAGCGCGAAAGATAAGCCTACTCACGTTTTCCCGGCTTGGGTGTCGAGTCCATAAATCTTGGAAATGCGCATCAATCGCTCGAGGTAACTCTTTCCTAGACCAGCATCAGAAGCCGCGCTCGATTTGATGACAGGACCCAATTGATGAGGGTCGCCCGCCAGGATAACATTAGTATCTTCGTTCGAGAAAGCCGCAATCGGGATCAACGCGAGAGGTTCCTCGGCCTGCGCAGCCTCGTCGATGATTATGTGGCTGAAGTGTCCGACTGGAAAGTTCTCCGTCTGGAGGAAGCCTGCTGAGGAGCAGGTAGAGAGCACAACACGGAATGACAGGAGCTTCGCACGCTTTTGGAATACTGAGTATGCTTGTACATCCTCGGATATGTCCTCCTCGTAGCGCGAATAGGCATTCAGGCGGAATAGTTGGTCCGCGTCTAGACCGCCGGCGGAGAGACGTTCAACGAGTAAATCTGCAGCGGCGTTGCTCGGTGTGCATGCCAGAATCTTGAATCTGGGATCGCGGTTCAATAACTGGATAATACTTTCAACAACCGCGGAGGTCTTCCCAGTTCCGGGGCTGAGGCGGGGTGTAAGTATTGATCTCAGTTGAAGCGTGAACATAGACTCACGGTCCGAAAATGATGAACGGGACGGTTCCCTTTGGCTGCTGTAGGATCGAAACCACCGTCTGTAGCTGTTGGTCATCTTCGCGGATATTCTCGTTGGCCAGTAGAAGCTTAGCGATGTCGGCCTTCGAGAGGCGTCGAATTGGTTTGATATCCGAAATAGAGGGGAACAAGAGGCGACGCAGATGTGCGAACGATGATGCGAGTGCATGATACTGACGACGTAGCGTGATACGATTGAGTCTGAATCGCAGCAGAAATTGGGCACCACGGTAGAGTTCGAAACTTGGTGGCACTTGAAGGGATATTTTGAGCACAGCAAAGGAGCGCCGAATGAAGACATCGGCATGCGTTATGCGTGCTTCGTAGCGTACGTCTTCCTGCCCATCGTCCAGCCAGAGGAAGTCTCCTACAATGACCTCGGGGAGGAGATCCTCGTCGTTGTTCTGAATCTCGACACTACACAGGCGGCGTTGGATCAACGCGTTTGTAGGCACCAAAAAAGAGGAACATACAAGTATCCTGAGCCCTGGCTTTGGATGTCAATCTCAAAGGGAAGTTGGTCCAGCATATCCCGCCTGCTCCGACATTACTATGGGACAATGGGACGGAGAGATATTAACCGTACTGCTGGTGCGCGTCTTCAACATTCAGCAGCGCCTTGAAGTATTGTGCGTATGTGTCCATATTTAACGCTCCCGGCCTCAGAGCCTCGATTAGTCGTGGTGCCTCCTTGTCGTAAGGGTGCTTGGGTGTAACATTTTCCATCGCTGTCTGGACCAATGGGGGTAGTTCGTATTCTGGGAGTTTCCTGGACTTCCGGGGACGGTCTGAAGGCCAGAGAGGTATCACTCTTTGTGGTGGTACTTGTCGACCGGTGCCAGTCCGTCGAATATACGTTTCGTTGTCGAGAAATTCGAAACGTTTATGATCCTCAAGTGAACCTGCAATAGCCCGTAACCTTCTAGAAACTGAAAAGCGAGTCGATCGTTGACCATGGGAGAAAATTAGCTCAAGTGCGGCGTCAAACTGTCCCTCGAACTTCGGGTTGAATATGATTTGTACCGTGCTCTCCGAACCAGGTCGGATGGTTGGGCTATCTCCTTCGAAAGTCGCTATGAAACTGCGGTGACTGATGAACGCTGACAAAACTGAGAGGGAATCCCGGCTTACCCAGAATCGTTCCCATCCAGTGATCTAATTTTCGCTTTGACAAACGTGACAGCCGGGAAGCCCTCTGCGAGGTTAATGGTGAGTGAAGATGATGGGGTTGCGAATGGCCCATTTCGGCGCTTGCGCTCGACGATGCCAAAATTCACCCCGTCTTCATCCGAGACAGAGATACCGGTGCCGTCGCCGTCAGGAAGTTCCCCTTCTTCATCCGTGGAAAGGCTTGCGTAGTCATCCGCCCAGTCAGTTACGGGGTCGCTAATTGGTTCCTCGGCAACCCCGCGCAGTTTTCGCTCAACTACAAAGTTTGCTCTGCGTGTGCGGTCGTAGAAAGTCAGCTCAAGAACCGCCTCGTAGTTCCCCGCTTGCTGAGGGGTGAAAGTGAGAGTTATTGTGCGTTGGCGCTTAGGCTTGATCCACTTGGAGTTGCCCACGAGCTGAGCGGAAAAAATGCTACACATTGGGAATTTGAGGATTTCGTAGTCTCATTAACAGACGTGGACTCACCTGGCCACAGAACCATCCGACAAGCGCACCTTAACACCCTCCAGAGAAACCAACGGATTGGTTGAGGACTTGTTGATGACAAGCTCTAGACTCTGTGCTGCAAACGGAACGTCGGGCCGTGCGCGTTCTAGTGGTGAGAATTCAAGACCAGACTCGTGGGAGACAGTGATCCCGGCGCCTTCGCTGCTTACAGGGACAGAGCTACTGGGAAGGATAGCTTGCCCACGTAGCTCACGGGACACAACAAACTCTCTGTCACTCTGCCGAGTTTTATCATTGAACACAATCTCCAAGGACGCGCGGAATGTGCCAGCATGTGGCGCCTGAAAGGACACGTTGATTTTGCGCGGCTTTCCCTTCTGGACTACCGAGGTCTCCCCGGGTATAGACACGGTAAAACTGCCAAGAAGGATATGAGAATCTCAAATCGAGTCATCGAATAATTCGCACCATGAAGCTGGGGTCTCTGTGGGGCGTACTAGTCTCACGACGGGAAAAGAAAGACTAGACAACACTTGAGTTTTCTCTATGTTGATGGTCTGTTCGACTGGAGAAAAGGATGGCTGGCCCGCCTTTTCTGTTCCTTTGACAATGAAGTCGAGGCCATTTTCGTGAGACACCGTGACTCGCGCCAGCGGGTCAGGAGATGTAGAGTTCTGTATGCCGATGGCTGGTGAAGATGCGTTTGGAAGCGACATAGACTGAGGATGTGGGAGATTCGTCGGTGGGGGAGGTTGGTGAGCCGTGACTGGGTTGGTGGTCCCATTGGCGGCAACGTTCCGAAGATGTTTCTTCCCGCCGCGATGTTGTCCGAGCAAGCTAGCTGGAAAGGAACACCCACAGGGCTCGCACCGCGAAATGTCGTGGCGATTGGTACAAGGACCGTCCGTACAAGTTCCACCAGCTAGTGCAGTCGGGCAATAGGCTACCATGGTAAATGGAAGAACGAGTGGCGAGGTGCGCGTGTTTTTGGCACAGCCGCAATTATGGTGCCACAAGGCGCTAAACAAAAGTTGAACTTTGTAATTATGATCGTGAGAGGACCGAGCAGACCCGTAGTGCACTAGTATAACCAGAGTATAACCTGAAATTATGATAACGACGAGCCACAGAATTCTGCGGAAGGCCACTAATCTCAGTTGCCTTATCACGTCTTGCAAAGCGTCCCGAATCTTACCGTAAGAAAAAAAAAGTCCATACAACTCTTAAACACGATTTACCCTCCTCAAAAGGTCGAGTTCGCCGGTCGGCAGAACAATGAGACTTGGAAGTACCGAAGGTGTCAATTGACTTATGAATCCCGATGCAGGTCTTCGATTCGGATCTGACCTGGAAGCAGCCATTGAGACAGTCAACTGGTGGTATCCGATTGCTCTGTATTCAGAAGAGTTTCCTCCGCCTTAAACACATACAGATAATTAGTGTATCAGATAAGATCTCATATACAGTGAGGCAGGAACATGGTAAGGAGAGCGACGCAGGGAAATGAGGGGATGAGATGAGATATAGAGACGAGGAGTGAACGATGCGAGGTGGAACAAGGGGACGAGGGCAGGAACAAAAAAAGAGTAAGGATCATGGATAAAGGTGTTCTTATCTTACGTCCAGAAGTAAACAGAGAGTGTATCGGGTCATGGTAGTAGGGTGTGGTGGATCGGACGACAAACTGCTGCTAGGCAGCGGGAGATCCCGGCGACTGCCGGGAGCTCCAGGCCACGCGCGCCACCAGTTCTCAGCCCTCGTGTTCCACCGTGACCTGAAAATCACACGAAAACATGCAAAAACTATGGAATCCTGGACACTTGAATCTTCCTTTTGCAGACAATGGAACCTGGGGAACTACAGAGACAATGGGACCCGGAACGTTGCAGATAAATAATGGATTAGAAGTTGCCAACGTCGACACCGGGCAGACCATACCACCCTCATGCCAATGGATGCGAAAACGCAATATTCACTCTGAGAGACAAATAAAAGCAAAATTAAGGTAGTCTTTAGATGATTGGTAGATGAATACATAACCCTCGGTTTTGGTACTTAAAGAAAGGCACTCAGGCCTGCGAACTCTGTTTCACACGGCGACGCAGATTCATCATATCTGATTCGTATCTGATCCGGGATTCGCGCCTCACAGACTCTACAGTTCTTACCACGACGACGAGATGTCGTCCGCCAAGATCGAACCACTGAGCCGACGCCATCTGCATTTTCTCTATGGCAGCAGGCAGTGTGGGAGGGCAACTGCCAGACCAACGAACAATTAAGATTACAGCCACCGTAACTTGGCAAGCGGACCTCATGATAACACTCTACAAAGCCTTCTCGGTGCCCCTAATCTTGCCATAACACTCCACCAACGCTACGCTGACCATCGCCCCTAGAAAGGCTGGGGTAGGCCAGGAGCCTGGCCATCGATCGTGTGGTTCCTCGAAGGCATATTTCCATATTTCGCGAGAAAGGAGACCGTGTCGTCCAGACCTCGCAGACGGTAAATTTCTCGTTGTTCGTTCTCGCTCAAAAGTCTTCCGTGGTTCTTCAAGACATGGTTTCTAACCCTCTCTGGGCGGGTCCATCTGGTGCGACAGAAGGGACACTTGCGCCTCTCCTCGTGCCTGTCTCGAACATGCCGTTTCAGTTCCTGGAGTCGTGAATATACTTTACTGCAACTAGTACAGTAATACACTCGGGAGGGCTTGCCACGGTTATCGGAGATCCTTGCGCCTCCCAGGTCCGGATCTTGTTGGGCCGCCTTGGGCGCTAAAAATTTCGGATGTCAGGTTAGAGATTGTCGAGAAGACTATAAAAGGTGAGTACCTTCCCACTGTTGCCGTGGTATTTGATTAGAATGCATGTTGCTAGAAAATGGGTCAATGACACGAGAGTGAGACAGTTGAACATTGCCTCCCCAGGAGTCAACCCCCCATTCCGGCGGAGGCCGACATCTAGTGAGTGTTATCTGTTCATCATGTGTGACGACACGCTTTACAAATCAATGTCAGAAAAATTGTGTATTACGCCGCAACAAGTTTACTTACTTGGTTATACCCAGAACGTTGGTTACCGGGAATGGCTTCAGACTCGCCGGAGCTCCGATCAAAACTGTTGGCAGTCAAAGGAGGTGGCGCTTCGATAGCCTGCCTTTGGGAAAGGATGGACGATGTGTCCACCAGTCCCTCCCCACTCTGCGACCATACTGTATGAGGGTTCGTCATATACGGGGTACTAGAAAGCGTTGCCTGTGCCAGTTCAGAATCCATAGATGGATAGTTGTTCATTCGCTTATACCATGAAACCTCACCTGACCATATACATTAGACGACCATTGCCACCAGAACGAACTGTGACGACGACTATTGGACGCATCTGCCATTGTCGTTGAGCACACAGAACAAATCCTGCTTTGGGCTAGCGAGTTACCAGGACATTGTGGCAAGGCGAGGCGCTGGTCTGTCATGGACTTCTCCAGCTAATGGTGACTGGGGGATGCCTTTATGTCGTACACACGCTTGGCTGCGAGAGCACAATGAGATACGGGAGGTCTGTGAGTAGATCTGGATCCAAGTGACACAGGCTGTACTCATGCAAGGAAGGAGGGGTGAGGGATTTGTTTGTCTGTTCACGGCCTTACATTCGCACTTATATGTAGTCTCGGGCTTAGGCGACGGATCAAGCTGCTTGTATCAAGGTTTGTATGTAGGCGTTCGTCAACTGGCCGTGATATGCCAACCATAAACGGGACGCAAAGGCGAGCGGGTTGGTTGACGGTCATCGGTCGGCGACGGCCTACCCGGGCACATATCACGGCTGAAAGCAAGAGGAGAGCTTCTCGGCGTCTTCGCGAATTATCAGCTGATGTTCTTTGGGTGTGTGCACGTTGCTATGCTGTAAGGCAGCGCGTGGCGTTTGGTGTCACATGCTCCGAGGCTCAGGCTGACTTGGACATTGGCCACTGGGCACCAGGACAGACACGGTGCTCGAGAAGGGCTACTCTTATTCATCGTCGAATTGAGAACATCGCAACACGTTTTGTGGATTTGAAGGTCGCCAGGGTCCCTTTGGCGTTATCCCTAAACTGAGGGTCTCCGCTGGGCGACCCCGCTGATATCGCAGAGTCATTCTTCAACACCCGCTGCGACTCGTGGTGTACAGCACATCGCAACGTGTTTGTATATCAAACGCATGGCGTAACCGAAGTCCCTTATCCGTCAATATTTTGATGTGCCCTTTGTGGGGTCAAATTCCAGGTTGTGTATCCAACAAAGACTGGCAAGGATACCTACTGCTACATAACCGCTCGCTGCCATTTGAGCCGTGCTCTGTTGTCACGCCATAAACCACAGCTAAGACTGTATTGAAGATACTGTCTATGGGATCAAGTAGCAGCGGCGGAGTCAATCGAGCGCCGAGTAAGGGGGATTGGCACTCCTGGTCAACCCCTATACGGATCGAGGCATTTTGGCGCGTGGTCTGAAGGACCATTTTTATCCTTGGTTCGAATCGCATTCTGATTTTCCAGACTACACAGGCAGCGTATCCGTGTCAAGGACTAGGGCCCCTTGTACACCCCTGAGGCTGGGGCTCAAGACTGATTCAATAGTAGGTAAGTCACTTCAGAGGAACTTGTGCCGTTTTCATCATCAACGGCCGACCATGATCCTTGAATGCGTATACTGTCTGCCGCAATATTTTGCGCGCGGTTGAGTAAGTCGCATCGGATCTTTTTTATCTAAAAAATCCAAAGCCGGCGTTGGTTCCCAAGGTACAAATAAGGACGCGTGGATCTGTAGATGCGGTGTTCGTTTCCTAGAGATCGTACCAAATGCATGCGATAGGTTGGGCGGTGGGCCGTTTCGTGGAGCGCTCGTTCGGTTTTTGGTGCTAAGACATTTGATCTGACGATCTGCGTCTGAGATCATCTGGATCTTATCTTGGCTCTTATCGGCAAAAAGAGGCACAGGCGTTATATTTGTGCAAACATGACACTACTGTCTCCAGGCCCGAATCCGGCCCAGACGCGTACGTGCCACCCGAACCTGACTGAGGGCGGCACGCAACCTATCATGAAACTCTAGGCGTCTGACCCCCGCTCTAATGCCAAAGAATAGGCACAACCAACCGGAAGCCTGATGGGCGCGAGCGTCACTGCCCGCAATCTTCTATTACCCCTACTTAGTACATGCCCCCCCAAATGTAGTCTCGACTATGACCGGTCTGTACCCATGGTACGCATTCCGGGATAAAAATGGTTCAAAAGAAAAAAAAAAACATGACACTACTGTACGTGTGAAACTCGAAATACAGGGAATCTCAACCTGATGCTTCAGTCCTACAACGGCGCAAACTCAAGCTTCAACTTGAACGGAGCTTGGTGACACCAAGCTCCGGCCCGAGCATTGAACACGAGCGACACTTCTCCATACCTCTTTATGGTGGATATACGCACTGGTCGGCCGAGAGGAACGACACGTCAACGAGGTGAGCTGAACGGACGTCTTCACAAATCTTCGTCGGCGCAGTGCCGTGAGATAGATGACAGTGTGAAACGAGACCTACCATAGTGATGTACCTGAGCGCGAGGGAGCCCTTGTTGGGTATCGGGGCCTCATACACGATGTCCACATTCTTAATGCGTAGTCCATATTCCTTAAATGCATGGTGGCCTGACTCTATGCCCTTTGGTTACTTTACGTGTAAGACTGGGGGTGGGCGGAGATCCGTACAGTTTGATATTTGTTATACCCGAATTTGGTGGGGCGCAGCTGTACTCTGTGAACAAAGCGCGCAGGGCACGAACGCTATCGCATCGTACGGTTACTGTGACTAACTTCGGAACTTACATACCTTTTTGGGGAGTGTAACAATGTGACCAACGCCATAGCCAGCACCAAGGCTCGTTATATTGTCCCAGTTGGGGACGAATGGAAGACCGGGAGATAAGACACCAGAGGTCACCATTCCACCGCGTGCCAGAGGTCGCAGCTCCGAGCAGGATGTCTCCAAAAGTCCAACTGACCCACAGCTTGGCACCAGACAGCTCCATCCTCCAGGTCGCATGAAGTACACCTAGCGATGGCGATGACACCCCAGGTAACGACTATCCCTTAGTTTCCTTTTCCTGAGGGGAGAAGCGAGTATCGCTTCCGCTTGGCACCTAGGTGATATTGGGGTCGCCCACTGAGCTGTGGGAAAAAATGCCGTGCATAGGGAAAACGAACCACTCGCGGTTTCTCTAATAGACATAGATTCACCGAACCACAGAACCACCCAGTTAGCTTCACCTGAGCGGCGTCAAAGAAACGGATGGATAGACGGAGACTTCGTTGATGACAAGCTCTAGGGTCTGACGGAATTCCCGACGGACTCGTCCTCGACGCCAATCTCAGTACTTCCGTTACCTTCAATTCCGTGACCTATCACCGTGTTGGGAGCACCTACGCCAGCAGAGCTACCGGGGAGGGTAGTATATCCATGTACACGGACGACGGGGTAGATCAACGGCAAGAGAGTCCGCTCAACATCTGAGATGAGACGTCTGCCTATTGATAGGCGCCTATTAGACGTTCAAAGAAACGTGGTTTCAAAGTTATTGCAATACTGGCACAGGAGCCGATGCCACTGATGCAAGCCGAGACCAGGGTCGAGACTCAGGCGTTTGGGATCGTGGATACAACATAGCAGATGTAAGGGGGTATAAGGAAAGAGAAAAGAGACTAGGGAGATCGAGGGGACGAGGTCGTTTTTTAAGCTCACCTCTGGATCTTGGAATGTATGTGGCTTGAAGCTTGAAGTTTTGAAAGCTCGAACATTGGATTTTGAAACAACAAAGGAAGTTCGACGATCGGCGTGATCGGAGCGTGTAAGGAAGCACTGGCGTCTTGACTGGCATGTGGGCGAGTGTAATTTACTTGGTATCAGATATTCAATTGTCACTTACTGGTACGATAATTACGATATCAACCCGGCGCGTCACGGTGCCCTCATGCAGGCCTCATATTGCGAGACGGGATCACTGTTTTGACGGAGGCTAGGCTTCAGTACTTCAGTACGTAGCCCAGTACGGACTTCTTCAAGGACTTCTTGGTCTGATTACATAGTAATACATACTCGCTGGGAGTAGCGCTTAGTTAATTTGCACGTGAATAATACTTGGATGTTTTTGCCAGAGTTTCGTACATCCGACTTGGAAGCACAACAACCAATGAACGTTAATGAACCACATACGACAACAGTAACTCGAAAAAACGTATCCTATGATAACCAAGACTCAATGTTCAGTCTCGCCACCACCAAATCTGCGCCGACTGCTGGTACCCCAAATACACCAGGTGTTAGTTAATCCGGTGTGTAGCTTCCGTGTGGGGTCGTATTTCTATATTCCTCAAGAATGCGGATCGTGTCGTGCCGACCTCGCAGGAAGCGAACTTCTTGTTGTTGGTCTTTGGTCAAACGACTTTCGTGTTTCTTTATGAGATGGGCTCTTATCCTCTCAGGGCGGGACCACCTGACACGACAGAAGGGACACTTGCGCTGCCACTCATGTCTGTCTCTAGTATGTCGTTTCAAGTCTTGGGGTCGTCGATACACTTTGCTGCAATCAATACAGTGATACATCCCCCGGGTTGCCTTCCAATCAGCATCAGAGTTCCACGTGCTTCCCGTATCTGGATCTTGTCGAGCCTCCTTAAGTTCTAAAGTTGTGGGATGTTAGGTTCGGGTACTGTCGGGAAGTCAATAATATGTGAGTACCTTCCCACTGTTGCCGCGGTACTTGACTAGTAGGGCACTCGTCGCTAGGAAACGCATTTCCGTTACGGGGGCGACATAGTTGAATTTTTCCTCCTGGGTTGGACGACGAGTCAATTCCCTGCTCCAGAGGTTGACATCTAGTGAGTCGGGTCTGTTCCTCTTGTATTGTAATATGCTTTGTGCATTGATGTCAGGAGAGTTGGGTATCAAACCATGAGTTTCCCCACCTGTTTATATCCAGCACGAGCGTGGCAACCAGGAATGCTCTCAGCCAGATTACCGAAGTTTCCATTATAAGTTCCGGAAGCTAAAGTCAGAGGAGATGGCCCTTCTGGGATCCGACTCTGCGAAGGGATGGGTGACCTGCCCATCGGTCCGTCTACACTCTGCGGCCACACTGTATGAGGGTTTGTCGCATCTGAAATAGTAGGGGGCGTTTCCTGTGCGCGGGTTGGGTAGGTAGCGATCAGCCGTTGCTCATGTCCCCCTGTGCATTCGAACCGTACCTGACTTATGACATGGGAAAGCAACCATAGTAAGTCAGGAGGACATGGGTCCCAGTGGTTCGGCGCCGCTGTCCTTGCCGTCGGGTGGACAGGATGGACTTCAACCTGGACTAGACAATCACCTGGACCTAGGGAAGGGTATTGGTCTCCCATGGACTCCCTTCACCTAACGAAGACAGCTGAGCGCCTGTATGCCGCACACGTGCTAGGTAGCGAGAGCACCTGGGATATGCGGAGATCTGGGAGTATACTTGCGCGTAAGTGGTCTCTACGCTTCCTGAAGAGGGGGTGAGGGATCTGTTTGTCACTTTCATCACCCTACTTATACCTATATGATCACTCGTCTAAGAGAGTGGTAGATCTATGAGCAAAGGTGGGCCCGGGCAAGTAAAAGCCTCCGGCCAATGAGAAGGAGGATCTATTTGGTGTGCCCCTGGGCGGCTCCCCGAGAAGAAGGGGGTTCCCAGTGAAGACGCCCAGAGGAGCGGAGCGGCAGTGGAAGAGAAGCCTGAGTCCATGGATGCGATGACTCTTCTAATGTGGTGCCCGGCAATGGGAATATGATAAGTAGTAACCGGCAGATGTACCTGCGGAATGTGGGCTTCGTTGTGGACACGCTAATCACAAGTACAGCATTCTAATCAAGAGTCTAATCAATGTGTGCCCATATAACCGTAAACGTCCGCCGCAAAAACAAGCGCAAAAACCCTATGAAATTAAGAGCGATGTCACGGTTCCAACTTGAAGGCGGGTCGGGCGATAACTCGAAGTCATGATGATACCGAGGACTCGGACTAATAATGACCTGCGGGTTGTGGGTGTGCTGGGCGGGCTTACCACTAGTAGTTTCAATTGGTTATCAGGCTTTGTTGTCACGGTACTAATACTAGTACTACTTGAAACACCACCGACCACAAATCCAGCGATCTAATCATAATTTGTAACTGTAAACGCCCGCATACTTCTTGGGCACCACCGCGTTATCACTTCGGTGCCCAAGGTACGAATAGGTGGGCTAATCCATAGATGTGATCATGACCATTCAGTACTATATCCAGTCTCCGTCACGCTCGGGCTGAAACGCACGGAGCTCAGGGTAGCCCAATCGAACAACTAATAGAAAATAATAAGTATGGCAGGTTGCATTAGTAGTCAAAGAGCGATCCTTCTCCGACTCGGTTATTGTGGGAGATACTGGGACGGTCGTTCGTTCCCTCAGCAATAAATGCACTTACCAACATTTATCTACTAGTCCCAACAAGATAAATCGAGCGATTTTTTTTTTCTGAATTGCGCGCAAGTGCAACGGACGTAGCAGACTCGGACTCCCACAGGTTTGCCCGTAAGTTACCCCTGCAAACTTCTGTCATAATATGTGATACCCACGATAGGATTCGACAAGCGGAGAAGGAGAAGCATACAGAGCGGCGGCATTTCTATCCTTGTGACTGACTAGCCGAAAAGCCGGGGAGCCAGCAGGGAGCGTTGCAAAGAGAAGCCCAATGAAAGACTTCATTCCTTGCTTCGTTCTGCAACGTCGCTATCTGTGGATCTCAGGGTGCGGATGAGTGCCACGGCTGCTGTGTTTGACCCCATTTTTTATTGATCCACTACATATCATAATGGTAATGGGGAAGAAAGGATATCGGGAAAGTGTGGACCGAGTGTTATCTTCACAGTAACAGGGCTTTTGCATCATCCCGGAAATGGCACTTACGAAGATAAACAAAAAAGGATTTCGTTAGTACGGTCTAACGCGTGAGTGAAAACACAGGATTGCATGACAGACATGCACGGGACACCACAGCCTCGGCACTACAACAGCGCGCATTCGTAGCCAGCGCAGCGATGCCTTGCATCGCCCTCAAGCGAAAGTGACACCTCCCATTCTTCCTTATGACACGTGTCTACACAACCGCGCTCGTCGGCGGACAGGAGTGACACATGAATAAGGTTGCGCCCACCATCACGAGTCCATGTCAGTACGGCACCCAAAACAGGGGAGGCAGTAGACAGGGTGAGAAAAACCAGATAGTGACGTGCTCGAAACTGGGGATGCCCTTGTCACCAAAGTTGTTCGGCGTCTGGGCCTCGCGCACATTGACCACATTTCGATCCGAATACCGCATTCCCAATCGGCGTAATGGCCCGGTTCTGCCCTTTCGGAAAATTTGGGCGTAAGACAGGGGGAAACCCGTACCGTTTGAAACTGTCATACCCGGCTTTAGCGGGGTACACAGGACTTCGTACGCTGCGCAACAAATACAGCATACGGATAAGAGGTACCCTAGAGATGAAGTGTAGGCACGTGTCGTGTCGTGGCTGACGCATACACGATATTTGCTTGGATTATAGTGTAGTTCGTGTATAGCACGTCGCGACCTCGTGTCCGTAACATGATTGTACATGCGATCTCTCACCAATTCGGCTTCCGGTTCGTACCCTGCGGGTGGAACGTGGGCGATTGTGATTGGCTACCATCGGAGATGGTGATTTCAAATGATGGAGACCAGGGCTTTTCCATTGCACTCTCGCCGAATGGCCAGCGGATCGTCTAAGGCTTGGAATATGGAACAATTCGTGTGTGGAACCCCACGATGGGAGACACGGTTCCTTGTGGACCTGAAAACGTGAAAAAATATCGGCGCAACCGGACCGCATGGTCAACCAGTTGCGAATACCACAGCATCTTTATGGACATTTAGATTTAGGAAGTGGCCAACGCCATGACCAGTACCATGCCTGTAATCTGTACCCTTTGAGTTATCCGTCGAAAATGAATTTACCGAAGACCGTCCCGCCAAAAGTACCTCCTTGCCCATGCGTCGCCGAGATCGTTCTGAGGAGGTAGCTCGCAGGGAGTAAATGTGTGACTCACATGACGTACCCAACATACCGAGAGCTAGCCTCGTTAACGTCCCGCCCATCCAGCTCGGAACAGGCTACACATCAGAAGTCCCGTTAGGGAAAATGACAGCGTCGATGGCGATGTGCCCTTGCAGGACGCGCGTAAAAGCACGGCGCTGTTCATCTGTCGGGGTGCCGAAATGCAAGGAATGAGTTACGTCCGTGATGCCATCCAGGTATTGCCCTGGAGTCCGTCCATGAGTACGAGACATTGGGAGATCGCAAACTCAAACCGCCAGAGTCGGCATAAGTATACTTGATAATCAAGCAATCGTTCGGATCCAGTGAGTAGTGGATGATAACTGGACCGCAACTCTGAGGGAAGATCAAGAGTTGTGAGGGCGGTTCACGCACCTCCGTTGGAACCAGTAGAAGAGATAGTCGTGAGCGACAAGCCCTCAAATGAAGGAAGCTCGTTATATGCGACCGCCAAGAGTGAGCATCTCACTACCGGCAGGGGATCGATACTCACGAACGGAACTTCTCCAACTGTCCGTTGGCCTTGAGCTCCTCGACAGGCGAGCGCGCGGTGTTGATGTAGGAAAGAACAACGCCTTGGCGACTGCGCGGGAGTCTTGTCGCCGGTCAAAATTTTCTATCCAGCGTGAGGTAGCGATGAATCCATTGGAGTTGAGTAGGCGGACATTATAAACGCACTGGAGGTCGGCACCGAGCTCCTTGAGGTAGGGGATAAATGCGTCGTTCGGACGCGTCACGCAACTGGACTACCTGCCCGAGCCGCGCCCGCACGTCCTGGCTGACTTGCTCCGGATCGACGGATAGGATCACGTTGTCTGTGATAACTGCAGCCATAGGAGATGGGTGAAGTCGATGTCGGCGCCGCGCGGGTTGAACAGCCATGTAACCTCGTCGAGCTTTGCCACCACGAGCGCACGGGCCATCTGCTTGTCGAGCTCCTGACGCACGCGCGTGAGCTTGGCCGCATGGTCTATGCCAGCGTTTCTGACGTCTGGCGAAAAGATCGAGTTCTTCGGGCGCGGAGGTCGCGCTGAGCCCCAGACGAGATCGACGAGATTCTCACAGTACGAGCTCTGCATCTATCTCTGGACGAGGTGACATTCCGCGAAAGGGGTATGGACACAGTTAAACGGAGCGATGTGCCTGCTTGCCTTGGTAATAATTCCTACCACGTGGGCACATCTACTACAGGGTCAACGGAGATGCGCAGTGCGCGCAGAGGGGATGAAGACAAGTGAGATGCACCTGGTAATGATCCGAACAAGGACGTGTCACATGTCACAGCTTACTGTGACAGACTCAGACGATCACGTGGACATCGGCACTTGCCAGCTTGACTCCTGACTCGTACTTCCGTGTGCCTTTTATGTGTGACGGTCCTGATGAGCTAGCTTTCATACATCCGAAGCAGAACAACCCGTGAATTACAGACAACTGTGGTGACTTGGAAGAACAGATTCTACGATAAATAGCCAGACCAAATAATCTTCGGCTGGCAGATTCGAACAAGTCAACTCGGTGTCTTGCTCGGTGTTCATAGTCTCGCCATCACTTCCCACTAACACTGCGCGGACTTTATACTAGTAGGAGCTAGTTAGTAGGGTGTGTAGTTTGTGGGAAGCTGTATTTCTCGAGAAAGCGGACCGTGTCGTCTCGGCCTCGCAGCAAGCGAATTTCTTGTTGTTGATCCTTAGTCAAACGGCTTTCATGTTGCTTCATGAGATGGGCTCTTATCCTCTCGGGACGAGACCACCTCGTACAACAGAAGGGACACCTGCGTTGCCACTCATGTCGGTCTCTATTATGTCGTTTCAACTCTTGGGGTCTTCGATATACCTTGCCGCAATCGGTACAGTGGTGCGCCCCCCGGGGAGTTTTGCTACAATTCTCAGAGTTCCATGCGCTTTCCAGGACCGGGTCTTGTCGAATCTCATTGAGTCCTAAAGTTGTTGGATGTTAGGTTCGAATACCGTCGGAAAGCCAACATGAGGTGAGTACCTTCCCACTGTTGTTGTGGTATTTGACTATCGCATACGTCACTGGAAGATCTGTTTGCATTATGGGGGAATTGTAGTCGAACGTTGCCTCCTGGGGTGGACTGCGCTTCAATCCCCCGCTCCGGCTGACGTCTAGCGAGTCGTATCTGCCCCTCTTGTATTTCAACAGGCTTTGTGTATTGACGTCAGGAGAGTTCGATAACATACCACGAGATTCCCACCTGGTCATGTCTCGTAAGAGTGTGACAATTAGGAACGGCCTCACTAATAGCCTGATTGCCCAAGCTTCCATAAAAAAATCTGGGAGCGAAAGTCGGAGGTGTCTTTTCTGGAATCTGACTCTGTGAAAGGATGGCTATTCCAGTCGTCGATCCATTTACACTCTGCGGCCACAGTGTACAAGGGTTTGTTGGACCCGAAATAATAGAAGGTGTTTCCTGTGCAGGCTGGGTGGGTACCAATCAGCTGCTGCTCGTGCTCTTCTGTGTTCGAATCGTACCTGACTAATGATATGGGCAAGGTATTGCCAACATAGCAGATCGGGAAGACATGGATCCCAGAGATTGGGCGCCTCTGACCTTGCTGTCACGCCGGTGGGATGGCCTTCAGTCTGGATTAGCAGATTACCTGGATCTCCCATGGACTCCTTCGCCTAACTAAGACAGTGGAGCGCCTGTATACCACGCACGTGCTAAACACCAGAGATATGTGGAGATCTGGGAATGTATGATTTCTACGCTTCTTGGAGAGGGGGGCGGGGGATATGTTTGTCGCTTCTACCACCTTTCCATTGTACTTATACCTGTATCTCCAGTAGTCTAAGTAATGTATCATCCTAGGAAGTTCGAAAACGTCCCGAGGGGGGAGGGCGCCCAAGGGCGGTTCCCTCGGGAGGGGGAGTGCCCAAGTCCTTGGGAGGGAAGAGGAGCTGTGCCCATTCTTTTTCATTTGCCGCTCGATGGGATGCGGAGGGGGGACGCCCGCGAGAGGGAGGAAGAGCTGTTCCCGTTCATCATTTGTCGCCTGATGGGTTGCGGAGGGGGGAACGCCGAAGAGAGAAGGAAGAAAGGCGTGCCCATGCTTCCTCATGGGCCGCAAAATGGGTCGCAAAATAGAAGCACCGAGGAGAGAAGGAAGAAAAGCTGTGCCCAAACTTCTTCATAGGTGCCCAGTGGGTTACAGAGGGAGCGCCGAAGAGAGGAAAGCTGTGCCCATGCCTTTTCATTAGTCGCCTGATGGCGTAGAGGATGAACGCCGAAGAGAGAGGGAAGAAAAGTTGTGCCCATGCTTCTTCATTGGTCGCCTGATGGGTCACAGAGGGGGACGTCGAAGAGGGAGGAAAGAAAATCTATCCCCATCCTTTTTCATTGTTCGTTCTATGCTCCAGAGGGAGAACATCGAAATGGAATGGAAGAGTGCTAGCTGCATCCACTGTATATTAGTGGCCGGGCTAAAAGTATCTCAATCCCTAATCTCTACCTGTGAGGATACACGGAAGGCACAACCTCCACGGCCCACCATTGTCAAGTTCGAAAGGATGTATCCTTTGCTTTTGGTATCGACGACCAAGTCGGCGGACCGACGCGATTGGGACAGGTGGTATCCAGCACGACGATGAAAGATATGGACGCGTAGAAATATATTTAGTTGTGTACTAGTAGTTCCCGAAGGCGGAGTACGAGGGGGCGTTGGCTAAGTTAGAGAGGTCACGCATCGGCGTCTGCCGACTCCGGGAATTGCCGGTTCATGCCACCTGCTGGACACCCGCGCGATGAACAAAATGAAAAAGTTCAGCTGGGGCATCGCATCTTTTCCACTGACAATTGCTCCCTTCGGGGATGCATACGAAAACATTGGAACGATACAGAGAGATTAGCATGGCCCCTGCACAAGGATGACACGCTGTTTCAGAGTGGTAGACCTACGGGTCTCAATATTCATTTTATTTTGGTTCGTCTCACAGGTCACACACATCTAACGATTCCTGTGCTTCACCTTGGAGTTTCCACAGCGCTGGATTCATTTGGTTTCGACAGGCAATGTCTCGCGCCCAAGCTTGTGCGTGTCCCGAGTGGTCGCGTTGTTGACAATTTCTGTCCCTGGATCTCGGGTACAGTAGTAACATGCACCCCCCACATAATCTCACCTATTCAGTGTGTCGGTTTGCGATCAATGCACCTTTTCAAGCCCTCACCAGTCCCACACGAGGATCAATAAAACCTGGCCACCTCGTCCTTTCTACGACATTGTGCCAGTCCTATATTTTCGAAGGGGGCGTTCAAGTGAGAAATCCCGGCTCTTGCAATTCAAATCCCTGTCCTCTTCCCTGCAGACCATTCCCGTTGGCGGGCACATATCCCAGACCTTCCAGGGCTGTGCAGCAGGACATTTCTTTCTGGATCTTCTGAAGAGCACCTCTCTTTCCCCGCGCGTCGTCTTGTCCTACGCTGGGAGGGAGGGTTATTTCTTCACTCTTCATTTCGTCCTTGCCCACCTCCTTTTCCAGCCATCCAATCCACCGGGTTGTTAGCTGCTTGACTGCAGCGACGCGACTAAGGGTACGGTGGTCCCTCAGACAATGACGTCTCCGTATGTCGTCCCCGGGAAGACAGCACGTCGAAAAGGCGCAATTGCAGACTCCTGTCTTTTTTTGGAGGTATAGACGGGAAAGTTAAATCTGTTCCCATTTCTCCGTGTATTATGAAATCGTTAGAGTTGTGACGAGTTGTCAAGGTTCCATCCGAGTTCGAGTTGACATCTGTGACTATAACTTGCGGCAACACTCAGGCTACCCTCTGGCCTCAGGATTAGCGCGGATTCGCATCCTAGACTCCGAGTCTGAAGCTCTCTTGGAGGTTCTTGCCAGGCGCTAGCTAGCTTTCATACATCAGAAGTACAACCCATGAACTATACAGTAACTTGAAATCGGCGAACTGCTTCCTATGACATATAGCGAATCTAACTAATCTTCAGATCCTATCATAGTAAGTCGTCTCAATGCCATAGTATCGCCACCGCTCTCCACTGCCGGTACCCTACTCTAAGATATAGAGTTTCCAGTGGTTAATTAATCGGGTGTGTAGTTGGGAATCGTGGTGCCGTATTACTGCCGTAATTTCTCGAGAAAGCGGATCGTGTCATCTCGACCTCTCAGGAAGCGAATTTCTTGTTGTTGATCCTTGGTCAAACGACTTTCATGTTTCTTCATGAGGTGGGTTCTTATCCTCTCGGGGCGGGACCACCTGACTCGCCAGAAGGGACACTTGCGTTGCCATTCATGTTTGTCTCTAGTATGACGTTTCAGGTCTTGGTGTCGCCGATACGCTCTGCTGCAATTGGCACAATGATGCACCTCCCGGGGAGCCTTGCTACTATTTTCAGAGTTCCATGTGCTATCCGGGTCCAGATCTTGTCGAACCGCCTTAAGTCCTAAATTTGTAGGATGTTAGGTTCGAGTATCATTGGTGAGCCAGTATGAGGTGAGTACCTTCCCACTGTTGCTGTGGTACTGGACTGCGGCACACGTCTCCAAAAAATATGTTTGTACTACGTGGGAAACATAGTTGAATGTTGCATTCTGGGGTGGATGAGTCAATCCCCAGTTCTAGATGCTGACGTCTAGTGAGTCGTGTCTGTTCCTCTTGTATTGCGATATGCTTTGTGCATTGACGTCAGGATAGTTTGGTCCCGAACTGTGAGTTCCCTCACCTGGCCATATCCAGCACGAGCGTGGGCATCGGTAATGGCCTCAGCCTGATTGCCGAAGCTTCCATCAAAATTTCCGGGAGGGAAAGTCAGAGGAGGCTTTGCTGCAATCTGACTCTGCGAAAGGACGGGTGATCTGGTCATCGGTCCGACACTCTGCGGCCACACTGTACCGAGGCTTGGAACATCTGAGATAATAGAAGGCGTGTCCTGCCCGGGTTGGGTGGGTAACAATCAGGTCGTTGCTCATGTCCTTGTGCGTTCAAATCAGTACCTGACCATAGACTTGGGCGACGTATTGCCACCATGACGAATGAGGAAGGCATGGGATCCAGGAGTGGGGCGCCTCTGACCTTGCCGTTGAGGAAACGGGATGGTCTTCAACTTGGACTAGCAAATCATCTAAGACTTCGAGTCGCGGCGGGGAACTTGAAGGGTATCGGTCTCCCATGGACCCTTCGCTTAACTAAGACGGCGGGGGACCTGCGCTAAACTGCAAAGGCACAAGAAATCTGGGGAACTTGAAGATCCGGGAGTATGTCTGTGCGCGAGTGGTCTCTACTCTTCTTGTAGAGGGGGGCGAGGTCACTTTTACCACCTTTCCGTCGTACTTATACCCAAGCAATGGGGAAGGGATGAGACGTTACACATCCTGGACCCTAGTAATGAATGCCGCCTTTAGCTGCGTATATTGTTGAACTCTGGGAGATTGGGTCACGGTGGGCGTGCGCCATGTGCAACCACATGAAATCCAAGAAGATCAATTCAGTCCATTTCCGTGGCGGTGGCGGAGTTAAATTAGTTGTGAATGGATAGCGTCAACGCCGAAGTACATGCCAAAGCCACGTAACTGAACCTGTTTGTTTACCCCCCTTATTACCCCCAACAAGAAAAAAAACTGGCTATGACAACAATCACCCCCGGGCCATATAGAAAGCACCCCGCACCCCCGCTTGTCTTTCTTTGCTGCTCTAAGGCTGGTGATTGGCTGCTCCTTTGACTACTACATTCACCGGTTCTTTAAAGACTGGACCCCACTCGATGCATCTGCGACTCAGAGGTGCAGTATAGACGAACGATCTACCCGCCATATCATCTTCAAATGTACCTGTTAGTGTAGCAGACTCGTACGGCATAAAACCACCCCTTCAGACCTCTTCAACTCTGTTAAAGGAGCAAACAAACTACTTTGCTACTCGGTGCCAGCCCTCGCCGCGGCTCCCGTGGTTTCCAAGTGCTCCCGATAAAGAGATTCAACCACAGCTAGTCCCTTTTGGAACGATCCTGGGTTACATAGTTGACCATACGGTCAAGTCCACCCTATCATTAACCTTATCTTGGATAGCCTTACGGTCTATTGTAATTACAGCGAAATCCAAAGCGATAGGCCTTTTTGAGAATAAGCTGTTTTGAATGTC
Organism: Lactarius hatsudake; assembly: GCA_024734325.1. Lineage (NCBI taxonomy): Eukaryota > Fungi > Basidiomycota > Agaricomycetes > Russulales > Russulaceae > Lactarius > Lactarius hatsudake. Next base: position 428,436 of record JANSJP010000010.1, on the reverse strand, counting down.
AGTTCAAGCACCAATCTCCGGCGACTCATGCTGAGGCTTTTCCAAGGGCTTTTCCCCACTTTCCCTCCGCCGCTCTGGATCTTGGATGTTCGCTCATGTATGCTCGAATGTCATAGGCCTGTTGCCTTGAATTTTTCTGTATCCCTTCCCGTGTTTGGTTTTCTTACAGGCCCCTACTATACTTATGTCACAATGGCTAGCCTACGTTTTGGCCTAAGTGTACAGCACCGGAATATAAATGTATATATATACTAATACCAATATAGACTCCGAGCCAGTCGTATATTACCGATGCCCGATGCCCTCAAGTGGACTAGTCGTCTGAAGCTGAATCACCCCGCTGCGTCCTGAGTCATTTTCTGTTACAGATTTACAAGCGGTACTAGTACATGAGGAGATTATGTGAGTCTTCAGGAAGGACCATTGGGGCTAATTTCTCAACGTTGATTGATCATTTGCTCAAAGAATCGAGACTGCCAGTGTCGTTCTCCATCAAGTCTTGGTGTATCACGTTACACGCAAAGCCTGAAAAACATCTCGGGCACTTCTTGGTGTCGCTTTGGTGCCTGAGGCATGAACAGCGTCGGAACAGGTACACCTGGGTCCGCAGATATGAAATACATTTCCCTCGCGACGTGTCAAAACTTACGTGGCCCAGGGGATCGCAAAAGATAGACAGAGCAGGCGTCGTTAGAGAGTGGACGAGCACATGGTGCATTCTGATAAGCCATTATCCAGTATGAGGGTCCAGTTCAACCAAAAAGAGATTAATTCGACGTGCTGTCCAGCCGACGTGTGAAAACACAAGGATGGGGTCATACATGTACAAGGACACCACAACGTCGGCACTACAATGGGGCGCATTCGCGATGCAACCATGCTCTGGCCCTCGCATCGCCTTCCAGTAAGGGGGACACCTTCTCCCATACCTCCTTATGATACGCATCTACCCAACCGCGCTCATCGGCGGAAAGAAGCAGCACATCAATAAGGTTACGCCCCATGGGCACCTTTACGAGTCCGCGTCAGTGTGGCGCCGAAAGACGGGCAGGAGGCGGCGAGAAAAACTTCACCATCGTGACGTGCTCAAAGCCAAGGAAGCCCTTGTCACCAAAATTGTTCGGTGTCTGGGCTTCACAAACAATGACTATGTTCTCGATACGGATACCGTGTTCCCCATCGGCGTAGTTCTGTACCCTTTTGGTAAACCCGGGCCGTAAGACGGGGGAAGGGATAGGAAACCCGTACCATTCGAAACCGTCATACCCGGCTTCAATGGCGTGCTATTGTATGCTGCGCAACAAATATTCGGGACAGAAATAAGAGGTATCCTGGGCGACGCTCTCACCAATTCGGGTTCCGATTCCTTGCGGACCTGCAAATGTGAAAAAAGATCAGCGCAACCGGCCGTATGGTCAACCAGTTGCGAATACTACAGTACCTTCATGGACATTTAGGAAGTGGCCAACACCATGACCGATACCGTGCTTGTAATCTGGGCGGTTCAAGTTATCCTGTCGAGAAAGAAATTGCCAGATAACACACCAAGACCGTCCCGCCACAAGTACCTCCTCGCCCACGTGTCACTGAGTTCGTTCTGAGCAGGCAGTTCGCAACCAGTAAAATGCGTGGCTCACATAATGTACCCTACATACCAAGAGCCAGCTTCGTTAGCGTCTGGACCGTCCCATTCGGAACAAGTCACACACCGGAGGTCCCGTTAGGGAAAATGGCAGTGTCGATGGCGATGTGCCCCTGCAGCACGCGCGTAAAGGCACGGCGCTGCTCGTCTGTCGGGGTGGCCAAAATGTAGGGTACGAATTACGTCCGTGGTGCCATCCAAGTATTGCCCTAAAGTCGAACCATGAGTATGAGACATCGAGAGATCGCCAACACCGACAAACCGCCAGAGTCGCATAAGTATACTTGATCCTTTTGGATGATGGCGCAATCGTTTGGATCCGGTGAGTAGTGGATGATCGCTAGACCGCAGCTCTAGAGGGAAGATCAAGAGTTGTAAGGGCGGTTCACGCACCACCATTGGGACCGGTAGAAGATATAGTCGTGAACGACAAGCCCTTGAATAAAAGAAGCTCTCTATATGCGACCGCCAAGAGTGAGCATTTTACTGCCGGCGGGGGGTCAATACCCACGAGCGGAACTTCCTCCAGCTGGTCAGCACCTTGGCTCTCAGACAGCTTCACACCCTGGTTCAGTTGCTCCTCTAACCACGCAAAGTACCGGATGAGCGCCGAGCCATCTCTGATATGGCTCGCGCGGAAGCCCTCGGTCTCCGTTGCGTTCTTGATAGCCTTGAGGTCCGCAATCGGCGAGCGCGCGATATTGATGTAAGAAGTCCAATCGCTCTGGCGACTGCCACGTTCGTCTTGTTACCGATCAAAACTTTCTGTCCAGCCTGAGGTAGCGATGAATCTGTTAGTGCTGAGGAGTCTTTAAGAACGCACCTGGAGGTCGGCACCGAGCTCCTTGAGATAAGGGATAAATGTGTCGTATGGGCGCAGTTGAACCTCCTGCCCGAGCTGCGCCCGCACGTCCTGGCTGACTTGCTCCGGGTCGACGAACAGGATCGTATTGTCTGTGGTGACTACGGCGTAGCCAAAGAAGACAGTATTAAAGTCGATGTCAGCGCCGCGCAGGTGAACAGCCACGTGGCCTCGTCGGGCATCGCCACCACGAGCGCACGGGCATTCTGCTTCTCGAACTCCTGACGCACGCGGGCGAACTTGGTCGCGTGGTCTACGCCAACATACTTGACAAGTATCCTGAGCCCTGGCTTTGGATGTCAATTTCAAAGGGGAGTTGGTCCAGCATATCCCGCCTGGTCCGACATCACTATAGGACAATGAAATGGAGAGATATTCGTTACCCCGGGCTTCCTCTGGGAGGTGCCCAGTTCTGTACTATGCCCCGGCGTACTACTTACCCACCGCATCTGACTGCACGTGAGACGCTGCCTTACGATATTATTTTAAAATAACCTTCTCGGTTGACCGGTCTTGTACTAGCTACTGTCCCAGAATAAACATGGTCAAAAAAAAAAGAAAAAAGGAGAGATATTAACCGTACTGCTGGTGCGCGTCTTCAACATTCGACAGCGCCTTGAAGTATTGTGCGTATGTGTCCATATTTAACGCTCCCGGCCTCAGAGCCTCGACTAGTCGCGGTGCCTCCTCGTCGTAAGGGTGCTTGGGTGTAACATTTTCCATCGCTGTCTGGACCAATGGCAGTAGCTCGTATTCTGGGAGTTTCCTGGAATTCCGGGGACGGTCTGAAGGCCAGAGAGGTATCACTCTTTGTGGTGGTACTTGTCGACCGGTGCCAGTCCGTCGAATATACGTTTCGTTGTCGAGAAATTCGAAACGTTTATGATCCTCAAGTGAACCTGCAATAGCCCGTAACCTTCTAGAAACTGAAAAACGAGTCGATCGTTGACCATGGGAGAAATTAGTTCAAGTGCGGCGTCAAACTGTCCCTCGAACTTCGGGTTGAATATGATTTGTACCGTGCTCTCCGAACCAGGTCGGATGGTTGGGCTATCTCCTTCGAAAGTCGCTATGAAACTGCGGTGACTGATGAACGCTGACAAAACTGTTCCTGGCTTACCCAGAATCGTTCCCATCCAGTGATCTGATTTTCGCTTTGACAAACGTGACAACCTCGAATCCCTCTGCGAGGTTAATGGTGAGTGGAGATGACGGGGTTGCAAATGGCCCATTTCGGCGCTTGCGCTCGACGATGCCAAATTCACCCCGTCTTCACCCGAGACAGAGATACCGGTGCCGTCGCCGTCAGGAAGTTCCTCTTCTTCATCCGTGGAAAGGCTTGCGTGGTCATCCGCCCAGTCACGTACGGGATCGCTGATTGGTTCCTCGGCAACCCCGCGTAGTTTTCGCTCAATTACAAAGTTTGCTTTGCGTGTGCGGTCGTAGAAAGTCTGCTCAAGAACTGCCTCGTAGTTCCCCACTTGCTGGGGTGAAAGCTTGGGTGAAAGTGAGAGTTATTGTGCGTTGGCGCTTAGGCTTGATCCACTTGGAGTTGCCCACGAGCTGAGTGGAAAAAATGCTACGCATTGCCAGTGGGAATTTGAGGATTTCGTAGTCTCATTCAATTAACAGACGTGGACTCACTTCACTTGGCCACAGAACCATCCGACAAGCGCACCTTAACACCCTCCAAAGAAAGCCAATCCATCGGTTGAGGACTTGGTTTTTTTTTTTGTTTTGTTTTTTGAATCGTGTTTATTCAGGGGGGCAGTAGAACATATACAAAGCTGGTCCTCAACGGCCTCAACTCCCTAGAAGTAAACGTAATGAGTCATCACGTGCGCCGTGCGAAGAGTATATAGTACGGAAAAATAGTAACCGACTAGGGTCACCTCACAGAGGAAGACCAAGAACCGAAAGGGGAAGGAAAAACAGTGTGTCAAGTACATAAGATATGACAGAGGATTATTGCTGTTTTCATAACATCCGCCGATTTTGCACTATTACACACACAGGCGGGGTTGAAATGGGCATCTCGGTGATCATGCCGAATTTCTTTTCCGCAAAAAATAATCACGGTAATCAATAAATAAATTTATATATCCTACTTATCGGTTTTGGAAACCATTTGTAAAATTCGGTGCAGTGGGCACTTCAAGTGATGAGCAGGGCCGGGTTTAGTCGGGCTCGGGCTTGCTCAGCCCATCCCTGGCACTTAGAGCCCGAGCTCAGGCCGGGCGGGCTCATCTCAAAAAGGCTAGGTCATGGGAAAGCACCTTTGAGGTGTTGCTGTTGAGTGCGCGACCTCGGAATCACGCAGAGCGAAAAGTCAAAAGAAAAAAGTGGCATATTAAGAAACAAGCTACGCGTGCTAAGAGCCTAAGAGTGTAAGAGTAGGAGAAGTGGGAGATGGTGGCCATCGCCTTGCGTTGGCGTGGTCGTCATTGCCGCGTGGTTGTTGTAACCGCCGTCGTTGCCGCCATGCGTCATCGCGGTCACGGGCGTAGTCCCATCCTTGGAGTCCGTCGTGGTTTCGTGTTCGCTCCGTCCTCGGAGTCCGTCGTAGTCGCGATCGTGGTCGCTCCATCGTGGTTGCGGTCGTCATTGCCGCGTCGTTGTCGTCGCTGCCTCTCTACTGTCGCCGCAGGGGCCTAGCAGCGAAATTTTTGCGTGTCGAGGGAGACTCGTAGCCCGCGTTATGATGATATCGCCGCAGGTGGCATCGTGATAGGTGTTGCGCGCAGTGACGGGGTGGTGGACTCCCCCACGTGGTGAAGGGTAGAGACGGCGGCCATGGGCTTGCGTACAGCGAGGTGGAGGCAGTAGGGACTTGACTTGAGTCTTGCGCACCGTGACGGGGCGGTGAAGGGCGGAGGCGGAGGCATGGGCTTGCGCACGGTGAGGCAGAGGCGGTGAGGCTGATGAGGACCAAAGAGGAGTCAACGGTGTCGTGGAGGAACTGTGACAGTGAGATGACATCCACGACCAATATATTGTAGACGTACCTTCACTTGAATAGCAGTGAGCACGCGCGGCCGACCATTGTTGATTGCTGGTGGGAGAGAAATGTCTCCCGTCTGGGGGGTATGTGTTGCGGAACCTCTTGAGCGACCGCCGACCGGATACTGATCCCAGTGATATTATCGCTGATTTCTGAGTCACGCTGCCCCTGCAAGGACATCGATAAAGCCAACATCTTCATCATTGGAGTAATGGCGGACCATTGTTGAAAGGTTTGGAAGGGACGATGGATGGGCTGTGGGACGCTGACTCGCTAGTTGCACAATGCCGAACTAGCAACGCAGATAACTATTCAATAACCCCATTTTATCCAAGACACCTATTCGATAACCCCAATTATGTATGCTAGCCTAATTTCTTGATCTACTCAATATGAACCCCGCTCTTGAGTTTGGATGTCCGGCTGTGTGCGAGACAAAAAAATCGGCGGATGTTATGAAAACAGCAATAAGGTACGCGGGGGTCAGCGCAGTCGGGCGACTCACTGGGCAGCCGGAGCTGGGTCTAGTTTTGAGGTCGAGAGCATCTTCAACCCGGGTCAAACGGCACGGGAGGCACGTTCTCAGGTCGTGAGGCGGCGCCAGATGGTTGAGGACTTGTTGATGACAAGTTCTATGATAGACTCTGTCCCGTAAACGGAACGTCGGGCCGTACGCGTTCTAGGAGAATTCAAGACCAGACTCGTGGAAGACAGTGATCCCGGCGCCTTCGCTGCCTACAGGGGCAGAGCTACTGGGAAGGGTAGCTTGCCCCCGTAGCTCACGGGATACAACAAACTCTCTGTCGCTCTGCCGAGTTTCATCATTGAACACAATCTCCAAGGACGCGCGGAATGTGCCAGCATGTGGCGCCTGAAAGGACACGTTGATTTTGCGCGGCTTGCCCTTCTGGACTACCGACGTCTCCCCGGGTATAGACACAGTAAAACTGCCAAGAAGGATATGAGAATCTCAAATCGAGTCATCGAATAACCCGCACCATGAAGCTGGGGTCTGTGGGGCGTACGAGTCTCACGATGGGAAAAGAAAGACTAGACAACACTTGAGTTTTCTCTATGATGATGGTCTGTTCGACTGGAGAAAAGGATGGCTGGCCCGCCCTTTCTGTTTCTTTGACAACGAAGTCGAGGCTATTTTCGTGAGACACCGTGACGCGCGCCAGTGGTCAGGGGATCATATAGGGTTTTGTATGCCGATGGCTGGTGAAGATGCGCTCGGAAGCGACATAGGCTGAGGATGTTGGAGATTCGTTGGCAGGGGAGGTTGGTGAGTCGTGACTGAGTTGGTGGTCCCATTGGCGGCAACGTTCCGAAGATGTTTCTTCCTGCTGCGATGTTGTCCGAGCAAGCTAGCTGGAAAGGAACACCCGCAGGGCTCGTACCGCGAAATGTCGTGGCGATTGGTACAAGGACCATCCGTACAAGTTCCCCCAGCTAGTGCAGTCGGGCAATAGGCTACCATGGTAACTGGAAGAACGAGTGGCGAGGTGCGCGTGTTTTTGGCACCGCCGCTGAATGGTGCCACAAGGCGCTAAACAAAAAGTTATTGAATGCGATTGTGATCGTGAGGACTAGGCAGGCCCGTAGAGCACCAGTACTGCACCGTAACTTACTAGTATAACCAAATGACTCGAAATTATGATAACGACGAGCCACAGAATTCTGCGGAAGGCCACTAGTCTCAGTTGCCTTATCACGTCTTGCAGCGTGTCCCGAATCTTACAGTAAAAAAAATTGACCATACAACTCTTAAACACGATTTACCCTCCTCGAGAGGTCGAGTTCGGTCGGCAGAACTGAAGAGACTTGGAAGTACCAAGTGTGTCAATTGACTTACTATGAATCCGAATCAATTCGCGATCGGATCTGACTGTAAGCCTGTCGTGGTGAGGACGGGCGACACTAACGGGATCGGACAGGGACGGAACGTGAACCGGAGGTATCTATTAGTTCAGATGGTCTATGGGAGCGCTTTAGGAGAGATCAAATAAGAGAAGTGGGGAAAGAGAAGAGTATCCGAGAAGAAGAGATGCCGCGACCGAGGGCTCGAGGTCGCGCATATATATACAGGGATCCTATGGATTCCATCGTGAAACCGTTTCAGACGGTCTAGAAATGTATTATGGGAAAGGCACCCGAAGGGATGAGCAAGGGGATGAGCGTCCTTCGTAGGGAGCTCTTCCCCTATTCATTTTTTTTTTTTTTTTTTTTTTTTGGAAAGCGCTCTGTTCCTGTACTAAATATTACCTAAAATATCTAGCAACCCGAGAACAGACGTTAGACGAGAGGAAGTTGTAGGTACCAGCCCTGTCTAACACGCTGAGCCGGACCGAGGTCCGAGTAGTGAGGCAAAATACGAATTTGGGTACACCCCTGGTGTTGGGGTAGTGTGGGACTCATTGCGCATCTCCTGCGATGGGCCGGGCCTGATGCGCTATACTACCCACTAAAACCTCACGGTTGTGGATCCAGTTATACAGCGGATCGGAGAATTTTCTTAATACGTTTCCCCAGGTCGCCTCCACGAGCTGGCCGGGCGGTCTCGTCGCATTTTAACTTTGCTCGCTATTATTTTGTCCTCTGTTAGTCTCTTGTTGACTACGTTTAGCCGGCGCTTTTGATCTCGTGTGGGCTGTGCGTCGTTTCCTGAATCACCCTTTCGCATCTCAAGACCTGTGCCGCTTCCGACGCTAGAATTTGTAGGAGCCTGCCAGTGCTGGCACCCTTATTCTCGTCCTTTTTTCGTCGTGCTCGCCATTGTTTAGCGGTGCGTTTCCTTGTTGCGCCGAGATCGGCGGGGTATAAGGACAAGCAGCCTACTCCCAGGATCAAGCCCAGGTTCATTGGCGGCCACTTTTCGGGGTCATATGGCCACAGGTCCTTGGCCATTTCCCGTATGGGATCGACCGAGCAGGTTCGGCAGTACAAGGTATGTGGGTCATCGATTCTGTGCTGTGCGTGATTCTTGAACAGGGATTTCGTACTCTCGGCATGGTGGTGCGTTTACACATGCTTTTCCAGCTCGTTTCGTCCGTTTCTCATTCCCCATGTACTAGTAGGTGCTGCCCGCAGCTCATGATAGCCTGGTGTTGTTGTGGTGAGTAGTAGACATCGACCCGAGGGGGAGCGTAGATAGAAATATTAAGGATGAGAGACACACGGAAGCACAGACGATGCGGACGCTTTAACGTGAGAGTAGATTCATAGGTGGGATATTCATTGTCCGTAATCAACGACGTATGTTAGTCAACCATAGATTATATGCGTGATTGTAATTGAATAGTAATAAGTAGAGAGTTATTCCGGGTCCAGAAGACCCATGGATGATACCATCCACTCGGACGCTCTGGTGGTGGCTCAAGCGCCGGTGGTTTTGAAGCTCGCCTGGCCTTGCTGCTGTGTCCTTGACTGGTCTGGATGGTACTCTTTTTCGGGCAGAGTAGTGGTGACGACGGCCTTGGCATGGCTCAAGAAGGGGGGGTCAGGTTGTTGTCGTCGTTGTTCTAAATCGCCTGGGTCAGCCGGCGTCGTACGGTTGGTCGAGGTGGCGGGAAACGCGGGAGAATCAGAGCTAATAATAGGGGGAGCCTGAGGATGGGCGTGGCGAGTGGAGGTCGATGGGAACGGTGACGGGTAGGAGTGGGAGGTCGATAACTCAGGATGGGACGCGAGCGATAAGCCGGGGAGTGGAGGTGGCAACACCGTATGGACGAGCGGTGGGGGTGGGGGGGTGACTGGGTGACGAGTCAGATGGTAGCGACAAATGGGCAAGGGTAGGCATAGGAGGTGGGCGCAGGTGTGCAGGTAATAGGTCGGTCGGCCGTAGCGAATGGGTGGGCAGAGGCATGTGAGACTGGGACAACGGTTTAGGCGATATGTCGGACAGCGGCAGAAAGCGGGCAGGCAGAGGCGTAGACGGTGAGGGTGCAGGCAATAAGTTGGGCAGCGAAGGCGAACGGATGGGACGGAGGCACGAGAGGCGAGGACAAAGTCCTTTGCGATGAGAACACGTGGGGCGAGTTGGACGACGCGATGATTGGGCAGGTGGGGGTCTAGGAGGAAGGGATAAAGACGCTGGAAACAGGTCATGTGTCGACGTGGTATGCAGGTGGCAGGGTCGATGGTGGGTTTGTAGGTGATAGATCGGACAGCATACCGGTGAGGGCCAACGACATATGTTAGTCAACCATAGTGCATGTGTTATCCTGAAATGACCGTCCCCGGTCAAACCTCTTTCTTTTGGCTCTTGGCTGTGTGGCCAGCAGTTGTGTGTTGAAAGCAACCTCATCTGACGGTGCCGGTGGGGTTTGGGATGCCAATGACAGATGTGAGGTTGGTCGTGCGAACGAAGTGCTAGTGGTGAGAGGAGCATCGAGATTGACGGACGTCCATGGTATGGCTTAAGATGGGTGTGTCAGGGTGTTGTCGTCGTCGTTCTGATTCGGCTGAGTCGGCTGGCGTCGTATCAGTTGGTCAAGGTGGTGGGAATGCGTAGATGCAAAGCCGATGGGTAAGGTGGAAGGAGCCTGAAGAAGACGTGGCGAGCGGAGGGTCGATGGGACGGTGAAGGGTGAGGGTGGGGGGAAGACGTCAGCATGAAGTTGATGGCATGAGATGGGACACGAGCGATAGGGTGGAGGTGACAAGACAGTATGGACGAGCGATGAGTGTGAGGGGGGTGACACAGATGGCGAGTCAGATGATAGGCAGGAGGTGGATGGGCGGGCAAAGGTATGGGAGGCGGGGGCAATGGTTTAGGCATCACATTGGGCAGCAGCAGAAAGCGGGCAGGCAGAGGCGTGGGTGGTGAAGACGTGGATGGTGCGGGCGCAGGCAACGAGTTGGGTAGCAGAGGTGAGCAGGCGGGCGGAGGGGCGAGGGGCGAGGGCAAGGTAATTTGGCGGTGAGAGTATGTGGGACGAGTCGTACGGCGTTGACGATTGGACAGGTGGAGTTCGAGGAGTTGGGGATAAGGACGCAGGTAATAAGTCAGGTGGCAACGTGCCAGTAGTACGGGCAGGTAGCGGGAACGATGGTGAAGGCGTAGGCGAGTCGGGCAGCATACCGACGAGGACCAGCATCAATGTCAACTCAATGTGGTTGTAGATTTCTCTCACCGGGGTCATTAAGTCGTTGGGACCGTGGGGGAGGTGGCCAGGCAGCGGAGTGCAGGCGGACATCCGCAACAGGTGCAGGAGATGACTGGGGTGGCTCGGAATGGGGACAGTCGGGGGGTCGATAGTCCTGGTTGACCAGCAGTGTGTTGGTACTTGAGGGCTGGCGGTGGCCTGCGTCGTGTTTGCTCAGGACTGGGGGTACTTGCGAGGACTACGCTTGCCACCTCGAAGACGACCGTAAAGTCAAATGGCTATTCCACTGGTGATAAGGGCATTTGGTCTCAGGAGGGGGAAAAACGAACACTGGTCGTTGGGGTCGTTGGGGTAGTATCGACGCTCCAAAATATGGCACCGTAGTCGGATTTTGGTTTCTGTCAGCCGTGCACTACAGGATGGGGTCAAATTACTCACGGATGATCCGCCTTGGAGAAGCGTGCACTGGGGCCCGTTGTTATCGTTGGGTAGGTGTGAGGCGACTCTGTGGGGGTTGGAGGTACTTGTGTGGCGTGGGCTGTGTTTTATTGAAACTACGTGGATGTGCGCTGTTCTGAATAGGCGGACGGAGACAACGCTCAGAAGGCTCAGCCACGTGTATCGTCTCGGGGACTTTTTCCAGATGTTTTCTCTTCAACCTTTCTGTGCCGCTGGGTGCATGTTCTACTGGAGATTGATCGTGATGGGGAACTAGTGGGGGGTATAGCAGACTATGTGCTACAGTACAGGTATTAATTTTTACATAGGTCTTTTACTAGTCGCTACAGGTTTTGTTGCTACACTTTCACAGGTAATACACGCTCGTCGTTATGTTTTGTGGTTCATGGTTCATGGTTCACTGGTTCTGCGGTGAGGGCCACTGGTGTGCGGAGGGTGGAGATAGGGCTACTGCCATTGCAGCGGATTCCAGTCTCTCTCCCCATCCTTGCCCCGGCTTAGCCGTGGGAAAATCCGAACATGGTGGTGGTTGCGGTTCAAGGAGCCCCCTGTCGTACTCTCTTCCCCTATTCAATAGACCCGGCGTAGTCTTTACATGTTAGGTAAGCTACTTCACGTGCAGTCATAATCTCGGAATAGTCCGAAAGCTCGATCTCAATCTTACTCAGCCGGTTAGTGCCGACTGGTATCCCCTACAGACGTGGTGTCCAAAACGGGTAAGGCAATGTACTTACACCCCTCCCCGGTATGAAAAGAAAAAGGAGATACGAGTATGTGAAGCATGTATGTTAAGCATTAAAAACGGGGGGGTTAACGTCGCTACGGCACGGGTGCATCAAAACCCTGTGGGAAAAAGCTACCGGCCGGCGGTGCGAAAATATCATACAGCAAGAGTATGGGAATCCGCGCTCGCCGGCCTTGAGGTATCTTGGGTACGTGTTAGCCACGCGTCTAGTGCTTCGCAGTCTTCTAGCTCGCTTGCGGGGAGCCACTTGTCGTCTTCCGGGCCTTCTCCTTGCCACCTTACGCGATATTGCGTCTTCTTGTTTCGTCGGCGTTCGTCGACGATCTTGTCAATGAAAAATTCTTCTTCGCCGTTGATGGTGACCGGGTTCGGTGGTATGAGGGCTCGGGTGGGGAACATGGCGTCGTCATTTTCCTTGAAGGCTTTGAGCTCGGAGGTGTGAAACACGGGGAAGGCATGTGGGGTGTTAGGCATGTCAAGCGTTACCGTCGAATGTTCCTCGTCGGTGGCTGTTATGGTGTACGGCCCATCATAGCGCGGCATGAACTTAGCTGCGCGCTGCGTGTCTGTTGATTTGTATTCTTTCCGTCGGTGTGCGGTTGAAAGCACAACCCTGTCCCCAACGCGGAAGGGGAATCCCAGCCGCCTGTGTTGGTTGGCTTGGTATGCCTGTGTGATTTTTTGCACTCGTTAAGTTGTCTTTCGCGTCTTGAACTATTGGCAGCATGCGTTCTAATCGCACATCTTGCCATGTTTTCTATTTCATCTGTGGACTGCGTCGGCGTTACCATAGGGGGTAGTATGCGTGCAGACTTCCCGAACCGAAGTTGGAACGGCGTGTAAACCTGTGGACCCGTTAATCGTGTTCATTAGGTCGAACGCACTTTTTGGCAGTGCACGGTGCCCATCCTTTCTGGTCCCGTTTGAACGGCGAATCGAATGCACTGTATGATTGTCTTGTTCGTGCGTTCGCTGGCTCCGTCTGTTTCGGGGTGGTAACTGGAGGACATCTTCAGTTTTACCCCGGTCAGCGAGTGCAAGGTCTTCCAGAATCGGGAGACGAAGAGCTTATCTTGGTCTGATATTATTTCCAGTGGTAATCTGTTCTCGCAGTACCATCTTTCAAAGAAGATGTGTGCCAGTTGTTCTGCCGTGAGTGAGGTTGTCGTTGGTATCAGTCGGATGTCTGATCCGAGACGATCGGTGAACGTTAGGATGCAGTCAAAACCGTCGTCGGTTGGTAAAGGTCCAACGAAATCAATTGCAACAGAGTCGCACCATCGGTCTGGTACTGGTAAGGGGTGTAGTGGCCCCAATGGTTTGGTCGTTTTCGATTTGTTACGTTGACACTCGGCGCACGAGGGGATGTAACATTCTCGAGGTCACGCCTCATGTTTGGCCAGTAGAATGCGTCGCGTAGTGCGCCGTAAGTCTTTGGGGCGCCGAAATGTCCGAGTCGGTCGTGCGCCAACCGGAACAGTGTTTCGCGGATGTGTTTGATATCCGGGACGATTAGCCTGTTGTCGACAAACCAGTAGCCGTTCTCGTTCTTTATGTTGGGCATACCTGGTGCTGCTCCTCGCAGTTTTGCCGTAAATGGATCATTTTCATACCCTTTTTTGATTTCATCAAGTATCGTGTCCTCCATTTCGAACCGGGAGCAGATTCGTTTTCCTTGTTTTTTGGATAGGATGGATGCGACGGTGACGACGCTTGGGTCCGGTAGTCGAGAAAGAGCGTCCGCCGCACTGTTTTGTTCTCCCAGTAGGTAGTGAATGGTCGCGTCATACTGTGACATTTGTTCCATCCACCGCGCTTGTCGTCTGGATAGGTCCTTCTGTGTGTTGAAATGTTCCAACATTTTGTGGTCCGTCCATACTTCGAAGTGGTAGCCGAGTAGGTCAGTGCGCCACTTCGCGAGGGCTCTGACAATGGCCAGGAGTTCTTTTTCATGCACTGGGTAGTTCAGCTCCGCCCCTTTAAATGAGCATGAGTCGTACACCACGGGTCGGGCTTGGTCGTATGAAGGTCCGAACGACAGTATGGCCCCTGACCCGTAGTCGCTTGCATCCGTTGTGGACGAAGATCTTATAGTCCGGCATCAGGGAGGGGTCGATAGTTGTTAGGCATTCTGTGGAGGTGACCAGGCGTTTGATTGTTTCGAAAGCCGCCTGATGTTTGGCCGTCCAGCCCGGGAAAGCTTTGTCGTACTCCTTCCTTGTTAGTTCATCGAGTACGGCCGTGTATTGAGCAAGCTTCGGGATGAAGGCTGCCAGGTAACGGACGAGCCCGAGGAAACTTCGCACGTCCCTAGAATTCGCTGGTGTTGGCCAGTTTATTATCCGGTCCGCTTTGCCTTCATCTGCTTCGATGCCCTTTGCCGATATGCGGTGTCCGAGGAAGCGGATTTCCGTCCAGAAGAGCTTTGTCTTCTTGGGGTTGCAGTATAGCTTGTGTGCTTTTAGTGCGTTTAGTATTGTCCTGACGTTCTCTGTATGTTCTTCCACTGTTTTGGACCAAATCGCGATGTCGTCTATGTAAGCGTGACATATGCGGCCGATGTACGGCCGTAGTGCTGCGGTAACACGCCTTTGGTGTATCGCCGGTGCGTTCTTTATGCCCATCGGCATTACTGTCCACTCGTATAGCCCCCATGGGGTGTTTACCGCTGTTAGGCTGATGTCATCGGGGTGCATTCTAGTCTGGAAGAAGCTGTTCGTCATATCTATCTGCGCAAATATCTTTCCGCTTCCGAGGTCAGATAGGATTTCGGAGACGCGCGGTAGTGGGAAGCTATCGGTAATCGTGTTCGAGTTCAGTTGTCGGTAGTCGTTCACCCATCGCGGGAGTACGGTTGGGTCTGCTTTTGGGATGATAAACGCTCCCGATCCTGTGGGAGCATTCGATGGTCGTATTCTTCCGGCTTCGAGGTGTTGTTGCAACAACGTGTGCCACGCTTCTTTCCATTTGCGCGGGCAGGGGTAGTTTCGAGTCTTTAGGGCGTGGTCCGGGCTCTTCAACTGTATTCTTGCCACTGGCTGTTGTGGTAGCTCTGTGGTGTGTGGTAGCGGTATGAAGACTTCTGCAAACTCCTCTCAGAGTTTCGTTTCTTTGCCGCTCAATAATTCTTCGAATGCTAATGTTTCCACGCGTTCGCGGATTGCGCCGAGAACGTCTGGTGTGCACGTGAGGGTGGGTACCGGCTTCGCTTTCTGTTCGTGCCGCAGTATGTTTATCTGTTTTCCTTTCACAGTCACATTACATTCACGGGACGCGTAGTTACAAGTGATTCTATTCGTTACAAGAAAGGGGAGTCCGAGGATGATCGGCATGCTTAAGCCTGGGGCGATGACCGCATGTATCGGCTTTGATCGAAACGCGCCGTCGGGTGATGATGGGCAGATTTCGACGTAGTGTGTGATCTCGTGCGGTGTGCTGGTTTGTTTTATCGCGACGTTTATGCGTTCTGGTGTTCGTAGCGGCTTCGGCTGCAGTTTTAGTTTGTTCATGATTGCTGGTTGAATCAGGACCATGTGAGCGCCGCTGTCTATGAGCGCGGTCACGGGAACAGCATCTGTGGCAGTTTTCAGTTGACATTTCCATAAGAAGTGTTCGCACTTTAGCGGTGGTGGACTCACGGCCGAGAGACTGTGTTCCGACGCGTCCGAGAAACTGTTTTCGGTAGTGGAGACCAGCGTCCCCGGGAACATCGCCGCTACTAGGTCTTGCGGCGGGGCAGTTTTGGACTCGTTGGATGTGTCGGCTTCTATGATCGCTGCAACCGGTGTGTTGCGCGCCGATGTCCCCTTCGCTGCTTTAGCTCGTAGGGCGTCTTGCATAGTCAGGGTTTTATAGTCCTTCCCCGCAAGAACGACGTTACACTTGTCTGAACGGTGTCCGGCGTAAAACTTCCGGCATTTGTAACATCCGTCGTGCTCTTGTAGGAGACGACGCTCGTCGTTGGTGAGCCAAGGGGGGTACGGGTTGACTGAGTTGGGTATCGCGGTTTTGGATGACGTTCCGGTGGGTGCCCCCGCTGGGGGTGTGTATCCGTTGCCATTTCGACCAGAGCGTGTGGGGTCGTACAGCCGTTTGATGCTCCGTACGCGTTCATCTATCTGTTCGTTTACTTGCTTTCGCTGGTTTTGTCGCTTGCTATCGATATCCCGGACCTTCTGGATCCAAGGCAGGAGGTTTTCGATGGCGTTTGCGTCGATCTCGATCGCGAGGTCTCGCAGTTCCTCGTCCATATTGACTTCTAACTGGGTGCGAAGGCGTTCGTCGGTCAGATGGGAGGTGGTACCACGGAGACCGACATTGAGAGTTCGGACTCTTGCGACCCAGGCCGCGAAGCTCTCCTTGCCGGGGTTGAGGCGAGAGCTCATTACCAGTGTCTTTAACGTGTTTTCCCAGTTCTTTGGAAGAAACTGGGCCCAGAATTCCTTCATGAACTCCTCAAAAGTCATGGCGACTAGCGTGGTTCATTCGCAAGAGATCCAGTCATTGATAAGCGGGTTTTCGAAGCTTCCGATGATTTTGGTCACTTTCTGGTTTTCTTCTACGCCGCCTTTCACGTTTAGGAAGAAGTTTTCGCTATGGTTTTCAAATTCCCTGACAGCGTCTGGTGTGACTTCGCCCCTTGACATGATTGGCGGTCGGGATAGGACGGGGTGGGAAACGGTGGCTTTTTGTTCTGTCATTATATCGCAGGGTGCGTATATTGGTATGTCAAAGAAAGAAGAGTCGTCGGAGGACTCGGATGTGTCGTTATTATCTGACGCGGTAGTGTGGGTCGGTTCGTTATCAATCTGTTCGGCAGGGGGGGAATCGGGTACAGTCAGATCAGTGTCGCGACGATTGGGACTGGTGTTATCAGATCTCTGTTGTTCAGGTGTAGCGGGAAGGGAAGGGGAAGGTGAGAGATTCTGCCTCCGTTTGGATTGGCGAGTTGCCAGTTTGAGAACAGTGGTGGGTACGAGAGGATAGGCGGTACGGTAGATACCAATCGGGAAGACGTTCAAAAAAAGTGTAAGCCTGTCGTGGTGAGGACGGGCGACACTAACGGGATCGGACAGGGACGGAACATGAACCAGAGGTATCTATTAGTTCAGATGGTCTATGGGAGCGCTTTAGGAGAGATCAAATAAGAGAAGTGGGGAAAGAGAAGAGTATCCGAGAAGAAGAGATGCCGCGACCGAGGGCTCGAGGTCACGCATATATATACAGGGATCCTATGGATTCCATCGTGAAACCGTTTCAGACGGCGTGTCCAAAACGGGTAAGGCAATGTACTTACACTGACCTGGAAGTAGCCATCGGTGGTATCCGATTGCTTTATTTGGTAAACACAGATAAGTGTATCAGATAAGATCACATATACAGTGCCTAAAGTGAGGCAAGAACATAGTAGGGGGCCAATGTGGGAAATGAAGGGACGGGATGAGAGTATAGAGACGACGAGGAGTGAACAATGCGTGGAGGAACAACTTGAAGGGGACGAGGCAGGGACAAAAAATAAGTAAAGAGTTCTTCTTGGAGTTCTTATCTTACAGTACTGTAATAGGTAAACAAAGTGTGTCACGGTCATGGTGGATCGGACAACAAACTACAGTACTGCCAGTGCGAAGGCAACGACGACGGTCACGGTGTCCCCTAGACCGTGACTAACTTACTATCCTGCCAGCATGGGGATCCCGGCGATGGCCGGGAGTGCTCTCCGGGTCTCGCGGTGGCGCATCACTGAACGACACGGATTCCTCCCGAGGACCTTGAACCGTAACCACCATGTGGTGAAGGTGTTCCCACGCTCTGCGTGGGCAAGGATGGGTTGCAAAAACATAACACACAATCACCTGCACCCACGGAGAGACACCACCGACCCCCCTTAAGGAAGAGAGGAAAAACCCCTTCGCCCAGAAAAGAGAAAAGAAAACTAAGAGAGAAAAGCCCAATAACAACACCACGCTCAAACAACTGACACACGTCATGACGCACAACATACATTAAAACCCACATACCACCCAAATCACCCATGTAAATACAAAACAACCACCCTAGCACTCCAAGTA
Source organism: Lactarius hatsudake (assembly GCA_024734325.1). NCBI lineage: Eukaryota > Fungi > Basidiomycota > Agaricomycetes > Russulales > Russulaceae > Lactarius > Lactarius hatsudake. The sequence goes on along the minus strand of JANSJP010000010.1, from coordinate 410,551 downwards.
CATATATCATAGAACACACAGTACACCAAAACCACACCAGAGACCGCTACAACAAAATAAAAAAAAATAAAAAAACGGAAGACAAAGAAAGACAAAGAAAGAAATGAGACCAACACCGAAACCCAGTGTAATAGACTGAAAACTAGGAAAACACATAGTAAGACGGCCTAAAGCACAGAAAGCGTGAAACCCGTCCCCCTCGCCCCAAAAAAAAACAAAAAAAAAAACAAAAAAAAACAAAAAAAAAAACAAAAAACAGAAAAACAGAAAAACAGAAAACAAAAAAAGAAAAGAGCAAAGGAAACGCAAGACCAGAGGAATAGAACAAAACCCGACGACCCGAAGACCAGCCCGGTAAATAAAAATTGAGAATAAAACTAAAACACCAAAAAAAAAAGGGGGGGAAGAGAAAGGACACGTCAGACGTGCCAACACCAACTCCTTTGCCCAATCAGCCCTCCACACAGCCACAATCCAATGCCCAACGCAAACGCCTCCCTTGAGATGTTAGCCTCGTATGTCACCCCAGTCCAAACCCAACAAACCCAACTGGAAATACTGCTCGGGGAAAGTGAGAACGCCTCAGGGCAGAAAAGAAAACGCGCTGACGGAGAGACCCAAGTCCCCCAAGAGAAGGGAGCCCATATGCCCCAGAGGTACGAGAACACCATACAACCAAAACACAGAGACCAACTATCCACAGACAGCGAAACCCTCCAGATGCCACGCCACCCCCCAGAGCCCCTCTCCCAGCCTACAATCTACCGAGATTCAATAGAGAACAATCAGCCCCGCCACTCCCATCCCCGACAAATGAAGCTCTGAAGAGGAGGAAACTCCAAAGCCAAAGCCAAGAAGGACAGAGCGTCCAACAAACGGAACAAGAAGAAGGAATGGCGGTAGATGACAACCCCCCCTACCTCCCCGAACAAGCCAACACGCCAACTCCAGCCAACAAGAGACACTGGTACGACGATGACCCAGCCAACCAGACAGACGAAGTGCAGCGCAACAGTGGGAGCAACCCCAGCCTCAACCTGAGGAACAGCGAAGTAACTGTTGAAGTTGACGAACAAGAGAACGCAAAGACAATGGCCTGCCTCCTAGCAGCTACAGAAAGAGCCATCAACGAAGACCCCTCCAACACATCCAACCCCCCCATAGACAAGTATACCAAGGGACAGATGCCTGAGATTCACGACAGCAACTCGATGATGCTACTTGCCGGCCTAGATGGCACACAGATTCCAAGACTGGCTAGACATCCCCACAGGCAAAGTCCTAGCCCGCCCATTTGACACGGACGTCAACTACCAACCAAACCACAAGAACATCGCAAAACTGCTGCTAGCGGCGGCAAAGGAGATCACGGGAGCAACCACCGCCACAGTAGCCACGCCCATGAGAGACAGGAACGATGTGAGGGGGAGAGGACAACGTCACCCCATCACTTTCCTAATACACGAAATCTCCAAGAAAGACGCCGAAACCCTCTAGAAAGATGCATGTGGTCATCAAGGGACATCACCTTCCAGGTGTCCCCAGTCAATGTCAAATGCCCAGACTTCCTATTTACCCTAACCAGCTTCTCCACAAACAAGGATGACCATGTTCTAACCGGCCTCACCGAAAGGTGGAATGACCACGCGACCAACGCCACAATCCGATATCTAGCCAGCAGAGTACCAGACGAGGAAGAACAGCAAAAGCGACTAGACCAAATGTACGAATTCCTAGACTCAGCAATCGTACGTGTTACGAATCATCTTGGTCTCTTACTTTGCGCTTCCTGACTCCTGTACTTTTACGATATGTTCCCATGACCCGCGCTTCTCAGCTTCCATTCCGCACTTTGCGCCTTGGCGATATCTGAGGCACGCGTCGTCCCGCGGGATTCTCTTGTACCACTTATGACTATTCCCTTTGTTCTCGCTTTTGTACAATTACATCAGACTCGCGCCATATGTTTGCGCCGTGCAAAACATCCTGTATCAGTATATAAGTCACGCTCTACCTAGCTTGTACGGTAGACTTGACTTCTTGTGTAATACCACATCATCTTTGCCTCACGAATGATCTTCGACTCGCCTCTGCGCTTGAGTCTACGCTTTCGCTCGCCTTTGCGCTTGAGCCTTGTCTTTCCACTATTATCCTCAGTTCCAGGGAAACCGAGCGATACTTGTACATCCTCGAACTGAGTCCTAACAGACTCGCACTCTTCCGATCCCGATTGACTTAGCATAGCACACGTCGTGCTTAACGCCCCTGTGGTGGCGTTACATTAAGTCAAGTCTCTCACAGTGGCGAACCTTCATAGTCGCGCCAGATCCCAGTTTCAGGCAGAATACATCGACAGATACAGCGACGACGAGCTTTCCGATAAAATCAAAGGAGCCGTCGTTTGGAAGGAACACGAAGGAGTGGAAGGATACTTCCTCTTCCACCCTAACACCCAGAAGTACCGACAGGTTCACTATCTCGAAGAACTACGACAGTGGGCATATATTGATTACTCTGCAAAGAAAGGCCAGTGGTACACTATCAGCATAGTACCTCAGGCACTCGGAGTTGGACCCCTCACAACTCACACTACCTCTGGCATTGCCATCGACGATGATTCCCCATCACCTAGTGTCTCCGTACCCACGACAAACTTGTCCAACCCAACAACACATTTTCAAACTCACGTCATGTCTCAAACCCAGCAAGCTTCGGCTAGCACGACCCTTACCAGCGGCGGCGCTGCAGGGGGAGGAGCACCCAACCCACCCAGTGGTAGCGCACCAGTACCGTCTGGCAGTGGCGGTGGCGGTGGCAGTGGTGGTGGCGGTGGAGGTGGTGGTGGAGGTGGCGGCAGAGCCGCACCAGCAGGAGCCGCGCCAGTAGCGCCAGCCCCCGGAGGAAATGGACGATTGGGAGGAAACCCCCCCTCCCGAGTTCACCGGAATCAGAGACGAAAGCAAAGCTTTCTTACGCGCATTTCGACTCTACAAGGAGATGAATCCTACTGTCGACCAACTCTCGATTCCGGCATCACGGGCCATGACATTTTTATCATACATTCGAGGCCCACTAGTAAACGATTGGGTCGACGAACAGGCACAATGGTTAGAGGATCAGATAGCAGCGGGAGTCCTCCGACAAAACGAGGTTTTATGGACCACCGTCAGAGTCCGGTTCGTACAGGCCTACACCGACACATCCGAACAGACCAACGCACGCAAAGCGCTCCAAACCCTCACGATGAAGGGGGGAGATATCGACACTTACGTCACAACATTCCAAAACCTCGTCACCAAAGCTGGGTATAACCCTGACGAAGCCACAACATTAGAGTTGTTCCAAGACGGGCTACCAAACCAGTTAGTAGTCAACGCTGTCCGCTTCCAGCACCCTGTCAATTGGGAGCAGTGGAAGGCGGCCGCCCGATTGCAGCAGGCTGAATACCTTATTCTTAAGGACCGCCTTGGCAAAGGAAAACCCCAGCGGAAGAAGGGCGGCCAAAGCCGAGAGCAGTGGGTGCAAGCCCTCAAAGGAACACGCGACCCCAACGCCATGGATGTTGGACGCGCCAGAGCCTCCGTGGCCCTCACCGATACTGACAAAGCCCGCCTTCAGAAGGAGGGAAGATGTTTTAGATGCCAAGCGCAAGGACATATCTCGCGTAACTGTCCTCAAAAGGGCATGCGAGTGGCTGCCACTACATCTGCCATGGCGCCAACCCCCGTGTCCCCGCGATCACCAGCCACGGCTTCCACGAGTCCAGGTGTACCAGCTCCCACCGTCTCTTCTTTCGCCATACAATCTAGTCGCGTATTATCGAATGAAGAGCAGGCGGATCTACAGATCGCAGCGATGAAGGCACAAACCCAGGAAGTGCGAGACCTCATGGTGGAAAATTGTTTGGACGAGAGGATTTTCTCGACGCTTGAACCCGGCGGCCTGGGCTAGAGCATTAAACTTAAACGTGTACACTAGCAGATTTCGATCCATGCGAATCCCAGTTTTATTCAAATCTGCACACGCAACGGCCGAATGACAAGTCCTTGTGGACTCCGGAGCCACCGACAATTTTATATGCTCCTCACTGCTGAAACGACTCCAAATTGGAACATGGGACGTGACTCATCCCATCCGCATTTGGAATGTAGACGGCACCCATAATCAGGATGGTGCGATCACACAGTACACGGACCTTACCGTGCGAACAGGAAAGGAAGAAAGGACGCTTCACTTCTTGGTTACGAACCTGGGAAGGGACGAAGTGATCCTGGGATACCCTTGGTTTACGGCCTTTGAGCCCGCAATCAGGTGGGGAGACGCGACGCTAAACGAGGAGTTTCAGCCAGTCGTGGTCTCGAGCCTTCACTTGTCAGACGAAGCCACGCCCATGGAAGCTTCCATTCGGGCGTTGGAGACGTATGAACTCGACGAGGAAGCGTGGGAGCAGCTTATGGATGATGAGCGGGAACCCCAAATCGCGTTTTTACGCAAAACCACAACCGCTTCCGAACTGGCGCAGCAGGAAGCAGTGAAGAAGAGGGAGCGAACGTTCGAAGAAATGATCCCCGAGGAATACAGACGTCATCGTAAAATTTTCGACGAAGAAGCATCTCATCGCTTCCCTCCGTCTCGCCCCTGGGATCATGCCATAGACCTCCTTCCCAACGCCCCCGCCTCGCTCGACTGTAAAGTCTACCCACTCGCACAGAATGAACAGGAAGCTCTGACCACCTTCCTTAACGAACAACTGGCGAAGGGGTACATCCGCCCGTCCAAGTCACCATACGCATCCCCCTTCTTCTTTATCAAGAAAAAGGACGGCAAACTTCGCCCCGTGCAAGACTACAGACGACTGAACGAACTCACAGTTCGGAACCACTACCCACTCCCCCTGATCCCCGAACTCATCGATTGAATACGCAATGCGCGCCTCTATACGAAACTCGACGTTAAGTGGGGGTATAACAACGTACGAGTCAAACTAGGAGACGAGTGGAAAGCTGCCTTTAAGACCAATCAGGGGTTGTACGAGCCCCTCGTCATGTACTTCGGACTCACCAACTCCCCCTCCACGTTCCAAGCGATGATGGATGATACCTTCCGACCACTCACCCTGACAAACGAAGTGATCGTCTATATGGATGACATTTTAATCGCCACACCCCTCGACTACCCTCACCACCGCGCCGTAGTGCATGAAGTCCTCCGCTTGTGCGAAGAACACGACCTTTACATTAAACCCGAGAAGTGCGAATTCGAAGTGCTTGAGGTCGAATACTTGGGGTTAATCATAGGCCATGGTAATCTACGGATGGACCCCGTTAAAGTATGAGGCATCCGAGAATGGCCAGCCCCGAAGAACCTCCGCGAAGTACACGCCTTCCTCGGGTTCTGCAATTTTTATCGACGGTTCATCCGTGGTTTCTCCGCACTCGCACGACCTCTGCACGACCTCACCCGTAAAGACACCCCGTGGCACTGGGGGCAACGGGAACAAGACGCGTTCGACAATGTCAAATGCAGTATCGAACGCGAGCCTACACTTTTATTTCCCGACCTCACCAAGCCATTCGAATTAGAGGTTGATGCATCCAACGTCGCAATTGGAGCCGTGCTTAATCAGCTTGGCTCGGATCAAAAATTGCACCCCGTCGCGTTCCACTCCGAATCCTTCAGTCAAGCGGAACGCAACTACGACATCTATGACAGGGAACTACTAGCAGTCGTTAAGGCCCTACGAGCATGGCGCACGTATCTAGTCGGCTCCCCCCATAAGATTATTATCCACACCGACCACGCCAACCTTCAATACTGGAAGGAACCCAGAAAGATCAGCAGACGAGTCGCGCGCGAGTTCCTAGAACTCTCGGAGTACGATTTTCTCCTGAAACACGTCTCCGGAGTTAGAAACAGTCGCGTGGATGCCCTGTCGCGAAGAGCGGACTACGCAACGCATGAAGAGGACAACAATGACATTATTGTCCTCCCAGCAGACCGCTTTGTTCGAGCAACGGAAATGTCCATGCACGATATGGACATTTGGACCCAGATATCGCAGAATCTCGACGAGAAAGAGGTACTGCGATGGGTCGAACCCCACAACCTGCGAAAAGTGGGGGGATTGTGGTGGAAGAACGATGCATTAGTTGTCGTGGGCGACAACGACCTTAAGCGGGGGGTAATCACCTTTTTCCACGACACGCCCGCCATGGGACACCCAGGAATCGCAAACACTTACGAGTTACTACGACGCGACTACTGGTGGCCCAACATGCGCAAGGACGTGGAAGACTATGTCAAAGGATGTGCGACATGCCAGGCAAACAAGATTAACCCTCACCGTCAAAAACCACACCTATTCCCCATCACCACAGACCCGAACGCTGAACCATTTGAAGTTGTTGCTATGGACTTCATTACCAAACTCCCTCCATCAGACGGATACGACTCTATACTCACAATCACGGACCACAACTGCTCAAAGGCCTCAATCTTCATTCCGTGTAACGAATCGATCACCGCAGAAGGAGTAGCGCGACTTTACCTTCATCACGTATACCCACATTACGGCATACCCCAAAAGATTATCACGGACCGAGACCCCCGATTCACCTCCGCATTCATGACTAATCTCTGCAAGACCCTCGGAATTCGACAAAATATATCATCCGCCTACCACCCTCAAACCGATGGGCAGTCGGAACGGACGAACCAGTGGTTGGAACAGTACCTCCGGCACTGGAGCAATGTGCAGCAGGACAATTGGGCGGAAGCCTTACCAGTCGCCCAATTCGCGCATAACGCCTGGCCCAACACAACCACAAAGGAATCTCCCTTCTCGCTCATTATGGGATGGGAACCACGTACCGTGTGGATGCCAAAACCCACGTCGTCCCCATCTGTCGAACAGCGCCTAGAAGACATGGTCATTAGGCGACAGCACGCGCAAGATTGTATCAAACATGCGCAAGAACTAATGGCAAAAAGGGGCAAGACGCGCTTCATCCCCTATCGCGAAGGCGCAATGGTCTGGTTGGAGGGCACAAACCTCCAAACCTTTTACCCCACCGCAAAACTCGCTCCAAAGCGGCATGGCCCGTTCCGAGTGAAACGAGTTCTCTCAGACGTCTCATACGAACTGGAACTTCCGAGCACGTGGAAGATCCACCCCGTCTTCCACGCGAACCTCCTTACGCCATATAAGGAGACGGAACTACACAGCGCAAACTTCACACGCCCACCTCCAGATCTGATTGATGGAGAAGAAGAGTTTGAAGTGGAGCGCATCTTACAGTCCCGATCACATGGACGAGGGCGCAAACTTCAATTCCTCGTCCAATGGAAGGGCTTCCCAATAAGTGATAGCACATGGGAGCCTCTTGAGAATGTTCGACATGCGCCCGACCTTATCGCCGACTTCTATGGCCTAAATCCTACCGCCGAAGGGGCTGGACGAAAGATATAAAACACCCCTCATTTATACCGCCCTTACCCATCTTCCTCTACTCCTCTACCATGACAACCACTCCTGTTATTTCCACTGTCCAAACCCGCCGCCCCGTCGAGATTATCCTCGAAAATCTGACTGTACCTTCACAGGACTTGGGTGTCCCCTCCGAACCTGAGGGTCGCACGCCGTACTCCGTAATCCCTGACTCTCCCCCACTCCCTGTCCTGGCTCTTGCCACCAGCGCCCTCGCTAAGTTGATTGAGGAAGCCGAACCACCCGTCAGTCCTCCTGAACCCCCTGCACCGTCATCACCACCACCCATTGTCGTCCCCTTCTCCGTCGACACGCCAGTCACCGTCCACGTTCCCGCTACACCTACAAATCCACCTGAGCTCACCATCCCTCTCTCCCCTCCACCACTGCTGTCGCCTCCTGTGGTCCTCGCCGCTCATATCCCCATGCCACCGTTCCCCGCCGGGATGGATCATACATTCACGCCCATCCCTCAGACCCGTGTCGTCGAGCCCGACCCCGCCCTTGCCCTCCTAGATGATGAGGAGGACAAGGAAAATGAGGACCCCGGCATCCCCTTCTTCCGCAACGACCCCTCACTCCCCACGTTCTTCCCCCTCCTAGTCGGAGAGACGGGAACTATTAAACAGACCGCGCGATATATCTACTATCGCCACAATTACCAGGAGGTCGTTGGCACCATGGGCAAGGGCCACCCCTGCTACGCGTCGCAGGTGTTCCTGAATGAGGTGTACATGGGTCAGTTGGCGCAACACATTACAGACAATCAGTTAAACATGTTCCACCCCCACGACCCTCGTGCCATTGTATTGAACAAGGTTCTTGTCGAGCTGCACCAACCCTGTCTCCATGCCGATATCTCTCGTCTCCGCGAATGCCTCACGTGGCGAGACACCATTCGCACCCGTCAATCAGATATTCGGCGGTTAGAGACCGAGCTGACGCGCGATCAGTTTCACCTCGACATGGATTTCTTGTCCGTCCAGAAGCGTCTTCAGTACGCTCGGGCAATTCCCCTCATTGCGGATAAATACGCTGAGCTTCACGCGAAGCCAGTGCGTCCGCGCGGCTCGCCAGAGCCCATTCCCCTCACACCTTGTGACGCTGGACCTAGCGAGATGCCCCGCCTTCAGGGAGAAGGCGGTAGGCGTCGGCGTAAATGTTTCCAGTGTAAGTCGGAGGATCATCTAGTGGCGCAGTGTCCAGAGAGGCGGTCTCGAGAGCCATGTCAGTGGTGTGGGAGTCGAGCCCACCGCCTTGATGTCTGTCTTATACGACGCCTCTCCCCCATGACCCCCGCACACGTGGACCCGGACTCTCGCCCTCGGTGGTGCGGGGAAGTGCCTCAGGTATGATGCCACACACGAAGAGATAAAGTGTCCGATGTACGAGATGTGCTGGGACTGCGGTGAGAGGGGGCGTTTTATGTTTCTCCGCCGTCACACATGCCCTCGCACCCCATCCCCTGTACCTGCTAACATCCCCGCGGAGGAGGACTACGCATACACCAGCGACTAGTCGAAGTCGTGGCGACTTCGATTCTGGTGGGGGGGTAATGTTACGAATCATCTTGGTCTCTTACTTTGCGCTTCCTGACTCCTGTACTTTTACGATACGTTCCCATGACCCGCGCTTCTCAGCTTCCATTCCGCACTTTGCGCCTCGGCGATATCTGAGGCACGCGTCGTCCCGCGGGATTCTCTTGTACAACTTATGACTATTCCCTTTGTTCTCGCTTTTGTACAATTACATCAGACTCGCGCCATATGTTTGCGCCGTGCAAACATCCTGTATCAGTATATAAGTCACGCTCTACCTAGCTTGTACAGTAGACTTGACTTCTTGTGTAATACCACATCGTCTTTGCCTCACAAACGATCTTCAACTCGCCTCTGCGCTTGAGTCTACGCTTTCGCTCGCCTTTGCGCTTGAGCCTTGTCTTTCCACTATTATCCTCGGTTCCAGGGAAACCGAGCGATACTTGTACATCCTCGAACTGAGTCCTAACAGACTCGCGCTCTTCCGATCCCGATTGACTTAGCATAGCACACGTCGTGCTTAACGCCCCTGTGGTGGCGTTACAGTACGACACCTAGACGTGAGAAGCGGAGGGGGGAGAGAAGACCCACACTTCAACGTATACATGAACAGCGATGCGATCGAAGACGAAGAGTCCTGGCTGGAACTCAGACGATACCTCAGAAGCCGCATCTACAAAACATCCTACTGTGGGGAAGGGAAAGCGAAATCGGAAGACTTCAACTGTAGCCTCTGCCACAGGCGCGATCATCCTAGGGGACTATGCACCTTCCCACAAATCCCAGGCTGGAACGGAGGAGGCAGACTAATGAGAAGAACCATCTTCACTAACCCACGCGGCACCGGACAAGCCCAGACAAGCAGATGAAATGGAGCTCCCCGAACCACATTCCCCAGGAATGCCTAACTCATAGACGCCGCCAACAGGAATGAACCGCATAATGTGACACTTATACCCAGCCTGTTGACTAGAAGTACAATAAAAAAAACCACCCCTCCCCCCCCAAAAAAAAAAAAAAAAAAAAAAACCCACCTGTCTCACTACTGCCCTAGCATACGCTCTGTAAATAAAATCGATCTAGCCATAATTAGTAGATGCCAACGCAAAACCCCAAGCCCGACCCGACACCCTGACCGAAACACACACCTCCTCCACACCATTAATACATGATGAGCAACATGCTACCACAGACCATAAACAACACAACCGAGTCCACCAGTAGACGCCATACCGACACTCGAAGAGAACCAAACAACCATACCCAGACACGTCACACCAACGGTCCGAGAAATGCGCCTCGACGCACCACCAACCCCAACACCTCAGACCCACACATGAGTAAAACACCCGGTAAAAAGGGCTTGAGAAAAAGATCAAACATTAAAATAGGCTCACTCAACCTCAATGGATTACACGTAAACACAGAGAGCCAATTCACCTTCGAAAAATGGACTGAGATAAACGCAACAATGAAGAACGAACGAATCGCAATACTGGCTGTCCAAGAAACCCACCTAGACGAACTTAACACCTCAACTATCCACCGCACCCTCGGAAAAAGACTGCTGATCCTCAACTCTCAAACAGAAGAAAACCCCCGAACATCAGCCGGGGTAGCATTCGTATTCAATAAAGACTTAATAGACACAAACCAAATTAAACTGCACGAACTGATTAAAGGTAGAGCCATAGCGATCACACTCACATGGAAAAACAACAAAGAATCCACACTCATCAACATCTACGCCCCGAACAAGAGAAGCGACCACCAACCCTTCTGGAAAAAGTAGAAGAAGAATGGACCAATAACCACCTCTGTAAACCAGATTTCGTACTAGGGGATTTCAACCTAACGGAAGAACCAATCAACAGAACACCCCCCAAACACAACAACGCCGGAGCAATCGACGCCTTCAGAAACTTCAGACTAAACATGGGCATACTAGATCAATGGAGACACGCATTCCCCAAATCCAGAGAATACACATACCGTGCCACAACAAACAACATGCCAACAAAGTCCCGACTCGACCGAATCTATATAGCAAAGGACCAAGCAAAATTCACCTTCGAATGGAAGATCGCCCCTTCCTCAGTCCCTACGGACCACTGGCTAGTCACGGTCAAATACGCCCCGAATGGAGCCCCCTATATCGGAGACGGGAGATGGACCCTCCCCCTTAGGACCCTAAAAAACGAGAACTTCATGGAAAAGGTAGAAAAAAGAGGGATAAATGCACAAAAAGACATAGAACGCATCCACAAAAGACACACCGAAAGAACAGATACCGACAACCCTCAGACAATATGGGGAAAATTTAAAATAGACGCAACAGGCTGGGCGGCCCATGAAGCCAAAATTAAACACCACAGATGCAGAATGAAAATAAACTGACTCACAAAGGACCGAGAAGAAGTGACAAATAACCCTGACTTCGAAACAAGTGAAGAACTACAATGGCACGAAGCCATCCTAGCAAACGAAATCGAATACCTAGAAAAGGTCATCAGCCACGACCACAGAGAAAGAGTGAAAGCAAAAATCACCCTTCATGGAGAAAGAATTGGAGGAGTATGGTCCAACCTCAGTAAACCCAAAAAACCGAGAGACGCAATAATGTGCCTAAGAAAACCAAATACCTCCCCACACCAATACGAAGTGAGATCAGACAGAATGGCAGAACTGGCAAAACAATACCACGAATCGCTACAAAACAATGACCTAGATGCAAGACAAAACACGGAAACGGATCAAATAATAACAGAAATCTTAAGAGAAATACCGGAATCCCAAAAATTCCTGAACCCCGTCGACTTGGAACTTAACAGAGAAATCACCGAAAAATTCGTCAGTGAAGCACTAAGACAAGCAAAGAACGGGTCCGCCACTGGCCTAGACGGATGCCCTTACGAACTATGGAAAGAACTAAAAATTAGATTTGACAAAGCGGAAGAAGAAGATAGACCAGGCTTCGACATAATTAAAACACTTACATACGTATACCAAGACATACAAAACCACGGAATAGCACCGGGAACCTTCTTCGCAGATGGCTGGATGTGCCTGATATACAAAAAGAAAGACACAACATGGATTGAAAACTACAGACCGATAACGTTATTAAATACAGACTACAAACTACTCACCAAAGCGCTTTCCCTCCAGCTGATTGACTCGGTGAAAGAGATAATCCACCACGACCAAGCAGGCTTCATCCCTGGAAGATCAATCTTTGATCACATACGACTCACAAGAGTCATGACAAAATTTGCGGAAGTAACAGAAAAGAACGGAACCGTAATAGCCCTAGACCAAGAGAAAGCGTACGACAAATTGACGCACAGATACCTATGGAAAACCCTAGAAGCCTTCAACATGCCAAAACTATTCATACAAACAGTCAAATCACTATACATGGACGCGCACACATCTGTAATCATCAACGGAGAACGCAGCTCACCTTACCAAGTCACCAGAGGCGTCCGATAAGGAGACCCATTATCCTGCTTCCTCTTCGACATAGGCATAGAACCACTGGCCTGCCTAATCCGGAACACGAACACCATCAAAGGATACGACATCCCGGGCATAAATGAGAAATTAATAATAAACCTCTTCGCAGACAACACAGTACTCTACCTAAATGCCAACGACCAATTTGACGAAGCACTCAAACTACTAGACAAATGGTGTAGAGCCTCAGGAGCAAAATTCAATAAAGAAAAAACAGAAATAGTCCCAATAGGAACCCAGACGCACTGTAACGAAGTGATCCAACAACGGAAACTAAACCCGGAAGACCAACAAATAAAAGAAGATGTCCACATAGCCCAAGATGGTGAAGCAATATGCTCTCTAGGAGCGTGGATAGGGAATAACACAGTAGAAACAAGACCCTGGGAACCAATAATAGACCTAGTCCACAGCGACCTCGAACGCTGGAAATCCCTACACCCAACGTTAGACAGGAAACGCCTGATCGTACAAATAGTAGTTGGAGGATGCACCCAATTCCTAGCAAAAGCTCAGGGAATGCCAGAAACAATAAGAGAAGCGCTAACAAAAGAAATCAGAAGCTTCCTTTGGGAGGACGACCACCATGTACCACACCTCGGGCTAAACCACCTAGAAAAACCAAAAGAGTTAGGCGGCATAAAACTCCTGGACATCAAAGCCAGAAACAAAGCAATCGAACTAGTCTGGCTGAGAGACTACCTAAACATAACGCCGACACGCGCAACATGGGCTTTTGTTACAGATATCCTAATAAACAAAACTGCCCCGCCTAACTTAGGAGAACGCACAAGAAAAAATGCCTTCCTCCAAAAATGGAACATTCCGACAAGAGGGAAAAGAGCAGACAGACTAGGAGAGGACACACTACGCATGATCAAAACAGCCAAGAAATACAACGCGGCCTTCGCACCAATCAACCTGTCACGAGAACTTCGGGAACAACTACCGGCATGGCAACACCTAGGACTAGCGAAAACAATACCACAAAACCAACAATCCAGATGCCTAGCGAAAAAACCACGTGTCAACAAGAGTGAAGGACATGCTGAGGATAACCGACAGACTCCGAGGAACATACGAAAGAGGCCTACACCACCCGGTCTTCTCATGCCACTGCGACGACTGCACGACAGACAGAGAAAATGGTTGTGAAAACCCGCAACGCTGCGCAATAGAAGCCCAAAAAAGACTCGAGAAAATCACTCCTAAACTGAACCCCAGGAGAAGACCAAATCAAGACAGCCTAACAAAAACGAGACCTCGAGAACGGAGAACCCTACAAACACCAGAAGAGGAAAGCGACGAAGAGCAGGGAGCAACCTTCAACCCATCCGTAACAGAGAAAGCAAGCCTTGCAGACTGCTTCAGAATCTTCGTAAGCCCTAGCAAAGTGACGAACATACCAGCTGAAAGACAACCCCCACCAAGAGGGATAATCATACCCAATGAGAGAATCACGGTCTACACGGATGGATCCTGCCTGAACAACGGAAAAAAGAACGCCAGGTGCGGAAGCGGGATATGGTTCGAAGAAGGAAGTGAACACAACCAGGCGCTAAGAATCCCTGGCCAAACCCAATCAAACCAAATTGGCGAAATAGCGGCGGTAGCAGCAGCACTGGAGAAAGTACCGAACTATACCCCCCTAACAATAGTAACGGACTCGAGGTACGTCATAGACGGCCTAACCAAACACCTAAAAAAATGGGAAGACCAAGGATGGATAGGAATCAAAAACGGCCAATGGTTCAAAAGAACGGCGTACCTCCTAAGGAGACGAACAGCCACAACCAAATTTAAATGGGTCAAAGGCCACAGCGGAGACCTAGGTAATGAAAAAAGCCACCAATTAGCCAAGCAAGGAGCCAACAAAAACGAAATAGACGACATTCAAACAGATATCCCAGCCCACTTCGATCTACAGGGAGCGAAACTCTCCACAATCATCCAAGCGACAGCCTATAAAGGCATAAAAACTCAAAACGCACACGAAAGAAAGAAGATCAACAAACCTAAACCTAGAAAAAGTAAGACAGGACATAGCAGAACGAACAGGAACACTAGAAACCAACGAATCAATTTGGAATCAGATAAGAAAAACACCGATAAGACCAAAAATTCAACAATACCTCTACAAAACCCTCCACGGAACTCACAAAATGGGATGATACTGGCAAAACATCCAAAACTACGAAGACAGAGGCCTATGCCAGACATGTGGGGAAGATGAGTCAATGGAACATATCTTAACGTCCTGCGAACACCAAACGAGACTCACCATATGGAACAAAGTGAGGAAACTATGGCCGCATAACCCAGACACATGGCCAGAACCATCCCTAGGAACCATCATAGGATGCAACACCCTACATGTAGAAACTCTCCAGAAAGAAAGAACGGAGAATGGCCGAATGCAAATGATTAAACAATACGACCCAGGAGCAACGCGCCTGCTCAAAATCATTATCTCCGAATCAGCGTACCTGATCTGGACCCTAAGATGCGAACGAACCATCCGTGGCAAAACACACACGGAAAAGGAAGTAGAGAGCAAATGGCTCCAAGCAATCAATAGGAGACTCTCCGAAGACAAAACAACAGCAACTAAAGTGCTGAGAAAAAAATACTACATAAGTATCGTAAATAACACATGGAGTAGAGCATTGTTCAAGAGGCACCGCGACCTCCCAAGGAATTGGATGAATCGAAACATGGTTTTTTAGTGGGTAGTAAGCCCTGCGCTTGAGCCCCACACTACCCAGACACTGGGTGTGCGTCAATGCATTTTTCCCCGTTTTTCGAGCCTCCGAGGTTCGCATCAGCACGTTAGGTAGGATTGATAGGAAACCTAGTTACTATCCCTCGCTACCTAATATATCGCTCGTCCAAAAAAAAAAAAGACACGGATTCCTCCCAGTCGGTGCACAAGGCTATAACCTAAAAATCACGCGAAAACAAGCAAGAACTGTGGAACCCTGGACACTTGGTATAGAAATATATTTACATGTGAACGTTGTGAACCCCGGATGGGATGAGCAAGGGTGAGCGTCCACTCTACCCCTGTTCGATAAGGGCCGACGAGTAAACACATTGTGTAAGCTACTGCACGTGATCGGAAACGTCCGTATCTCGCGGGCGGACTCAGCCGGTTAGACCGACTGCCCTCTCTACACTTGGCCTTCCTTTGATACAGACAATGGAATCTGGTGCGACCTGGTATGTTGTTATCTGGCCTAGTTGCCACGTTGACACTCGGCACCATAGTAATACCACTGGCATCTTCATGTCAGCGGATGCGAAAACACAACCTTCACTGTTGATGATAATTGGATGAATGCGTGACCCTCGGTTCGGTGCTCGACCGAAGGCACCCCTGCAAACTCTGTGGTCAGTTGTTTCACACGGTGACGCATTCGGTTCACCCTATCTGATTCGTATCTGATCCGGGATTTGCGCCTCACAGACTCTACAATTCTCACCACTACGATGAGATATCGTCCACCAAGCACGAATAACTAAACTGGCGTCATCCGCATTTGCTTTATGGGAGCAGACGGTACGGGACTCGGAGGTGACCAGAACAACAAACAATTTAATTACAACCACAGTAACTTGGCAAGCGGACTTGGATCACATTAAGGTAGCAGTCACCAGGAACCGTCCCCCCCTTATGTCAGCAGCCACTCACCTTTTCTCGCCCTCCAAATTCCTCTCCCACATCATCAAGGTATAACTATCTATTCAGTAAGGGTTGAAGTGTACATCTGTAGCTACAACATGTACTAATTTTTATTCAAAAATATTGAGATTTGACAGAGATTTAAACAAATGTTTTCCTTTTTTGCAAAGCGCGTTTTCTCACCTTTCTGCACTTTTGTCAAAATGACTTGCATTTTTGATACATTATATAATCAATCACGTGACCTATAGCCCACCAATGAGAGAGCGAAGATTCATGTCTTCAGATCTCAGCTATGGGCCGAAAAACGGGAGGCCAAAAGGCCTGTGCAAAAACTCTTGCAATTGCGCGGCAAAAGCGCTTGAATGAGAGGTATGTTTTATAAAAATATATAAAGGAAGATGATGAGAGCCCCGCTGATACCCTAAACCGTCACTGATTGCTAGGAAACGGTCTATGGCTGGGTGAGCGCAGGATTTGGGGGGTGTGAAGCGTCGCAAGCAGTCGCGCAGGCCTCCGCGGGGCACGAGATGTCGTATGTAGGTTCGCGGCAGTAGCGAACGCGTCAGTGTAGAAGGGCTAGTGCCGCACGCAAGTGCGGCGAGGTCGGGAAGGGAGATGAGGTCGGTCAGTTGCAAGTGGTCGGAAACGGTCGCGCACGCTTCGGCGCGGTGCGAAACTTCGTATAGTTGGCCGCTGTGGTTGGGAACACGTCGGGTTCGAGTTACTAAGGCCGCGCGCAAGTGCGGCACGCTGGGAACGCAAGGGAGTGAGCTACACTGAGCTCAAAAGTCCGAAATCTGTGAGGGAAAGCCTCTGTTATAGCCTGAGGTGTAAAGCTGTAATTACATGGCCAATATACTAGGGAGAGTAGACTAATGGAAGAGGGTGAATTAGATAAACAGGGGAAAGCTAAAACGTGAAGGGGAGAGTCCAGGACAAGTGGGAGACTGAGCGTGCATAGAGCGCGGGAAAGCAGTGAAGCGGTGGAAGCGCGGGAATGCCGCGCTTAGAAAGCGTACAGAAAGTGCATGGAAAGTGCACGGAAAGTGCAAGAAGGTGCGAGCGAGTGTGGGCGAGCGCGAGCAAATGCAAGAAGTAAGTAGAAAAAGTGAAAATAACCCTTTTCAGGCAGGGAGAGCGTGGTCATATCAGCGCGGTCTGTCTTCAAGTGCTTACGAGCCATTTGCAAGGTGATCGGTGTCGGCATCCATGGCTATGTGAGGTGAGAGCGGGCGATGGCAAGGGAGAAATGTTGGAATGATAGCAAAGTGCAATGCCGTGAGAATGCCAGTCAGAAACAGTAGCTGAGCCACATGACGAGACCAGAAACACAGAAAACAGACGATTTCGGGCCCAGAGCCCATGCTAACCTTACAGTGCTGCAAAAAGCCCAGAAAGTAGCTGTTTAACTGAGAGAGATCAGGCACATCAGAAACGCAAGACATCAAAACGTACCAGGGTAACTCGAGGATGACGCAATGATGCTTTACTGCTGTGAAAAGGTGTGCTGAACCTTGAGATTTGATACGCTTACATAATACAAACCCTAGGGTTACACGCTTATATAAGGGGGGATGGTTCCTGGTGACTGCTACCTTATAACACTCTACAAAGCCTTCTCAGTGCCCCTCATCTCACCATAACACTCCACCAACGCGATGCCGATAGTCGCCCCTAGAAAAGATGGGGTAGGCCAGGACCCTGGGCGTCGATCATGTAGTTTCTCGAAGGTATCTTTGCACATTTCGCGAGAAAGTGGACCGTGTCTTCCAGACCTCGCAGATGGCGAATTTCTCGTTGTTCGTTCTCGCTCAAGAGTCTTCCATGGCTCTTTAAGACATGGTTTCTAACCCTCTCTGGGCGGGTCCATCTGGTGCAACAGAAGGGACACTTGTGCCTCTCCTTGTGCCTGTCTCGAGTATGCCGTTTCAGTTCCTGGAGTCGTGAATACACTTTACTGCACTTAGTACAGTAATACACCTCTCGGGAGGGCCTGCCACGGTTATCGGAGCTCCTTGCGCTTCCCACCGACAGGTCCAGATCTTGTTGAACCGCCTTGGATGCTAAATTTTTGGGTGCCAGGTTAGAGATTGTCGGGATGACTAAAATGTGAGTACCTTCCCACTGTTGCTGCGATATTTGACCAGAATACTCGTTACTGGAAAATGGGTCAATGATATGAGAGCGACACAGTTGAACATTGCCTCCCCAGGAGTCGATCCCCCATCCCGGAGGCCGACCTCTAGTGAGTGTTATTTGTTCATTATGTGCGACAACATGCTTTATGAATAAATGTCAGGAAAGTTGTGTATCACGCCGCAACAGGTTTACTCACTTGGTTATACCTAGAACAAGGTTGGTCACCAGGAATAGCTTCGGACTCGCCGGAGCTCCGCTCGAAACTGTCGGCAGTCAAAGGATATGGCGCTTCGGTAACCTGCCTTTGCGAAAGGATGGACGATATGGCCGCCAGTCCCTCTCCACTCTGCCGCCACACTATATGAGGGTTTGTTATATATGGGGTATTAGAAAGCGTTGCCTGTGCAAGTTTGGCAAATATAGATGGGTAGCTGCTCGTCCACTCATCTATTGACGCCTCACCTGACCATAGACATCAGAAACTTGAAAGCATTGCCGCCACAACGAGCTGTAAAGATACAGACCCCGGTTGTTGGGTGTATCTGTCCTTTCCGTTGAGTACATAGACAGCATCCTGGACTCATGAATTACCCGGACGTTGTGGCAAGGCAAGGTATTGGTCCGGCATGGATTGGAGGCAGCGGGACGACTGTATACCGCACACACGCTAGAATGCGAAGAAACAGGGAGATACGGGAGGTTTGTGAGTCGTATATCTGCGCGCAAGTGACACAGGCACTACCCATGGAAGGGGGGAAGGGGGGGGGGGTCTGTTTGTCGTTTTTACGACCCTGCATTTATACTTATGGATTCGGGCCTAGGTAACGGATCAAGCGTCTTTTCAGTAGGCATGTGTCAACTGACCATGATGCGCCAACCATAAGCTGGGCGCGAATGCCAGAACGGACATTTGTCGGCGGCTTACTTGGGCACACGGCCGATCTCAGTCACGCACCACGCATGAAGAACGATGCGAGGCTTCTCAGCGCTTTAACAAGTCATCAGCTGATATCCCTTGGGTATGTGCACGTTGCCGTACTGGAAGGGAGGGCGTTAGGTGTCACTGCTTGACCTGGTCGTGACTCATTGACCACCGTGCTTAGGAACAGTGCTCGATAAGAAGGGCGGCTCTCGTTCTTCGTGCATCACATGGATTTAAAGGTCACTAAGATGGTGTCTGTTCAATTTGACGTCGCCCAAAAACTTATGGTCTTCACTGGGCCACCCCGCAACACCCGCCGCGACTCGTGGCGTACACTGCATCGAAACGTGTCTATATGTCAAACTTAGACGCAATAAATGCCCCTCACCCGTCAAGCCTGATGTGCCTTTTGTGGGTTATATTCAGGCTGTGCCCGGCGATAACCTTGTAAGGATACCTATTACTATATATCAACCCATTCGTGGCCTTGAGTAGCTAAGCATCATCAACCATGTTGAGAAGAAATAGACCACGGGACAGGTACAGTAGCGCAAAGTCGATGGAGCCGAGTTGGGCGATTGGCACTCCGCGTCAACTATCCGGACGCGGTTCAAGGGATTTGGAAATTTGGAATGCGCGGTTGGAAGAACCAATTTTCTCCTTTATTCGAGCCGCGTCTGTATTTTCTGGACCCCACAGGTGCATCCGTGTCAGCCCCCGCGCTCAACGTTCACCCCTGAAGCTCGACAGAAGATGGCTGCTCCGTAATAGGCACTTCGCCTTTTGATATTCAATGGCCATGATAAGTACACAGGGTCCGCCACAATATTTCTCAGATAGCTGTGCAAGCCACATTGGTCCGAAAGGTGTAAATAAGCGTGGATCTGTAGATGCAGTATTCGCATCTTATAATCTGTGATCGTGCCGGAACTTGAGTAGGTGGGGTGGCCCCGTGGACCACTCGATCAGTTTTGAGGACCAAGAGCTGATGATCCGCCGTTCGGTTCTTATCTTTGGTTCTTATCGGTGTGGTGTTAAAGAAGCACAGGCGTTACATTTGCCGCCCTGCCGCAGGACCGTACGTGTGAAAAGACAGGCAAATACTAGGTGATTTGGGGCCTCAGTCCTAGTACAGCGGCGCAAACCCACAATGCACGCCTGCATCGCTCTCCAGCCGGGGCCTTCCCCAATACCTCTTTATGGTATATATGCGTGCCAGTCGGCCGAGGGGAACGATACGTTGACGAGGTTGCGCCCAACGGGCATCCGCAACAAAATCGCCAATGCAGCACCAGAAGACCGGTGAGACCTGTGAGGCGGATGATAGCGTGTTAAAAGTGAACATAGTAATTTGCTTGAGCACGACGAAGCCCTTGTTACCAGAGTTGTTCGCCTGGGCCCGGACAAATCGCAAAAACGGGAAACCGGTTATAATTATTATACAGACCCTTAAATGGTTATGATGTGTTAATAATATAATTATATTCTGATTATAAAAAAATTATAACCATCGAAGGGCGATGTATAATTATTATTTTGGCCTCCCGTTTTTGCGACAAATTATTAATTATTAGGCACGCACGGTGACTACGTTTTCGATGCGGACTAGGCAGCTAGGTTCTATACCCTTTTCGTGAATTTGCGTGTAAGACTGCGGTTGGGACGGAGATCGGTACTATTCGAAACTGCCATACCTGGCTTGGTGCAGTGCAGTCCGCTGCGCGAAAATCGCTCAGGGCGTGGATAATAACGGTTAGACGTTTAAGATGTGAAAAACGCTATGGCCAAAACCGTGCCTCAAATCTGAGTCTCCTAAGTCCCTACTGAGTACGAACGGTACCAAGAGTCAGAATTCACTGCCTGCCAGAACTCAATTGTACTCGCGAGGGGAATTTCTCCAACTGGCCTGCACCTTTTCACCCAGACAGCTCCACTTCCTGGTTCATACGACGTTGAAACGGCGTTGGCAGGCCCAGAAACCGAGCCCAAGAACTACCTGTCAGTCCCCCTCTTGTTCAGAGGAGAAAGTAAGTGTCATTGTAGGTTGGAACGGCACCTATGTGATCAGATTGGAGTCGCCCATGAGCTGTGCAGGAGCTCACCCTAGCAGCCTTAAAAGAATCGACTGAGAGTTTGTTGATGACAAGTTCTAGAATCCGAAGGAATCCACAACGGAATCGCCTGTCAATCCCAGTTCTCCATTGCTACAGAGGCGTCGTGTCCCGTCACCGTTTTGGAGGGACGCCAGCAGTGCTACTGGGGCGCTAGTACGCCCATGTAGTACATGGAGCACGCTGAACACTCTATCGCTTGGTCATGCTTTATCACAGAAGATGAACCTTAAGGATATTCGGATTGTGGGATGTGACACTTGAAAGGACACGAGGATACACCGTTTCCGTGGAAAACCGCCGAGGGGAACATGGTAATCTCAGATTGGGTCATCAAAAAACACACGAATCCGGAGCCCCGCGGCGGGTAAGAGTCCCACGGTGAGAACAGAGATGCTTCGCTTGTCTAAGAGGATGGTGAGATTATGTGGAGGAAAAGATGGTCGCCCGGTTCCTTCCACGACAAAGCCGAGGCAACCTCATGGGAAACAGTGATGTGGGGTTCGAAATGATAGGCCTGGCCATGCTGCTCATTAGTGAAGGAGCACCTGTAGGTGACCCTGGTCGAGAAGTTAGGAGGTCAAACGATGGCACTGATATGCGACTAAGCACAAATATGGTAAAGGTTACGGACGACGCCGAAGGAATAGGGGCGGTCACGTGCCGGTGACCGCGAAGATGTTAAGTCGAGAAGGAATACGAGCGCGAGCGAGAACGGTTTTGTGTCGAGACACACGGGAAGTGGACGAGTTAACAGTCGGTTCGTTGCATTGTTGGGGCCCATTTAGGCCTTGTTTTATAGATACAAGTACAATAATATGAGACGCTTTTTCAAAAACGATCAGAACATGAGTAAGAAAGCTCGGGGAGTCGTACAGTAAGTCGGGCGAACGCACGAGCCATCGGGCATGATACCGAGGCGGATACAAGTCGCGCTTGCCTCTGATTCGAGGCTACAAACTGTCCTTCAGACAGAAATGGATACGCGCGGGAAGCTTCGAGAGAATGAGATCATAGGATAGTAACATACATGTCATGGCGCCTCAAGCCGCCTTCCGAGCCTGCAAACGTATAGTAGTGGAAGCCTGTAGAACGCACGAGAACAGACGAGAGCGTACAAGCCCCAATGGGGCGGGTCCAAAAATTGGCCGAGGCCGAGCGTGGTACGCGCGGACGCTACCGCCGCTCGGCCCACTGGCGGAACGAATCCGCCAAAATAAGCATCCGCAAGGCTCGCAGGGCGGAATGTAGTCGTGATTGGAACTTGCACCGTCCGCAAAAATCCCCCTAGCTAGTGCGCTCGAGCAATATACCACAATGGTATGTGGAAGAATAGGCGGTGCGCCTATGTTGGACCGTGTCAGCTAGTACCGTACGGTCCCACGAGCGCCAAACAAACAGTTAACTGACTTGGCTGGCCGATCGCGGGAGATATCGCCAGCTAGATGCAAATATACTGTACAGATAGCCTCAGAAGCCTGAGACAGAGTTAGCGTCTTCGTTTCCTTCACTTTGGCTTTTACTCAGACAAGACCATTCTCAGAAAGGTGTAGACCTTGGCCTGCCAGTGTTGGTTATAGTTTAAAAGGTACCTTTAGTCGAAAATGAGATAAGGCCCGCGTACTCTGGTTTTTGGGAATATTTGGCGGGGTTATGCACGGGGTGTATCCCGGATCATCTCAGCACTTGGCAAGTTGAAGCTCCGACTAGGGTGGTCTGCCCGATCCGTCGATGAACATTATAGCGTAGGGTGGTGATCTTACAACGAAGGAGAACTGGTCACGATTTTGGTTGATAGTACTATCATAGTAGGATGGAGAGATACTCAGCTGCTATACTGATAGGCGGACTAGGGGGTCCACGATAGCGATGTCTTCGGATTTTTTACTGGACTCGTCGGACCGTGCTGTGCGTGCTGTGCAACTTAACAATGGCTTGCACGATATTACCAGTGGAGTAGCATGGCTACGAGTATGGTCGTAAATAAGCGATGCGTCTGTCATGGGATGCTCAGGAAGGTATCGTCACGTTACAGTGAATGTGATAAGGCGCATAGCCATCGATGGCATGATGGTTGAACGTCACTACTGGTGCCCCGGGCAAGAGTTGCTCCTCCTCAGCGACGCTGCCGACTGAGCGCTGAGCGCTGAGCCGCCAGGTCATCGTTCTTGCCAACATCAGCCTCAGGCCCGAGGGGTGCACGGCACACAGAAAAGGCGCGGCACGCTGTGGCAGAATAGCTGTCCCCTTCAGCACACTGGCGTTGTTGTTATCGGCATGAGTGGTTCAAAAGGGTAGTAAGAGTAGCACAGGTTCAAGGTATCCCCAAATCTGCGACGTAAGTTAAGTCTGCAGGTCGGGGAGTGATCTAGTGATCTCAGGCTAGTGAGGCCTGTGAGGATTCGGATTAAGATTAACTTAACTTGGCTTGGGTAGCAATGTCTTGCGCGCAAGCTTGTGCGTATCTCGAGCGGTCGCGTTGTTGACAATTTCTATTCCCCAGGTACAGTAGTAACACCCCTAATATAACCTCACCCATTCAGTGTGTCGGTTTGCGATCAATGCACTGGCTCTTCTCAAACCCTCACTAGTCCCACACGAAGATCAATAAAGCCAGGCCACCTCGCCCTTTCTACGACATTGTCCCAGTCTTATACTATTTTCGATAGCAAGTGGCGTTCAATTGAGAAGTACCGGCTCTTGCAATCCTAATCCTTGTTCTCTTCCCTGCAGTCCATTCCTGTTAGCGGGCACATATCCAAGATTTCCGAGGCTGTGCAGCCAGTCAGTTCTATTCTGGATCTTCTGAAGTGCACCTCTCTTCCCCCGCGCATCGTTATCATCTCCTTTCCCAGCTATCCAACCCACCGAGTTGTTAGCTGCTTGACTGCAGCAACGCGATTAAGGATACAGTGATCCCTCAGACAATAACGTCGTCCCCCGGAAGACAGCATGCCGAAAAGGCACAATTGCAGACTCCCGTCTTTTTTCGGAGGTATAGGCGGGAAATTTAAATCCGTTCACATTGCTCCGCGCAGAGCTGTTACGAGTTGTCAATGTTTGATCCGAGTTCGAGTTGACACCTTTGTGGACTATAACTTGCGACAACACCGTGACTACCCTCCGGCTCAAGATTGGCGCAGACTCGCATTCTGAGATTCAAACTCAGAGACTGAAGCTCTCTTGGATGTTCTTTCCAGGCGTAAGCCAGCTTTCGTACATCCAAAAGCACAACCCGTGAGCTATACAGTAACTTGAAATCGGCAAACTGGATCCTATGACAAATAACGAGACAAATATCGAATCTAACGAATCTTCAGATCCCCATAACAAGTTATCTCAATGTCCATAGTCTCGGCACCATTCTCCACCAATGCCACGCCGACTGACTGCTGGTGCCCTACTATCAGATATAGGGTTTCCAGTGGTTAGTTAGTCGGGCATGTAATTTCCAGGGGGAGTCGTGTTTCGATATTTCTCGAGAAAGTGGATCGTGTTGTCTCGGCCTCGCAGCAAGCGAATTTCTTGCTGTTGTTCTTTAGTCAAATGGCTTTCATGTTTCTTCATGAGGTGGGTTCTTATCCTCTCGGGGCGGGACCACCTGGTATGGCAGAAGGGACACTTGCGCTGCCATTCATGTTTGTCTCTGGTATGACGTTTCAGGTCTTGGTGTCGCCGATACGCTTTGCTGCAATTGGTACAATGATGCACCTCGCGGAGAGCCTTGCTACGATTTTCAGAGTCCCGTGTGCTATCCGGGTCCAGATTTTGTCGAACTGCCTCAAGTCCTAAAGTTGTCGGATGTTAGGTTCAAGTACTGTCGAGAAGCCAATATGAGATGAGTACCGTCTGAGTGTTGCTGTGGTACTTGACCGCGGCGCACATCGCTAGAAAATATGTTTGCATTACGGGGGAAACATAGTTGGGCGTTGCCTCCTGGGGTGAACGGCGAGTCAATCTCCTGTTCCAGAGGCTGACATTTTGAGAGTTGCGTCTGCTCCTCTTGTATTGCGATATGCTTTGTGCGTTGACGTCAGGAGAGTTTGGTCTCAAACCGTAAGTTCTCCCACCTGGTTATATTCAGCACGAGTGCGGCAATCAGGAATGGCCCTGGCCAGATTGCCGAAGCCTCCATTACCGGGAGGGAAAGTCGGAGGAGGTGGCTTTTCTGGAATCCGACTCTGCGAAAGGATGGGTGATCTGGCCGTCAGTCCGTTGACACTCTCCGGCCACACTGAACGAAGGCTTGTCGCATCTGAAACAACAAAAGGCATGTCCTGTGCGAGTTGGGTGGGTAGCAGTCAGGCCGTCGCTCGTGTCCCTGCGCGTTCCAACCGTACCTGACCATAGACTTGGGCAACGTATTGCCACCATGGCGAATCAGAAAGGCATAGTCCCCAGGAATGGGGCACCTCCAACCTTGCCGTTGAGGGAACGGGATGGACTTCAACCTGGACTAGCAAATCACCTGGAACTTCAAGTCGTGGCGGGGAAGGGTATTGATCTCCCATAGACCCTTTACCTACTAATTAAGACAGCGGAGGACCTGCACTAAACTGTGAAGGCACAAGAGATCTGGGGAAGGTCTGGGAGTATGTCTGAGCGCAAGTGGTCTCTACTCTTCTTATCTTTCCGTCGTACTTATACCTAGGTCAGAAGGAATGAGGCATTACACATCCTGGGGCGAATGATTCTTTAGCTGCGTATATCGTGAACTCTAAGAGATTGTGTCACGGTGGGAGCACGCCAAGTATGAAATCCAAGAAGATCAATTCAATCCATTTCCGTGGCGATGGCGGATGTCATAAATTAGATGTGACTTGATACTATAGTAGTAGCATCACGGTGTATGATCATGGCCGAAGTGCGATGCCCATGCCAAAAAGCGGCATGCAAGTTTGTTTCAAGTTACCGTGAGCGTCATAGCGCCGGCTATGAAACCGGGCCGCTCGTCTTTCAAGTTCTTTGCTGTTCTAAGGCTAGGTGACTGGCTACTCCTTTGAAGCCAACTACTAGTACATTCGCCGGTTCTTTAAAGACTGGACCCCACTCGATGCATCTGCGACTCAGGGATGCAGTATAGACGAAAGATCTACCCGCCACGTCATCTTCGAATGTCACAGTATCCTGTCAGTACGTCGCGACTGTAGCAGACTCGTACGGCATACTCGACATAGAGCCACCCCTTCTGATCTCTTCGGCTCTGTTAATGGAGCAAAATGCCTACTTTTCTACTCGGTGCCAGTTCCTTGCCGCGACTCCCATGGTTTCCAGGTGCTCCTGAACAACCACAGCTATCATAGGTCCTTTTGGAACGATCTTAGGTTACATAGTTGACAATCCGGTCAAGTCCACCCCGGAACTCCTGACCTTATCTTGGATAGCCTCAAGGCTCGACCGTTCTATTCTAATTACAGCAAAATTCAAAGCGATGGGCCCTTTCGGGAATAAGGTGTCTTTAATGCCGAAGCTCCGGCGACTCATGCTGAGGCTTCCCCCACTGAAACGATTTTCTCTCCACCGCTCTGAATCTTGGATGCTTGCTCGTGTATGCTCAAATGTCATAGGTCTGTTGCCTTGGATTTTGCTGCGTCCCTTCTCTTGTGTTTGGTTTTCTCACAGGCCAGGTACAGCACCGGAATATGAATGTATACTATATATAAACACCAATACAGGACTAGTCGTATATCACCGATTCCCCTCAAGGCGTCTGAATTGAATCACCCCCACTGAGTCCTGAATCATTTTCTGGTACAGCTTGACAAACGGTATTAGTACATGAGGAGATTATGTGAAAGTTCAGGAAGCCGTCCGTTGAAGTCCATTGGGGCTGATTGCCCAACATCGATCGACCATTTATTCAAAGAATCGAGACTACGAGGACCGTGACTGCCCTCATTCTCCATCAAGTCCCAGCGTATAACGTCACGTACCCAGTCTGACAAACCTCTCGGGTACTTCGCGGTGTGGCTTTGGTGTCCAAGGTACGAACAACGTGGGAGCAGGTACGCCCGAGTCCGCAGTATGAAATATATTTATATTTCCCGTGCGACGTGCTGAAACGTACGTGCCCAAGGGATGACGAAAGATAGACACAGCAGGCGGCGCTACTTGAAATCGTCCGGGCCTGTCGCTTGGAGAGTGGACACACACATGATGTCTTTTGATAACCCATAATCCGGTATGAGGGTCCAGTTCAACCAAAAAAGGATTAATGAGATTTCGTTCGTGCTGTTTAGTTGACGTGTGAAAGATGGGATCATGACAGACATGTACAAGGAACACCACAACTTCGACACTACAACGGGGCGCATTCGCGATGCAACCATGCTCTGGCCCTCGCATCGCCTTCCAGTAAGGGGGACACCTTCTCCCATACCTCCTTATGATACGCATCCACCCACCCGCGCTCATCGGCGGAAAGAAGTGGCACATCAATAAGGTTACGCCCCATGGGCACCTTTAAGGGTCCGCGTCAGTGCAGCCGGAAGACGGGTAGGAGGTGGTGAGAAAAACTTTACCATCGTGACGTGCTCAAAGCCAAGGAAGCCCTTGTCACCAAAATTGTTCGGTGTCTGGGCTTCACAAACAATGACTATGTTTTCGATACGGATACCGTATTCCCCATCGGCATAGTAGCCCGGTTCTGTACCCTTTTGGTAAACCCGGGCCGTAAGACGGGGAAGGGAAAGGAAACCCATACCATTCGAAACCGTCATACCCGGCTTCAATGGCGTGCTATTGTATGCTGCGCAACAAATATTCAGGACAGAAATAAGAGGTATCCTGAGCGACGCTCTCACCAATTCGGGTCCCAATTCCTTGTGGGCCTGCAAATGTGAAAAGATCAGCGCGACCGGCCGTATGGTCAACAATACTACAGTACCTTCATGGACATTTAGGAAGTGGCCAACACCATGACCGGTACCATGCCTGTAATCTGGGCGGTTCAAGTTATCCTCTGTCGAGAAAAAATTCTAGATAGCACACCAAGACCGTCCCTCCACAAGTACCTCCTTGCCCACGTGTCGCTGAGTTCGTTCTGAGCAGGCAGTTCGCAACCAGTAAAATGCGTGGCTCACATAATGTACCCTACATACCAAGAGCCAGCTTCGTTAGCGTCTGGACCGTCCCATTCGGAACAAGTCACACACCGGAGGTCCCGTTAGGGAAAATGGCAGTGTCGATGGCGATGTGCCCCTGCAGCACGCGCGTAAAGGCACGGCGCTGCTCATCTGTCGGGGTGCCAAAATGTAGGGTACGAGTTACGTCCGTGGTGCCATCCAAGTATTGCCCTAAAGTCGAACCATGAGTATGAGACATTGGGAGATCGCCAACACCGACAAACCGCCAGAGTCGCATAAGTATACTTGATCTTTTTGGATGATGGCGCAATCGTTTGGATCCGGTGAGTAGTGGATGATCGCTAGACCGCAGCTCTGAGGGAAGATCAAGAGTTGTAAGGGCGGTTCACGCACCACCATTGGGACCGGTAGAAGATATAGTCGTGAACGACAAGCCCTTGAATAAAAGAAGCTCTCTATATGCGACCGCCAAGAGTGAGCATTTTACTGCCGGCGGGGGGTCAATACTCACGAGCGGAACTTCTCCAGCTGGTCGGCACCCTGGCTTTCAGAGAGCTTCACACCCTGGTTCAGTTGCTCCTTCTAACCACGCAAAGTACCGGATGAGCGCCGAGCCGTCTCTGATATGGCTCGCGCGGAAGCCCTCGACCTCCGTTGCGTTCTTGATAGCCTTGAGGTCCGCGATCGGCGAGCGCGCGATGTTGATGTAAGAAAGTCCAATCGCCTCGGCGACTGCCACGTTCGTCTTGTCGCCGATCAAAACTTTCTGTCCAGCCTGAGGTAGCGATGAATCCGTTAGTGTTGAGGAGGAGGTCTTTAAGAACGCACCTGGAGGTCGGCACCGAGCTCCTTGAGATAAGGGATAAATGCGTCGTATGGACGCAGTTGAACCTCCTGCCCGAGCTGCGCCCGCACGTCCTGGCTGACCTGCCCCGGGTCGACGAACAGGATCGTATTGTCTGTGGTGACTACGGCGTAGCCAAAGAAGATAGGATTGAAGTCGATGTCGGCGCCGCGCAGGTTGAACAGCCACGCGACCT
The DNA here is from genome assembly GCA_024734325.1 of Lactarius hatsudake. Taxonomy (NCBI): domain Eukaryota; kingdom Fungi; phylum Basidiomycota; class Agaricomycetes; order Russulales; family Russulaceae; genus Lactarius; species Lactarius hatsudake. The sequence continues at coordinate 381,029 of JANSJP010000010.1, read as the reverse complement.
CGTCGAGCATCGCCACCACGAGCGCACGGGCATTCTGCTTCTCGAGCTCCTGACGCACGCGGGCGAGCTTGGTCGCGTAGTCCACGCCAGCATATTTGACATCTAGCGAAAAGATTGGGTTCTTTGGGCGCGGGGGTCGCGCTAGAGCCCCAGACGAGATCGACGAGATTCTCGCAGTACGTGAGATCGATTCCGACGAAAGACTTGGCCTCGGCTGGAAAAACGTCGATTAGAGAAGGACTGAAAGGACCCGCGTGGACATCATACACGCGCTAAGGAGCTCTGGATCTATTCCCAGGACGAGCAGCGGAGGTGACATTCTGCAAAAGGGATATAGGCGCAGTTAAACGGAGCGATATACCTGCTTGCCTTGGTGATAGATTCCTGCCATGTGGGCACGTCTAGTGTATGGTCAGCGGGATACGCAGAGGGGATGATAAGTGAGATGCACCTGGCAAGCCCTGTTTCATCAACGTCCAATTTCTGAACAGCGACGAGTCTTAACAGTCTAATTCGATTGAGATTGTGCACGATTCAACTGACTTATCGAGCTGCTGCTCCGCTTGAAGGAAATAACGACCATCCGTGAAGAGATATGCTTTATCTTTTGTCACGATCGCCGTGCCTGTAGACGATCAGGATCAGGGAACACAGTGGCTTTATGGGGCAGACGAACCAGCAGAGCCGTTGAACCCGGATATAAACGCCCGACGCTTGTCACACTCGGCAGGATACTCGCTAAAATCTGTAGACAGTATGTGTCGCCGCCGTGAATCCCCAATCGGATAAGTCTGAATAAATATGATGCCTACGCTGGTCTTCGCTGGGTACGACGTATGCGTCGATGTTGCGCTCCGCCATCAGATTGCGAAGTGCTGCAAGTCTCTCCGTCGTATCGACGGTTTGCGTCCCAACGGCACCCATAGTTGACACTGAGAGTGAGTTATACAGGCGTGACCTTGGAATGTGAGTGGGCCGGGTCAGCCGGGGCCGAAAGATGCGCAGAGCGGAGAAGAGCATGTGCTCAACCCAAATTGTCGAATCACGCGAGGAAAAACGAAATAAAGTGTTTTTTTTTGAAACAAAAAAAACGAACCCGACTTGACTTAGCTGTTTACTCGAAATGTTGAAAATAAGGGGGAATTTATGGTGATAAGATAAGATAAGGTGATCAAGACCCTTTTTTGTGTTGAATTTACACGTAAAAATGTAATCAGGTCATCCGAGTCGCACTTTGCATATTCACCTCCGGCCACGCTTTCTCCCACATCCTCCCCTTCACCTCCTACCAAGCCCTTTATGCTCGAAGACAAGTACATTGGCCTCGCCCTGGCTGTGTCAGGCACAGTGGCCATCGGGTCTAGCTTTATCATCACCAAAAAGGCATGCCCCATGCAGTCGCCTTTTCAGTCGGACGACCTCTTACCTCACCCAGGGTCTTAATGACGCAGCAGACAGAGGGAGCACATACGCGCAAGCATCCGACTGACCATGCGTACCTTAAAAACCCCATCTGGTGGACAGGGATGGCAATAAGTCAGTACCCGGCTTGTCCACGGAATAGCAACCGCTAACATAGACCTCCGACGGTCTGTCAGTGGTTCTGGGAGAACGTGCGTCATGTTTCGATGCTTGATTGCGAGTGTGCTAACTGCCTGCTCCCGTCTAGTGGCAAATTTTGCGGCATATTCCTTCGCTCCTCCAATATTGGTCACTCCTTTGGGTTCAGTTGAGTGTTATAATCGGGTCCGTCAATCACGTTGTCCTTCACCGCGGGACGTTATCGACCTAAAATAGTGCGATTCTCGCCTCGTATCTGTTGGAAGAGCAACTAGGACATCTGGGCCGACTTGGGTGCACCATTTGTCTCTTGGGCTCGTTAATTATTGTCCTCCACGCACCCGCAGACAAAGACATTACAAACGGTTGACGAGGTTCTACGATACGCCGTTCAGCCCGGTACGCTTTGATTGTCACCCTCCGCGTTACAGCGCACTGAGCCTGACGACCTACAGGTTTCTTGATGTATTGCTTTTGCGTGCTCGTCTTCACGCTCGTCATGATATATGCCGTCGCACCCCGGTATGGCCGTTCAAATCCGCTCGTGTACATTTCCATATGCTCGCTCGTTGGCTCTGTTTCCATCATGGCCATCAAAGGTTTCGGCATTGCAGTGAAACTCACCCTCTCTGGTAACAATCAATTCATTTATGTCAGCACCTATCTTTTCGGTCTAGTGGTTAGCTTCTGCATAATGGTTCAGATGAACTACTTCAACAAAGCTCTCGACACTTTCTCTACCAACGTGTAAGCGCATCGCTACCTTATATTCTCACCGCTACTTATGCGACACACCCAGAGTTAATCCCCTCTACTATGTCTGCTTCTCGACAGCCACAATCGTCGCCTCCCTCATCCTCTTCCAAGGCATCAACACTGATAACCCTGTAAACACAATCTCCCTCCTCGTAGGCTTCGTCATAATCTTCATCGGCATGCACCTCCTCGAGCTCTCACGCAAGCCCACGGTATCGGGGCACAACGCCCTCGAAAATGGCGTCCTCAACCCACGACTCTCGCTACAGGGCCGGTCCTCGGTCGACGGCTGGGCCGCCGCGGTATCATCACCAGGGTGTGAACTTCGGACACGCGCGGCGCAGCTCGCGCGCGCTCTTTGATGCGTTTGAGGACGTGCCGAACGGCTCGGCGCACTGCGCTCGGCCTCCACAGTCTGCGCGAGGATGACGCAGAAGATGACGAGCTCGAGGCGGCGACAGAGCGGACGCGGCTGCGCGCAGAGGAACGCCGTTCGCGTAGCCACTCGGGCTCGCCAGTGGGCTCCTCTAGCCCGCACAGATCATAGTAACCCCCTCCCTGCTCCCTGCTACGCGCCGTAGCTAGCTTAGACCATACCAGCTCGGACCAATTTTTTGTGTTACTCATATTAATTAATGCATTTTTTCTTGGGCATGCGAACTTGCAAGCCTGTCCACGAGATGTACGAGTGTCTCAGTCTTGTGAGCTTTGTCACTTATCGATATTCCGCGTGAATCGTAAACAAAGACAAACTGAATCTGGTTACATAACTCTTGACCCATTTTTGGTAAACTCCCAAGCAAGGTCACAGCGACGAAGTCGAAGCTCGACGCATAGTTAGACTATAGCCATTCTCAATCCCGCATCTGGGCCGGTCGACATTTCTTTTGTTACAAATCACCAATTCCTAGAATATTTATTGTACATCTTCAACGGTATGGCCCGTCAGCACAAACGATTACGAGTAATACGAGTATGCTCCAATGTTCATGGTACGAACAATAGTAGAGTGAACACAAGAGACAGAAAGACGGATCGGATAGCAGTTTCAAGAAATAGAAAATATTGGGTAACCGTTTTTGTCAGCCCCTCATTCGTCCCGCTGCAAATGCGACGAGAACAAAGCGTTCAAGATGCCCGCCAGGCGCACGCCGCCCTGTGCCAGCAGCTTCTCGATGACCCACTCGCTCTCGATGCGCCCCGCATATTCCGGCGTGTCCAGCTCGGGGTAGTCGCCCTTCCCCCTCCCCCTCCCTGCAACCTCCTCCCAAGCCCTCACCTCATCTTCAGCTGAGCCGCTTCCGCAGTGGTGCCCGTGGGTGTGCCCGCGGTTGGGGAAGTGAGCCTCGTCGTCCTCGCGGGCGGAGAGGTCGAGGCCAGCGGGCCAGACGACGTCGCAGTTGAGTCGGTGGATCGGGGCCCCCCACGCGTACGGGCAGAGCGTGTCAGAGTCGCTCGTCTGCGGCGGGCCGTCGCTCCCGCGAGGGGGCGGGCGCCGTGGGGCCGCGAGCACGAGCTGTGGACCAGAGTCGGACGACGAGGCGGGGCATGCGAGCCACGAGTCGGCCTCCGACTCCCAGCGACCTGTGCCGTGGCCGACGCCGAGGCCCTCCCAGACGATGCGGCGGATGTACGGGTCGTAGATCGCGCCGCGGAAGGACGACTCGAGGGCGGGCACGGGGAGCGGGCGCGTGTAGTTGCGCGGGATGGTCCGGAGATACTTGGCTATCAGCGAGGTGTCCCAGACCGAGTGGAGGTCTGTTCATTCATACGTCAGAGGAGTCGAGGAACGGCTGGAAGGGGAAGGGCTACATACTCGTGTTGCGCCCGTCGAAGGACACTTTGACGCCGTTGGCGCCACGATCGCGTCCTGTGAGATGCAGTGGCTGGTGCATGTCACCCACGAAATGGATGAGGAACTTGAGCGCTTCAGAAGCCCGCTCGTCGGCGAAGGTACCGCGGGTGGACGCCGACGCGCTCGCAGCAAAGTCGGCCAGGATCGACGTGACGTTTTGGATGGCGTCGAGGACGTTACCGCGCGGTTTCCCATCCCAGCCGTCCGTGCCTGGGAAGAGACAGTTGTCAGGCGGGTGGTCGCCGACAGCGCCGACGTAGTGCAGCGGCGCGGACCACCGCGCGTGATTGCGGATCTTGTCGGCCCAGGAGGCCACGGAGGAGAGGTAGCACGGCGCGTCGCCACGAACCCCAGAGGTTGCATCGGACGCGAGGATGGAACAGACAGTGTCGAGGACCTGCGGGTCAAGGTGCGACTGGGCGATGGTCGCGACAATCTCGTGGCCTTTCACAGGGTGTTACGACAGGACAAAGTTGATATGTGGGGAAGATGAACGTACCTGCCGCGCCCCATGCCAGAGCACGTGGTAGACTGCTTAAGCCGGCTATGGCGACGTTGATGAAGAGGAGTGCACGCATGGTGCTTAAGAAGTTGGGGCCGGTGAGGTTGAGACGTGGAACAACAACAGCGTTCCTTCTTATACGAAGCGTTGCACAGCAAACGTTGGAAGCCGAATGAGGAACTATGGACCGACCGAGCCTTGGACTGAGCGCTGTTGTTGGCGATCGGCGCTTGGCCACACGTCACTCAATTCGGTCGAGACGCGGAGCGAGAAATTGATGTCCTGACAATAGATACATTTCGCAGGAATGGAATGCACGAATGGACAATTCTGAGCCCCCAATCCGTCACATGCCGATCAGTGTGCACGTTCGTTCCATTTTGGTACTAGACGCCTACCACGGAACTGTATTGCCGTGCTTCTGTCTTGGCTTCTGTGCTTGATTTACTACTTGTGCGGTCGTACTCCAACTCTCATTCAATACCCGCAACGGTTCACTTGTATTCACGCGTGGTGAATTCCTCGTATTCAACTCGAAGCTCAGGAATGACCTCTCGCCCTGTGGCGTCCTTGGCCTGCCAGAGATATAATGTACGGAATCTACTTTCTGAAGGGCGTACGCCGCGGCCCAACCCATAAACAGGCACATTGTCACGACGCCCGCGTCGTATGCCAGCGCCCGAATAAAAACGCAATGCGCCTTCACGTCTTGGCATTCATAGTCCCTCCCTTTGACCGACGAACAATTTACGACGGACACCGTTCTTCAGTGTGCCAAGCCAATCGTGACCGCGCGACCACACACGTGCTCGCGTCAGCAGCTGCTTTACGACTCGGACTCATCGACGAGGACCTCCGCCTCTGAAGGGACAGAAGAACTTCGACGCCACAGCGCGTTTATCAGAAGCTGTGATATACGACGCTGTAGCTCCTCGTGATCACCCATCAATACAGAAATACAGGGCGACAGTTACCGGAGACCGGAAGACGGTGGCTGGTAGAGAATTGGCCTCGCCCCAGCCTCGCCCTGCACATACCGGGCTCCAGGGCGCAACGACATGACAGGAAGAAGTCCCGGTCTGCGCCACCTCCGGGGACGAGCCTGTAGAGGACAGAGTAGGCCCGAGTACAATATCGTCACCTAGATATCACGTCGCCGCTTTCTGTTGCGAATACTCTGAACTTACGTTCTACTACCCCCGCGGCCTTTTATCTGTAGACACGGCTGGCGGCCGTTTGCTGTTGCGCATATCGGCGGTTTTCTAGTTGGAAACGTATGGGAGTACTATTTTCCAAGCGTCAATCAGGATAGATAATAAGTTACGCCTGTCGTGTCTGTTCTGTACACGCTCTTGGCGATCGTCTCTGGGCACCGGGTCTTCAAATACCGTGACACTAGGAACGTATCTCGCCTGTTTACAGACTTCAAATAGGGTAGAACCGTAAGCATATGTCGAGGTTGGGTCGAGTTATTTGACTGCCACCGCGCTTTTCGTGCTGGGCCTAGCTGAGCTATTAGCACAAGACGACGCGCTTCCTTGTGTCATGAATAGTGTATCTGGTACTGTTTTCGACCTCATATATGAGATCGAGCAATCCTTGGATACAGTGCCGAGGTGGACAGAAACCGGCTGTGTGAGGCCCTGAGAGCACGGGATGAGAATGAGGCGGTGGATCGCGTGAGCGTGAACCGAGTAACTCGTTAGATGATGGTCATAGCCCTGGGTTTCCCCCGGATAGTGTACCAAGACCGTCAAGATGATGTCTGCGTATGGCTAAATTGCCATGAAAAGTGCAAGAAAGCCCAGCAGTTCCCAACACCACTATTACACTTAGGCCCCAGGGCAGGTGTTCTTTGAAGGCAAGTTAACGATACAATATATACAACCTTATCGATGATCCTTTGGTAGATCCGTACTGTACTTACGGAAAACCTGCGGAACGATATTCAAACGGGTGACTATTGTAACTCAAATTCGTTCGTACTATATCGTCTTGGTGAGTAGGGTTTATCGGCCCGAGATGGGTGTTGTGACGTTGCTTGGACGCTAACCATTGGGAGCCATTGGGAAAGCAAAGGTCAAGCAGGAAGAGGGAAAGAAGAAAAAAGGCAACGTGCATCATGATATGCGAGATGAGATGTTGATGGAAAGGAAATCCCCAATGATAGGAAAAGCTGGATGTAACATAGAAAGTTAATCATGAACACAATCAAGAGACTTTTCGAGCTTGAAACGGCTCCTGCACCGGCCTGACCGTGGGTGCCCAGTCCATTAGGACTCGGATGCCGTTCCCTTTGCTGTTTCAGTGAGTCTACGACCAGTTATAAGTGCCCATCGAAACAGTACCAATACTTGTCGTCTCGTTGAAGTAAGTGTGTCCTAAAATCGACTCGGAACGTGCCTAGTATCAAGAACAGCCCTTAGTGTACTCCTTGCGCAGAAGAGAAGATGAAGATAGTGATGGTAAGGTTCGGTTCTGAACCTCGGTTCGAACCTGAACCGGACCGGTCTGAACCCCAATTTCGGGTTCGGGTTCAGCTGTTGACCTGAACCAAACCAATGGTTTGGTTCAGGGTTCAGCAAATTCCTGAAACTGGAGAACCAGTTCTGAACCGGTTCTGAACCAATGAACCATTGAAAATATGCAAAAGATTTAGGCACTCAAACCAAAATCAAAAGTGTTCTATTTAGTGAATGGCATAGATTTATGTACCTGTGCAGGTTCAGCCCAGGAGTTTGGGCAGGTACAGGTATGACTTGGAGTACTGAATTTGTGACCCTTGTGAAATCCGTCCCCAGTGGTCATCGGTCATGGGTTTCACCGGGCACGCAGGTTGCTGGACCGGACGCTGCTGCAACGTGTCAACAGACTGCCATTGTTTTCCGACGCTCACTGGCAGCGCTCGTCAACTGCGTTCCTTGGCCCAGGGAACCCTCAATTTAAAGAAGCTAAGTGTTTTTTCCTTTGTCTGACCCTTTTAGCTAACTAACTACAATGTTTTCTAGGTTTCAAACACGTTCTCGGCGCTGCCTCCACCTCACCTGCCATTGTCATCCGACGCGCTCGTCGACTGCATTCCTTGGCCCAGGGAACCCTCAATTTATAGCTAAGTGTTTTTCCTTTGTCTGATCCTTTTAGCTAACTACAATATTTTTATTTCTTTCTAGGTTCCAACCACGTTCTCGGCACTGCCCCCACCTCGCCCCGCACAGGCCTGTATTGCCACCACCACCTTTGGCTTGCAAGTGCCAATTCCACCTTCTTGCAGCACACAAGAGCTGCCATGCCCCACCGTGACACTACGACACCACCACGATGCTACGACAGCGACACGACGCCACAGCGTGATGAAGACCATGACACAGCGCGTGGCGCTACGACAGCGACATAGCGTGCAGTACTACAACAGCGACACGACACCACGGTGTGATGAAGACAGCAACACGGCGCGTGGCGTGACGAAGACATCGACACGGCACGTGGCGCTACGACAGCGACACAGCGCGCAGTGCTACGACAGCGACACAATGCCACGGCGTGACAAAGACAGCGACATGGCGCCGCGGCATGGTGAAGACAATGACACAGCGCCGCAGTATGGCGAAGACAGCAACACTGTGCCATGGCATGGCGAATACGGCGACACGGCACCGTGGCCCTTAGTTTACAAGTCTATAGTCACTGTACTAGTAGCATACATGAGTTAATATAATATATTTGGGTATTTTGGGTGCATGGGTCGCAAGGGTGTAGAACCCTTGTGACGCTTGACTGACCCTTACCCCTTGCTGCAGGTAAGGGTTTCGACGGGTACGGGTATGGGTATGAAAAAAAACCCAAGGGTTACCTGGGCCACACACTAGGCTTTGTTCAGGTTCGGTTCAGGTTCAACCCCTCCCCGAACCTGAACCGAACCATTGTGAACCTGAACCAATGGTTCAGTTCAGGGTTCGGCCTAGACCCCTGAACCGAACCAATGGTCCGGTTCGTGGTTCGGGAAAAAAGGTCAAAGAACCGAACCGAACCGAACCTTACCATCACTAGATGAAGACGATTTGTGGAGGGTTCAAGTGCAAGCAAGCAGGGCCACCGTCAGGTCAAGTAGGCTGTACCAAGAAACTTTACATCGAGAGGAAAATAGGTCGTCTCGTTTATCTCTGTAGATCGCCCGCACCGATGTCCAAGCCGATGTCCACTGCGCTGGATACCACCTGACCCGATCCCTAGTTCGCGTCGGTCGTTGATACCAGAAGCAAAGCCTGGGATACAGGCTTTCGAACTTAACAATGGCGTTGTGGTTGTGCCTTCCGTCAACCCTCAGCCTTGTGTTCGGTCTCGGTGTTCGTGAAGCCAACGACGTATATAGTACGAGAAGCTACTGCAGCCGAATACAGTACTACGAGAGTCCAGTCATTCAGTCAACGAGTCATACGCCCCCGAGTCATACAGTACGTCGAGTCAACAGGTTGCGGAGACGAAGAGAGGATGAAAGAGAAAACGATGCGTTACAAAGTTCAGCGGGCATTTCAACCGCGACTGAGCTCAAACTATTGGTTAACTCTCATGTTGTCATTAATACAGCTACTCGCGCCTTGATTGCCGAACGCTCAACTCGCGCTCACCCGCGAGTAATGCGACAGCTTCCGGGAAACGAGGTGAGAAGTCGGCCTTGAACGGGACAGGACGACTGTTAGAAGCAGGTACCATGCACTCTTAGTCTGCACAGCGCGAAAGTTCCGAGAACAGGGGAACGTGAAGTCACTCACATATGAAGACCGTCTACCCATCTGTCCACGTCAATCGGTATCACATTCCCGTGCTCGTCCTTCCCAGGTTCGATGTTACACGCCCAAAGCACCATCGCCATGTCAATGAAGAACGATTTGTTCGCGGCGTGCCTTCCTGGACAGACCCGTCGCCCGAATCCGTACGTAACATGACCTTCCTCCATTGTTTCAGGTGGACACTCGCCGTTGGCATCTAAAAACCTTGCCGGATTGAAGTGTGCCGCGTCGGCGCCATAAATTGTGGGGTCGCGGTTGAGGTGCCAAACGTTCGCAATCATGATGGTGCCCTTTGGAATGAACATGCCGTTATACCAGTCGTCCTCGGTCGAGCAGTGCGGGAGGCCAAGAGGGACCATAGGTCGCCATCGCAACACTTCCTTGACCATGGCGCGGATGTAAGGTAGGTGCTGGAAGTCAGAAAATGTTGGAATACGTGTTCGCCCAACTACGGCGTCGAGCTCTGCTTGAGCGCGTCTCTGTACGTCCGGATAGGTGACCATTGCGAGCATCCACCATGCCATGGCTGCAGCCGATAGGTCCGAACCTCCCGCGCTGATACTCACTATGAGCAACAGAAAGCCAATCTCGGAGAGAGTACATGCACGTACTATGCCATCCCAGCGAGCCAAGCACCCTCACGTTCAGACAGCCCATACCGATCAGCGTCCTTAATCCAAGTCCCTACGAGACTTGGGCTGTCAATACCTTTCGACTGACATGGAATTAGCCATGATGTCGGCGTCATGATGATCAGAACGGACCAGCTTTTCACGGACACCGTTGAATCGGTTCACAAACATCACAGAATCGTTCTCATACCAATACTCTGCGTCGCGCTTCCATTTGGCGAATCTACGACGTGGAGTTAAAGATTGGTTCTTGGCTTATCAAGGAAATACACCACCTGCTCGGAATGTATAACATCCACGGAAAGAGCTCTACTAAGTGTGCACCGGGAAGAGTTGCCCGCGTCACACGTGCCATAATGTCGTCGATGGCCTTGACCCCCGGATCCTGCTCGGAGACTATCGGTGGGGTATCATATGTGATAGTCATGGCGATAGACGCAGTCGTTCGACGAATGTGTTGGTCCCACATCCCGGGTTGAGCAAGGAGTCCAGAGGTGAGCAGAATGGCTTCATTAAGTTGTGGGACCTCGAAGGACCTGTTGAGGCCTTCGTCGACAGCTTTGCGCATTCTACCCCACCTATACGATCTTCAGGAAAAGTTGATAATGATAAAAAATCGACAAACAATGGCCCGCAAGTCTGAAGTAGTGGGATGGACAAGCCACCGCAGAGAATTTCCCCGGCGACGATGAGGCGCGGGCGATCAGAGTAGACCCCGGAACGGCGGTCCAACAGATCTGCTGCGGCCGTCTGTGTGTTGAGAACGACTATAGGTTGTCCCATTGCATTCAAGTAGAAAACGTCGCCTAAACAGGGAATTAGAGATAACCACGCAGCGACAGAGGGAAAAACGTGACCGACCGAATTGCTGGCTCCACTTGGTGAAAGTGAGCCATTGTGGACCACGCAACTGCAGGGCGTTTCCAAGGAGAGGAAGACCTCCTGGTCCCGGTGGAAGTTTCCGCCATGGGCTTTGGAAATAACATGCTGTAGAGAAGATAGCAAAGCCGAATGCGGTCCAAAATGTGAGTACCTGCAGCTTCTGCTGTGAGATCTCAGTGACCCAAAGGGACAGATTATTGAAGGTAATAGGCATAGATCTCGAAGACGCGGCATGCGCAGCAGCTCTTATACTTTGGTTTCTCCGTCATCCTATTAACGTGTTCGGGAGCTATTGACAGGTTCTAGGAATATATTAAATGTTGTATCACCCGAAGAGTATGAGCGAGGAGGTGAGCATCGAGGAAGCTCTGGTACTGTTTCTTTCTACATGTTTAGGTAACGTGTGGTCACGTTACCGGAATAGTCCGCCAAGCTCCAAGTCTCGAACTCCGAGTCAGCCATACTCTGAGTTTAATACCGACTGCTATTCCTCCTGCACAGGTCGATTGAACTAGCGGTTTTGATTGGTCTGCGAAGCGAGGCACTGCCTCGAGCGGTGCTTTAGAGCATCGTCTTTGAGTGACTGGGCGAGGCAGCACGTGCTCATTCCGGGCCTCTCTTGCGTGTCGCCACCAATCTGAAGAACCGGGCCTTTTCATCTTTCCCGCCCGCCACGCCCTTTTGTCATGGGACAGTTGATGCCATGGTACGACATCATCGGAAGCTATTGTTAAAATGTGCCTAGAGTGGGAGGGCAGCGTACAGAATCGGCGGTGGTGTTTCTTCTTTGTTTGTTTTTTTACGTGTGGCCAGAGCGAAGAATGGGCCCGCTTTTATGTTCTGACTGGTCGGCTCCGTGTTTGCCTCAAGGATTGCCTTACACAGTCGTCTTTTTGTGAAGTCAAAGGAGAGAGCTCCTTCTGCACGGTCCTCCGTGCCTATTTGATTTTTGCGATGCATGGCGACTGTTGCTTTGCTGTTTCTTCGAAGAAGTCGGCTCATTCGGTTTGTTTCCGACGTACGTTATGTCATCAACTGCTACGACTGCACATGTGATTTGTGCATGGCATGGGTTTGCAAACCCGCACATGGGTATGGGTTCGATGGGTACGGGTACGATGTAGGGTACCCGTTCCAAACCACCACACCCGTACGACGGGTTTGGTGGGTTTTTCGAGGCACTATCATTGACAAACTACAACTTTGATTTTTGTCCCGGACTATGTAGACATAATAAGCGGTATTAAGTACTCCTAGGTCCAAAACTCGTGGCTTGTGATCGCCATCAAGTCATTGTTACTCCTGAAGCCACCACTGCCAGCACCTCATTCGCATGTACATAAGCCATGCTCGGGGTGTAAGGAAGGGCCACTCGAACGTCCTTGAGCCTGGCGACCTTTTTCAGGCTTAAGTCAGGGAGGTGCGCCATCTGCGCTGTATCGGCCTGTGCGCCTTGCGAAGCTCTGTGGTCGGCTCGCGTCAGAGGAAAGGAGTTTGGACACACGCCAAATGGCGTGTGGAGGGTCTCGATGTCCGTCTTGTTCACGCCGCAAGGACGTGAGCGTCCGGTGAGTCCGAGGGCAGAGAGGGATGCTGCAGGAGTTAGAGAGGGGACAGTGTCGGACCAAAGTCCGAAGGCATGTGCGTTGGAGAACCAGGCGAAGTACCGGTGCAACAGTGATCGAGTCAAGGTGCCGAAGGTGCGAGCGGGGAATACGAAGACTGAGGGAACGAAAGCGAAAATGCAATGCAAGCATAAACCGAAGAGAGAAGATGCAGAGCATTGGATTCCGATATGATGTTTCTCCCCCCGAACAAAGCTATCCGGATCCCCTACAGTACTGTGGGTTGTCCTTTCCGCTCTCAAGTTTGTATTCTGGGGTCGTAGCGAGTACTGGCCCAGCTCGATGCTCCTCGATTAGACGATATCTGGATGTTTTTGGGTCAGCTCGTCTCTTCGGTTTCTCCAACTTTCCGTGATCGATATCACCGCTTGCACAGAGCCTCAGGTTTAGCCGAGAATTTAGTGATCAAGACGTCATGATCGACCTGATCGCGCACATACCAGGGAACTTGAACTCGGTCGATCTCCCTTTTTTCTTTCCATGAGTCGGATACCCGTGTATCACACATAACCCATGCCAGTATGCTCCGTCCAATTTTTGCTATGTTTTCCAACGTGGGTCGTCTCGACATCCATGCCAGTGGGGACCATCCAAGTTGGCAAGGCGATATCGACAGCACCGAATGGCTGGCATTCCTCCGCCTATTCACCACAGTGGAGACACTGCATGTGTCTGGACGGTTGGGAAGCCAGGCTGCGTGCACGTGCACTCACAGTTGTCCCTGAGGAGATGGTCGCCGAAGTGTTACCATCTCTGCAATTGCTCGTGTTTGACGATAACACGCTGGTGAGATCTACTGAGCAGTTCGTCGCTTTGCGCTAGCTCTCTGGGCGTCCTGTAACCATCGTCGACATGGAGCCTAAAAGACTTGAAAGCAACCGTTGGGGGTCTGTATAAAAGGCCAATAACGCGCGCCTTTTTGTTTGAGAAAAGTTGTGACCCTCATATACTACAGTATAGCACCATTTGGGATATGTAGGAGACCACAATGCGCAAAACTAGTTTGCCCAAGCCAGATGTTGTATGTGCATTCGTACAAATATGATCGCAGTGGACTTGAACCCGTACACAAGTAGTATGGACGTCTGTCAGGAATAGCAGAGAAGTTCAGCTAATTGTACACCTGAATGCTCGGTGAGAGTATGCAAGAATCACAGCATGCGGCATCGGGGAGTCACGGTGGGGTGTCATTCACCGATACTGGACCGTCTCTAGAATCTCCACGCTCTTTCCACTATGAAGTCACTCACTCAAAAGACTCTTCATTGTGTTGCCAACACAATGAAGAGTCTTTCGAGCTTGAAACGGCACTTGACGGACCTGACCTCTCACTATCGCGGGTACCCAGTTCATTAGAAGACGCCATTCCCATTTCAGTGAGCCTGCGACCCGTTGAGCAGTGGCTGGGAATTCAGCTGAATCTCTGAATATCTGAATCATTGATGGTATCTGAGTCAGCGGTGGTGGCACGTTGGCAGACTCAGGCCCGGATCGCTAGTCGATTCCACGTGCAATACACAGCGGGCAGTGCAGTCAATTTCGCATATAAGTATGATAATCGCGTGTGTTTATGCAGTCATTTTGGACACGGTCATTTGGACGTGGCCGTGTTCAAGTCAGTGCGATAGCGTCGGGCAAGCAAGTCCCGCGGACCATGCACGTGATCGCGCAATCGTCCATTCTAGTGCGCTGTAATACATGTCTTACACGGTGCACGACATTTCTTCCGGTCCTGCACAGCGTTTTGGTGAGAGGTAACTATAACCCAAAGTATGCGTTGAGCACCCATCGACCGACATTGAACCCGAGTAGCGATACTATGTATCCCCACAAATAATGGTAGCAGCGGTGCGAGAAGTAACTCGGTCCGTATGAGGAATGGCAAAGCTGTGGAATATGATTTAATGCTCCTGCACGTAAAGGTACCCGAGCTTACCGTTGAGGCCTAGATAGACGCCATATATGTATTGTGCGAAGCTGAAACAAACAAACGTCAGCGGCGGACAGGGAAACGTGGAACCTACTTGTACTCACGCAACCAGATAAAATGTGTTCCCGACCCATAAACACACCCAGTTCGTCTTCAGAATGATAGGAAAGAGGAAAAGTTGGGCAACATAGAGGGTGAGATAAAGTGGGAAGAAGGCGTTGGTATGAACATCGAATGCGTAGGCCCATTCAACGGCCGTATCCGCCGGCGTTGAGTGGGATGGTGGCGAGAGGAGAGCATGATTGGCGAATAGCCTGTAAAGCTGTCAATAGAGGGACAAATGCATTGTGCATGGAAGCCCTACCAAAGTAAAGTGGCCGAGATGACTCCAACGAGAAGGAAATCTCGTAATATCATGAGGAAGACTAGCCGCACTGTTTCATATAGGCTATAAGACCAAATGATAGACCACGCTAGGGCCGCAGCTGCGATGGTGTCAGATATTGATTTTAAAGCTGAAGTAACACCAAAGACGACATACCAACCATGCCACCAGCCATTAAGATCAAGATGGCCGGATCATCCCTTGCCCATGTATTCTTTGTTTCTTCATGGGTCGTGTGAGCCCCCATCAAAGCCAAGGGATCGTGGAGACATACGTTTGTGGAAATACACATTCCGATACCTTCCGTGTTAGGTCAGCGAAGGTAGGACATACTCAAACGACTGGAGTCGTGCGTACACTCTCTTTGGTGCGATGCAAAGGTAGGTTAATTGCCAAGCGGCAAGTTCAAAGTCCTGTCACACACAAATCTCGTCAGGTAGGGTCGGGTAAGGAAACAGCGAGCCACAGACCATTTGTTGGAACTTGAGTAATCGCCGAAAGATGACCGGTACCCTGTTCGTGACCGATTGAGATGTTCTAGACGGGCTGCCGTTCTGAGATAGGCTGGTGGTTGTGGGGAGAAGGGCCATATTGTCATGCACCCTGAAGCGACGGAAACGCGGAATAGACAGGTTGAAAGATCGATATGGAAAACGAGGTTCTGAGACAGGGTTCGTGCGGTTCCTCTAATGCATCGACACGCACTGGAAATAGGCTTCAAGGGAGATCACTGTAGGTACTTGCTCGCAGCACGACGTCACGTACTACTATGGCCTCAGAGGCTGCTTCGGAGATTCAATAAACCGAATCTCCGCTTAAACTGTGCTCAATTGCACATTGAATCCGCCGTAAAAGAAAATGCGTAACGACGTCTCTCGACTTCGCATATCATCTTACCTCGATATCGCCAATGGCCGATGACCACGAAGTCGACTGGGGAAACGACGAAGACGACTTCGTTCCATCAAATGGTTCAATAGGAATGAGTCATGCGACAGGGGGTGACGAACTGGATGATGTTGAAGACGCGGTGTCTTTAGGAGGTGACGAAGAAGAGGAATTTGCGGCTTACAGTGCTCGTGCTAACGAGCAAAATACGCTTCCCACTGACAAACACCAGACTATTCCTACAAAAATCGATGTCAACAGGCGTAGTGTTTCGGTCAGCAAGAAAGCAGCTGGTCAAGGCAAACAAATTCCCCTCCCACCATCTCCCCAGCCAGAAATCAGCCAACTAGCGCCGAAGCTAACCCATGCGCTTCCTCCCAAGCCCGTGGTTGCTTCCTCATTTCGTGTTCCGCCTTCGACAACAGCCGCCAGTCCCATGTCTCTGCCTCGAAAGGGTCGTTCAAATGGAAATGCTGTCAACACAAGCGATGAACCCCTGCCTTCAGATAGAGAGACCAAGAACTCTCGTAATGTTGGTCGTCACCATGAATCTCACCCCGACGAGTCGTCTTGGACGCATCCTGGCTCCAGTGCAGCAGATTTGTCATCTCTCCCCCGAGACAGGACAAAGAGTTTTGATGATAGAGATAGCCGCTCATCTACACGGCGTGGTGATGACCGCTATCGTCCTTCTCACCGTCAAGCTCGTTACTCTTCTGACGAAGAGGGGAGGGAATCTAGCTTACACCTCGCACAGTCTCGCAATGATGCGGGTTACCGTCATGACGACAGGGACAAACGCCACAACTACGCAAGCAGTGACCGCAATGATAAGACTACCACAAGGATCGCAAGACTTTCTCCTGAGGTCGAGCCCCTCGATCGCGTGCGCCCTGGCTACAGGGAGCCTCATGATTCGGACACTCGCCGCGTCCATACTCGTGACCGTGACGTCTCACCCGTCAGAGACGACAGCTCTCGCCGTGTTCCAAGAAGGGATGAATATCCTGTATATGATTCTTTTGACAAAGGTTCTCGGGATTATGATGATCCATCTCGTCGCGGTACCGGGACAGCAGAACGTTCTCGACACCCCGAGGCCGTCAGTGGGCGGACCAATTCCGTCAGCTTGCGGGAACCTTACGCCCAAAACCAGGGTCCAGGTAGATCACCGACTTTAAGTACGTTATATGCATCATGCCGTCCCATGCCCAACCCGCCCCACGCCTGTTACTCCCTCCCGAGGTGGAGGACTCGTGATTTTGTTTCCTGGGAAGCCTTGGGAGTTGAGCTGTATCTGGATCCATGCCTCGGCCGACTCGCAGGTGTTCATTGTGGCCTTCTCCCTTTTCCTTTCCACACTGTATGCCATATCCCGTTCTCAACAACTATTTCCCCCGCACGTTTCATCTTCTAGGACGAAATCCCCCTTCGCCTCACCCGCGGTCACGGTCACCTCTTTACAATCGTCGCGACGATCGAGGACACACCCCACCGCGCCACCAGGAGTTTCCTTCTAGCTCCCGCATTTCACACGATCGAGGGCGCGCGGAGAGCCCACCTTCAAGGTCTCGTGGTCCTGACAGGCTAGATCGACAAGATGCCCTGCTCGGCCCACCCCAGCGGCGCCCCCGTTCCGTTTCTGACACCCGCAATCTGGATTACACTGTCAAACGTCGAAAGACGGAGGATCGTGATGGCAATCCATCATCAATGCGCCGGGGCCCTGTAGGCACAGATACATACGCGCCACAAGAAGCATCTACGGCCTCGACGTCGCCACGGTCCACAGGAGCCTTGGATGACCTCAGCCGTATGTCTGGCCTGTCACGTATCGCTTTCACGCTCGTCTCATTCGCTCGCTCCCGGAATTTCCAGGACCGCGGCGAAGAGAACCTCTTCCTCCACAAAGTCATCGTTACAAGGAAGCGTCATCTGATCAGAGCCACAGGCGACCAGTGAGCGGTTCAAATAGGGTCATGCTTCACCCGCAGCCCACGTATGTCAATTTTATGACCTCAATTCATTTCCTTGATGTCGATGATCTCAGCGCACCACCTCATCGACATTATCCACCTGTTCCAAGAGAGCATGAGGTCATACAGCCCCGCCACCCAGAGGCAGATATAAGTAGACCAGACCGCTCACAAGGCTCCGGTCACGACCTAGTGCTGCATCCTTATCCGGACAAGTGTAGGCGTGACGACCACATGGATGTTGACCCACCATATTCATCTAGGGCTTCGCGGTATGAAGAACCTGCACACCCTCGAGACTTGGGCAACCGTCCGTCTTCTATAGACGCGGTGATTCGTGACACTATTCCCCCGACCTCACTACCTAGGAGGCGAGATAGTTTCAACGCGCGGCCAACTACCCCCGTAATATCGGCTTCTATAATTACGGAAAAGATTCGTGGGCGTTCTCGCGATGTATCTCCCCGATCTTACCACGAGCCTCGACAAACGAGTGGGTTAACCTCGACAGCACCATTAGCCCCGACGTCCCCCGGACTACCCCGGGATACTCAATTCGTAGACGACTATCGTCATCACGAGCGTCGTGTCGACCGTGACCGACAGGTTAGCATGTTGCTTAGTAACAGTAGTTCGTCCTAATGTTGCGTCGTTCAGGGACGTTCTCCTACATTACCAAGGAACTCGTCCAATGCATCAATAGCTCCAAGATCCCAACCGAGCGGAAGATACGACGAATCTGTCGGTACGAGGCCAACAGTGCTTATACAGTGTCTCAATTACTAATGGTTGCATTGTGCCCCAGGCCAACTTCCCCCTGTATGTCGCGGTACTGAATCCATGGCATCCCATTGAATTGCTTTTCTAGCGATCGCCAGAGCTACGCCCTACCCCTCTGGTTCAGGAGCAACTGCATCATCAGGTGTCCAATCCACCAAGCACGCGTCGAGAACGTCAGGCCCCAGTGAGTTCCATCACAGCCGCATATTACTTCGTTGTTCAAGAGTGTGGTGATTCCAGCCCATTTCTGAACCCAATGGGACTCCTCTACGGGTTAGGGGTAACTCTACCTCCAAAAAGCATGATTCACCCCAAGAGCGACTGGTCAGTGAAAGCGTGTTCAAAACATTACCGACCTGATTTAGCCCTCGGTTAGAGCCGCCCGGGCCCTGCGACCGACGCGAACTTTCAACCGCCACCGCTTCCGGTCCACGCATCTCGCGAATGGACGCCAAGGCAACCTGTGCAACCCGAATTTATGTTGAACCTCCCGCCACCGAGCACCCGACTGCCTGGCGCACCACCACCTCCCGTTCTACCACCTCACCCTTACGGCCCGCCGCAGGACAGTACGCATACTCGCGCACCTTCTAAAGATGAGAGTGATTCTGCAAAAGTTGAGAGCGACCCCCAGTCCCCACAGAACAAATTTGGGCCGAGACCCACATCTCCAATACGGCAGACGAAAGAGGGGCTACGTCCTCAACGAGCGCAAGAGGGACGTCAGGAACCGGAGCAGGTGCAACCTGTGGACAATAGTCTGCGCCCGCCAGTAGACGATGGGCACAAAGAAAATTCTCGATATGAGCGTCACAAACCCACGTTAGCTGAGGAGCGTCGACCAAACGTCCCGTCGGATGAGCGTCAAACAAAGCCCGCATCATGGGATCGTCCTCGCAACCCCCATCCTAAACCCATCGCGCTGCCTGCAAGTTTACCCCCCAAACCAGTCGCGGCGCTCGGAGATTTGCCCAGTATCCAGCCATCCACATCTTTACGCACTGGGAACCAGGGTCGCGGTCGGCGTGCCCAACAACTCTCTGACGAAAGTTCTAGTCATAATGCGAGATGGGGCCAGCCACCAAGGGGGGACGGGGAAAGAAACAGATGGGGACCACATGCCGAATATCGAGCGCCGCCCCTGCTAGCTCGTATGTCGACAGGCGATGCACTGGAGATCCACGAGAGAGTTGGAGTTGGAGAATCGCAAAGGAAAAGGGGGCGAACAAAGAAGTATCAGGGTGTTTAGCATTGGACATACAAATTTCTTACTTAATCAAACGGTTACCGCGGTCGTGACCTGTAATAGGAAGGATTCTTTCCTTGTTTGCATATTTGACTCATCACTCCGCGTATCACCTCTCTCTCCTTTTATGTCCCAACGACAACGCAAGCGACACAACCGACAGTCTCCAGTACCACCATCACCACAAGACTCACCCGAGATGCCCAGGCCACATATCCTCAATCCTGGCCTTTCAACTTCACTCGATGGCGTGCAAATTACGCCACGCACTCCACGGAGCACGCGTCTGAACCACGAAGATGCCGATACCGACTACGTGGTCGGGGGCGGGAGCGCGGAGGAGGTCGAGATGAGCCTCCTTGCGGAGGATGAGCGCCGGAGCGCAGACGCAGGATTCGCGGAATATGCAGACCACAAAGCACCTCTGTCATCGGAAGATAAAAGGGCGATGGCCCTGCTGTGTATACTTTGTGCGTGGGTTCCTTCCCCTCCTTGGCGAACTCGATCGAAACAGTTGTCCTCTTGGCACATCTGGCGTCCTTCACAGATTTAATTCAGGGTGTTCCTGTGCGTACCACTTATCGACCTTGTTGATCTTTGGTGTGCCAAGCTTCTATCTGACTGCGTTATTTAGATCGGCTTGGCATTGGGTACTCTCTCCTGCTCTTCTGTGACCCCTCCCCGCTGACAGGCGACCCCCCGGTTTCAAGGCTCTATTCCTTTCATTCTGCGCGAGCATTTGTCGTACTCCCAGCTCGGGACATTTGCTCTTTCCAGTTATCCTTATTCTCTCAAGCTCCTTTGGTCCCCCATTGTCGACGCCGTTTACTTCCCTTCCATTGGCAGGAGAAAGTCATGGATTATACCAATGCAGATCATTATTGGCTCTGTGATGCTCTGGATGTCGTTTACCGTTCAAGATTTAATGGATAATGTATGTAGCCTGGTTTCCATGGTTCTTTGTTGCCGCGTATACCGATTTTCCGGTTGTAGGCACACGAACACGTGTATTCCTTAACAGCCATATACACAACACTGGTCCTTATTTCTGCTACCCAAGGTGAGTGGTTAGACCAGAGATCTACCCATGCGGTCTAACACGTGCCTATTACGCAGATATCGCCGTCGATGGTATATTTCTCAACTTCATCCTACTTCTCTGCATTCACGCGTCGGACAGGTTGGGCGTTAACTCTCCTTTCCGAGGAGAACCTCTCCTACGCGTCCACTTGCCAAACAATAGGTCTCAACACTGGCTATTTCGCTTCATTTACGGTGTTTCTGGCACTCAACAGTGAGGCATTTAGGTACCCCTATACAGTGACATTTCCTATCCCCACCTATTGACCCCTCACTTCTACGTAGCGAAAGGTGGGGCATCCCAGTGCTTTCGCTCAGCACATACCTTCGTTTTTGGAGTATCGTCTGCTTCGGCGTCACCATCTGGCTCACATTCTTCCAAAAAGAGGTGTGAACCCCTCTCAAGGGTGTCCCTGTCATTTACTGGACTCATCTCCCACTTCACTTCAGCGGAAAGAGATCATCAAGGGAGAAGACACGAGCGTCACAGGTGTCTACAAAACTATCTGGAATATCATCAAACTTAAGCGTACGTCATTCAATACCCTCAAACCTACCCTACTCCTGACCACCTACAGACGTCCAATCCAGCCTCTGTATGCATTTACTTGCAAAAATTGGCTGGGCGACGCACGAGGCAGCTACCTCTCTCAAGATGGTCGAGAAGGGTCTCGGCAAGGAGGACCTCGCCATTGCGGTACTCATAGACTTTCCCTTCCAAATCCTCGGCGGGTACTTGGCCGCGCGCTGGTCACGCGGTGGCCGTCCATTGCGTCCATGGATCTGGGCGTTTTGGCCTCGCCTCGGGTTCGCCCTCCTTGGTGCTATCATCGTATGGCGGTTCCCAAAACCGCCGATTTCCACCACGTTTTTCGTATTTTTAGTGATGCAAACGCTACTTGGGTCGTTTGCCGGGTGGGTAAATTGCTAGTATGGACAACAGGTCGTTGACGTTTTGCCCAGCACTATACAGTTTGTTGGTATGTCCGCCTTCCATACTAAAATATCGGACCCGGTAATTGGAGGTACATATATGACGGTGAGTTATTGCTGAGCATCATTAGTGTCTTTTCTTGACCGTTCCTAGTTACTAAATACCTTTACCAATCTCGGAGGAACTTGGCCAAAATTCTTTGTGCTCAAAGGTAGATCGATCCCGTCTAGTCTAGGACATTTCTGATGAACTGAATGCCGTAGCCTGTTGACTACTTTAGTGTAGCAACGTGCCAGGTTAATGAAGCTGGCTCTTCGCTGACTGTCAAAGGTGGGTTCTCTACAGTACTCCGCGATTGAAGGTGCCAACTCACACATCCCAGCTGCGGAATGCGTTTCAGAGCAGGGGAAAGTGCACTGCTCTGACATTGGCGGTACATGTATTACAGAGCGCGATGGGTACTACATTACGACTGGGCTGTGTATATGCATGGGCAGTCGTTGCCCTGGTTGCCTACGTATTGCCCACCGCGCGGAAGCTGCAGGGTGAGTCTCTCAACCATACTTGCTTCTCATCGAGACTCATCTGTCTTCTGTGTTAAGCTCTGCCGCTCTCAAAGTGGCGTATCTACTCATGATACGATACACGAGTACTTGCGTCATTTATTAATACGTAACTTGGGGGTACCAGTCTTGCGAGTAAAGAAGTCGCCAGGGGGCCGAATTGTACGTTCGGCCCTGCCAGTTGTGACACTATCCCCATTTCTGCTTCCAGGGGTAGTGTCCACTATAGAATAGAAATCGCGCACGCCAGCACTTGGGCGCCCAAGTCCAGATGAGCTCCACGCGAGTGGATCGAGTGAATTGCAACGACCCGTGAAAGAACCCCATAAATCAAGCCATAAATTGTGGGGTATCATGGCATCTCAGCCGACTAATTTCAACCAGGGACGCCGAGGGCGTAAGTGTTACTCTTCATATTGGGCAGCTGTCATCCCGCCGGGGTTGTAGGCGCTGGTGTTTATTCAGTTGGGTCTCGGCGATGACCGGTGACCGAGTGCGTAACATTTGTCGGCAAAATCTCAACTCGGTAGGCTAGACTCAAACGAGCCATGGCTGGAGCTACTCGGAAGCACAAATATGAGCATAAATACGAGGGAGGAATTTCTTACTGCAATGTGTGGAGTAGAAAGAACCGTGGACTTCGAAAAATACGGAGAGAAAAACAAGGGACACAGCGACTGCTGTCATAGACACTGCAGTTCATATCATTGATAATTCGGGTGGAGAGAATTAGAGCGGGCATAATTGTTCAGTTTGGCGCGCTGATCAATTTCCATTCGGTGGACCACCACCATCACCACACCTACCAGCCACCAAACAGCCCACACACCTCGTCCATTCGTATTCGACTCGATCCGCTGGAGGAACTACATCTTACGCAGAGTGCAATTCGGCACGGGGACGCAGACGGACATGTGGCAAGCCCAGCGGATGAAGTAGAAATGGGGCTCCTGGCCGGTGCCGAGCATGCGTCCGAGGGCTTTGGGGATAGCGAGGAGTCGTCGTCGTCAGGCTTCGAGAGCGAGGGGGAGACGAAGGCGCCACTCACGAGGGAGGACAAGAAGGGGATAGCGCTCTTGATCGTCCTCTGTGCGTCGCTACCAGGTCATCCCGCTGGTCCGTTGCGCTAACAGCAATGCCTCGACATTGCAGACGTGATACAGGGTGTTCCCGTACGTGGCACCTTCCGCATCCACCCATTACGAGGCATACTGACCCGCGGCGTAATTCCGGATGGCGTGTGCCTAGCTCGGATTGGCTATGGGTGCGTACGCTTCTTGCCTCACACGCCCCCCGACCTTCCCATGTGCCGCCCCAACGCTGATGCACCGTCCTACATACCGTGATTACGGTGTTTAGAAACATTGCCGTTCCTCCTGCGAGAGCGCCTCTCCTACTCAAAGATTGCCATCTTTACGCTGTCGAGCTATCCGTACTCGCTCAAACTCCTCTGGTCACCCTTCGTCGACTCCTGGTTCTTCCCCTCCATCGGGCGCCGGCGCTCATGGATCATTCCCATGCAGACTGTCTTGGGGTGTATAATGCTGTGGATGTCCTTCCACGTCCAAGTCTTCCTGGATAATGTTCGTCATTTAATTTGTATTTATGTTGTACTCGAGGGATTGACGCTGGTTCTCGATTACTGGATCCACAGGCAGCAAACCATATCTACACACTGACGGTAATTTTCACGTTGCTCGTCGTCATTGCGGCCACCCAAGGTATGAAGTTTCGCTGAGGGCCTATTTCCGTACTATATTTTGACGCTCCCATGGCCGCTAGACATTGCCGTGGACGGTAAGTCGCTTGTCTGACAAATTTTATTACTTCCGCGCTCAATGTACCCAGGATGGTCGCTCACTCTGTTATCGCGAGAAAACATATCTTACGCCTCAACTTGCCAGACTGTAGGTCTAACCACAGGCTGGCTAATGTCTTTCACCGTCTTCCTTGCCCTCAATAGCGAGGCTTTTAGGTAAGCCTATTTCCCACAAATTGGGTAGGCGGACGCTGAATTGTAGCCTGACCCAGCGCGAGATGGGGGACGCCTATTCTCACCCTCGGCACATATCTTAGATTCTGGAGCATCGTTTGTTTCGCCGTCACATTATGGTTAATCTGCGTCCAAAAAGAGGTAGGTTTTGCGGCGTCCGAGCCATAATAGTATGCATCAGGCTAATGCTACCTGTCCCCAGCGCAAAGGAGATTCTCTTGGAGGAGGAAACTAACATCATAAGTGTCTACAAAACCATCTGGAGCATCTCACAGTTGAAAAGTCTTTACTCCCACTGTCGGCGTTGGGCACCGTCGTTGACTTGGCGTTACAGGTGTCCGGTCCTTCATTGCGATCCATCTGACCTCCAAGGTCGGCTTCGCCGTGCACGACGCGGCGACGTCACTCAAAATGGTCGAAAAGGGCCTCGGCAAAGAAGACTTTGCGGCGGCGGTCCTGTTCGACTTCCCCATCCAGGTACTGGGCGGTTATTTCATTGCACGGTGGTCACGGGGGGATCGGCCGTTGCGTCCTTGGATGTTGGCGTTTGGACCGCGCCTCTTGTTCACCCTGCTTGCGGCTATTGTCCTGTGGAGGTTCCCGGCGCCCCCGATAACGACCGGCTTCTTCGTGTTTATAGTCCTGTTCCGAAGTCTCGGAGAGATGGCAAGGCAAGTTCCTTCGCAGAGCGGCTTGATGCCATCACCGCTGATCATGTTCGCAGTACAACGCAGTTCGTCTGTATCGGTTCGTTCCACGCTAGAGTATCCGACCCTGTAATCGGAGGGACATATATCACCGTGTGTACTGCATTCTATTCCGCCTGGTTCACCATGCCGAATTCCACTAGCTTCTTAACACAGTCTCAAATCTCGGCAGCACTTGGCCTAGATTCTTTGTTCTACGAGGTACCTAGGAAACGTGTGATGATACGCGCAAAGTACTGATGTCCAAACAAGCTATAGACTATTTTAGCATTGCTACTTGCCAAGTAGGGGACAATAGCACCTCCCTGACCGCCAACGGTACGTCTATGGAAAACAAGAGCTTCCTTGTCTTGAACAAAGACCGTGCCTTGCAGGTTCCGAGTGCGTCTCAGAGCAAGGGAAGGACCTCTGTTCTACCACCGGCGGGCAATGCGTCATAGAACGCGACGGCTACTATACTACAACGGGCATTTGTCTTGCACTCGGACTTTTTTTCCTCTTGGCATACATCCTACCCACCGCCCGGAAGCTGCAGGGTCAGTTTCTGAGTTCAGTGTGCTTTTGATTATTAATGTCGCTGACCACACGCGTCCTCATAGCTCTGCCTTTGACAAAGTGGCGTGTACCCATATGATGCGTCCAGTTGAGGTAGTCACACCCCCACTTTCTTCGTGTTCACCAAGAGCCGGTTGATGGAGAGCCTGTGGGTAGCCGTGAAAATAGCACACGGCTTTAGCTCTGTGACATATTGTCTCAAAATTGTATGCTATGCATCGGGGTCCAGCAAGCCGACCCTCGAATATATACCCGTTCTTCTTGGCGCCTCCTTATTGGTTGAAGGTAGGAGGGTCGTCAGAAGAGTATTATGCATGTCATCGCGCAGCGTCGTTCCAGTTGTTTTTTGGTTACAAAATGTACTATCTTTCTACTCGTTTCCAGTAAAGTAACTGCCGTACTGACTACGGCATGAGATATTGCTGCCAACGGTCCGTGCGAACACCAGCGCAGATCACGTGCGAAAGTCCTTATCAACACTACGAACTGAACTAGTACTGGACTGCGCAAGTGGTTTGTCCCGCACAACCTTGCGCCAAGACTGGAGGACCAAGAGCCTCGCAGCCCAAAAAAAAAAAAACGAGCGTTATCTGTCCTACCAAATACGAACTTGAAAGTTGGGCAATCGACGCCCGTCAGTGTAAGGTGCTCCTCTCGAGGGCACGCCTATGATGCTATCATAGAAAGCAACATACATGCGGTCAATAGCTCTTCTTTTTTTTCGCACGAGGAACTCACTTACTGTGACAGTGCACTTTCAGGAGAGCGCCGTTCTCACGGATCCAACATCCTGCATCGCGCCGCCGTTTCTTGGTCGACTTGACGCTCTCCTCCCGCGCTTTCACGCTCATAACCTCCTCCGCCCATCCCTGCCTAAGCCGTGCACGGAGTTTGCGCAAAGCTCGGTCTGCGTCGTGCCCGCCGCCGCCGCCGCCGATATCCAGCGGCGGCTCGCCGCCGTGCTCCTCGGCGTCCAGCACGCGTCTCTTGAGGACTTCCCAGGCTGCCTTGCGCGCGTCTACTCCTCCTTTCTCGCCGTTCTCAGGCCCCTGCAGATGAGAAGACTGCTGCGGTTTCTCTATGCCCGGGTCCTCTTCTCGTGGATTGGCGCCTATCAGTATCAGTTTTCTTGTTCTCGGCGCAGCTGTGCTATTCCCGGAAGCTATCGGTGGTGGAGCATGGATACGTCCCCCCGTCGCCGTGGTCGCTATCAGATGGAGGCGCGCCATGCGGTGATGGAGATCATCGTCGTTCGACCGGCTGCCTTGCCCGGCTGCTCTGGCGGCTTTCTTTCGCAGTCGCCGCCTGGCTACTGCTCCCGGCTCCGAGTGCCGCCTCTCCGTCGTCTTGTCAAACCACGCAGACTCGGCCTCTTCGCTCGTGTTGGCTCTTCTTCCTGGACGCGATCTCCACGCGCTGTTTGGGGCCGAGGATCCCCCGCGCGGCGCATCTGCTCCAGTGGCGGTGGTATAGTCTGCGTCTGTGTGGCCTTCCGCGCAGATGCACAGAATATTGCGGGCCCCCTGGCCAAACGTGCGCCAACGTTTGCGGATGCCAGCGGTCTGTGTGGGGGTTCTGGAGATGCTCGTGTAGCCCCCGCCAGATTGATCATTGCCTTGCGTCCACGATGAGATAGCCCTATTGAGCATTATTTTTATTCGGGACTGAGGATAAGGTGGAAAAAGGTGGGGGGGGGGGAGGGGGGATGGAAAATGAGTGGAAGAACTGGTAACTGATACAATCTGCAACGGTCTTAATGCATGGCCGGTTGCCCAACAGCGCTGACAGACGGATGTGGGTGCGGTGATGAAAACCATTCTTGAGCTGATTCACCCAGCGTTTATCCGCCACAAATGTCCATATGCAGCCGCGTTCAGGTGCGATCGCGTCTGTCTCGCGGCTTCGCCTTTATTGCCTCCCTGGTTCCCATGACAGTGCGCCATTACGAGGTGGGAAAATGCACGTAGCCCATCCTACATATGGTTGCTGATGAGCGCCGAGAACGGACAGAAGTCCGAGTATAAGAAGTATGGACGTCTTCGATGAGAGCACATGGGTAACCTGTACTTAGCCAGGCCTTTGGGTATTGTAGGACACGCGGTTCCCGTCGCGTCGTGTGCGAAAACCATGCGTGCCCGGAAGGTCTATATAGGTGGACTGTTCTCTCTAATATAATATAAGACGGCTGTAAAAACCGACATTGAAGGACAACCGACTCAGAGTTGGACACACGCCGCTTTGCGAACGGTTACGCGATCTACGAAAGCGATCGACTAAGTCATGCCGCGGCTGTGATCGAGGGACAGACAACAAGCCAGTACCTGACACAAAAAGGGATGGTTCAACCCGGGATCGAACCGGAGACCTTCTGTGTGTAAGACAGAAATCATAACCACTAGACCATTGAACCCTAATCAATCATGTTTTTCTGTGGGCAGACAAAACAGGACGAGTACGAATCGCACACTCCGCCTTGCTCGCTCGCCGCCGCAGCATTCGCCGACCTGCCATGGCCATCCCCTTCCTCTCACCGAAAGCAAGTCAAACGTCCTCCCCGGCTGCCCATACGCCGCTGCGCCCATACATCTCTGGTCTCCTCGCGCTCTATGCACTCTACATCGTCAACAGCCTCCTGTTCGCCCGCCCGCCAAACCTCTTCACCTCCTTACGGCTCCCTCTCAACGCGCCTCAAGCCATGATCCACGCCGCGCTCCAGCAGAACATGTGGCCAAGCGATGCCCTCCCTCCGACGCTCGAAAAGCTCCTCGCGCGCCTCGCCTCTCTCGACGCCCGCACGATGCTCGTCCGGTACGTTCGCCCCACTCCCCTCCGATCGCCCACCAACATGAACCACGCAGCTTCGGCCAGCGCGCCATACAGACCTGCACGCACTGCACGACGCAAGCCGACTATGCGCTGCACGCGCTCCCGCCCGCGCTGCTCTCCTACACGCTCGCGGCGGCCGTGCTCGGCGCCACGACCGCGCGCGGCACGGGTTGTGAATCGCGCCGCGGCGTGGGGCTCATCGTGCTTGTCGTCGGCGCGCTCGCAGAGGCCTACTGGGCCTACACCGTCCCGATCTCGATACCGAGCGCGCGGCGATCCGCCGACCACGACGACATCATCATGGTGTGCTAACCCTCACTCTCTCCTTTTTCTTCTTTCTAAATGTTGGATAGTGGCACGATGCGCTCTGGTCCCTCCGCCATGCGCTCTTCATCGCGTTGCCACTAATACTGCACCTCCTCCCCGCCACCCCCGCACCCCCGCCACTCCGGCACACGCTACAGCACGCAGCGCACACTGCCGACGTGCTCCTCGCGCGCGCTCACCTCCTGCGGCTCGGGACGGCGAGTACGCAGCGCGTGCCTGAGCTCCGCGCACGCGCCGCTGCGTTCTGGGAGCACGAGCGCGGCGTCGGCGAAGCGGTGCGACAGGATGTGGGCGTGCGCGCTGCAGCAGAGCGTGCAAGGCTCGGACTCGCGACGACTGCTGGTGACGATGTGGGGACAGCACCAAAACAGGCCGGAGAGGACGGGGCGCAGGGCGAGGGGGCGCTGCATCAGATGGCGCGTGGAGCCATCGAAGCGCTCAAGGAGGTCGGCTTGCGGCCGCCTGCTGCATGACGCTCTGATGATGTTTGTCGGGGGTGGTGCTTGATGCTAGATGCGCATGACGAGTTGTATGTATGGGTGAGGAAAACCGGTAGTGCAAGTGCAAATGCTAAACGACCAACATAACACTCGTTACAAGAACGTGAATGAGGATGCGAGAGAGAGGGTATAAATCGTTGTCCGTCGTCATACGTAACGCGCTGCAGGCGGGTTTATGACGCGGGCGCGCCACCATCATCCCTCTCTACACCGTCCTCGTTCTCGTCCTCATGCCCGTACTTGATCTCCGCTTCGAGCGCCTCTCTCCCGGCTTGCGTAAGTGTCGGCACGCCGCTCTGGATATCCTTCTCAAAATACCTTGGCACGAACCTGCCCAGCCATAATACTGTCAAAAACTCAGGAAAAGAAAACAGAAAGGAGGGGACCCACTCGACGCCGCGTCGCTTCCGGTCGGCTGCCTCGTCCCGCTGACGCTGCTCGATGACCTGCTTCGCGCGCGTCGCCTCGCCATACTCCTTGCTCAGCAACTTACTCGTCACGCTCTCCCACAGCCGGCGGCTTTCGCTTGGCAACTGCCGCGAGATGGGCCGCACGATCTTCGGCACCGCCTGTAGCGGAGTGAGGTCGATCAGCGTCGTCCATTCCGTCGGGTGAGTCGCCTTGCCGCCTGACGATGGTGTGGACCTGCCAGATCCATCGGACGCCGGAGTCGCGGAACGCCAGCGCACGACGTTGCGCCAGCAACCCTCGAAGTACGCCACGACACGGGCCGGAGGGACGTGTTTCACTTTGGTCCATTCTTCGTGCTCGTGCTCGGACGGGTCATATCGGTGCACGACGCCCTCGACTAGATAGTGCGGCTTGCCAAGCCAGCTCTACGTACCCCATTTCAAATTGTTATTGTTCATTCGCATCAGCAATTCGTACGTGAGTGGGAAAATGCGCGCACCTCTTCCTTGTACTCGATAATCGCGCGCAGCCACTCGCCTTTGCCGACGCCCGGCCCACCCGTGCACGTCACGATGGTGCTCTCATGCACAGTGGCATAAAAGCTGCCGCGCAGCACACCGTTGACGTTCGCGACGGGATGCGTGATCTGGTAGTGCTCGCCCGCGCCTGGCCCGCCGTCCATAGAGAGGAACAGCCCCTTGTTCATCGTTCCCGAGGAGACGCGTAAGCTGGCCGATGGGAGGACGCGGACAGAAATCTGATCGATCCCCGAGAGCGTGATGTGCCGCGCGGGGCATGCGGCGACGTATGCGCTGATCGGCGGGTGGTGCGAGATCTGCTCCGTCAGGTACGCGATGCGCAAGGCGCCGGGACCAGTCGACATGGAGGTCGGCGGGGAAGACGTCGAGGCAGAGGCGGAGCCAGAGCAGGACTCGCCGGTTTGCGTTGAGGCGAGGGAGAGGTTCGAGAGCTGCGCGTTGAGATTCGACTCGACGACGGTCGATGCAGGCTTGTCCACGGCAGGCGAGGACCAGCCCTTCATAGAGAGAAGACTACCGAATCCGCCGACGCGGCCGGATTTGATAGTGCCCCTGGCGCCTTTGATGCTTCCCGCCTCAGAATGGACGTGCGGTGGCTTTGGCGGCGCGTCAATGCAGGTGGTTATGGTCGGCGTGCGGTCCTCGGCGTCGTATGAGATGGGCGTTACGTCCCAGTGCATGAGAAAGTTTTCGCCGAGGACAGAGTTGTAGGGCTTGCAGGGCTTGCCGCGCTGCGAACCGAGAGCCCAATGAGAGAAAAGCAAATAAAAACAAGGCACGTAACATACGATATGTCGGATATCTTTGGAGAATGTAAAGCGGAGCACGGCCAGCATGCGGTCGAGTGGGTCCTCGTGGTCGTTAATCCTTTCCCCCGCCAAGTATCAAGAAACTGAGCAAGGCTGGAAAGGAGGCATACGTACGTGGCGAACAGATCAGGTCTGTCGAGGTAGTGCCAGTACTCGAGGTTGGGTATAGGCTCCAGCAACGATGCGGGGAGTGAGAGACGCCTGAAAAAATAAAAAATAAAAGAATGAACGTTGGTCGGATCAGAGGAGTGGCTCGGAGCGCACATTGCGGCGAGATCCTTGACACCAAAGGAACGTTTGACGAGCTGGACTATCATCCTGAGTCTGCCACCCTCGCCAGTGTCTTCTGGCACGTCGATCCCGAGAGGAGTTGGCTGTGTATCTGTGTCTTCTGTGGCGATACTTGGATGGCCATCCTGGGTAGCAAGGACGTGAACCCCCTCCATGGTTGGACAAGGGTGTGGGAGTGCAGACGCAAAGAGTAAATCACCCAAAATTTCCACTTCTGGTCCGAGTCTCCTTGGATGACGTAACAATTACTAATGTCAGGGTACAACTGCGGTGACTACTACGACTAAGAGAACAACTTGTTGACCGAGGTATTCGCTTCCTGGTTCTTCTTCAGGACCTGCACGGGAGTGAGCAACCAACACAATACACATGCACAACCACGGGCACAAACCTTGGCAACAGCAAACTCAAAGTCTTCTTGCGTGACGTGTTGCCTCCGCTCCCGCAACGCATACATACCTATCGGGACGCGTAAGATTAATCACCGGGTGATAAGCATCTCATAGAGGGAAAAACGAACCAGCTTCCGTGCAGATACCCCGGACTTCAGCGCCTGAACACTGGCCCATCTTCTCTGCAAGCGCCCGAAGGTTGATACCGCGCTGCAGGGACATCTGCAGAAATGGGGGTTCATCGACATATCCAATGGTCCAGATCCCAGGCACAAACCTTGCGGGAATGAATCCGGAGAATTGCCACACGTGCTTCTGGTCCCGGTGGTGGGAATTCGATTTTGCGGTCGATACGCCCAGGTCGGAGAAGGGCTGAGTCGAGGATATCTGTGCGGGGTAGACGTGAGCCCCAAGTCGAAGAGTAATCCATCCCGGTGCCCACCCACCTATGCGGTTGGTCGCCATAATGACCTTGATGTTCTTTGTCGACTCAAATCCATCCAGCTGATTCAGTAACTCCAGCATCGTCCGTTGTACCTCCGAGTCTCCCCCACCGGACCCGCTCTCGCCGCGCGAGCTCCCGATAGAGTCGATCTCGTCCATGAAGATGATACTCGGCGCGTGCTCCCGCGCCATCACGAACAGCTCGCGCACCATGCGCGAGCCCTCCCCAATGTACTTCTGCACCAGCTCGGACCCCGACACACGGATGAACTTGCAGTCCGTGTGGTGCGCCACCGCCCGCGCGAGCAACGTTTTTCCTGTCCCTGGTGGCCCGTAGAGCAGAACGCCCTTGGGCTGCGCAATCCCAAGCGCCTCGAACAACTCCGGGTGCTTCACAGGCAATTCGATGACCTCCTTGATCTCCTTTATTTGCTTATCCAGCCCCCCGACCATTTCATAGGTGCTATCGGGAACCTTCTCCACCATCATCAGCGAGACGAGTGGGTCCACCTTGTTCGGTAGGATTTTGTGCAGCGTGTACGAATCCGACCGCAGAGCCACGCGCACCGTCGGTTTTAGCGTCCCAATGTCAATGTCCCCGGCAACGTCGACAACTGTCGGCCAAGATGTCCGTTAATGAGCCCAACCCGTCACAGGATAAAAATCACGCACTGTACTTCCCCTCTGGTTGTACCTTCACCAGCACTTTGTTCTTTCCCATTATCTTCACCACTTCTCCGACGTAGCTCCCAGGCTCATGTAGTAATTGTAGTTCCTCCCTCAATAGACGCACTGTATACAGATATGTGGACGTGCACACAGGTGCTAAGAGCTGGGTCACTCACCACGCGCATTCAATGCATTCCGTTGTGCCTCTAATCGACGCAGATTTTGAGTCTTTTGGTTAATTAGGAGCTCTGAAGCCTCTATTTTCGCCTGATAGTACGACTTTATGCCACCTGCGGGCGTCGGTGCTTGTAGAAGAACGGGCATGATTGAAGTGATCTTGCCAGTGAACCCGACGACGCGTACGCACGGTCGTGGAGTCACAGTGACGCGTTACACGTGACACCTTACCGTCACCACAGCTCAATTTAAACTTTTACCGGTGTACGCGCCCTGTCGGCCATACGGGTGGTACAGACACAACCATTCGCTATGATAATTCTATGTCGTGGGTGGACACCCTCGTCAATGCTACCTTTAGACCATCCCCTCCCATTTTGGAATGTCCGTCCGCCCAACGTCAAGTCCTTGGCAAGTGACATGCCGACACCCCAGAGCAGCATAGGAGCGAACGTGTGTCGATTATGTGGTCCATGTATATACAAATGAAGGTCTAGAATCGTCGGTTACTGTATCATGATAGCGAAATCGACAGATACGACACGCGTGCGAGGATGCGTGCGATCATGGATCCAACAACGATTGTCACGGCCCCGAGGTTCCACACCCCCCCACACGCTTTTTTTACGCCCCGACCGGGGTGGATAATTGTGCGTGTGCCAGATAGATCGTACCCCCATGCTCACGCTAACCAGCGATAGTATCTACATTTTGAACTTCTATATTGACGAAGCTCCAGGCCTCCAGGCCTTGAGGCCAGCCCCACGGGAAAAAAAAAATACAGTCGCATACCCCGAAATTAGAGCGGAACGGGGTAACGGCCCATTCTGACGGGCACCTTTACCTGACAAGCGTGCTACCTATATACTCTGGAAGCCGATCCAGTATGTTTTTTTTTCTTTGATCAAACCATCTCCGCAATCTTCTTCCGCTCTTTCTTGCAGAACAGATTGGCCAAAGCGCAATCGGACGTTTCTTGCCCTATATGGTCACTGCGGCAAGTTCTCTTGGGCGCCCACGCCGATCGGCACCCTCACGTCGGGTTTTGGGGTACCGCATAGAACGTCTACCGAGAAGCCTGGGAAGCGCCAAACTTCTCCACGAGGCATTGGGTATCTGTGTGAGAGTGCAAGAGTGCATCAATATGGTTACACGGATGATGGGTGGATGCCCTGAGTGTCATATTATAATAACGAACACATATCGTGAGTATGCATATGCGAAATACTACAGATAGAATGAAAACAAAAAGAATCCCATAGCTATTCACCCATACTGTTCAAAGCCAGTGCCCCCGATCGTGTGTGATACATGATACATGCATTTTGATTGATAGTCCACGTTGCGTTTCACATACCATATTTCCGTTTTATCGCGGCCCATCCCGGCGAAGCCGCACGCACCATTCCCACAAAGCGGTCCATGTCGTGCTCGGGGATGCGATTGATGTCGATGCTATTCCAGTATCGGGACATGACAAAGACGATGTCATGTGCATCGCGTTCTGAACCTCGGCTAAGTGGTACGATGGGATTAGGGCGTCGGTCAACGCAAAACAGGACTAGAGACTTACATCATCCACGCGTTCAATTTCGCCCGCACGAATTCAGAGGTAGTCAGGAACGGCACTCGACTGACAAATGCCACTGTGAGCGCATCGAGGCGTCGCGGGCCCGTCTCGCCTGCTGCCAGAATTTCGATCTAACGCCAACGCCGACGACGACGGGGTCAGCCTGAAGCAGATGGAAACAGAAGGGGGGGAATACCTCTACTGGAGGGATGCAGCGGTGGTATTTAACATGTAGTCTACGGTAACTCAAGTTCAGCGAGATCGTCGCCGGCCAGAGATGGGAGTAGCGTACCGATTACTCCAGGGAGAGGGCGTGATGGAGAGGTCCGCGCTGCCGGTCAGGGCCTGCCTGACACGACGAAACGGATGCGCGGCGCCGCCTTCGACGATGCAAAAAATTTCCTGCCAAAGCGGGACGGAGTGAGGGGAGGTACTGCGGACAAGACGCCTGCTGCTCTTACGTCGGCTTGTGGGCTGTTGGTTAGCACGGCGACGAAGACGCTTCCGTGGAAGGCGTGGGATACGCCGTTTGCACGAAGTGCGTTCGAGAGTGCAGTGGCAGCTTCCAGGAGTCGATGCGTCTCAGGCATTGCGGGGAAAAAGGGTAAGCTAGTTTCCAGTTTCTAGTCATGATATGGATATGGGCAGGAGGTGTGAAAAGCGCCAACTCTATCGAGAAGCCGGGAAGGGACGGTCACGGATGTATGGCCGTTAGCGGGCGTTCTTTTCTTGACGGACTGCCCCGGACGGACGTACACGTATGAAGTTGGGACGCCTCATTGGCCTCATATGTACAAGAGGGGGTGTCACATGCTGTATATGCGCCAAGTTGAAAGGTTAATGCTCGATATCCGTGCCTGGCTTACCTCGCTTTGCCAACACCAGAAATCGCGTCTTTCCACTGTCACGGTCTTTCCCCACTCAGCCCGTCACATGACCGCAATGGGCCAGCCACCCGCCCATCCGTGTACCCGTGCACCCGTCTTCCTCCCTGTTGCTTCCTCCTTTGCCCCGTTGCACATGGGTCTCGTCTTATTATGTACATACAATAGACCTCCCTTCATAAAACAGGCATCGCGGTCCGTGTCTGGCCGCTGCGCTCATCTCATTCGATCGAACTCGACAGTCTCAATCTCAACATGGCGTCATGCTGCGTTGTCTCAACGTTTCCGACCATCGCCCATCGCCGCATCTCACACCCATCTCACCGTTCGCGCAGCTTCTTGGGCAACAAAGTTTAATCTTAGACGTACTAGTTCCTCGAGCAACTCGGACGCACACGAGGAAGCAGCCAAGGCCGCCGTGCTAGAAGCGATCAAAGGCCGCCAACAGACCGACCTCATGTTGCGCTGTGAGTCAGCATCACCACATTTCTATCTCCCAGCAGGCAGTTCGATTTATCTCCACATAGGTACCGTTCTTGATGCAGAGGGTACGCGAAACATCATTCGATCACATTCTCATCATCATAATCCATCTCGGGTGTCGTGCCAATCATGGGGGGTTCTCTGGCGACGGCGCTTCGCACTGATGACGACCCGCCTCGAGTTTTTTTACGCACCACCACCAACACGCCCCCGCTCTTCCAGACCGACGTGAATTCGTCTATGTCTGAAATATCTCCGGGCCACCCTTTCGCCTTGCTCTCGTCATCGTTAGTTGCTTACGTGCTTGGCTTTCGTCAGGGAACGTAAAGACCATCTCGGGCCAATTCAAGAGGTCAAATTTGTGTGCGGAGCACCGTCTGAACGTAAGCATCCGTTACCCTCACCATGCACGCGTCAGCCCAGGTGACCTTGGGCGTCTCTCATCAGCCACGAGATCTACGCAAGATCGACTCTAGGATCCCGAACCTCGTTCCCACCATTCTCCCACGGAGGGAAGCTATTCTCGTGCGTTCATTTTGCCCTGCGGTACCACTTCGTTGTGTGATGATCGTACATCGATTGTGTGTCAGGTGAACGTGCTCCATATCCGAGCACTCGTCAAAGCTGACGCCGTCGTTTTGTTCGACACTTACGGTTCTACGGACTCTCGGTTGCATTCCGTCTTCCTTTACCATCTAGAAGTGCGTTCATCTCCCTCCGTGTTCCGTTAATGTCGTAGCATTATTAACTCGTTTCACTTACAGCACAATCTTAAGACGAGGGGTTACGGCTTGCCATACGAATTTCGGCAAGTGGGCTGCTGTCACTACCACATGACTTTCCACCGACCTAAGTTCCTTGAATTTTTTTTTTAGTGCCCTAGAATCCATCTTCATCTCCGTCGTGAGCGCTCTCGAGGCAGAGATGGTTTTCATCCGCAACCTTGTTGGCGGGTTACTCGCCGAGCTCGAAGACGATATCAATCACGACAAGTTTAAACGCCTGTTGCACTATTCTCGACGGCTGACAAGCTTCCAGAATCGGGTGAAATTAGTACGCACCTTTTCTACACCGTTCCCTACACCCCCTCCCACATATGGGTTGCCATTAATGAGCACTCAAACAGGTTGAGGCGGCGTTTGAGGAGGTCTTGGAACAGGGTGAGTTAGTTTTGCTACTGATCTCCATTTAGACCAGCGAGATCATCGATTTCTTGTCGTTTGAAATTCTAGACGAGGATCTAGCGGCGATGTATCTGACCGATAGGAAGAACGACGTCCCTCGCCAACTCAGTGATCATGAAGAACTTGAACTTCTTTTAGAAACTTTCTCGAAACAGGTTGAGGAAATAGTGAACGAAGCTGAGAACATCCACGTCCGTGATCGACTCGCCTAAAGCAGCGCAGCTTCGTTGACACGTGCATGGCAACAGGGCAACGTCCAGTCGACGCAAGAGATAGTTGAGCTTATTCTGGACTCAAATCGGAATGCATTGCTGGCACTTGATCTCAAGGTGACAAATTTCGCTTCTGTTCCCGGATTTTCTGATGCATGCCCCTCTTCGTACCAGGTCTCCATTGGAACAATGGGCATAGGGACGGGGGCTCTCATTGCAGGGCTGTTCGGCATGAATGCGAGTTTTCGACTTGTCCGCGTGTTCTACCCTTTTCTCACGACCCTGGCTTTTAGCTTACAAGCCGCATGGAAGAACTTCCATACGCCTTTGCAGGCATGTCTGTCGCTTCCGCACTCATCGCGCTTCTCGTTGCATGGACGGGGCTCCGAAGGTGCGTTATTTTACTTCTCCCATCGATCCTGTATTTTAGCCCACTGATGCGGTGTACAATTTCCAGACTGGCAAAGATACAGAAGGTCGGCCTCTCAGCATCCAGCAGCAAGAAAGTAAAAGGCTGGCTCCCACTTTCCTTGCGCCAACGACGCCCGGAAATCTAGCCCTGTGCCCTTGCACCCATCGTTACGTCTTAGGCCTCTGCTAATTTAGCCACACACACACACCCCATCAATATCTGTATGACCAGGCATTACTTATATATCTAGATAGATTTGACATGCTCACGCCAAACTCAGTATAGTATGTTTCCTAAAACTCCCGCCGGTAGACACGTCGATTGTACGGAGCTTACTAGTCCCGGGGTTGCATACCTGTCTCCAGGGAGCATGTCGATGCCACGGCTCAAGATGAAGCGACCTCGCAGTATAAGGACATCTCCACCAACTCCACAGCGGAGGTTTTCACAAGCCCAATCATATGGAGCCACGCAACGTAGGGTACCCTAGAAAAAGTGACGACTGAAGCAGATGCGAGCCCCAATATGTACCCGTGCATATGACCATCTCAACTGGACGCTGAACATTCCGTGAGGTGGTGGATCACCTGCCAACCGAGCGCCCATAGATCCGCTCCTGATGCCCCCGCATACAGTCACGGTACTACCAGAGCGGCTTAAGGGGGCGTTTATCTTTCACAGGTAAAGGGCCCTTGTCACATTTTGCAAAGGGGGGAAAATTGCTGATCCGACTTTTGACCGATGCACAACCTCACATGGGTGCAAACGACGAAAGGGTTTTGAATTTTGGGGTGTGGGGTGCGGGGTCAGGCCTGTCAGGGTGAGTGGGCGCCCGGCCCTAGCCGGAGCTCAATGCCGTTCATGACTCATATTTCCTTCCTCTGACACCCCGAGTTCCGTCGCTCCGAAGCGGGAAGACGATTTTTCCCTCCGTCTGCCGGAAATGACTTCTGGTGGGCGGAACATAGGAAGAAGCTTGGCCAGCTTTGATCCTTGATCCTTTGCATTCTTATTTTTGAGTTTTTAAACGAGAGCCTACGAAAAAAGGGTCCAGAGTGCGTGGGACGACCTAAAATTTGAAGGTCGTCGCAAAGCAAACGGCCCCCCCCTCAAAGCGATGGTATCTAAGACGGGTGTGAGGATGAAATGTATTCGCCAGAATACCGTCTACCCCCATGCCTCTCATGCTATGGGAGCCCTCACGCTTTACATTCTCTTGAGTCCTGAGTACGCATACAAGCGGGCTTCTGCTGTCACACCGACTGGTGTCGGTCACTGTAACCAAGCGATGCCCGGGGTGAATCGTAGTTGTACGGTACTGTATCCAAGGGAGGACAAAGATAAATCTACATCTTCAGCGGCCATGTATGGTTTCTAGGGCACTATACCAGGAAGGAGAAAGAAGAGAAGGGGTCCTGCCCCCGAATTTGCACTGAAATTACGATACAGTGGTTTGTTGCTACGGCGAGACGATGGGTGATGCACGTCGCTGCTCGGCGGACATGATGTGCTTACCACCGATCCTGTCGGCCTTAAGAACAGAACAAATAGGAAGCACATCACAGCTCAAGGGTTATTATTCTCCTCCCAATCTTTCGTCGTCCCGGAGTCATGACCACGTCTTCTGAGGAGTGGTCGGGTCGTGCCGTTGTTATTATTGTTGTTTACGACAACCCCTTCGGCAAGACGACCAGATTCGGTTGCCGATGTGGCTGAAGCTCACACGAAATTTCGAACAAGGGTCCTCGGCCTGGTAAAGACCACCTGACAAAGTCGGCCTCGTCAGTCCCTCCTCGTCCTGACCGCATCTGACTTGGAGTTTCGACGGGCGGGATCAGTTTCGAACACCCATCAGCATCAGCATCAGCATCGTTCCCCCCAGGACGCAGCCATCCCCTTGTGACTTGACGTCTCGTGATACTGTTCGGTTGCAGGTGTGAACGAACCCTTTTTTTTTTTTTCTTCTACATGTCTCATATTGCCTCCAAGGCTAGTCTTATCTCCGGGACGCTTATCAGGAGCTCTCACCTCTTCTCCTTCAAACGTGAGCTTCCTTCCTCCCTAGAGTCTCGACTCGAGTCGGAGCGAACGGACGGCGGGGGTATTTTTAGCCGGCTTGGCTGATCCACATCAATCTTCCCTACGTTCCCCTGTCCCTGTCAGACAGTTTTAGTTGACTCGGCTGCTGTCTCCTCTTCGACCGCTTCGTCCACCATGAGTCTACCCGGGTCCATTCTCACCACCCCTACGACCCCTACGTCGGCCTCCAGCACGAGCAGCTCGGTGCCCGCGAGTACAACCCCGACTTTGATCTTCGTAGGCGTCAATGAAATGTTTACGTGCGGAATCAGTCCAATTCGATGGGGATACTCGGGTCCATCAGTTCCGATGTCTCTCAACGTCACCAACCTAAACGTCCCCCAGCAAGCCCCGTTGAGTACCTCATCCTCAAATATAGGAACCTCGACCTCGAATGGAACTACTTCGACCACTACTTCGCTTATTCAGCCAGGTATCAGGCGTCAATACTCGGGCTATGGCGGCTCCTATCTCCCCGATATCAATGAACAACTCGTAGATCAATGGGACCCTACCACAAACAACTGGACGTGGCTCGCTGTAAATATTCCCCAGGGCTGGTATCGGCTGTTGGCGACCATCCAGGATGTTCAAACCCCCTCGTCCCCATTCTTCGTTCAGAACGGTACGAACGTCGAATGTGTCCTCCAATTTGCCCCCAGTTCCTCTTCGACTCCTCCCGTCCCCTCTTCCACAGGTGCTTCCCCGTCCCCAGTCGTCGGAGCATCCTCGGGTCATTCGCACGCGGGCGCAATCGCAGGCGGCGTAATCGGTGGTATCGCCTTCTTCGCTGCCGCTCTGGTTGCCTTCCTTTTTTGGTTCTTGCGCCGGCGGTCCGACCGCTCCCGTGGTGCCGAGAATGAACCCGGTCGGCGGTGGTCTGCGATGGCTCTCAAGAGGCCCCGTCATGCAAGTGGCGGAGGATCTTCGACTCGGAAGGAGCAACCTGGTCTGCCAGCCCTTGAAGCAGACCAGACATTCATCGGTTCAGATGAAGAACTCAGCACAGTTGGACACGAAAAGGCGATCTCTCCTATTTCACCCACGATCCTGCCTTATCACCCCTCCCACCCGCAATCTAGGCGCACGTCTACGCAGACGACTGGAAGTTATGGTCGTGCTTTGTCTAATCCAGAGCCGCCCCTCCGCCCCCCGTCGTATCAACCGTACATCGGAGAGGTACTCCCGTTGGAACGCGCGCAGACGGCTGGAAATGGACCCCGTCGTAAGCCCGCACCGCGCTATGACGAAGCGGGTGAGACCGCGGTGGAGCGTAATGTCGCGTGCTCGTCGCGCACGACGCTAGATTCTACCCATGGCAACAATAGCGGTCAAAGTCTCGGCAACGGCAACGGCAACTCCGACGGTACCCACGTCCTGCAGCACCAGGGCAGCTTTGGCGCCATGCGTCCGATGCATGTGATCATTCCGGATCCTCCCCCTCCGGCCCGTACTTAGGTATGCCGTGGCACCACCGTACGTACGTTTCGTCCCATGATCTCACACGCGGCGCTGACGTATGATGTCACTTGTGTTCGGACAGTCTGCTGGCCGGGTTGGTGTCTATCCTCCCCCTCCCTCCGCTTTCTTCCGGCTTGGCTCGGACCTACACCAACATACGTCACTACCACACCGTGCTGTACCATACGCACTCCCTCCACCACCTTTCGTATGCTCGAACGTAATTTTTCTTTTCCTTGGAGAGACAGAAGAGACAAGAACGGGAACGCTATTCTTGGTTATTCCTTTTCGAATTATTTTGCCTGAACTGTAAACGTACTTTCTATTGCTTCATCTTCCTCTCCGCCGTTGCTGGCTGGATACAACCCTTACGCACACTTACCGGTCTCCATGTAAAAGCGACCGCCACATCCAACGAACTCAAATTCAAGCCGACTCATCGAATTATGATTCAATATTATCGCCCGTGTTGCACGTGGATCCAGTTCTTGCGGGTTCTCTTCGGAGC
Source organism: Lactarius hatsudake (assembly GCA_024734325.1). Taxonomy (NCBI): domain Eukaryota; kingdom Fungi; phylum Basidiomycota; class Agaricomycetes; order Russulales; family Russulaceae; genus Lactarius; species Lactarius hatsudake. The sequence goes on along the minus strand of JANSJP010000010.1, from coordinate 339,215 downwards.
TGGATATACAATATGCACGCGGTGCAGTGTCCTCCGGCAGCATTGATTGATTGACAAACGCGTTGACGTTTGTTTACAGCGTGATATGTTGGAGTTGATGGTGGATGTTGTCACTCAGATGCCAACATTTGTTCGGTACAACACACCCCAGTATGTGCTTGCATGAGAGTGCTGCTGTATGGATTTGTAGTGAGCGCCGTAAGCGACCAAACGACAGACAGGCTTGGTTGATCCATCATCTGCTCATAGATGGGGGCTGTCATATATCTAGATGGACACGCCGAAACCGCGCCCCTGCATGATGCTTCTACGCTTCCGTGACTTTGAAACTCCTGAGCTACTTCTGCCTGCCCATCACAACGATACTACACAGTTCAATCAGGCACGACGCTCAGTGCGGTTTTTGGAACATGAAGATCTTGAGGTCTTGTGTTTCGAGAGTTGCGTTTCGTGTGTGTGGGTTGCGCAAATGTCACTTGCCGTGCAAATCTAAAAAATTGATGTTCTATGAAGACATTCTCTTGGTTCTTTCTTCTCAAGAAAATAAAACACAGTAGGTAAAGTATCATATATAGATATACAAAAGGATATAGAGACCAACCCGGATTTACAATACTGCATGGGCTGCAAAGGTGTAGTCGTTTCAGACTCGTCTGGAGTGTGATTCTGCGCATCCATGTCTCAAGAGGTACAATACCGCATCAACCTGTCTGAGAAGGGTATCAGAGTACCACTGAGACCCATGGCTAATTTGGAGGCACAGAGTGCACGCGATGGAGCCGTAGGAAAAATCTCACTTGGAGGCCTCTTGCAAAATGCAATGCCACCACTATTTGTCACCTGCACGCATACGTAACTGCCAGGGGGTCACGGTCACAACAATGGTGTCCTCTCCGATACACAAGTCAATCTCACGTCGTATCCGCAAGGCCGTTTGGGCCAGCCTCCATCGATTTTTTCGTGAGTCGTGCATGAGTTCGCGAGCCAAGAGCACACGGCCTTTCTGTTAGTAATGGGCTGGATGGACATGTGGTCTGTGTTGTTGCCGTGAGATGCGCACGTTCACTGTGAGGCTTGGCAGGGCCTTTCAGCCAGTGCGAGGCTTTTCTGTGTCGTTTAGTTTGCAATCTCAACTGTTCAACACACTGTCACGATTTCTCGCTTTCACGCACTGGACCATGGCAGCCAAACGTAAGCCCGAATCTCCAAATCCGAACTGTCCTGGTAATTGACACCGTATCCCTCTTCCTTGCATGCGCAGTCTCTATCGCCGATATTGACTACAAAATCGCATATATTCGGAACTCACTCTTACTGTACCCTCGACCCAATTCTCTATACATTAACAGTGTCCAAATTCTCGCGATGCTATGACTCGGGCGTTTTGAGCTATCACAACAGAAGGCAGACCTTGACAAGTGCATTGTACACTGCGGCACTGAGGCGGTCTTCCTTCCGCCTGTTCCCTGGGCTGGTTTTTCCCTCAATGTTGTCGAACTTCTCTTTCACCTCGCATCCGCCCTTCTACAACGCGCCAAGACGTTCGAACAGCCCCGTGACACCAAGTATTCTATCGAGTACCTCCGTTACCTCCGAGGACTTCCCCTTGATTATTTCGGCCTCCCCAAAAACGTCGTTACAACATTCCTCATTCAGGCATTGGTTATTGAGTCGGAAGCTTATGATGGGGCACAGAGTATAGAGGAGATGATGGTCCTCTGCCGCGAACTCCTCGCCTCCGACTTATCAGCAGGCTTTCCTGTCGTCGCTTTTGTATCGTTGGTCGATGCCGTCAACGCTGAATTCCTTCAAGGAGGGGGGGCCGTCCACTTATTAGATGAAGTCATCGAATGCCTTCGAGACGCGGTGAAGATGGGCCCACCAAGTTCGCGCCTCCTTTTGTTTGCGCTGGCCAACGCACTCTGCGTTCGCATCCTGGAGACTCATTCAAATGACGATTATGGGGAAGCAACGGCGCTATTGGAAAGGGTCCTCCATCACAATCAGTCTGGAGAGTGTCCAGATTCAATTCGGGATCTAGCTACATCATTTGCCGCTGTGTTCGCGTATGCCAGATCGACCTCCTTCCAGAACCCAGAATATTCCGAAGTGTCAATTTCCCGTCTCCGTACCGTACTCAATACTTCTTCCGTTGATTTCAAACGACCGACATCTTGGCGGCCCAAGCCAGAGTGCGCTGTATACAATACAATCTCGCAGAGAGCCTTGAAGAAGCGAACTCCTATACTTCACAAGTTGTCGACCTTTCGTCGTCTCAAGAATCTGGGGAACTTTTTCTTGAACCAAGCGCTGCTCGGGTATCATACTCCATGACGAGGATGGCGGAGAAAATTCGGCATCTTGAAGAACTGCTCTCAAATACTCATCCAGGGACCGAACGTCACAAGGAGTACCTCAGCCACCTTGCAGATTGGTGTGAGTCAAAGTTTCACTGTACCAAAGAAATATCGGATATCGAAGAGTCCATCAAGCATAGCCAGCTATTAGTCGATGCGACTCATTATTCCAGTGACCAGCAGAGAACGATTCCCCTCTGTTCCTTACATGACATTCTCCTCGCATTCAAGGAAACCAGCAAAATCAGCTACCTGAACGAGTCGATCACCGTCGGCTATGACATCCTCGAGTTGAAGAGTGCACAACACGTCCAGTTTCACACAATTCGGAAGCTTGTATCATGTCTACATACACGTGCGCAGTTGTCCGGTCGAAGAGAGGACCTCCTTGAAATCTTGCGACCAATACCACTGGCTGTCGACAGTCAATATGGGCGGGAACCGCGCGAACTTTTAATCACCCATCTGCCTCGATTGCCTACAAGAGTGCAATGTCTTTGATACAGAAGACCTTGTCCTTCACTCCGACAGTATCGACTCCGCTTGACTATGCATCCTACCAGATCTATTTAGGTCGATTTGAGGAAGCCATTGAGACACTAAAACAAGGGCGAGCGTTACTTTGGTCCGAGATGCGTGGCCTTCGTGCTCCGATGGCCCAACTTACTCCCCGTTGGCGATGAGATTTACCGAGATCAATCAAGAACTCGAGGCGCTGACCATAGCCATCACACCAAGCGGGAGGCCAGAAATGAAAGCCGGCGTCGCACAAGGTGGCGATGGGATGGACCCATTCGGTCGTCTTGTGGTAAAGCGGCAGAAGCTGGTGGAGGAGTGGGATGCGCTGATTTCGCAGATCCAAGGCCGACCAGGGTTGGAAGGATTCTTGAGGACGCCATCATTCACCGCTCTTCGTTCCGCCGCGTCCCGTGGCCCGTCATCTTGATCAACCATTGCCAATGGCGCTCTGACATTTTGATTGTCTTCCACAATTTCCTTCCTTGCTCCATCCCTACCGCCAATAATTTCTACCATCGCGCAAACGAACTACGGGATGGACTAGTCGAGGCACGAAAGCGTGGTCTTGATTCATGTGAATACCAGGATTCTTCGTCTTCTGTACTCAAGGGCCTCTGTGAGCCAGTTGGAGAACCGGTGATCAAGAGGCTTCGGTTGTTAGGCGTGCCAGCGCAATCTCGAATCTGGTGGTGCCCAACCTCAGTCTTCTGTTTTCTCCCCCTTCACGCGATGGGTCCAATCCCATCCAGCGATTCTTGCGAGCGATATTTCTCAGATCTGTACATTCCTTCATATACTACCCCATCTCTCTCTGCGCCCATCGAGTCTCACAAGGTAACGCCACAGATGCTGGGAAAGCCCTCGTTACTTCTTGTTGCCCAACCAGACGATTCTCTTCCAGGCGTGAAGGGGGAGATCAAGGTCATACGATCGCTTGAAGCACGGGTCACGGTAGCGGATCTTGTCTCTAGTAAGGCCACACCCTCCTCCGTGGTCGAGGGTCTCCGGGACAGCCACTTTGCCCACTTCGCATGCCACGGAGTGCTGGAGACAGGAAAGCCGTTCGAGGCTTCCTTCAAACTTCACGGGGGTTCGCGTCTTACCCTGCTAGATATAGTGAGGTCTCGACTTCCGGACGCGGAGTTCGCGTTCCTTTCTTGCTGTCACGCTGCGGAAATCACAGAAGAAAGCATTGCCGATGAGGCGCTTCACCTTACTGCTGCGATGCAGTACTGCGGATTCCGAAGTGTAGTCGGGACTATGTGGGAAATGGCGGATACGGACGGGCGAGACCTGGCCAAGAGCTTCTACAAGTCGCTATTCCCTAACCAAGAGACAGATGTGCCGTCTTATGAGCGATCTGCAGGAGCGCTGCGAGATGCGACACAGAAGCTGAGGGGAAAGAGAGGAATCACCCTGGAGCGATGGGTGAATTTCGTGCATTATGGCGCTTGATGCGGTAAGTGGTCGAACTTCCAGTACACTCGTGAATATGACGCTTACTTGGTTCCCAGGATGATTCAGATTTGTCGTGTCGTGCATGTGTCGTGTTTTTATGTGGTTACTTGGTTCAAATATGCTTCGTTCTAAAATTCACTATCTGATAACATCCTCTTGAGCCAGCGCATGAATGCCAACAAACACTTTCCGTAGCCTCAACAAATTGTCGATACCCCAGGGCTTCAGCTTGTGGAACAATCTATATTCCACCGCATAGGTTTTAATTTTAATTTTAATTTTGAAGTTTTTTCAAAGGGCAGCACCCATCCAAACTTGTCCACACTTTTATCACGTAATTGTCAGCCCAAGAAGCTTCTTGTGCGTTAGACGCTTGATTGGAACACGAAAAAAAAATTCCGATGCACGTTTTGGAAGGGTGAGATCGGAGCTTCGTTCCTTTCCCACCTGTAATCGTCACTCGCTGGCGCCATTCCTATGATACAAAGGGGACATTTATCAGCCTTTGAACACATATACATTACTCTGCCAACCACAAGTGAAGTCACCAGTAACCGTTACAACACCGTTATGTGAATTTGGGCCATAATCCAGTGCTACAAATCAGCGCCTCCTGTTCATCTGACGTAAATGGTCGACTTTGTTGTATCCACTTTCGGTGCTGGGAACCTGAGGAGCTTCAAGCGTCAAGCGGGGTTCGGCACGCGACTTCGTACCGTCGCCACTCTCAGTGAACCAACCAACAATCGGTTTCGATCCGCAGGTGTGTGTCTTGGATACAGAACTTGGTGAGTACTGCGGCAACCGCAATTGCTCGTCAGCACTTTGGACACCATTTGGGATCGAGCGCTTCACGGAGACGATGACCGTGACTCGACCCCTGGCGCTCCGGTTTATTTACCCACTGTACCCGATTGCTGTGTCTCCAGGCAAATAGATAACGGACATGTGCCAAGGTTTCTGGAATATATATCATATCAACCCTGCGCTGCCCCGAACCAGTTGCTCCACTCTCGAGTACAAAGAAGTAGGTGACTTGCTATACGCAAAAGATGGTGTGCTCACCCTGCACCGACGATAGCTGCTACATGTTCCCTTCAAGGTGAATGGTCAGTTCAAACCCAACACCTCGAAAATCTACGCGGCTGGGTGGAGATGCTTTGTCGGGTCCACATCACCTTATTGCTCCTGCGGGCTCGACGTCAGATCATAGTGTCATCCGATACCCGACTATCCACGATGTCTCAGTTGAGGGTGATACGTCGTCCTTTGTGAAGAAAGGCTACACCCGCGGGGGGACCTCCAGTTCTTCAACGCGGAACGAGGCGCAAACGGGGGTGAGACAGCCAGCGAAGCGCCCGTATCTCCGGAGAATTGGTAGGCGCCTACCTGCGAGAACGTTCCCGCCACCTGCGCGACCACGAAAGTCCAATATTCTGCCCCCGTCCCCGGTACAAGTACCCGCTGAGTATGATGTTACCTCTCCGAAGGCCCCACCATCGAAACCGGTGTCGACGCTGCACAACACTGGACCCCCCTTGGCGTACCAATTCCAAAACAGGGATGTCCACTGGAAGGATGGCGAAGAAGCTTGGTCTACTGTGCAGGTACGTGCGACCTGACTGTGTATCTCGGGGGAGCCGCAGGTTTCTCAAATGAAGATATTGTTAGGCAAACTTTGAAGGTGAAGAAAGCGTTGGAGACGACGATGGAGGCCTAGACGACGACGAAGAAAACAGTGACGACGATGACGACGAAAGCGACGATGAAGGGTATGAAGATGAGAAAGAGGGTAGAGAAGCATCGGCCCCACACATACAACCCAGACCTCTGCCGAGTTGTAGCCCAACTACGCAGACGCGTCCTCGTGCTGCCCGGTCAGAGGTCCACCAATCTTACACCCTACTGCACAAAACGAATGGGCGTCCTCAAGTTCTAGCGCCTCAGGTTCTCCAAGGGCATCAAAATGCATCCCCTCTTGTCAGACGTAGTGTGCCCGCCCAATGTATCCCCCCACACCCTCACAACCAACCCGCCCCTGAAGCCCTTCCTCCACGTCCCGCGTCCTTCACAACTCCTCGCACTCGTACCCAACACATCCCGGAAGGTCCTCATCGGACCACGTGGCCAGGAACTTCCCCATATTCGTCGCCGGCACTCAATCCAACCAACAGAGCTATCACCCACTACCCCAGTCTCGGTGGATACAACGGGGACGTAGCTGGCCCGTCAACAGAATGGGACGAAAGGCTCGAGGCAGGCGGGTCAATGCGACAAAGTCTATACACCCACAGTAACCCCAGTGTGGCGCGCAGCATATACCTGGAGCAACAGGTCGCACGACGGGAGGAAGAGGCAGCGCGACGGGAAGAGGAGGCGAAACTCAAGGCGGAGGACGCGCGGAGACTCGAGATGGCCGCGCGAAAGGCCTTTGGGTGGGTGCAGAGCCTCGAGGCGCGTGCAGGGAGAATCCACGATGCGGCTATGCAAGCAGAGGCCAAGGCCCAACGCCGGGATGCAGAGACATGGGAGAGGCAGGCCGAGATACTTCGTCAGCAGGCCGAAACGGCCAAGCGAGAGGTTGAGGTGACGAAGCGGGAGATCGCGGTGGAGCGTGCAGAGCAGGAGGGACGACGCAAGGCACGCGAGGCGCGTCGGAAGGAGGCAGAGCTTTTACTGAAAGAAGAAGATGTGCGGCGCAAGGAACAGGAGGCACTTCAAATGGAGGAGGACGCACGGCGGATGCAGCTAGAGATGAGGTGGAGGGAGGAGCAGCTCAAGCTTGAGAAGGGTCGTCGTGCGGCAGAGGATCGGATTGGCACAAAGGAGATCGTCGTTTTGGCTTGGGAAAAACTCAAGGGACGAATTAGCCGGGACTCTCAGGTCGACAAGCAGAACGCGGCTCGCATTCTCCAAGATAAGGACGAGATCAATAACAATGGCATCGGGGTAGGTTCCAGCTCATCCACCAGTGCGAACACAGACCCGGAATCGTCGACAAGGGCTTTTGTCCAAATCCCGCGCTATGTGAAGGTGGAACGAAGACGGACTCCGAGTGAAACCAGTGCGATGACTGGTATGGCTATCAATGCAGAGGACCAAGAGCTCAGATCGGTGTCCCACATGGTGACCAGCGAGTGCGCGACATCTGCTGAAGCCTCTGCAGAATACACTGTGAGGAGCATCAATTCGTACAAGGAGCGGCTTAATCGAAGCCCAGCGGGCTACTTTCGTCATGTTCCACTTAGGTAGTTTTTTTTTCGAATCCATTAGAGAATCGAGCCCCGAAGCACCAGTGAGCAGCCTGAGCGTCACGGTGTATCATGTTGGTCTGTGGCCGGCCCGGCGATTTCCTTGAACTTGAGGACTAACCTATTTGAGGCCTTAAGAAGTGACACCCACAGGCTACCGGCGGCACAGCCCAGCAAACCGGAAAACCGACATAGCCTTGGCGTCACATGTGTCTTGTTACGTGTCGGCAGCTGTAGCGATGACATCTAAACAACGTTGCATTACACCATGGAGTCAGCGGTTTCGGTTCTTCGGGATGCATATCCTCGATCTTGATCTTCACAGGTGCTACAGGGTACGGTTTTTCCGACCATAGATGCCTTACATTCAGAAAAACCCCCCGCCTGATATCGAGTCGTTACTCCAAACTGTCGCCGCTGCATGCGCATCGGCATTGGTCGCGCCTTGAACACCCACCGGATCGAGCGCTTCGCCGAACAGCATTATTAATGGCCTAACCCCCGTCACTATAATGAGCCGGTGCTACGTTTAGCGTTATCTGTTTTTACTGACAGGGAACAGCCAATTCGGCGTGGATCACAGGGTTGATCAATTGTACACGTTTGCTGTGTCTTGGAACGAACATATAAACTAGAGGGTTCTTGGACATATGACATCAACCTTTCTTCTCAGTCCTTATCTTGGTCTCTGTACGTTCAGTCACTTGAAGGTATGCCTTGACGATTCGCGATATATGTTCATATGATGACGTACTTGACGTGACTGCTATATGTACTCTTCAAGGTCAATGATTAATTCAAGCCTAACGCAACACAACTCTACGCGGCCCGGCGCATTTCTTTTCTGGGATCCATATGGCTCAAAATCATCTCTTCGTCGTATGAAACGCGAGACACGCTCTATCCACAATGTCTCGGTTGGGGGTGATACGCCCCTTCCGAGGGAAGACCACACCTATCGGGCGGTTTCGATTCCTTTAATGCAGAGTCGGGCACAAGCTGGGGTGGGGCTGCACTCGAAGCGCCGATCCCTGACTATTCCTGGCAGGATGCCCTCGAAAACTAGTCTGACACCTAAATCGCCGCAGAGGTCCCAGATATCTTCCATACCTATCCGGCGTAGTGCTACCTTTCCGAGGACCCCACGTAACGGGTATTTGGGTTCACAGCGCAATTCTGGACCCCCAAGGGTATATCAGTTTCCGAACAGAGGTGCCCCCTGGAAGGACAGCGAAGAAACTCAACATATAGAGGTACGTGAGAGTGGCAGTGTATGTCGAGGGAATTGCTCAAATGAAGATTTTGTTAGCGAGCGTTTGCCGGTGAGGGAGGAGAAAGCGACGGAGACGAAGAGCTAGACGAAGAAGAAGAAGAAGAAGAAGAAGAAGAAGAAGAAGAAGAAGAAGAAGAAGAAGAAGAAGAGGGCAACGACGACAGTGACGACGACAATAATGAAGAGTGCAAAAGTGGTTGGGAGGGTACAAAAGTTCCATCCCAGAATACACAGCCCAGACTCCAGCCAATACGGGGACTAACTACTAAGATAAATACTCGTGTTGCGATGCCAGCTGCCCGTGAATCTCTCATCCTACGGCGAAAACTTCCTCAGATTGTTGTACATCCTGCTGGTCCTCCTTCCGTCACACACAGTCCGCCCACCGGATTTCGTCCTTCACACTCCCACCACCCGCCTGCCCCCGAAACCCATTCCCCACGTCTTGTATCCTCTACTTCTTCTCGCGTCCGCCCCAAACGTCTTCCCGAAGGTCCTCACCTCCCCAACCCTGATGGACCCAAGGGGGACGCAGCTGGCGCCTCTACAGAATGGGGTGAAGGGTCCGAGGCAGGTGTCTCGGAAAGGCGAAGTCAATACAGCCAGCTGAGCAACTCCAGCGCCGCGCGCAGCATCCTGCTGGAACAGCAAGTCGCGCGGCGGGAGGAAGAGGCAGCGCGGCGGGAAGAGGAGGCGAGACTCAAGGAAGAGGACGCGCGAGGACTCGAGTTGGCCGCGCGAACGGCCTTCGCGTGGGTGCAGGGCCTCGAGGCGCGCGCAGGGAGAATCCACGACGCGGCTATGCAAGCGGAAGCCCGCGCAAAGCGTATGGATGCAAAGATCTGGGAGAGGGAGGCCGAGGTGCTACGTCGACAGGCCGAGACGGTCAGGCGGGAAGTCGGGTTGGCTAAGCGGGAAATTGCAGTTCAGCGTTCAGAGCAAGAGGCACGGCGCAAGGCACGCGAGGCGCGTCTGAAGGAGGCAGAGCTTTTGATGAAAGCAGAAGATGTGCAACGTAAGGAGCAGGAGGCGCTTCGCATGGAGGAAGAAGTGCACCGGAGGAAGCTCGAGCTCGAGCAGAGTGAGGAGAAACTTAAGCGCCGTGCAGCGGAGGACCAGAGGGCCACGAAAGATGTCGTCGCTTCAGCTTGGGAGAGACTTAAGGGGCGGATCACTGGGCACCCTCATGTTCGCAAGCAGAACCTGTCCCACTTTCTCCAATACAGGGACATCAAGTTCGATGACGACGGGACTGGTGTAGGCCTCGGCTCATCTTCCGATGCGGATGTAGATCCGGAAACTTCTACGTGGGTATTTGTCCCAGCTCCGCGCTCAAGCCGGAGGGTGGAACAATGGCGGAGCACAATTAAGACCACCTTTGTGGAGGACCAACAATCGTTGCACGTAGTGGCCAGCGAACATACGACACCTTCCGGAACTTCTTCTGCGCAATACACTGTAAAGAGCGTCCACTCATACAAGGAGCGGATGAATCGAGGCCCAGGAAGCTACTTTCGTCATAAGCGATAGTCGTATCAATAGACACTCTCACGCGCAAGGTTACAGACATGCACGATACTCCAACAGGCTTGCTTCATAACTCTCGTCTATGTCAACTATTAAAATTACGCTTTAGGACATTTCCTACACACTTTCCGTACGCATCGGTTCTTATCTCTTCGATCTCTCTCGTTGAATAACCCCTCTTTCAGCTCTCTATCTTCCGAGTGATGATTTGTCACAGTGGAACTCCCAGTCCCGTCTCAATCAGTTCTTTGAATGCTCCACGTGTTATCAGTAGTCCTTCTAGGATGGTCTTCCTAAATGATATCTCTATCACGAAGATCTGTCCCCCACATCCTCACACACTCTCAACCCACCTGTCCCCTCCCTGAAACCCTTCCTCCACATTCCGCATCCTACATCACTCCTCGCACTCGCACCCAACGCACCCTGGAATGTCCTTATCAGACCACGCGGCCAGGAACTTCTACGTATTCGTCGCCGGTCTTTTCAATCCAACCAGCTATCCCCCACTGCCCCAGTCTCGGGTAGATACAGCGGGGGCGTGGCTGTCACATCAACAGAATGGGACGAGAGGTCCGAAGAGACAGAGTCTATACAGCCAGCAGAGCGACCCCAGTGCTGCGTAGCATATACCTGGAGCAACAGGTCGCACGACGGGAGGAATAGGCAGCGCGACGGGAAGAGGGCGCGAGACTCAAAGCGGAGAATGCGCGGGGACTCGAGACGGTCGCACGGAAGGCCTTCATATGGCCCGGGGTGCAGAGCTTCGAGACGCACGTGGGGTGGATCCACGATGCGGCTATGCAGGCGGGGGCCAATGGCGCCGAGACGTAGAAACAATGGGATGGGAGAAGCTGGCCGAGACGGTCAAGCAAGAGGTTGGGGTGACAAAGCGGGAGATCGCGGTGGAGCATGCAGAGCAAGAGGCTCACTGGTAGACAAGCAGAAACACAGCCTCGCATTATCCAGGACAAGGGTGATTTCAGGCATGAGGTCCAGCTCGTTGTGAGCACAGATCTGGAATTATCGAAGAGGGCGGCCCTTGTAGGCTCGTCCAAATCCCGCACCAAACCGGTGCAATGACCGGCATGGCTATCACTGTAGAGGACCAGGAGGAGTTCAGATCGATTTCTTACGTGGTCACCGTGACCAGGGAGTGCGAAACATCTACTGAGGCCTCTACTGAATACACTGTAAAGGGCGTCAATTCGCATGTCAATCCCGAGTCATATGAGGAGTGGCTTCCCTGATCTCCGTAGAGTAGTGCCATCTTAAGTAATCGGTTGTTCTTTCCAAACTAACGCTGACCCCAAGGCTGACCCCAACCCTTGACGAGCCCCGCCTGACCTCAGGCTTAAGTTACAGTATCATACCGCCACTGCATGCGCATTGGCATTGGTTGCGCCTTGGACACACACCCACTGTATCGCTTCTCTGAACAGCATTATTAATGGCTTGACATCTGTCACTTTAATGAGGCGGTACCACGTTTGGCGTTATTCGTATTTATTGGTATAGAACAGCTAAATAGGCGTGGATCACAGGGTTGATTAATTCACATTTGCTGTGTCTCGGGACGAATATATAAACCAGAGGGTTCTGGAACTATATCAGCCTTTCTTTCCACCTGTACAGTCCCCACCTTGATCTCCCTCCTGCTTCGGTTGCTTGAAGGTGAGCCTTGACGATTCGTGATATACGTCCGTGTGATGACATACTTAACGTGGCTGCTGCTACATGGGTTCATCAGGGTCAATGATTACTTCAAGCCTAACGCGGCTCTGTGGAAATCTTTTCTGGAATCCATATGGCTCAAATTCATCTATTCGTCATACTCTATGCGAGACACACCTTATTCACAATGTCTCGGATACCCCCCTTGCGAGGAATCACTACACCTGTCGGGTAGTTTCGACACCTTCAATGCAGGCGCAATCTGGGGTGGGACTGGAGTTGGAGTACCCGGCCCTCCAGACAACCCCTGGCCAAAAATCCAAGAACTCTTCCGTACCATGGATACTACCCATTGAATGCGGTGCTGCATCGCCGAAGGCCTCACTCAACGTGTATTTCCAACCTTCCCCCGAAACTCAACATCTACGCACAGTGTCCTCTGCTATCCACCCCCCACGTTTTCCCGAAGGTCCACATTCCCTCACCTCTGGTCAATCCATCAGAGACGCAGCTGGAATGTCTACTGAATTGGGGGAAGGGTCCGAGGCAGGTGTCTCGGAAAGAGGAAGCCAATACAGCCAGAGGAGCAACTCCGGCGCTGCGGGCAGCATCTGGCCGAACCAGCAAGTCGCGCGCCGGGAAGAAGAAACGAAACTCGAGGAGGACTGCGCGGGGGCTCGAGACGGCCGCGCAGAAGGCCTTCGCATGGGTGCAGAGCCTCGAGGCGCGCGCAGGGAGAATCCACGATGCGGCTATGCAGGCGGAGGCCCGCGCGAAGCGCATGGATACTATGATCTGGGAGGAGGCCGAGATGCTATGTCGGCAGGCCGAGACGGCCAAGCGTAAGCGGGTCGGGATGGCCAGGCGGGGGGATTACAGTTCGGCGTGCAGAGGTGGGTCGCAAAGAACGCCAGTCACGTCGAGATGAAGCAGAGCTTTCGATGAAAGAAGACGTCGTGCAGAATAAGGGACAGGAGGCGATTCGCGTGGGAGAGGAAGTGCAGCGGAGGAAGATGGAAATCAAGCAGAGTAAGGAGAAACCCTCGAAACGTCGAGCAGCGAAGGACCAGGTGGCTACGAAGGGCGTCGTCGCTTCGGCCTGGGAAAAACTCAGGGGGCGGATCAGTCGGCACCCTCACATTCACAAGCAGAACCTATCTCGCATTCGCCAGTACAAGAATAATGAGTTCGACGGCAACAGCACCGGCGTTGGCCCTGGTTCATCTTCCGAAGCAGATGCAGATCCGGAAACCTCTACGCCGGCATCTGTCCCAGTTCCATCCTCACGGAGGGTGAGGCGACGGCGGAGCACAATTAAGGTCACCCATGGCAAGAGCGGACAAGAGCTCAGATCAAAATCCCGCATTGTGGCCAGCGTGCGCACGACGTCTTCTGGGATTTCTCTCCAATACACTGTAAAGAGCGTCCACTCGTACAAGGAGCGGATGAATCGGGGCCCAGGCGGCTACTATCGTCACAAGCGGTAGTCATATCGATAGATACCCACCCCCAAGGCTATAGCCACATAGCATGTGGTCATCCGAATCTAATTGGTCCGTATCATGTGGGGTGCATCCAATTCCGCAATTTTTATTTTTGTGTTGAACCCATTTATACTCCAGCTACAGACCAGAGACACCCATAGTGAAACTGCAATTGAAACGCGCATGTAAGGTGCCCCCACTGGTGTTGTCGTAGCGAGTAGTGAATCGTACCAGGCTTCTTGATTCAGTTGACCCGTCTGGTTTGCGATGCACATGTAAGGTAGGATGGGCGTCAGACGCCAAAGGTTCACATGCATGCTGGGCTGCTCTGCGGGGAGCCACGAGGCCCAGCTCCCTAATTGGGTGTCTTCGAACATTTCCTCCAGTCTGTCAAAGTCGGGCGCTCCCCAAGCCGTGACCCATAGAACTCATCCTCGAAAAAGAAAAAGAAAAAAAGAAAAGACATTTTAGATCGGGTGCACAGGATCCCACCCAGCGATAGCGAAGAACGCATTGTAGTCGACGAGCCCTGCGAAGCCCTAGCCGGTCAGGGTTGAGGAAGCCGGGGGCCTGCCCCTCGAAACCAGGTAGCAATCCAGCAGCGAGATGACGCCCATCGCAGTGTATACATTTATGGTCAGCCGTGTGCTTGGGGATGAACGACGCAGAGAGGTGGGGGGAAGGGGAAGATGAGCAGGCGCCGGGCAGTTCGTGCCAGACCAGAGTTTCGATTCCCTGTCGCTACAGTACAAACTCAAAGTTGAACGTCTGCGCAGATATGTCGGGAATGCCGCGCCTTGACAGATTACGAAGTGAGAATAGGTCTGGGCCGGTCAAATACACTTGTACAGGCCATAATACTGGCTGCTCAGGTTCTGGAGGAAGGTGGGAACAACGTCATCTTGGTACCTCACGCGCGAGAAATCGGCCGCCGGGGGTGCTCGCCGTCACCTCAGGACTGTGTGTTCGTCGTGCCTCCAACGGTAGTGACACAGTGACTCGCGAAAGGGTGATGGGGTGGCGAGTGACTAGTGACTTTGTATATGTGTACACGGAAAATGCCCCACGTACAGGATGCGGGGAAAAATCTGAAGAAGGAGTGGAAGTGGACATTTCCTTGCTATCCCCATCGTCGGTCACGACGAGGACATTGGCGCCACGCGCTGATTAAGGTGACAGGACATGCCAATTCAAGTTTGCGTCCATACGACGTGCTGATCGTCCGCGGGATGCTCTGTTGCGCCAGAAGTAAGCTAGTCGAGGAACGTATCACCCACGTAGAGCGTGTAGGTCATGCTGTAGTCGGGGTTGCAACCGGGCGGCGTCACGCGTACATCAGTGAACAGAGCAGCGGAGGACCGTACGGAACGTACTGCGGCCGGGGTGGCCGGGACCAGCTGAGGGGTTTGGCGGCGCGTGATCCAGAAAAGGCAGGAGCACGGTAAACGCGCCCACGTGCAAAGTACAGAGACGCGCAAAACTTGAACACTCTTCATAAGTGTATAATTCAACCAACGCGCTTTCACGTCATATGCACTTTTCGTACGCGTTCACTGTTGATCTCCTTGCTTTCTCTCACTTAAATCTCGACCAGCTCTTTGTCTTCTGACTGGCTTGTAACGGTAGATCCTCCGCACACATCCCAACCAAAACGTCGAGCGCTCCACGAACTATCTGTGTTCTTTCGTGAACGGCCGTCTTAACCAGAATCCCTATCGCAAAGACCTATAGCCCAGGAGTGGGATGTCCATCCGCGATCTACCAGCCGAGTTGTTAACCGACATCTTCGAGCAAGTCGTCTACGATGATAGTCTGGTTGACCCATTGCACCCTACGAACATGTCACTTTCCCGGTGGGACAAACGGCCCACGAAACTGGATTGGGTGCTCGTAAGTCCCAGCGAAGATGTCCACTCCAAACAGAGGAAAGCCTATACGGCAACAAAGGTATGTTCAGATTGGTCCGAAAAGCTGCGTCGGTCCTGATTCAAAACGTTCAGGCCATCATGTTCACCTCTAAACAATGGTACCGAGTCGCCTACCACCTGTTGTTTCGCTGTATTTTCCTGTCTGACATCGCTCGGCTCCCCCCGCTCTGCCTTGTTCTCGATCAATATGCATGGTTGGGGTGGTATGTGAAACGTTTCCACCTCCTCCGATACTACAGCCCCCGACGATTTACCATTGCCCATGTCGAAAACATGTTGGTGACCGTCATCCACCACTGCCCCAATCTCGAGCTCTTCACCGTAGAGTGGCCAATTACCCCTTCCTTCCCCGCCATTGCGGACTCCCTTGTCTCTTATACTGCAAAATCACTACGGTCTGTGCATTGGAAGATCGGCCCTAATTGCCTCGCAGGTCTCATATGGGCGCTCGATGCTCTCCCTTCCCTCGAATCTGTATTAATCGATTTCGAGAGTCCGTCGAGACCAGCGACCTCAACAGAAGATGCCTCAGATACGCTCGTGGACGCATCGCCCTTGCTAGGAACCGCCTCGCACATCTCGCTCTCCCTAGACTCCCTCCAACAACTCACCGTCCGCGGTCTTTCGCAAGAATTGATCGAGCAGGCGATTGGATGGTCTTTCCCCGCTGCTCCAAAGCTTCACCCTCGATTTTGTCTCGCACCGGGACAACCTGCCCGACGTCGCCGAGTTTCTGAAGAACCACGGCGCGCAGCTGACCTTCCTGGACCTCAACACGATACCCACGCTCGACCTGCCCGCGATCCTCGCGGCGTGTCCGATGCTGACGACTTTCTCTTTCAACCCGGACTGGCGCCTCCCGTTCCACGCCGACGCGAATGAGGAGGCGCCCACGGCGATGCTGCGCGAGCCACACGCGCGCATCACGCACCTCGGGCTGCATCAGCTGCTACACGCGTTCCTGCCCCCGGGCAGCGGCGCGCAGATCGCGACGATGATGCTGCAGCGCACGAACGACCTCACGTTCTCGCAGCTCACGCGCCAGCTGTTCCCCGCGCTGAAGGTGGTGCGCATCCTGAACCGTACGCTGCTCGCGGGGCTGGAGCGGCAGAACGGGCCCGAGGACGAAGGCTATGAGCGCTGGGAACGCTGGGAGGCACAGTGCAAGGCTGAGGGCGTTCGCCTTGAGGATTGCACGGGCGCGCTGCTCGGGGACCTGCCGCTGGACAGCGACGACGAGTGGGAGGCGGACAGTGAGGACGAGTACGAGGAGGTGGTGGAGAAGGACCCCGGGTTGCGGCCGTCGAACGTGAAGGAACTAAGGGACTTGCTGGAGGAGATTAGGCGGATGTCGGTGTCCGAGCCAACGCCGTTCCTCTCGGAAGAAGGCTTTGCCGCTATTCTTTGAAGCTCATGGCTCACATCGTATCTGATATCATGCCTTGGACAGACGGAACTTGGTGGTACATGGATTATCTGACCGCGCTTTACAGTAGATCGCATCCCCTTCCTACATAATTTTCTAGACAATCGGACCTATACCCTTTTGTGTATTCTCGTAGGAAAGACATACTAGTATTCGGTTCTGTCGTAGTGGACGTTATCGAGGGCATGTTGGATTTAGAATTTGATCTACCCCAGTTTCTGCTCCCCCTTTCGTCATCGGACTGGTCACTTGACCCCTCTATTTAACTAAAAACATGCCCCACAATTCTCGTCCTTTCGAACCTCCCTCCCCCCAGCCCCCGTTACAGTAGAAACCAACAAGTGCAGTAGTTACCATGTCTGACGTCGCTACCCCCTCAACCCCTTCCAACGGCTGAGATCAACGACGCAGTCTTCTGCCTCTCGCATCTCAAGGAGGTGGTGCGTCCCCCAGAGACTGATATCGATTATGATCATACCGAGTGTTTTCTCCTTTGCGTGCGTCCGTGCATGACAGTGCACCGACTGTGACGCAGACCTGCGGGAGGAAAACGATGGCTTTTTCGGGGTATGCGCGACTCTGCCACCTATTGCATTGTCCCCTAACGACCCTGGACACACCCGCCTTCCCGCAGTTTGACTTTATCGATCGGGAGGGCATCGAAGCGCCCGCGACGGGCCGGGACAAGGACGGCGCGTATCAGTGCAAGAAGCACAGCTCAGCCAGTAAGTCACGTCCCCTGTTTCCCCCCTTCCCCCTTTCGTGCTTTGCTTTGCCGTTCGATCCCTGCGATAAGAAACTCATAGACTTCCCTTTTCTTCTTCGTTGACTTGCAGCTTGCAATCAATGTTATGGCTGGAAGAAGCAGATCACGCGTTTGCGCGCTGCAGCGAAGAAGGCTGGGAAAAAATAGGCCATGTTGTAACGAATACATTCCCCAGACAATCTCCCCACACCCCACTCGTACCGTAATTCGAAACGATGCCTCAGAGTAACACGGGACTCGATGTGAAACCGATGAACGATGAGACCTTCGTGGCATGAGAAAATTGAGCAGACAAATGGGGATGAGTGTCACATGACGAGAGTTTGTCAGTTCAATAGTCTAGAGCAAACCCGTTTACGGTTTTGTAGATACACACATCGTAATGATGTATCAGAATCATTCAAAAAAGATACGTTCCAGCCCCGGGTATACAAACAAACGAGTCCATACAGGAACAATGCCAAGAACATAATATACAAAAGTACACAGTCAATCTTTCTCTGGTACCAGTGAGTGATCTGAGCCTCTTCACAGGACCAGCCACAAACGAAAAGCAAGGCCATACAGTATTCACGAAAAATCATTTTGTCTCGAGCTGGGACATAACCAACAGCCTGAAGACCACGTCTTGGACGTATACAGTCCGCTTCCCAGGACGGTGCACCCGCAACGGTGAGCTCTGTTTCCGCTGGTGCTGCCGCCGCTGCGGCGAGAGTGGCAGCGTCCGTGGCTGGGGATGTGACTGTGGTGGTGCTGGGGACTCATACAGATCTTGTGGGCGTGGCGCCGCGGTGTTTTGGATCTCCGTCACCACTATGTTCAGCCCAGCAAGACTGCCCCCGTACGAGCTTGTGGGCGACTCAGACATTCGCATACTGCGTGCGTGCGTGCGTCAGTCCAATGGTGCTGTAAGGTGAGGGGGAAAAACTCACCGACGGGGAGATCTACCCTCAGCCTCGGTGGACGACGAAGCGTGACAATCTGGCCTAGCCTCTCGGCGCCGAAGAGCCTGTGGTCAGCTCGATATTTTTTGCACGAGAGGAGAAAGCGATTACTCACGGGATGATAGAGAAGGACGTGGCCTTTTCGTGCCCCTGCTGGGCTCACGCTGCGTGTCGACGATGTTCTGTAGTAGCGACGAAAGTAAAAAATGAGAAAAAGTAACAATACACGGGTACGCAGGACTGACCGAAGTAAGGTCGCAGTTATTCATCATGGCGTGTGGGTGATGAATGGTATGGGGTAATAAGGAAAAAAACGAGGGCAAAATTAGCGAGACGAGGGGCGGGACGGTTGTGCGCATTATAAAGCGCCCGCTCCTGGCCCGGGAGGGACGACGGCGACCAGGATGAGTGGAGCAGTGTCGGCGCTCGCAGCTTACCGATGTGGCGCCGCATGATACCAGGTCCTTCACGGCTCACCGCTCGGCGGACTCTGGTGCGTTTCAGACGTTGTCATGCGGTAGCTCTGGGCCGCGGGGCCGTAGGGGCCGCAGGGGGGAGAGTCGTAGAACGCACACCTATTGGCGCGCACCGCCACACGTAAAACCGGCGTGACCCACAACCGACTGCGCGTCGGGTTCTACTTTACGTGAGCGCCCGTGCATGAGAACAGGACACACATTATCGACGATCGACGGTGAAATGAATGGCGATGAGAAAATTCAGCGTTTCAAGAGGTTCTCGAATCCTCGAAGTTTCTAGTGGGGTCTAAACGATTGGCGGTCCAATTGGCGAGTGCCACCGTGGAATGTAATGGACCAGGACGGCATCCGAGCACCCGCGTTGCGACGGCCTGGGACAGGTCCTGAAGGGGCGACAATGATTCGTCTCCCGTAATCCGATGGTGGGAATGGCGGTACGGCTGTACTTTGCTCGCGGCCAATGACAACAGGTTTTGCGCAAGGGAAAAAGAAATTCCAGTCACCGTCTTCGGCACTCGATGATGTTCAGTGCTGGTAATTGAACGACAGTAGAACCATCCATCGAACTGGCCCGCGTGGTACTTAATGTATTGGCTCCGTATCGTATCGAGGGTCCTGTGCATGAATTTAAAATCCCAGGTAATGGTATGGGTATTATCGCTGATGACAGCGACGAGGAGCAGCAGGTATGTGACGCAACAGCGCCACCAGAAGTCCGTTTTGATTGCCGCTCTTACCAGAACCAAGGACTGCAGTGGCTAGGGTAGGAATCCTGTCATTCGCCAACAAATACACGACGTTTGACCCTTCCCACGTTGATCTCTCTGCGAACGTTCGGTCCGGGTATACTCGGGAGCATGGGTTGAACCAGTGGAGATCAATGATAGGAATCGTTTTTCATTTAGACACCAGCACCTTGATTGACGGGTGTCAAATGGCATCACGCCCTGTTGGCCAAAATGCCCTCATTTGAACGCAATATTGCTTATCACAACCCATTTTCATGCTTTTTGGATACTTTTATTGCAAAAAGAGGTATACAATGCACATTATGGAGCATGTACCACACGGCCGCCGCGCTTACTTGTACGCCTTGGAAACGTGGGCGTAGAAGGCCTTGCCCTGGATCTCAGCAATCTCGAGCTCGAGTGCACTGGGCTGACGCGAGCCATCAGCTCCTGCCAAAGTACCAGCGCCCCATGGAGAGCCTGCAAACACGTAAAGTATTTAGAAACCATCCAATACATCGACAGCACACAGCACGTACCACCGTGGACCTCAGCGAGGTTAGTCAGTTGGCCGAAAGCGGTGGCATAGCCAAGGGGAACGAATGAGATGCCGTGGTGGGCGAAGGTTGAGAGGGTGGCAATCGCGGTCGATTCCTGTCCACCACCGAGGCCGGCAGAGGAGACGAAGACACCAGCGGACTTGCCGTAGAGCTTGCCCTGTTGCCAGAGCTGGCCAGTAGCATCCCAGAAGCTCTATGAGAGGGAACGTGCGTGTTTAAGTGGCGGCTCCACTTGTATATTTTTAGACATAAAACTTACCTTCCACTGAGCGGGGAAGTTACCGTAGCGAGTGGGGACACCGTAGAGGACGGCGTCGAATTGGGCGAGGTCGCCAGGGCTGAGGATGGGATAGTCGGGCTTCGGGGGCGCATACATCTTGGTCAAGACTTCCTGAGGGAGGGTCTCGGCGATCCTGACGATCAATACTTGATGAGAGAACAGTGACTTGGACGACTGGGAAACACATACTGGTAGATAGTGACGCTACCACCAGCAGCCTCGATACCCTTCTTCTCGGCCTCAGCCACTGGAGAAGAAAATCAATGAGGACGAGCATAAACGAAAGGAGATAGAAGACGAACACTTGGCGATGTGGCCGTAGAGAGTGTAGATGACGATTGCAACTTTGGGAGCCATGTGTGAAGAGTTATTGGCGGGGGTGGTGGAAGAGGAAGGTGCAGGAGCTGGGGCTTTTGTATCTGGGGGAGCCTGTTTGGTTGCCTCGTCGGAATAGAGCGCTTTTTGCTTTTTGGATGGGAAACACATCCACGAAAAAAGAAGAGACAAGTAATACTGATTCCGAGCCAGATGCGGCTCTTATAGATTAGAGAATGCACGAAATACATAAAAATGGAAATAGATTTCCGAACACCACGGGCAGGCGCGGACTTTTGGGCTTACAGACGCTGGCAGCTCCAGGTGTTTGCTTGCCTAATTTCGTCCTTATCACACCATTCCTGGAAGTTTCTTCACTTCGATCAGATCGGGTAATTAGTTAACAGTACAATTTGAGCTAATCACCGTATCGTCAGCAAATGATGACTCAGCAATGACTCAGCAATCCGATCACTACTCTCGACTTCGTAAATGCTTACTGGACACCTGGTGCCTGCGATAGTCCATAAGGGAGCTGACGAAAACCAGCCTTTTCTTCCCACTTACCACGTAAGCCCATCGGGTCGTACGACACCTCTTACGCACCCCCATTTTCGTAGGAACACGTGGTGTGGAAACTCGCTAGTAACACATCGTTTTTGCACAACATTTCATGGACCAATTCAATACACCGCCTCGTCTGCCCAACGACCGCCTTGCGAACCCCCCAGCAAGTCTTCTTCGATATTTGGCCAGTTCGTGGACGAACCTTCTTCTCGGCTTCGCACCGCCTAAAAGATCCGTAAAGTCATCTCTGCGCCCACCCCTAGAGGTAATAGGCTATACCTTCTGTAAATAATCTTTGCTTCTTGCGATTTCCCGTTCTAGCCTGCGGAGCACTTGCTCCTGTTCTTGCGCTGCCCTCAGCGCCCGGTCGGTCTCTGCCTTTGACACCGCTGCTGGCTCCTCGTCCGCAAAGGACACGGAACCGTCGGCATCGATGCTCGCATCGATCTCACCTTCCTCGATCTACCCAGATCTGCATCAGCACTCCTGCTAGTGGGGGGACCTCCACACATGCGCACCATACTAAGGACCACCCGCCGGACCTCTTCGATTTGCTCCATGCCTGCTGCGCGTCCGATTTCGGAAAGGCTAAGCGTCAAGTACGTTTCCGTGAGCCTTCTGATGGCCCACCGGGGCGCTCTGTCCACAACCAGCCCGAGTAAGCCCAGGTTGTCATCCTTCGCCAAGCGTCAATAACGCCATACACTCTCAATTTTGAGAATGCTGTGACTTACCACGGCGAATGCTGCTGCCTCTTTAGCCGCTACGGCATGGACTTGCTCGAGGTTTGGATAAACTCTGGCTAGTGCATTGTACACGGTACCCTTCAAATTTGCGACTATCGGGTGCGTGTACTTTGGAAGTGGCAACGCCTGTGTGCCTGACTGATCAAGACCCGGATTTTCCCATGCATGTAGGTGTGCACGCACCTTTCCATGTAAGATAAGCTGCACGAGTAGCAGCTTCTTGGCTGCCTCCACCTGAAACATGCTCGGATCCGACGAGCTAAAGTTAAAGTACCTGCTCCCTGGGCCAGGTGGCATCATCATCATTCCCATTCCCATTCCCATCCCGATGCCACCCATACTGATGCCGAGCGGGCCCTGCGATGGCCCACGTGCGACACTGGTTCCACCGGTAGGTGGGGCGACAGGAGCGCTCGCGCAAAGTTCGAAAAACTCAGCGGCTTCCGCATATCGCTTAAGTGCAGTAAAAACGATGCCCCCAACATAATGGTAGATCAGATGGTCCTGGTAACGAAGGTCCGGACACAGTGTGGTTGAGATCTGGGAGATGGGCACCGCCAGTACGGGAAGCGCAGCAGTGAAGAAGCTAGTGGTTGCACAGGTCTATGCGTGTACGTGGCAGAAAATTTTATCAAATGGCGGTGATGGAGAAGCGCGGATGCCTACCGTGACGAAAATGGGGTGGATGGGTGTCAGGAAGGAGAGGTCGGGTGCGTATCGCGTCAGGAGATCATGCAGTGGTGCAATTGCGGCCTTGTCCTGCACACAATGATCACGTAAACTCAACGGTTGGAACGGGAGAATGGGACAGAAGAGGGCCTTACCGTGCCCAGCGCCTCGGCGCGCTGCACGATGCCCTTGGCTAACAGAGTTACTGGGCGCAAAGGAAGGAGTACAATCAGAACACGAAGCAAATGGATGCAGAAGATTCCCGAAACGCACCACGCTCAGGCGCGAGGCGCGCCTGTTCTGGATCAAAATGCCGGCAGAAGTTATCGATGTACGCGAACGGTATAGCAGGCGCGGACGTTGACGCGGACGTGAGACGTGCGGACCTGGCAAGGGAAAGAAGCCGTGTCGTTTCAGTGTGTGATTGAAACCCCCTCGTTATCACCGCTCTAAAAAGGCGTCGTCCCCCCGACTGGCGGGGGGCAAATGCGCCCGAAAGATGGTGGGAAGGCAAAAGGTCGACGTACAGGATATAGAGAGCGCCGATCGTGTGCTGTGCCACGTCGAGCGCCTCGAGTGGGTCCGCACCGGTACTCGTCGTGCTCACGAGGATCTCCTCACGCGCCTCGGGCGTGCCCACCGCGTTGCGCAGCGTGCCTGCGAGCGCGGACGGGCTGTTCGACGTTACGATCTGTTGCAACAGGCCCTCGAGTGTCTCGGCGTGCGTGGGCGGCGCGGCTGGCGCGCCCGCTGTAGCTGCAGCCGTTGCGGTGGGCACAGGAGGTAGTCCCGTTGCGGGAGTGAGGGCGTCGGTAGCTGACTGTGAGCCCGAGGCCAACGCCGCCGCAGCGGCTGATGTGGGCGTGAGGGTTGCAGAGGGCGGTGTGGGTAGGCTGTCGGAAGCCATTTATCCGAAGAGGTGGTGATGCGTGAATCTGAATCTACGGGAGGAGAGACTGTGTCAACTACAGTCGGAGCGGGGCGAGGTGAGGCGAGGGTAGGACCAAGATCGCTATCGTCGCTATCGTTATCCGATCCTGACGCGCGAGGAACGTCAATCTCTCTGTTTTTCTTCGCGTACTTCTACTAGTCTTCTAGTCGCACGGAGCCCCTTTGTCCGGCTAGATGGAGCGTACTCACTCTTTGACTAGTCTGATCTAATCGATCCAACGATACAACGCGAAAATACAGCTGGCTTGAGGTTGCACCCGCCAATACACAACAAGTGTTCTGGTAATAAAAGTGGCGGTGAACGTCGACGGTCTGTGTTGGGATACGCGGCTCAGTCCTCAGTCTTGGCTAAGTTTTTCGCGCGACAACTCCTGAAATCTCTTATCAGACCTGAAAATATTTCGAAAGTCGTGTCCTAAATCCGACCCGTTGGGGTAATATCTCACCCATATGCGTTGGCCACAGAAAGCGTCAATTATACTTCGAGTGACGTGCGCCTTATCATGATAGGGTGGAGTCGGAGTGGGGCGCTCAGCATGCTGGCTCAAATGCCGGTTACGCTCACTCGCAACTGTCCCTGAATCCCTGGCTTCTGATGATGTCGAAATGAGCAATCATCACGTATATATGACGGATATTGGCAAATGATAGCCACTTTTCACTGCTACTCTTTCACCCCCCTTCGGTGATTCGGATACTCGTGCCGAGCCAGACCGTTGTGTGAGTTCCGTGAATCAGCCGTCCATCCCCTGCTTCTTGTCACTTGCTACAGTCAGCCAAGGGCAAGACAAATATCGTCGGTTGCCAGATTTCGTAAGATACAGCTTTCGCTGTTCTACGTGACGATAATGCGGACACACTGGCCCCACTAATAAACCCTACTTAAGAGTGATCACTTCGCGAAGTCCGTGCATTGACTCGCTATAAAGAGAAGTAAAGATATTAATTACATACATGCCTACATGTTGGTAGGGTATTTCCATGTCTAGGGTACTGCGACTTACAAGAAGTAGTGATGCTACACACAAGCACATTGCGAGATTCGCGAGTATATGGTCCATATACTACTCACGCCCGTGACGGGCCTTCGACGACCACCTGCAACGCCTGCTCAACGTCCCGCACAAGATCTGCGGCCTCCTCAACGCCGACTGATAGGCGGATCAAATCGTTGCCAATTCCAAGGGATGCACGCTCGGCGGGGGGGATGCTGCCGTGCGTCATGAGAGCGGGCAGCTCTGCAAGGCTTTCGACGCCGCCGAGCGACTCGGCGAGCGTGAAGAGGCGGGTTGCGCTGAGGAAACGTCGTGCCTCTTCGATCCCGCCTTGTATGCGGAACGAGATCATCCCGCCGTATGGGAAGGACCCGTCTGGGTTGTGTTCGGCTTCCGCCTGGACGAAGCGTGCTGCGTGTGGCGAAAGGGACCGCCGCGCGAGCTCGTGCCGCGGATGGGAAGCGAGCCCCGGATAAATGACCTCCTTCACATACGGGCTCTTTTCGAGAGCCCGCGCGACCAGCAGCGCGTTGCGCCCGTGCTCCTTCATGCGCAAATGTAGTGTCTTGGCACCACGTTGTGCCAGCCAGGAATCATACGCGCTTGGAACCGCGCCGATAGCGTTTTGAAGGAAGGCCAGGCGTTCTTCGAGTTCGACGTGATGAGACGGGAGGATGACGGCACCCATGACAACGTCCGAGTGACCATTCACGTATTTCGTAAGGCTGTGGACAACAATGTCGGCTCCCTGCATGAGAGGCGACGAGTAGAAAGGCGACATGAAGGTATTATCGACCAAGACTAGAGGGTGGGATGGGTGCGCGTGTGCGATCGCAACGATGCGGGGTATGTCGATCAAGCGAAGAGTTGGGTTGGTGGGTGACTCTATCCAGATGAGCTAAAAGTACGGTAAAAGTCAGAAGGCTGAAACAACGACCAAGCAAGCCGACCCAAACGTGCCTTAGTATTATCACGGATAGCTTGTTTCACTTGTTCTTCATCGGCGTTTTCGAGATCAATAAAGGTCGTTTCAAGGCCTTGATTCTCCTTTGCGACACGAGTCATGTAACGGAATGTGCCCCCATAGACATCATTCACGCTGACGATGTGGGCGTTGGGGCCCAAGGACTGAAGGACCGTGGCGGTAGTAGCGGATCCCGAGGCAAAAGCGAGACCGTATGCACCACCTGACTCGAGGGACGCGAGCGTACGTTCGAGGGCGCTTCGATTGGGATTACCAGACCGGGAATACTCGAAGCCCTATTACAGGGGGAGAAATGCGTCAGGAACGAGCAATTACTAGTGCAAACAAAAAGACTGGATGACAGTTCCCGAGTTC
This sequence comes from Lactarius hatsudake, assembly GCA_024734325.1. Classification (NCBI taxonomy): domain Eukaryota; kingdom Fungi; phylum Basidiomycota; class Agaricomycetes; order Russulales; family Russulaceae; genus Lactarius; species Lactarius hatsudake. Next base: position 312,979 of record JANSJP010000010.1, on the reverse strand, counting down.
CCTGCGGCCAAGGAGTATGCGAAGGAAAATAGTACTTACTTTGTGGTTCCCAACGCCGTCTTGCTTGTACGTGGTGCTCAGGGAGATCGCAGGGATGACGGCGCCAGTGTTAGGATCTGGGTCAGACCCAACATGGATAGCTCGAGTGCCAAAGCCATCAGCGATGTCTTGATTGGTCTTTTTGAGTTGGGTATGTCCATTGATAGGCGAACCGAGGGCTATCGGTGCCATTGCGTGTTGACTGAAGGGGATGCAGTGACATCTTGTCGGGCCAACGCTTATATGTGGATGGAGCAAAAGCACGGAAGGATGACGCCTTCCAGCGAGATACACACACGTGACCGACTTTGACATCCTCGGCCTTACAACGGCTACCATTCCTTCAGCTTACTGACTCAGCCGGCACTCAGGATATCCCGCTCTTGTTCTTTCTGGGCCCTTCTCAATTACTCGATGACTCATTGGACCAAAGCCTTCATGGTTTTACGTTTAACGATACAGACTTCGTGGTTCTCCCTGTGGCGCCTCCATCTGCAGTCGCGGCTCCATTCTAATCTATCTAAGGTTTTCGGGATGCTACGGCTATAGTATCAACTTACCGGTAAGTAGTACGATATGGGAAACCTGGACTGGCGCTTGCCGCCGTGGTGCTGGCTGTTCTCCATCCATACTGTACAGCAACTTCTTCGTGCTGTGCCTCCCGCAGCTTTCTCACCTCCGGAGCAGGGCCACCTGTCCCATGTGAGTTTCTCGGCCGGATCTTTTGGGCATCGCCGTCTTTCCGCTTTGGTGTTCATTCGAACCAACATCCCGCCTCTGAAGCCTGCCAGGGAGAGGTCCCACCGTCTGCCATCACATCCCAAGATAGCATCCATCTAACCGCAACGACCCGATTCGGGCTACATCTCTCTATCTATGTGTGACACACGTATCCTAACTTTACGGTGAGTTACGAAAGGGGACAACGGAGCGTGCCATGCAAGATAAGATGGCCCCGAAATGTACAGTTCTGTAAGCACCAGTGTAGCGCGATACAACCTCACCCCAGACAACGCACAACGCCAGCGCCGCGCATCTCCATCTACCACTGGGCACTACCCCGAATCAGAAGGGAATGGTCCGAACAACATTTCCGCAATAACCACTCTGACTCGGGTCCATTCGTTGTCACGACCGCATTTCTCCACGTCGAGGTGAGAAGGATTCTTAGCGATGATTCAAAAAAAGCCCCACGACTGTTTTGCGCTCGGATCTCCCGAGAAACGTGTGTATCGAGAAACGTGTGTACGTACGCGCCGCTTACTGGTTACTACTTCAGATCCAGACTCATCCAATCGAGTTTTTCCGTTGTAAGTTACGAACCCCTGCTTTGTCTTATCGGCATAATAGGGTGTATGCGCCTAGCCCTCGTTCTGTCTGGTAAGAGCGGATTTTCTAGGAAGATCCGGCTTCGGCCATTCTGTCGTTGTTTGCGAAGCGGGTGAGTTGATGATGGAGTTACTGTTGCGCTACTGAGCTATGGGCGTAGATTGGGTTCGGGGTTTTGGCTCGGCGAGAGACTCTTCGTTGTCTTTGTTCACGCCTGCGCCTGTCGTGGGCCCACGCCATTCTCAAGCTTCGCGCGTTGTCTCGTCGTTCTGTCAAGACATCTCATGCGTCATACTCAGTTCTGTAGTCTGCGCTAGTCTTCTGGGCGTGGTAGCATCGTCATTGGTGGTTCCGCCCTCCTGTTCTAGCGCCGGGGATCGTGGGTCAGTACAGGGTGTCCAGGTCCTTTGGAAATTTAAGTTCCTCCTTCGAGACGCGCAGATGTCCTCGATCGGACGGAAGCGTAAAATACGCAACACGGAGAATGTATCCGTGCGTCTGTGTGGTCAGATGGAAGCAATGCACTCACCGATGTGGTCTGTTGCTGGATTGCTGGATGTGAAACCAAATGGGTCAGTGACTCGTTCAAGAGGTTTACTTAGTACACGCCCAATGATTTCCCCGTCACTGCACTCGATTTTTCGCCTTTTTTCCGCTCCCGCTCTTTCAAGAATGGAGCGATCCTCTGTAGATAAACGATCGCATCTTCCATTTTCTGTCGAGAACGCTTTTGAGGTATGAAGCGGCGCAAGGTGGTCGCGCAGGCCTCCGCGGAGCGCGAGATGTCGCAGGCGGGCCCGCGGCGATCGCGACGTGTCTGTGTCGAAGGGCTGAGGGCGCGCGCGAGTGCGGCGAAGTTGGGAGAGGCTACACAAAGCCTGAGGGCAGGTGGTCGCAAGTGATCGGAAACCGTCGCGCACGCTTCGGCGTGGCGCTAAACTTCGAATAGAAGGCCGCCAGGGTCGGGAACGCGTCGGGTTCGAGTCGCTAAGGCCGCGCGTGAGTGCGGCACGTTAGAGAACGCGAGGGGAGAGCTGCACAGAACCCAGAAGTCCGAAATCTGAGGGGAGCAGTCTGCTATTAGAAGTCTTAGGTGTAAAGTTGTAATTACATGAGTTATACATACCGGGGAATAAAGGCTAAGGGATGAAGTGCATTAGATGAACAGGGGAACGGTAAAATGCGGAGGGAAGGGTCCGAGGTGAGTAGGAGCGCGCACGATGCGCGGGAAAGCGGTGAAGCGGGTGGGAACGTGGGGCGCTTAGAAAGCGCGGCTGTGCGCAAGAAAGTGCGCTCGAATGGCCTCTACCATTTTCTGACGAGAACGATTTTGAGCAAACCGAAAAGTGTCTCTCGGAAGTGCGCTCTCTACCTCAGCCTTGGTCAAATAGGGAAGGGTATGAGAAAGGTCTGGTGGGGGATTCATACGCAAATTATCTGGTATAATATGCATTCAGCGTTCCGAGTCTGATCCGTCACGAGATATGAGACTGCTGACTGGTGTCACATTGGGCAGTGAGAGAAAAATGGTTAGTTTATGCGTCTTCACAAGCACTTGGAAGACTTTTGGATGTGGCCTGAGTGATTAGACTCTAGAGGACGTTAATTGTAGTTCAAACGCTGTCGGGTGTTTGGGACACGGCGTACCATGTACAGTATGCGAGCGAGTGCGACTCGGAGGTGCTTGCGTTACGTGAACGTCTATTTCCTTTTAGATTGCAACTCAAGAAAGTGGTTTGGCGGGAACAGAGGCTTTACAGATTGCAGATGTTTACCACATGCTGTATTTGGTCTTGCTTATCCACACTGACCTTGTCAAGTCAAGCAAGTGATGTAAAAAGATTATTCCACACACCGCGTCGAGGATCTTGTCCGAGTGGAAATTATTGAGATTTAATTAATTTAATTGCCCGATTTCAGGCGAAGAGAACCGAATATGACCGCGGCTTGCTAAGCGGCCTTGCCCGGACCAAGCCCGGATCCCTCATCTAGTAGTAGGCGCGGCACCCTTGACCACACTTGCTCCGGATATAGCCCACATAGTAGAGTATTATTGGTCAAACTTAACCAGGCTTTCGACCACCGCTGCCCAATCCTATGGTCGTGTCCTACTCATCGCAATCTAAAGCAACCCCATGCCTCGGACCTCGGTCATAATCGCTTTTACTTTGGCCAGCAGACCTACTAGGCTGAGGTTCTCGCGCAAAAATGCGTCATAAAAGCTCTCACATTGCTCCAACCACGGCACTTTGGACTTCAGGCTGCCTTCTTAACCTCACAAACTTATTGTGTCGCAGAATCCATCTCTCCCACCTCCCGTAATCATGCACTGTATATCTGTGCTCTTCGTCCTCGCCACTAGTCTCCTTGGTGGCCTTGCGAAGCGCCTTTCACTGCCTTGGGACGATATGCGTATCAAGCACTCCTGGAACGCCGTCCCGAAGAACTGGGTGGCCATGGGCCCCCCGCCTCCTGGCCTCACAATTGACCTTTACATTGCTGTCAAGCCTCGGCGTGAGAACGCCTTAGTCGACACGCTCTACGAGGTCAGTCAACCTGGGCATCCAAGGTACGTCCATCACCAGGGTCCGCTACCGACGCATTTTTTCACGAGTGCCACTGCTCCGATGCAGATATCGTGTACACCTGACTAAGGAACAGGTGGCTGACCTCGTCGCACCGCGTCCACAGAGCCTCGAGCTCGTGAATTCCTGGCTCGAACACCACGGCATATCCTCCTCGTCCGTCTCCATGACACACGGCGGCAATACACTCATGCTCGAAGCCGTGCCCGTGACCCAAGCCAACACTCTCCTCGGCGCATCGTACCAGCTCTACAGGCATGTCGACAGTGGTGAGATCATTGTGCGCACTGTCGGTTATTCGCTTCTCGCGGCGCTGCACTGGCACGTGTTGACTGTGGCGCCTACGACGTCCTTTGTCCCTGCGCCCGCACAATGGCAGACACCGCGGAGTCGCTCTGACAGGGCAGTGAATTCGACATCGGGAGAGCCTGCGACGATGGTATCGAGCCGCGCAAGAATCAATTTCACGCCGTCGATCCTGCGCTGGCTGTACAACACGGATACCTATACACCCACAACTGAGAACGAGAATTGGCTTGGAATCATGGGATTCAACGGGAATTATCCGAGCCCGTCGGACATGGTGGAGTTCATGTACAAATACCGCTCCGAAGCAGTTGAAGCGGTGTTTCATGTCGAAGAGGTCAACAACGGGGGGTACGACCCGACCCATCCACACGAAGAGGCAAACTTAGACACCCAATACGCTGGGGTCATGACATATCCAACCACTAACATCTTCTACAGCGCCGGCCATGGGTCCGTCGGGCACGACTGACAGTCTCTGGGGCTTTCTCCGATATATTGTCGACGAGGAGGACATCCCTCAGACCATCAGCATGTCGTACGGCGGTCCAGAGCATTCGGTCTCGGAGGAATATGCACTCATTGTGTGCAACCTGTTCGGGGTGCTCGGTGTACGTGGCACCAGCGTTCTCGTGGCGAGTGGTGACAGCGGCATCGGCCGAGGGACCTGCATGAGAGACGACGGCACCGTCCGGTTCGAACCCACGTTTCCCGCAACCTGTACGTGTGACGATTTCTCTCGGATCGGAGGTAGTACACGAGTCTCACTGCATCGCCACGCTTTTCAGGTCCCTTTCTTACCGTTGTCGGCGGAACGACAGAATTCGACCCGGAGGTCGCAGCGAGATTCTCCGGCGGTGGCTTCTCAGACTACTTTGAGCGCCCCTCTTACCAGGCGGGGGCCGTGTCCACCTTCCTCCAGGACCTCGGGAACCGGTATCAAGGCCTTTACAAGTGCGTTCGCTTCTGTGACCTGATTCAACCCATTCGTAATTTGTACTTGGTACACAGCGATACTGGCCGCGGCATCCCTGACATCGCCGCGCAGGCCATCGGATTGCCGATCTTTCTCAACGGCAACGAGAAACTGATAGCCGGCACAAGTGTAGCGGCGCCCGTCTGTCTCTCCTCCTCCTCCTATTTGGGTTGTCCGTCCAGCTGACTGCCAATTTACAGATTGTGGCGGGCGTAATCTCGCTGCTTAATGACTGGCTGATTTCGATAGGTCATGCCCCTCTCGGCTTCCTCAACCCCTGGTTGTACGGAAGGGGCTTCCAGGGTCTCAATGACATCACATCTGGCTCGAATCCGGGCTGCGGCCTGGATGGATTCTCCGCCATCGCTGGATGGGATCCTGTGCGTTTTCACCAGACTTGACACTTCTTCACTTTCGACGTCCGATGACCTTTGGCTGCGCAGGTCACGGGTCTCGGAACGCCTAACTTCTATAGAATGCTGGAACGGATACCTGAACCTTGAGATAGTAGATTTTACGCTTCCGAGCCCAACCAGCCAATTTCTTGGGGAAATCGCACCATACATGTGCTGTGAAAAGGCCACTTACCCACTCATCCACGCAAAGTTCAGGTCGAAACCGGCAACCGAAGACATTCGTTCTCAAATGTGGTCTCGCTTCGGTGCACGACGCACACCATCCTATACCTCTCCCGATGTGACTCCTGCGAACCCGGGCGGGGAAGTCGTGTATCGAATGAGTAGGGAGATCTGGACTTATACCCATGGAAACCCTGGTAGCATTGTACGAGGGGGGTTTTTTATTTCGAATCCATTTGAATGCGTCTTGGGGTACATGGCCATGTGCAATGACAACACGGATGCTTCCCATCCCAATTGCACCCTATGGTTTTCACCGCAAGGTGCACTCTAATTCGGGAGTAACTTGCCCACCCTTGGGATTGTCAAGGTGCGGACTATTAATAGTACATGCATGACCTTGCCCCCTTTGTTGCCAACGCGATTAATTTCCAAAAATTGCAAAGAAAGGTCTGGGGGCCAGGAGGGCAGCGCAACAGCACAAGGTGTGAGATGTACTGCCCACTCTTGGGTTGGCAAGTACTCGTTGTTAGTTGAGGGATAAACATACGGGGGTGATACAAGTCTGTGCGCTACCGCGGAAGTTGCAGACAGCGTTGACTAAATGATAACTCGCACATTCACTTCTGCACTACCCCGAGGACATTCTGGTCCGTCGCACCAGGTATATAGGCCTCCGTGTCGTATAGCGAGCGGCAGGAACGACGATGTGACACAATTGATACCCAGGCGACTCGACAGCATCGTCGCGGGCTCTCCCGATGCCGACTTGCCCCAGCTAAGCTACGCTCAGGCTGCTGCCCCGCCAGAGAGATTCCGCGGTGTCTGCCATTGCGTGCGCTGGGAGCCTGAGACAAAGGACGTCGTCGGCACCACGGTCAACGCGTGCCAGTGCAGCGGCGCGGGAAGCGCATCGCCGACAGTGCGGATAATGGTCTCATTGCTACTTGACGTACCTGTAAAGCAGATATGACGCGCCGAGGAGAGTGTGGCCTGTTATGGACACGGCTTTGAGCATAAGTGTATTGCCGCCGTGTGTCATGGAAACGGATCAAAAAAAAAAAAAAACAGACGAGGAGGATACTAGGCTATGCCGTGGTACCTAATCAATCTAAGGTGTTCGGTCGGAATGCTACACCTTCGGGACCCTCTGACGGGCAGCCGGCACTACTAATTCGACCGTGTGTCAGCCTTATTTGAGAGCTGTTGCTGGGTCGGTTGAATGTTCAAACGTTCAAAGCCAGCACTCAGCCAATCTTGAACCAATCCTGTTTCATCAGGAAAAACCTCCCGTGCTAGCGAGCGATAATGGGTGACTTCCCATAAGCGTACATCCTACATTTTCCTATCCTAAACCACTGTTCCTGAAATCGGGGGATTAATCTCGATGATTTGTGTTCCGACCTCAGCAACAAGGATCCTAGACGACTGGTGTTTAGAAAGGGGGGGGGGGGGCTTTCTAAATCCTACACCACGTCGGAGTACAAAATTTATGCCAAATCGAGGCAAAAATCTTGGAAAGCTGAGCAACAATTTTGCGAAAAATGCGGGCCCTCCGGTTTTGGCCTTGTGCTGCCAGTGGCCATGAAAGTGTGGCAGAGTATATGCGGTATACAGCCTGAGGTTACTCTACAACCCAGTTTCAAGCAATAGACTTTCCCCTTCAGCTTTTGAACTTCAGAGCTCGGTGTAACTCCGACTCGTCCCTTGCATTTCCCAGCGTGCTGCGCTTGCATGTGTCCTTCGCGACTCGAACCCGACGTGACCCCAACTCCGGCGGCCACCCCTGCGAAGCTTTGCGCTGCGCCGAAGTGTGTGCGACTGTTTGCAACCACCCTCATTCCCGGCGGGGCTCTGTACCCAACCGTTTCCATTCCCGACCTCGCTGCACTCACGCGCGCCCTTAGCCCTTCGACATCGACGCACGCGCGTTCGCCACACGCCCACATACGACGTCTCGCGCTCCGCGGAGGCCTGCGCGACTGCTAACGACGCTTCACACCCCCAAAATCCTGCGCGCTCTTAGACTGTTTCCCAGCATTCGGGGGCAGTTTAGGGTATCACCGCTTGAATAATCTCCGTGCGAATTGTGTTGGAATCAGCCAGATATGCAGAGTGTATGAGCCAGTCTGGATGGATTAAGATGAGGAGGTGTAGCATAACTTCGAGAACATGATTTATCGTGACATTCGCAGGCGGGATCGAGTGGACATGTATTATCATTAAAGCTGTTTGACTTATCCAGCTTCTTCGCTTTACCTCGAGACCCATATACGACAGCAAGCGTGCTCTTGACCTCAACGCGTCGACAGTCCTAGTCTCTCGAATCTCAACAAAAGAGCCATCGCGGTTTCTGTATCTAGGTGCAGTTGGCGATGATCACATCGGCAGTCGGGCATAACTTTGGTTTTGAGGTTCTTATGGTTAGCACCCCAATCCTATCCTAACCTAGGCGAATCCTAAATAACTCCGAATGCATGTAGGATAGGAAAATGTAGGATGTACGCTTATGGGAAGTCACCCAATATCGCTAAATTATCGAACATTATTAAAATTAATCAAATTATCACGATTTTGTTGCCACAACAAAATTAGTGCTAATTTTGCGATAATCCAGGTAATTCTCAATAGGTTAGCGATAAATGTGCTCTCAATTATCATGTCTTAGTGACCATTATCATGTCTTAGTGCCATTATCATGTCTTAGTGACCATTATCGTTTTAATAACCATTATTAGATTTTATTATAACTATCAAATGAGTGGACAGGCACAAAAACTAGGCATAATCAAATAAGCGAGGCGAAAGACTTTTTTTTTTTTTCTCGGAATTTTGGATAATTGGCTGTCAAATTCACGTCAGCGATGTTGTTTAGAAACAGTAGGGTAAACTTGCTATTGTTAAAAGGGTCCATTGAAACGAAAGCAGACCATTGAGACAAAAAAAAACACATTTATTCGAGTGCATCGAGATCAAGATTGGCGATCGGAATAGTTGACAACGGGACTGTACCTCCCCCAGTGCCACCGCTATAGCACTAGTCAGGACCACAATAGTGAGTGAAGGTGGCGGACTTGCCTTGCTTGAGTATAAATATCACTCATCATGATATGGAAGGCGCGCGCTCGGTGGTTCAGGATGTGCTTGAGCGTGTTCATGTTGGCAAGGTAGGCATCCATGTAGGCATTCGCCGAGAATTCTGTTGTCTGCTGTTCACCGCCACGCCACTCATAGAGAGTGGCATACAGCTAATACACAAATTTAGCATCATAAAAAAAAAAGGTATTATTTGACTCACCGCAGTGGCAACAAGAGCAACCATAGGCATTGGAACTTCCCGATGTTCCACTCCATCTTCACCTCGGTGCGACGTGAAAAGATGGTGGAAACGAGACACGAAGGAAGTCGAGCCACCCGTGAAATACAAATCCCGGATGACTGTGATGATCCGTGCATTTTGATATGGCAGCGAAGTCCTCACAAGTCCAGTAATGCCCATGTTCTGTAAGGGTATCAGAATGGTTTACCAAAAGCACAGGGCCCACACTCACACCAGGTGCGCCCGGGAAAATATAAGTGTAGTTGGAAAGCTGCTTCCGAATCAACCGGGAAATATCAGTTACCGAACCAATGGCAATGATTGGTGCCACACTGACGGCATTGCACCGGTCCTTTACTTCACCATGGAAAATGGGAATCCGTGCACGTGCCTGTCAATTAACTTGAGTAATGTCACTGCCAATATCATAAGACTTACCAGGGAAATAAGCTTGGTCAGATATTCGTCATCGACTTGGAGTCGGCGTTGGACAATGCCTCCACCATGTCCGTGATTCTCAGTAGCAGTAATGAGGGCATCCTTGGTCAGGGTAAAAGCGACGGTTGCATCTGGGAAGGCGTTAACAAACAGGATGGAAGCTCGGAGGTTCTCGATTGCGTCCTGAACAATTGCTCGAATGAGTGGGCGCTGGCTAGTTAGCATGATCTTGGTTGTGTTTCCCATGAACACCAGGTCCGTATCGACACGTGAGACGTTGGGTACCGGCGACCCAGGTGTCGCCTGGTTCGGCGATGGAGTAGCTGCTTGTAAGGGTCAGCCATCGAAGAACAGACACCAGGAAAAAAAAAAAAAAAAAACCCCCGTCACCTGAGAGTTCGGCCAGGTCCGCCTTCGGTCCAGGTGTCAGTGGCAGTGTTGGCGTGGATGGTCGGGTAACATCTGCAGACGCATGGCCACCCACACTGCCGGGTGAGACAAGAGTGGGCCGCTGTGAAAGTGGGGTCAGACTAAAGGATGTCACAAAAAAAAAAAAGGAAAACTTACTTCAGTAGCCATAACCTCGGCGAATTTCGCAGGGTTTTTGAGAGCAAGTTCGACAATCTGCTCGTCCTCGGAGTCGTCCTCGGTTTCGCTATCGTCTTCATCCACATCAGGGTTGTGGAAGTTTTTGGTGTTGGAATAGGACGGAACGTGGGTGGGAATGTGGGTGGTACCAACGCGACCAGGGTAAGAAGAGGACGGAGCTGAAATTTTCTTGCTTGTTTGGAGAACAAACAGATTAGTAATATTTTTCACTCACCGCCTTGCCTCTGAACTTGTTTCCCCTTCATCGTGCCATCATCATACCTTTGTTGATCCATTATCTCGCTTTCATGGGCCAAATCGAGTTGCATCGGACGACCATGGGCAGGACCTTTATCGACTTCAAGGTCAGTCTCGTCATCGATCTCTTTTGCGACACATACCAATGGTTCGGGCTTTCTTAGCTGCGCCCGGCTGTGTATGAGTATCCGGCATACGTATGATGGTGTCGGCGAAGGTACGTTTCCCACGTGCTTGTAATAGTGAGACACATACCTCACACTGCGAAGTTTTAGACTTACTGGGTGGGGGGACCCTAATTGTTATGTATTGTTCGAGCCCGTAGTGTTGCCCTGGCCTGTATGAGTCGCAGTTTGAAATGAAGTCGGATTTTCATTTCGTCCTCCCTGCGTGTGTTCAGTTGGTGCACACATCTGAGAGCGGCGGGTTCGTGGGGCCATCTATGAAGCTCAAAGCAAGGTGACAATATCAAGAGGAAGAGATGCGCAAATATGATCAGTAAGTAAAGACAGGAATTGGGATGGCGAATGAGGGCGAAGGTATGTCCTCTTTATATCAATATTTTCCGCTGCACTAACTGAAAAGCATTAACAGTCTGGCCATCATATTCTACTTGGCGTTCATCCCTTTTCCCTCTACTGCCACCGTGACTGACCCACCATGTGTAACGCCACCACAGGGGCGTTAGGTACGACGTGTACCACACTAAGTCAACGGGATCAGAAGAGCGCGAGTCGGTTAAGACTCAGTTCGGTGATGCACAAGTATCACTTGGCTTCCCTGGAGCCAAGGATAATAGTAGATAGTCAAGGCTCAAGCGCGAAGGGCGAGCGAAAGTATAGACTCAAGCGCAAGGGCGAGTCGAGGGTCGTTCGTGAGGCAAAGACGATGTGGTATTACACAAGAAGTCAAGTCTACCGTACAAGCTAGGTAGGGCGTGACTTATATACTAATACAGGGTGTTTGTACAGGACAAACACATGGCGCGAGTCTGATGCGATCGTACTAGAAGGAGAACAAAGGGAATAGCTTTATACAGTACAAGGGAATCCCGCGGGACGATGCGTGCCTCAGAAATGGTCAGCGGACGAAACAGAGCGTAAAACTGGCCATCCTATCGCCGAGGCACAGGGTGCAGAATGGAAGCCGAGAAGCGCAAGTCATGGGAACATATTGTAAAAGTACAGTAATCCAAAGACGCTAAGTGAGAGACAAGGCAGTTCGTAACACTACCCCCCCACCAGAACTGAAGTCGCCACGACTTCAGCTAGTCGCTGGTGTAAGCGTAGTCCTCCTCTGCGGGGATGTTTGCGGGGACAGGAGAAGGGGTGCGGGGGCAGGTGTGTCGACGCAGGAACATGAAACGCCCCCTCTCTCCGCAGTTCCAACACATCTCGTACATGGGACACTTTATCTCCTCGTGAGTCGCATCATACCGCAGACACTTCCCACACCATCGGGGGCGCGTGTCTGGGTCTACGTGAGCGGGCGTCATGGGAGAGAGTCGACGAATAAGGCAGACATCTAGTCGATGCGCTCGACTCCCACACCACTGGCACGGCTCTCGAGCTCGCCGTTCCGGGCACTGTGCCACCAGGTGGTCTTCCGACTTGCACTGGAAACACTTGCGCCGACGCTTACCGCCTTCCCCCTGAAGGCGAGGCATCTCGCTAGGTCCAGAGTCACGAGGAGCAAGGGGTTGTAGGCTCGGGGGAGCCTCGGGGATGCACCGGCTTCGCATGAAGCTCGGCGTACTTGTCGGCAATGAGGGGGATGGCCCGCGCGTATTGAAGGCGCTTCCAGACCGATGAAAAGTCCATGTCCAAATGGAACTGGTCGCGTGTCAGCTCGGTCTCCAGCCGTCGGATATCCGATTGGCGAACTCGGATGGCATCCCGCCGCGTGAGACACTCACGTAGACGGGAGATGTCGGCATGGAGACGAGGTTGGTGTAGCTCGACGAGTACTTCATTTAACACGATGGCGCGGGGGTCATGGGGGTGGAACATATTCAACTGGTTATCGGTGATGTGCTGAGCCAGTTGACCGGTGTAGACTTCGTTAAGGAAGACTTGGGATGCGTAACAGGGATGGCCCTTCCCCATCGTTCCGACGACTTCCTGATAATTATGGCGGTAATAAATGTACCGCGCTGTCTGTTTGACGGTGCCTGTCTCCCCGACTAGGAGCGGGAAGAAGGTAGGGGAAGTGGGATCGTTGAGGAAGAAGGGGATTCCGGGATCTTCATTCTCCTTGTCCCCCTCATCGTCGAGGAGGGCAAGGGCGGGGTCGGGCTCGACCACCCGTGTCTGAGGGATTGGCGTGAACGTATGATCCATCCCGGCGGGGAATGGTGGGATCGGGATGTGGGCGGCGAGGACGGCAGGTGGCGAAAGTGGTGGTGGTGGAGTAAGGGCGACAGTGGTTTCAGGTGGGTAGGTGGGTGTGGCGGGGACATGGACGGTGACAGGAGTGTCAATGGAGAAGGGGATTATGATGGGTCGAGGGGGTTCAGGCGGTTCCGTGATTGTCTTAGGTTCCTCCACTACTGAAGCAAGGGCAGAGGTGGCGAGTGCGAGTACGGGAAGTGGGGGTGAGTCAGGGACCACAGAGTACGGCGTGCGACCCTCCAGTTCGGAGGGGACACCCAAGTCCTGCGAGGGAATGGTCAGATTTTCGAGAATAATCTCGACGGGACGGCGGGTCTGGATAGTAGAGATGATGGGAGTGGTCATCATGTTAGAGCAGAGGGTAGTGGGGTAGAACGATAGTGCCATCGAGGGGCGGGCTTTATATCTTTCGTCCAGCCCCTTCGGCGGTAGGATTTAGGCGATAGAAGTCGTTGATGAGATCTGGGGCGTGTCGAACATTCTCAAGGGGTTCCCACGTGCTGTCACTTATCGGGAAGCCCTTCCATTGGACAAGGAATTGAAGTTTGCGCCCTCATCCGTGTGATCGGGACTGAAGGATGCGCTCTACTTCAAACTCTTCTTCTCCATCGATTAGATCCAGGGGTGGGCGCGTGAAGTTTGCGCCGTGCAGTTCCGTCTCCTTATATGGCGTCAGGAGGTTCGCATGGAAGACCGGATGTATCTTCCACGTGTTCGGGAGTTCTAACTCGTATGAGACATCTGAAAGGACTCGCTTCACTCGGAACGGTCCGTGGCGTTTAGGGGCGAGTTTTGCGGTGGGGTAGAAGGTTCGGAGGTTTGTACCTTCCAACCAAACCATTGCGCCTTCTTGATAAGGAATGAAGCGCGTCTTGCCCCTTTTTGCCATCAATTCTTGTGCATGTTTGATGCAGTCTTGCGCGTGTTGTCGTCTGATGACCATGTCTTCTAAGCGTTGTTCGACAGATGGGGATGATGTGGGTTTCGGCGTCCATACGGTACGTGGTTCCCACCCCATTATGAGCGAGAAGGGCGACTCCTTTGTAGTCGCGTTGGGCCAAGCGTTGTGCGCAAATTGGGCAACCGGCAAGGCTTCCACCCAATTATCCTGCTGCACGTTGCTCCAGTGTCGAAGGTACTGTTCTAACCATTGGTTCGTCCGCTCCGACTGTCCATCGGTTTGGGGGTGGTAGGCGGATGAGATATTCTGGCGGATTCCGAGGACTTTGCAGAGATTGGTCATGAAGGCGGAGGTGAATCGGGGGTCTCGGTCGGTGATGATTTTTCGGGGTATGCCGTAATGTGGGTATACGTGGTGGAGGTACAGTCGTGCCACTCCTTCTGCTGTGATCGACTCGTTACACGGAATGAAGATTGAAGCCTTTGAGCAATCGTGATCCGTAATCGTGAGTATAGAGTCGTATCCGTCTGATGGGGGGAGTTTGGTGATGAAGTCCATGGCGACGACCTCAAATGGTTCGGCGTTTGGGTCCGTGGTGATGGGGAATAGGTGTGGTTTTTGACGGTGGGGGTTAATTTTGTTTGCTTGGCATGTTGCGCATCCTTTAACATAGTCTTCCACGTCTTTGCGCATGTTGGGCCACCAGTAGTCGCGTCGTAGTAACTCATAGGTGTTTGCGATTCCTGGGTGTCCCATGGCTGGCATGTCGTGGAAAAAGGTGATTACCCCCCGTTTAAGGTCGTTGTCGCCCACGACAACTAGTGCGTCATTCTTCCACCACAGTCCCCCCACTTTACGCAGGTTATGGGGTTCGACCCATCGCAGTACTTCTTTCTCGTCGAGGTTCTGCGATATCTGGGTCCAAATATCCATATCGTGCATGGACATTTCCGTCGCTCGAAGGAAGCGGTCCGCGGGGAGGACAATAATGTCGTTGTTGTCCTCTTCGTGGGCCGCGTAGTCTGCTCTTCGCGACAGGGCATCCGCGCAACTGTTCCTGACTCTGGAGATGTGTTTCAGGAGAAAATCGTACTCCGAGAGTTCCAGGAATTCGCGTGCGACTCGTCTGCTGATCTTCCTAGGCTCTTTCCAATACTGAAGGTTGGCGTGGTCGGTGTGGATGACGATCTTATGGGGGGAGCCAACCAGATAAGTGCGCCATGCTCGTAGGGCCTTGACGACTGCCAGTAGTTCTCTGTCATAAATGTCGTAGTTGCGTTCCGCCTGACTGAAGGATTCGGAATGGAACGCGATGGGGTGTAGTTTTTTATCCAAGCCGAGTTGATTGAGCACGGCTCCAATAGCAATGTTGGAAGCGTCGACCTCTAGTTCGAATGGTTTGGCGAGGTCTGGGAATAGGAGTGTGGGTTCGCGTTCGATGCTGCGTTTAACGTTGTCGAATGCGTCTTGCTCCCGTTGCCCCCAATGCCACGGGGTGTCTTTACGGGTGAGGTCGTGTAGGGGTCGTGCCAATGCGGAGAAACCACGGATAAATCGTCGGTAGAAGTTACAAAATCCGAGGAATGCGCGTACTTCGCGGAGGCTTCTTGGGGCGGGCCACTCCCGGACACCTCGTACTTTTACGGGGTCCATCCGGAGGTTACCGTGGCCTATAATTAGTCCCAGGTACTCGACCTCCAATACCTCGAATTCGCACTTCTCGGGCTTGATATAGAGATCGTGTTCTTCGCACAAGCGGAGAACTTCATGTACTACGGTGCAATGGTGGGGATAGTCAAGGGGTGTGGCGATTAGGATATCGTCCATATAGACGATCACTTCGTTTGTCAGGGTAAGTGGTCGGAAAGTATCATCCATCATCGCTTGGAATGTGGAGGGAGAGTTGGTGAGCCCGAAATACATGATGAGGGGTTCGTACAACCCCTGATTGGTCTTAAAGGCGGCTTTCCACTCATCCCCTAGTTTGATTCGCACGTTATTGTACCCCCACTTGACGTCGAGCTTTGTATATAGACGCGCATCACGTATCCGATCTATAAGTTCTGGGATCAGGGGGAGGGGGTAGTGGTTTCGAACCGTGAGTTCGTTCAGTCATCTATAGTCTTGGACGGGGCGCAATTTTCCGTCCTTCTTCTTGATAAAGAAGAAGGGAGATGCGTATGGCGATTTGGACGAGCGAATATACCCCTTTGCCAATTGCTCGTTCAGAAAAGCAGTCAGGGCTTCTTGTTCGTTCTGTGCGAGTGGGTAAACCTTGCAGTCCAGCGAGGCAGGAGCGTCAGGAAGGAGGTCTATGGCGTGATCCCAAGGGCGAGATGGGGGAAAGCGGTGAGATGCCTTTTCGTCAAAGATTTTTTGGTGACATCTGTATTCTTCAGGAATCATTTCTTCGAACGTTCGCTCCTTCCTTTTCGCTGCCTCCTGCTGCGCCAACTCGGAGGCGGTTGTGGTTTTGCGTAAAAAAGCAATATGAGGTTCTCGCTCGTCATCCATGAGTTGTTCCCACGCTTCCTCGTCAAGTTCGTACGTCTCCAATGCCCGGATGGAAGCTTCCATGGGCGTGGCTTCGTCTGACAAGTGAAGGCTCGAGACCACGACCGGCTGGAACTCCTCGTTCAGCGTCGCGTCTCCCCACTTGATCTTGGGCTCAAAGGCCGTAAACCAAGGGTATCCTAGTATCACTTCGTCCCTTCCTAGGTTGGTGACTAAGAAGCGAAGTGTCCTTTCCTCCGTTCCCATTCGCACGGTGAGGTCCGTATAGTGAGTAATGGCGCCATCTTGGTTGTGGGTGCCGTCTACATTCCAAATACGGATGGGGTGAGTTACCTCCCGTGTTCCGATCTGGAGTCGTTTTAACAGCGAGGAGCATATGAAGTTATCGGTGGCTCCCGAGTCGATAAGGACTTGTCGTTCGGCCGTTGCGTGTACTGATTTGAATAAGACTGGGATTCGCATAGATCGAAACCTGCTAGTGTACATGTTTAAGTTTAATGCTCTAGCCCAGGCCGCCGGGTTCAAGCCTCGAGAAAATCCTCTCGTCCGAACAACTTTTCTACCATGAGGTCCCGCACCTCCTGGGTCTGTGCCTTCATCGCTGCGATCTGTAGATCCGCCTGCTCTTCATTCGATAGTACGCGACTAGATTGTATGGCGAAAGAAGAGACGGCGGGAGCTGGTAAACTTGAACTCGAGGGAGTCGGGGCTGGTGATCGCGGGGACATGGAGGTTGGCGCCACGGCAGATGTAGTGGCAGCCACTCGCACGCCCTTTTGAGGACAGTTACGCGAGATGTGCCCTTGCGCACGGCATCTAAAACATCGTCCCTCCTTTTGAAGTTGAGCCTTGTCAACGTCTGTGAGGGCCACGGAGGCTCGGGCGCGTCCAACATCCATGGCGTTGGGGTCGCGAGTTCCTTTGAGGGCCTGGACCCACTGCTCTCTGCTTTGCCCGCCCTTCTTTCGCTGAGGCTTGCCTTTGCCGAGGCGATCCTTCAAAATGAGGTATTCAGCCTGCTGTAACCGAGCGGCCGCCTTCCACTGCTCCCAATTGACAGGGTGCTGGAAGCGGACGGCATTGACTACTAACTGATTGGGCAATCCATCTTGGAATAATTCCAGCGTTGTGGCTTCGTCGGGGTTGTACCTGGCTTTGGTGACGAGGTTTTGGAATGTTGCGACGTAGGTGTCGATATCTCCTCCCTTCATCGTGAGGGTTTGGAGTGCTTTGCGTGCGTTGGTTTGTTCGGATGTGTCGGTGTAGGCCTGTACGAACCGATCTCTGACGGTGGTCCATAAGACCTCGTTTTGTCGGAGGACTCCTGCTGCAATCTGGTCCTCCAGCCATTGTGCCTGTTCGTCCACCCAATCATTTACTAATGGGCCTCGGATGTACGACAGGAAGGTCATGGCTCGCGAGGCCGGGATTGATAGCTGATCGACAGTGGGGTTCATCTCCTTGTAGAGTCGGAACACTCGCAAGAAGGCCTTGCTCTCGTCTCTGACTCCAGTAAACTCGGGAGGGGGGTTTCCTCCTAGTCGTCCGTTTCCTCCGGGGGCTGGCGCTGCTGGCGCGGCTCCTCCTGGCGCGGCGCCACCGCCACCGCCACCGCCACCGCCACCGCCACTGCCACCGCTACCGGATGGTACGGGTGCGCTACCACTAGGCAGGTTGGGTGCTCCTCCTCCTCCAGTGCCACCGCTGGTGAGGGTCGTACTGGCCGAGGCCTGCTGGGTTTGGGACATTGCGTGAGTCTGGAAATGTGTCGTCGGGTTGGGTAGGTTTGTTGTAGGTACAGAGACACTAGGTGATGGGGAATCGTCGTCGATGGCAATGCCAGGAGTAGTGTGAGTCGCGAGGGGTCCGACTCCGAGTGCCTGTGGTACTATGCTGATAGTGTACCACTGGCCTTTCTTTGCAGAGTAGTCAATGTACGCCCACTGTCGTAGTTCTTCGAGGTAGTGGACCTGTCGGTACTTTTGGGTGTTAGGATGGAAGAGGAAATATCCTTCCACTCCTTCGTGTTCCTTCCAAACGACGGCTCCTTTGACTTTATCGGAAAGCTCGTCGTCGCTGTATCTGTCAATGTATTCTGCCTGAAACTGGGATCTGGAGCGACTGTGAAGATTCGCCACTGTGAGAGACTTGACTTAATGTAACGCCACCACAGGGGCGTTAGGTACGACGTGTACCACACTAAGTCAACGGGATCAGAAGAGCGCGAGTCGGTTAAGACTCAGTTCGGTGATGCACAAGTATCACTTGGCTTCCCTGGAGCCAAGGATAATAGTAGATAGTCAAGGCTCAAGCGCGAAGGGCGAGCGAAAGTATAGACTCAAGCGCAAGGGCGAGTCGAGGGTCGTTCGTGAGGCAAAGACGATGTGGTATTACACAAGAAGTCAAGTCTACCGTACAAGCTAGGTAGGGCGTGACTTATATACTAATACAGGGTGTTTGTACAGGACAAACACATGGCGCGAGTCTGATGCGATCGTACTAGAAGGAGAACAAAGGGAATAGCTTTATACAGTACAAGGGAATCCCGCGGGACGATGCGTGCCTCAGAAATGGTCAGCGGACGAAACAGAGCGTAAAACTGGCCATCCTATCGCCGAGGTGCAGGGTGCAGAATGGAAGCCGAGAAGCGCAAGTCATGGGAACATATCGTAAAAGTACAGTAATCCAAAGACGCTAAGTGAGAGACAAGGCAGTTCGTAACACCATGCCAGTGAGCCAAGCGCAAATACGCTGTCACGGCTGCAATCGGGCATTCACCTATCGGGGCCTTTCCCAACACGTCAACAGGACCCAACTTGCGAGCTGCCGCGCCCTGCGTGCAACTATACAATTACCCACCACACATCTGGCTCAAGGAGGGTCTAACTTAGCGTCAAACACAGGTCCGACATCATGGGACCACGGCGAATTCGCTAATCACAGGACTACTGGCTGTGAAGACATTGCTGCCGAGTACGAAGACGCCGCCGAGTACGAAGACGAGTACGAAGACGCCGCCACTGACCGTGAAGACGCCGCTGCAAACCAGGCAGACTCGGATCCAGCTGACACCGTAGACGCCGATCTTTTCGAAATGCTAGCTCAAGATCTCCATTGTCGTATCGACTCTGACCAGGGACTTTCCACAT
The DNA here is from genome assembly GCA_024734325.1 of Lactarius hatsudake. Lineage (NCBI taxonomy): Eukaryota > Fungi > Basidiomycota > Agaricomycetes > Russulales > Russulaceae > Lactarius > Lactarius hatsudake. Next base: position 293,609 of record JANSJP010000010.1, on the reverse strand, counting down.
CGTCGGATCAGCCGGATCAACCCCACACATCCGGGTCACCGCCATCTGACCTGACACAGCCTCTACTACACTCCGAGCCCGGTGATTCAAACGGCTCCCAGCTGGTCGTTGACCGCTTTCCACATGGCAGTCCTGGTGCACCAATACCCGGCACTCTTCAAGGCACTCATATGTATCAGTCCAGTCACGAGACGCTCGGGTCCTCGATTTGGGCACCATTTCGCTCCAAATGTGACTGGGAGATCGCGTGTTGGGCTAAAACACAGGGGCCAACGTCGTCGGCTGTTGCCGACATACTTGCAATCCCTGAGGTACGTGCACATTTATTGTTTTGTCGCGTAACTAATGTATATTGACAGTTCGTTGACAAACTCGGCTTGTCATATCGCACACCCAATGAATTGAACAACATCATAGACAAAGAGTTACCAGAGCGCCCTCAATTCAAGTGCGAGGACCTGATCATCACTGGTAATACCTTTCAGTTCTACTTCCGTGACGTTTTGCAATGTATTCGGACACTTTACGGAAATCCCGAATTCGCACGTGACCTGGTGTTTGTGCCAGAGCGCCACTACACCGATCACGAGCAGACATGCTGCGTGTATAGCGAGATTCACACTGGCGACTGGTGGTGGGCAGTACAGGTGCGTCCTCATTTCTTGGGCTGTTTTGTGTACTTACAATCTGTAATAGACATCCCTTGAAGCGCACCAGCCAGGCGCTACCGTCATCCCGGTCATCCTCTCCTCTGACAAGACCCAACTCACCCTCTTTCGTAGTAAGGCCGCTTATCCTGTGTATCTCACAATCGGAAATATTCCAAAGCATATCTGTCGAAAGCCGTCACACCACGCTCAAATGCTGATCGGCTACATTCCTACTACCCGCCTTGAAGGAATCAGCAACAAGTCAGCTCGGCGCCGTGCGCTCGCAAATCTATTCCACTTTTGCATGCGATTCCTTTTAGCCCCGATTGCGTCCCATGGCGAAATGGGTGTTGCAATGATGAGCGGTGATGGGATCTGGCGCCGGTGCCATCCCGTTTTTTGCCATGTTCGTCGGTGACTACCCCGAGCAGGTGCTCGCGACTTGCACGTTCAATGGCCGGTGCCCAAAATGTGCTGTGCACCGTAACAACCTCGGTGATTATTCCAGATCCCCTGCCCGTGATTATGGCAAAGCCCTGGAAGCTTTTCTTTTGGCAGATGGGGACGTTCGCATGTTCCATTCGGTTTGTCGTGAAGCCGGTGTCAAGCCCGTCTTCCATCCATTCTGGGAGACGCTTCCCCTTACTGACGTCTTCATCTCGATCACACCTGACATTTTACACCAAATGCTTCAGGGTGTTATGAAGCACTTGATTGCATGGCTGACGAATTCTAGTGCCTTTGGATCAGCACAAATCAACGCGCGATGTAGGTCTTTGCCACCTAATCACCACATAAAGACTTTTGCAAGGGGCATTTCAACCCTTTCTCGGGTCTCGGGTCTCGAACACAAACAAATGTGCCGGATCCTACTTGGTCTTGTTATCGAGCTTCCACTTCCTTCTGGAGGCTCCTCTGCACGGGTTATTAGGACCGTGCGTGTGCTACTCGACTTCTTGTACCTTGCGCAACTTCCATCACATACCTCTGAGACTTTACTACACCTTGAGGCGTCCCTGGCCCGATTTCATGAGGATAAGGATGTATTTATTGACCTCGGCGTCCGCGAACATTTCATTATCCCCAAAGTCCACAGTCTCTTACATTACAAATCATCAATTACCCTTTTCGGCAGCACGGACAATTACAACACGGAGCAAACGGAGCGACTCCATATCGACTTCACGAAGGACGCTTACCGCGCAACCAATCATAAGGACGAGTACCCTCAGATGACCGCATGGTTGGAGCGCCGTGAAAAAATACAACAGCACATGATGTTTATCGCATGGCGGCAGCGGACTCAATACGACGACACTCAATACTCGGAGCCAACTGGACCTTCTAGGCCAGTTCCGCGGACCATCCAAATGGCTCGAAACCCGTCTTTGAAGGCTGTTTCATTCAATGACCTCGCTGACAAATACGGAGCTTTCGACTTTCAGGACGCCCTCGCCGATTTTATTGCCCAGCTCAATCACCCCCAAGCCTCTGCAACGGCATTAAGAGCTCTCGCTGAAGACACATTATTACCTTTCCGTCATGTCCCGGTATTCCACAAAATCAAATTCGTCTCGACACCTGACCGTGATATCATTGATGTTGTTCATGTTCGGCCGGACCAAAAAGACACTCGTCGGTGCACAATACCATCACGTTTCGATACAGTCATTGTCCGCAGCAGACTTCAAGATAGCGCACATGGGAATAAAGGTAAGTTCACGCTATTTTAGTGTAAGGGCCCATCCAACTACTTCCCAGGTCTCCGAATTGCACAGGTTCGTGTGGTGTTTCAACTACCGAACAAGGTGCTTTCCCAGCTCTTCCCGTCTACGGATGTTGCCCCCCCAACACATCTCACATACGTGGAATGGTTTTCCCCCATTCCTACCACACCGGACAGTAACAGTCGCCTTTTCAAAGTGTCTAGGTTGACTCGAAATGGCCGGCGTCTTGCCAGCGTCATCCCAGTGGATAATATCTACTCGAGCGTCCACTTATTGCCCCGCTTTGGTCAACTGGAAGACACTCCCGGATGTAATACGTTTTCGGTATTGGAATTATGCCACAGCTTTTACATAAATCTGTTTAGTTGCCGAGACATCTATCTCCTACTTTTGTAGATAATTAGCACAATGTCATCGCCCGTTTGGTAATTATCGCTCTTAGTGTGAATTACTCGTGCATTATCTCTCTTAGTGATAATTTATGGGCGCTTTAGCTTCGCTAGCGCGGGAGGTTTTTCCTGATGTTGAGGGTCCGGGCTTGTGACGACCGAGTATGGGCTGAGGATGGGCTTGGGACGGGGTCTCTTACGCGCCGGTGAGAGCCGATTACTTACTGTAAACGCTTTGGCAAGCTGACTTCAAGTCAAGTTCAACTTAACGATTTTCGGACCACTTGTTCAAAGCCGTCTCAAGTCCCGTTCTCAACCATCATGGGCCTCCTTCCCACTACACCAACCATCACTCTCACCCTCACCCTCACTAACACCTCCTATGTATGTACCATCTGCCACAACCAGCAACGTACTGACCCGCTTTAGTCTTGACCACCTCTCCTCCACACTAACAACGACTTTTTAGTCTGAGTACTGCGGGCGCCATGCGAGCCACCAGAATAGGCTCACACACCCTGGGAAGTTGGAACGTCGCAATGATCTTCCCGTTCGAGCTCGGCCTCAGATGAGGTGAGAGGAGGCAAAGACTGGTGTGGTCTTGGGTGTGGTCAATATCCTGTTACCTTGCGGCTCCCGCTGCCTCCCATGCCTTGTAAAGTTGTACCTACCCTATACTAGTAGATCACAAATAAAATATCATTACTTTCTGTTAGTGGACGTGCGTGCGCATATACAACTGTTTGCCTAGAGCCAAAAAAGGAAACAACGGTGTGGATATCTCTCCAGGGCTGATACAAGATCCAGAATCCCGTGCTGGTCCAACCTCAGTCGGCTGACCCTCCCATCAGCCTAAACTGGGGTCCCATGGACCTTGAGTAACCGGACCCTGTGATGGGGCCCGGGGAGTCTGGCAGTGATAAAGCCTGCCAGGGAGAGGTCCCACCGTCTGCCAGAGTAAGGTCGTGTGGCTCGTGTCGTGGCTCAATTATTTCACCTTACATCCCAAGATAGCATCCATCTAAACGCACCGACCCGATCCGGGCTGCATCTCTTTATCTATGGGTGACACCTTTACGGCAAGTTACGAAAGGGGACAACGGAGCGTGCCACGCAAGATAAGATGGCCCCGAAATGTACAGTACTGTAAGCACCAGAGTAGCGCGATACAGCCTCACCCCAGACAACGCAAAACGCCAGCGCCGCGCATCTCCATCTACCACTGGGCACTGCCCCGAATCAGAAAGGATGGTCAGAATAACATTGCCGCAAATACCACTCTGACTCGGGTCCATTCGTTGTCACGACCGCATTTCTCGTCGAGGTGAGAGAATTCTTGGCGATGATTCAAAATAAAGCCCTACGACTTTTTTGCGTTCGGATCTCGTGAGAAACGTGTGTATCGAGAAACGTGTGTATATACACGCTGCTTACTGGTTACTACTTCCGATCCTGACTCATCGAATCGGGTCGCGCCAATATTTTGTTGTAAGTTACGAACCCCTGCTTTGTCTTATCGGCACAATAGGGTGTATGCGCTGCAAATGCGCTACACTACCTAGCCTTCATTCTGTCTGGGAAGAGCGGATTTTGTAGGAAGATCCGGCTTCGACAATTCTGTCGTTGTTTGCGAAGCAGGTGAGTTGATGGTGGAGTTACTGTTGCGCTACTGAGCTATGGGCGTAGATTGGGTTCGGGATTTTGGCTCGGCGAGAGACTCTTCGTTGTCTTTGTTAACGCCTGCGACTGTCGTGGGCCCACGCCGTTCTCAGGCTCGCGCGTTGTCTCGTTATTCTGTCAAGGCATCTCATGCGTCATGCCCAGTTTCTGTGATCAGCGCTAGTCTTCTGGGCGTGGTAGCATCGTCATTAGTGGTTCCACCCTCCTGTTCTGGCGCCGGGGATCGTGGGTCAGTGCGGGGTGTCCAGGTCCTTTGGAAATCTAAGTTCCTCCTTCGAGACGCAGCAGATGTCCTCGATCGTAAAATACGCAACACGGAGAACGTATCCGTGCGCCTGTGTGGTCAGATGGGTCTGTTGCCGGATTGCTGGATGTGAAACCAAATGGGTCAGTGACTCGTTCAAGAGGTTTACTTAGTAAACGCCCAATGATTTCCTCGTCACTGCACTCGATTTTTCGCCTTTCTGCCGCTCCCGCTCTTTCAAGAATGGAGCGATCCTCTGTAGATAAATGACCGCATCTTCCATTTTCTGTCGAGAATGCTTTGAGGGCGCGAGGTGGTCGCGCAGGCCTCCGCGGAGCGCGAGATGTCGCAGGCGGGTCCGCCGCGATCGCGGACGCGTCTGTGTCGAAGGGCTAAGGGCGCGCGCTAGTGCGGCGAAGTCGGGAGAGGCTTCACAGAGCCTGAGGGCGGGTGGTCGCAAGTGATCGGAAACGGTTGCGCACGCTTCGGCGTGACGCGAAACTTCGAATAGATGGCCGCCGGGGTCGGGAGCGCGTCGTGTTCGAGTCGCTTAGGCCGCATGAGTGACTAGAGAATGCGAGGGGAGAGCTGCACTGAACTCAAAAGTCTGAAGTCTGGGGGGAGCAGTCTGCTATTAAGAAGTTTTAGGTGTGAGTCGTAATTACATGAGTAATATATATACTGGGGAATAAAGGCTAAGGGATGAGGTGCATTAGATGAATAGGAGAATGGTAGAATGCGGGAGGGTCCGAAGGTGAGTAGGAGCGCGCACCGGGGAAGCGGTGAGGCGTGTGGGAACGCGGCGCTTAGAAAGCATACGCGGGGAAGTGCGCCTGGCCTCTACCATTTTCTGACGAGAACGTTTTTGAGCAAACCGAAAAGTGCTGTTCCAAAGTGCATTCTCTATCTCGAACTTGGTCAAATAAGGAAGGTATGAGAAAGGTCTGGTGGGGGATTCATACGCAAATCATACGCATTCAGCGTTCCGAGTCTCGGTCTGATCCGTCACGAAATATGACTGACTGCTTACTTTACATGAACGTCTATTTCCTGACCAAAACGTTTCAGATTGCAGATGCTTACCATATATTTGGTGTTGTTTATACGCACGTGTCCACCCAATCATCAGATGACCTTGCTTGGACCTGACCTTGAACACACCCCGTCTACGATCTTGTCCGAGTGAAAATGATCGAGATTTAATCGCCCGATTTAAGGCGCACTAGTTTAGGATAGGAAAATGTTATCTATACAATATATAAAGCATAGACGAAGGATTTGCTGACACACATTTTAGTTTGCTGACACATAGAATTCTGACCAATCGTATGTGTATTGTGTCGGGTGTCTGCCCCTATTGCTGACACATATAAATATGACCAATCATATGTGTCTTGGAAGTGTGCCCCTATTTGTCCTTCCTGTGTTGTGTTCCCTGCTTCACCTCTGCTGCGACATTAATGCCAGCTTTCTGTGACTGCCTTTTCCGTTAGAATTCTGAGCGAGCTCTGCTTATGCTTCCTTACTATTTATTTACGGACACGTTTGATAGAAATCGAAAACTTGAAGCACACAGACCGGCCCTTCGGGCCGGTCCGCAGTCGCTAGTGATACAAATAGATGTCCCCAAGCTTGTCCCCGAGTCTGTCCCCAAGAAATCGGTCAGCTCCGGCCATAAAAATAGCTAGTTGGACCGCCGAACGCAAATCCAAGCAAATCTATATATCGTCGAAACACGTGAGTAAGCGCGACATTCGTAAGCAGCTTGTACTTATGCTTACAATCGTACCCGGGGTCTGAATCGAGGGCGAATCACTCAGTGTAGCTCCTCCTTTGCATTCTCCAGCGTGCCACACTTGCACGCGACCTTAACGACTTGAACGTGACGCTTCTCCGTCAGACAAAGGCTACCTCTTTTGTGAAGTTTTGCGTTGCGCAGAGGTGTGCATGACCGTTTCCGACCACCCTCGACCACCCACGCTTTGTGTAGCCCACTGTTTGGATTCCCTACCTCGCTACACTCGTTCGCGGCCTTAGAGGTTCTACAAGGACGCATCTGTGACTGCTTCAGACACACTCACAAGATCTTGCGCTGCGCGGGGGCCTGCACGATTGCATGCACCACTTTACACCTCAAATCCTGTGCACCCTTAGACAAGTTGAGCGTGTGTTTTATTATATAAACCTCCTGGCCGAGCTAGTCGCTCCACAACAAAAAAAGTCCATGCCCGTTTTTTTATTCTTGGCAGGACCTCGGCTGCGGTCAGATGCGACTAACTGAACAGTCACGTTGCCGAGACCAAAAAATAAAAGGCAATGTTTTTTTTTGGCTGATGCCAGGCGCGATAAATCGTGCACCGGACGGGCTCTTATTGGTCAACTTCGCCAGGCTCCGACACCCCTGCCCAATATGTCCAGTCAATGGCCGTATCAATACTCATCACAATCTAAAGTAACCCCATGCCTCGGACCTCGGTCATACTTCGGCCAGCAGATCTACAAGGCTGCGCAAAAATTCATCATAAAGGCTCTCGCATTGCTCCAACCATTTCGGCACTTTGGACTTCAGGCTGCCTTAACCTCACAAACTTTTTGTGTCGCAGAATCCATCTCGCCCACCTTCCGTAATCATGCACTACTACCATTGTATATCTGTGCTCTCCGTCCTTGCCACTAGTCTCCTTGGTGGCCTTGCGAAGCGCCTTTCACTCCCTTGGGAAGATATGCACATCAAGCACTCCTGGAACGCCGTCCCGAAGGACTGGGTGGCCATGGGCCCCCCGCCTCCTGGGACCACAATTGATCTTTACATTGCTGTCAAGCCTCGGCGTGAGAACGCCTTAGTCGACACGCTCTACGAGGTCAGTCAACCTGGGCATCCAAGGTACGTCCATCACCAGGGCCCACTACCGACGCATTTTTTCACGGGTGCCACTGTTCCGATGCAGATATCGTGCACACTTGACCAAGGAGCAGGTGGCTGACCTCGTCGCACCGCGTCCACAGAGCCTCGAGCTCGTGAATTCCTGGCTCGAACACCACGGCATATCCTCCTCGTCCGTTTCCATGACACACGGCGGCAATACACTTATGCTCGAAGCCGTGCCCGTGGCCCAAGCCAACACTCTCCTCGGCGCATCGTACCAACTCTACAGGCACGTCGAGAGGGGCGAGACCATTGTGCGCACTGTCGGTTATTCGCTTCCCGCGCCGCTGCACTGGCATGTGTTGACTGTGGCGCCTACGACGTCCTTTGTCCCCCCCCCTCGCGCAATGGAAGACACCGCGGAGTCGCTCTGACAGGGCAGTGAATTCGACATCGGGAGAGCCTGCGACGATGGTATCGAGCCGCGCAAGAGTCGATTCCGTCACGCCGTCGTTCCTGCGCCAGCTGTACAACACAGGATACCTATACATCCTCAACTGAGAACGAGAATGTGCTCGGGATCTTTGGATTCAACGGGAATTATCCGAGCCCGTCGGACATGATGGAGTTCATGTACAAATACCGCTCCGAAGCAATTGAAGCGACGTTTCATGTCATAAAGGTCAACAAGGGGGGGTACGACCCGACCCAACCAGACGAAGAGGCAAACATAAACACCCAATACGCTGGGGTCATGACGTATCCAACCCCTAACATCTACTACAGCACCGGCGCCCGAGGGCCGCCGGGCACGACTGACCCTTACGGGGCCGTTCTCCGATTCATTCTCAACGAGCGGTACACCCCTGAGACCATCAGCATGTCGTACGGCAGTCCAGAGCGTTCGGCCTCGAGGGAATATGCAACCTATGTGTGCAACCTGTTCGCGATGCTCGGTGTACGTGGCACCAGCGTTCTCGTGGCGACTGGTAACAGCGGCATCGGCCAAGGGACCTGCATGAGAGACGACGGCACCGTCCGGTTCGAACCCATGTTTCCCGCAACCTGTACGTGTGGCGATTTCTCTCGGATCAGACGTAGTACTGTACACGAGTCTCACCGCATCGCCACGCCTTTTCAGGTCCCTTTATTACCGCCGTCGGCGGAACGACAGAATTCGACCCGGAGGTCGCAGCGATATTCTCCGGCGGTGGCTTCTCAGACTACTATAAGCGCCCCTCTTACCAGGAGGGGGCCGTGTCCACCTTCCTCCAGGACCTCGGGAACCGGTATCAAGGCCTTTACAAGTGCGTTCGCTTCTGTGACCTGATTCAACCCATTCGTAATTTGTACTTTATACACAGCGATACTGGCCGCGGCATCCCTGACATCGCCGCGCAGGCCATCGGATTGCCGATCTTTATCAACGGCAACGAGAAACTGACAGACGGCACAAGTGTAGCAACGCCCGTCTGTCTCTCCTCCTATTTGGGTTGTCCGTCCAGCTGACTGCCAATTTACAGATTGTGGCGGGCGTGATCTCGCTGCTTAATGACTGGCTGATTTCGATAGGTCATGCCCCTCTCGGCTTCCTCAACCCCTGGTTGTACGGAAGGGGCTTCCAGGGTCTCAATGACATCACATCTGGCTCGAATCCGGGCTGCGGCCTGGATGGATTCTCCGCCATCGCTGGATGGGATCCTGTGCGTTTCACTAGACTTGACACTTCTTCACTCTCGACGTTGGATGACCCTTGGCTGCGCAGGTCACGGGTCTCGGAACACCTCACTTCCATAGAATGCTGGAACAGATACCTGAACCTTGAGATAGTAGAGTTTACATTTCCGAGCCTAACCAGCCAATTGGTTGGGGAAATAGTACACATGTGCTGTGAAAAGGCCACTTACCCGCAAAGTTAAGGTCGAAACCGGCAATCGAAGACATTCGTTCTCAAATGTGGTCTTGCTTCGGTACACAACGCACACCATCATATACCTCTCCTGATGTGACTCTTGGGAACCCGAGCGGGGAAGTTGTGTATTGAGTAGGGAGATCTCATGGAAACCCTGTAGCACTGTATGGGGTACATGGCCCTATGTGCAATGACAACACGGATGCTTCCCGCCTCAATTGCACTGTACGGATTTCACCGCAAGGTGCACTCTAATTCGGGAGTAACTTGCCCACCCTTGGGACTATCAAGGTGTGGACTATCAATAGTACATCCCCCCTTTGTTGCCAACGCGATTATTTCCAGAAATTACAAAGAAAGGGCTGGGGGGCCAGGAAGGCGGCGCAACAGCACGAGGTATGAGATGTACTGCCCGATTGAAGGATAAACATGCGGGGTTGATACAAGTTTGTGCGCTACCGCGGAAGTTGCAGACAGCGTTGAGTCGCCGTTGACTAAATGATAGCCCCGCACATTCACTTCTGCAGCACCCTCTCAGTGGTACTTAGCAGTCCCACAACCTCAAGGACGGGAGAGGTCACACAGAGCCTGAGGGCAGGTGGTCACAAGTGATGGGAAACGCTTCGGCGTGGCGCGAAACTTCGAATAGATGGCCGCCGGGGTCGGGAACGCGTCGTGCTTGAGTCGCTAAGGCCGCGCGTGATGCGGCGTGAATGCGGCACGCTAGAGAACGCGAGGGAGAGCTGCACTGCTCAAAAGTCCGAAATCTGAGGGGAGCAGTCTGCTATTAGAAGTCTTAGGTGTACAATGGTAATTACATGAGTTATATATACTGGGGAATAAAGGCTACTGTAAGGGATGCGGTGCATTAGATGGACACGAGAATGGTAAAATGCGGAGGGAAGGGTCCGAGGTGATGAATAGGAGTGCGCACGAAGCGCGGGCGCGAAAAAGCGGTGAAGCTGTGGGAACGCGGCGCTTAGAAATTGCGGCCGAGCGCGGGGAAGTGCGCTTGAATGGCCTCCACCATTTTCTGACGAGAACGTTTCTGAGCAAATCGAAAGTGCCTTCGGAAGTGCGCTCTCTATCTCGGCCTAGGGAAGGGTATGAGAAAGGTTCGGTGGGGGATTCATACGCAAATTATCTGGTCCGGTATAACATGCATTCAGCGTTCTGAGCTCGGTCTGATCCGTCATTTAATAAAAATAGATCAAAAAAACCCTGTCCCCGAGAAGCAAACCAGCGACTCGAAAAGAGAAGCGAATATGACCGCAGCTTGCTAGCGGCTTGCCCGGATCCCTCATCTAGTAAGCACGGCACCGTTGACCCCTGCCTTGACCACACTTGCTCCGGATATAGCCCACGTAGTAGAGTATCATTGGTTAAACTTCACCAGGCTTCCGACACCCCTGCCCAATCCTGTCCAGTCAATGGTCGTGTCCTATTCATCACAATCTAAAAGCAGCCCCATGCCTCGGACCTCGGTCATGATCGCCTTTACTTCGGCCAGCAGATCTACTAAGTTGAGGTTCTCGCGCAAAATGCATCATAAAAGCTCTCACATTGCTCCAGCCATTTCGGCACTTTGGACTTCAGGCTGCGTTTTTAACCTCACAAACTTATTGTGTCATCACGCCCACCTCCCGTCATCATGCACTACTACCATTGTATATCTGTGCTCTCCGTCCTCGCCACTAGTCTCCTTGGTGGCCTTGCGAAGCGCCTTTTACTACCTTGGGACGATATGCGTATCAAGCACTCCTGGAACGCCGTCCCGAAGAACTGGGTGGCCATGGGCCCCCCGCCTCCTGGCCTCACAATTGACCTTTACATTGCTGTCAAGCCTCGGCGTGAGAACGCCTTAGTCGACACGCTCTACGAGGTCAGTCAACCTGGGCATCCAAGGTACGTCCATCACCAGGGCCCGCTACCGACGCATTTTTTCACGAGTGCCACTGCTCCGATGTAGATATCGTGTACACCTGACTAAGGAGCAGGTGGCTGACCTCGTCGCACCGCGTCCACAGAGCCTCGAGCTCGTGAATTCCTGGCTCGAACACCACGGCATATCCTCCTCGTCCGTTTCCGTGACACACGGCGGCAATACACTCATGCTCGAAGCCGTGCCCGTGACCCAAGCCAACACTCTCCTCGGCGCATCGTACCAGCTCTACAGGCATGTCGACAGTGGTGAGATCATTGTGCGCACTGTCGGTTATTCGCTTCCCGCGGCGCTGCACTGGCACGTGTTGACTGTGGCGCCTACGACGTCCTTTGTCCCTGCGCCCGCACAATGGCAGACACCGCGGAGTCGCTCTGACAGGGCAGTGAATTCGACATCGGGAGAGCCTGCGACGATGGTATCGAGCCGCGCAAGGATCAATTTCACGCCGTCGATCCTGCGCTGGCTGTACAACACGGATACCTATACACCCACAACTGAGAACGAGAATGTGCTCGGGATCGTGGGATTCCTCTATCAGTATCCGAGCCCGTCGGACATGGTGGAGTTCATGTACAAATACCGCTCCGAAGCAGTTGAAGCGGTGTTTCATGTCGAAGAGGTCAACAACGGGGGGTACGACCCGACCCATCCACACGAAGAGGCAAACATGGACACCCAATACGCTGGGGTCATGACATATCCAACCCCTAACATCTTCTACAGCGCCGGCCATGGGCCGTCGGGCACGACTGACAGTCTCTGGGGCTTTCTCCGATATATTGTCGACGAGGAGGACATCCCTCAGACCATTAGTATGTCGTACGGCGGTCCAGAGCATTCGGTCTCGGAGGAATATGCACTCACTGTGTGCAACCTGTTCGGGGTACTCGGTGTACGTGGCACCAGCGTTCTCGTGGCGAGTGGTGACAGCGGCATCGGCCAAGGGACCTGCATGAGAGACGACGGCACCGTCCGGTTCGAACCCACGTTTCCCGCAACCTGTACGTGTGACGATTTCTCTCGGGTCGGAGGTGGTACATGAGTCTCACCGCATCGCTACGCTTTTTCAGGTCCCTTTCTTACCGTCGTCGGCGGAACGACAGAATTCGACCCGGAGGTCGCAGCGATATTCTCCGGCGGTGGCTTCTCGGAGTACTTTGAGCGCCCCCCTTACCAGGCGGGGGCCGTGTCCACCTTCCTCCAGGACCTCGGGAACCGGTATCAAGGCCTTTACAAGTGCGTTCGCTTCTGTGACCTGATTCAACCCATTCGTAATTTGTACTTGGTACACAGCGATACTGGCCGCGGCATCCCTGACATCGCCGCGCAGGCCATCGGATTGCCGATCTTTCTCAACGGCAACGAGAAACTGATAGCCGGCACAAGTGTAGCGGCGCCCGTCTGTCTCTCCTCCTCCTCCTATTTGGGTTGTCCGTCCAGCTGACTGCCAATCTACAGATTGTGGCGGGCGTAATCTCGCTGCTTAATGACTGGCTGATTTCGATAGGTCAGCCCCCTCTCGGCTTCCTCAACCCCTGGCTGTACGGAAGGGGCTTCCAGGGTCTTAATGACATCACATAGGGCTCGAATCCGGGCTGCAACCTGGATGGATTCTCCGCCATCGCTGGATGGGATCCTGTGCGTTTTCACCAGACTTGACACTTCTTCACTTTCGACGTCGGATGACCTTGGGCCGCCCAGGTCACGGGTCTCGGAACGCCTAACTTCTATAGAATGCTGGAACGGATACCTGAACCTTGAGATAGTAGATTTTACATTTCCGAGCCCAACCAGCCAGTTGCTTGGGGAAATAGCACCATACATGTGCTGTGAAAAGGCCACTTACCCGCAAAGTCAAGGTCGAAACCGGCAACCGAAGACATTCGTTCTCAAATGTGGTCTTGCTTCGGTACACGACGCACACCATCCTAACTTCTCCCGATGTGACTCCTGCGAACCCGAGCGGGGAAGTTGTGTATTGAAAATGAGTAGGGAGATCATGGAAACCCTGGTAGCACTGTATGGGGTTTTGTTTTTTAAATCCATTTGGGTGCGCCTCTGGGTACATGGCCCTATGTGGCACTATGACAACACGGATGCTTCCCGTCCCAAATGCAAGAAGCACTCTTAATTCGGGAGTAACCTGCACATCCTTGGGACTATCAAGATGCGGACTATTAATAGTACATCCCCCTTTTGTTGCCAACGCGAATGATTTCCAGAAATGAAAGGGCTGGGGGCCAGGAGGGCGGCGCAGCAGCACAAGGTGTGGGATGTACTGCCCACTCTTGGGTCGGCAAGTACTCGTCGTTAGTTGATGGATAAACATGCGAGGCCCTCGGCGTATGTTTATCCTTCAACTAACGACGGGTGATACAAGTCTGTACGCTACCGCGGAAGTTGCAGACAGCGTTGACGAAATGATAGCTCGCACATTCTCACTTCTGCAGCACCTTCTCAGTGGTGCCTAGAAGTCCCACAACCCCGAGGACATTCTGGTCCCTCGCATAGGCCCCCGAGTCCGTGTTGTATAGCGAGCGCAGGAACGACGGTGTGCAGGCGACTCGACAGCATCGATCGTCGCGGGCTCTCCCCGATGCCGGCTTCCCCAGCTACCGCCGCTGCCCCCGCCAGAGAGATTCCGCGGTGTCTGCGATTGCGTGCGGCGTGGGGGAGATAAAGGACGCACCAGTCAACACGTGCCAAGCCTGGTGCAGCGGCGCGAGAAGACGCTTCGCCGACAGTGCGGATAATGGTGACGTGCCCGTAAAGCAAATATATGACGCGCCGGGGAGAGTTACGGACATGGCTTGTAAGCATAAGTGTATTGCCGCCGTGTGTCATGGAAACGGACGAGGATATGCCGTGGTGTTCGAGCCGGAATTCACAAGTTCGAGGGTCTCTGAATGCGGTGCGACGAGGTCATCCATCGGATCCATCCCCCACAGCATGCCAAAACAAGGGCAGAAAAGTGGTGAAGCTAGAACCCATTTTAGGAAGCGAGAACTGCCTTAGTGATGAAACCCTTGACTTAACACTTGGTTCACTGTGTTGGATGTACAACTAATTTGCATATGTACATCAGTGCAGGTGTGATACATCGTGACAATACATGGGCACCGATACTACTACTCCAGTGCAACACCAACTGCAGGAGGGACGGAGGTGGGGGTAAACAACAACGAAGGAGAGTGTGGCCGAATACGCGGCTACGGGGTAGTAGATAAAACGCTGCGGCCCGCACGACATCACGCACGTGCGCGATATTCCGTCCAAAGCCGTTCCACGAACGACGGGTCCGTCTGCCACGCAACGATCAGACTAGGTCCGTCCGAGACAATATATATATAGATACGCACGTGAATCAGAGTGAGCACCTCTCTAACAAATGCGTTGCGGTCCGCGTCGGCACTGCCGTTCACCCGCCCGCGCATCGCTTCGACGATAGCGGTGACCGCCGCAGGCTTCGCGAGCGCATCCGAGGCAGTAGCAACAGCAGCCGGAACCTGAACCTTATTGGCATTGGACCCATTGGTGACCGGCTTGGGCTTGGACTTGGACTTATCGCTGGGAGGCGCCTCTTGGGAAAGCGTTTCATGTGCGGGGGTTGGCTTGAGCACTGCTGGGGCAGAGTAATTATTAGCCTTGGGGGCACCGGGTGGTGTAGCCTTCGACACCGACGACGCGCCGGTGCGTGGCGGAGTCTGCGAAATCCTCACTAGGGCCGGGTGGGTGGTGCTCGCGTTGTTGTTGACGCGCTGCGCGTCTCCGGGCACGTCCCACGAGCGCTCGATCTCCTCGCGCTCCCGCGCCCTGTCCCTCTTCGAGTGCTGCTGCTTCGCGCCGTTCTTCCCGTTCTGGCGCCGTCGCTCGAACGCGTCGACGTCGCTCAGCGCACTGGTGTCCGCAAAGTCGAGTTCGACGATGTCGTCGCGGTCGTCGAGCGGGGCGCGAGGGTACGGCCACAGGGACGAGTCTTCGTGGAAGGGCACTAGCTGACGCGGCGCCAGGGAGGAACCGGTGCGGGGGGCGGGACTCGGGGC
This sequence comes from Lactarius hatsudake, assembly GCA_024734325.1. NCBI lineage: Eukaryota > Fungi > Basidiomycota > Agaricomycetes > Russulales > Russulaceae > Lactarius > Lactarius hatsudake. The sequence continues at coordinate 278,153 of JANSJP010000010.1, read as the reverse complement.
TGTGGTCGGGGGAGGATCTGGTACGGACGGCGCAGACGAGGCTGCAGCTGGCGGGATGGCCGGTGCGGAGTGATGGGATGAGGTGGTGGGAGCAGAGCTGCTGGGTAGCACCTTCTCGGACGATGCGAAGCCACGTAACGGAGGGCGTGGTGTGACATCGCCGAGCTCGTGCTTCCTGTTGCGATTCGCGTGCGGCTTCGGCCGTTCATCGATCGGTGAGTCAGCCTCGTGCAGATCGTCACTACTTTCGACATCACCCTCGTATCGGCGATGCGAGGACGCAACGCTGCTTGTACGACTAGGTGGCATGCCGAGTAGCGCAGAGATCACATCCTGCGTTAGGATCTGTGGAAGCTGTGACGTGGTGGGTTGCGGAGAGTGTATGAGGTGCGCCGCTGCGTGCGGCGTAGGAGACGCTGGATCAGAAGACTCGGGCTCTGACGAGGAAACATCACTGCGGGAGTGTGCAGTAGCGAAGGAGAGGCGCGTGGAGGGCGGGGCGGAAGGTGGGGGCGGGAAGGGTTCCGAGCTGACGTGGTGAGGAAAGGGAGGCGTGGGTACAGGTATGGGGCCTTGCCTGGGGGTTAGCAGAGGCGAAATAGGGAATCGAGGAGAGGAAGGCTCTTGGTAGCGGAGGTTGGGGGTGGATTTGCAAGATGGGAAGCAGGGGTAGAAGAGGTCGAGGTGGGGGTGGAGGCAGAAGCAAAGAGGGTTTCGAGGGTCACTTTACCATTACAGGATGTCGCAGCCGGCGAAGCACTGGGGATGAGCTTCGAGAACAGCTTGTCGAGGTCTGACCCTGTTCCGTTGATGGTCGCCGACTGCGACTGGGCTCCGTTGGTCTTCTCGGGGAGCATGACAGTAACCGCATTCACAGGTGGAGTTATGCTAGCGTCTGGCGAGTTGCCGTCGGTCGAAACAGGGGTGTTGAGCGGGTGGCGGAAGTCGATCAAGATTGTAGGATACGCCTCCCCTTTACGTACGAAGGCCATCAGTCTAAGGAAATGATTCAGCATTGCGCCGAAGCTTCAACTGAAACAAACACTTGCCGCTCTATTGTGTCCGCAAGCGGCTCGTGATCTTCTGAGTCAGAGCCCAAAAACCAGAACATGACGGTTTCGTGACGGCCCTTATCTGGCTTTTGATTGAGTAAATATCGCCAATTGGTAAGGGGATCGTTGGCAGAGGGTGCTCGACGGCGGGCATCTGTCCAGCTTTCCGTCAGCGCAGGGGGTGCCGATTTGGCCATGGCAATGCGCTTGGCGGTGAATTCGGGGTAAGAGCGGTACATGAGATATTCGCCTTCTGCCTGAATCTCGTCCTCGGGGTGGATGGGATGTATGTAATCGTTCATCCCCGCACGGTTAAGGATAAAGAGGCCATAAGGGGGATATGCAGCTCTAGATTTTGCGGGGATGAGAAGAGGCGCATGGGGAAGATGGGGCCGCACACGCACCGCTCGAAGAGAAAAGATGCACCCTCAAACCCGTCTTTCTGCCACTTCCCCTCATGAAGACGGTATAGACAGATGTGACTGAACTGGTCAACGATGGAGACTATAGTAGGGTCTATACGACGTAAGCTCTTTAGGTTCTTCTGGTACCGAGCAGCGGCTGTCATGCTCTGAGCTTGTGGTTGTGGCTTTGATGAGGGAGAAGACTCTGACTGAGGGCGCGCATTTGAAGGAGGAGAGGTGGGGGCAGGTTTTGAGCGTTTTGAGGACCCATTTGATGCTAGGCGGGACCGTCTGGAGGGTGTCATTGTGGATGTCGTGGACGAGTTGGCTGCTCTCTCGATAAACGCCGCGGCTGCGACTCGGTTGCCTTTCTCGGTCATGACATATCATGTTCTTTTAGGAGATTTAGGAGATTCCTATGTGTTGTTGGTGACCTCCCGCGCCTTCTGCACCTTTCGCATCCACTTGACGTCCCGCGCAACCTTCTCCTCTCTCACACGCCGCCTTCGCTTGTTCAGATGTCCCCAATCTTCTCCGACTCCAACCTCCGCACCGAACGCCACCTCTGCATCCTCGTCCTTGGACACCCGCACGGGCGTTGCAGACTTGTCGACCGGCTGCCACATCCAGGTCGACACGGGTTGTGAGAGAGCCTCGACGGACGTCTTTTTAAGCTGGGCCTTGGACATCGTCGACATGCGGTGTTCTACCTCCGCAGCGGTCAACACGCGTTTTATGTGCACCTTCTTGACATCTCGCGTGCGAACAAGATTCTCCAGTATCGTTCGTTTCAGAAAGCTGTCGTGGGGATGTGAATGTGTGAGTCGGGCGTGCGCGTGGTTCCACGTACGTCAGAGACCGCACAGGGTGATCAGGGTATGGGGGCGCAGGTATAGCATTCCTGAGATTCTGCGCCGAGGGCGTGAGAGGTTCTCCATTGGCGCCTGGTGAGTGTGGAACCTTGACGGCCTTTTCGAAGAGCTCGCGTGTAGACAGAGGTTCGTTATGGGACTTGAGGACTCCCAGGACGAGGTTGCGAGCCTCCGAGGATGCCTGCTTTGGCCATGCCAGCAGTCGTTGCGCGGCCATACGTGTGAGGTGTAACAGAGGTGTTTCGCGTGGGAAAGAAATATATAAATGATTGGCGGCATTACTAGACTACTACTACACGTTCCACTCGTCATCCTCTGGCTTGTAGTTCTTTGCCATGTCCCAGTAACTCATCAACTTCGCTCCGAGCGCGTCGCGCGCCGCAGAGTCCGTCGGGCAGCTCTTCGGCCGGAAATTCGTAAAGGCGCGCTCGCGAACTGGGCCTTCCCACACGAGATCGCACCTGTTACCTTCCAGGGACACCCCTCCACTCGATGGTCCCGCCGCCGCCTTTCCTTCCCCGCTTTCGTCGACCCCAGCGCCGTCTTCACCATCTGCGAGCTCGACCTCCTCCTCGCCACGCGCCCGTGCAGCCTCGGTCCATGCGATTCGGTGTAACAGCAGTCGCTTATAGCTCCTCATGAATTTCGGTGCGCCTTCGGCGTATACCATGCTGAACGCCGGGTTGAAGATCACGAGCCCGGAGAGGGCCATCTGCTCCGCATTCTTGCGCACTTTGAAGCGTTGCGCGGGATCCGACAGTGTGGATATTTTGAAGACCGCGCCGACAATTCCTTTTTTATCCTCCTCGGCTTTCTTCGTTTCGGTCTTCTCCCGCCGTTGTTCATCAGTTAGTTTGCGCTCGGCATTCATCTTGTCGTGCGTATGCTTACGCATGGCCACTTCACGGCGCACGCGGGCTTCGACACGAGTCGGGTCTTGGACAGCGTCGGAAGTGAGAACTTTCATTAGGTTGGAGAGCCGCACTGGGAGAATCTCTAAGTTAGGGAAGGACGGACACAAACGGACACAACAGACCTTTTGGCGGATCAGGAGGAATCAAGCCCATTCGAATGCGATCTCTCTTGTCTTGGAGCTCGGCCTGACGGCGCTGCTTCCTCATTTTCTTCTGCTCCTACATACCACGCCGGTGTGAGAAGGTTGGTTGCCCCTTTCAACTCAATAAGGCGTACCTTTTTCGTCAGCATAAGCGGCTTGGGTGCCGGTTTGTTCTTATCTCCAGGAGCAGGGATAGGGATCGGGTGCTGGATATAGATGGTGATTGGCGAATTCTCTGTCCTGATCTTGAGATATGCGGGGTCGAACTCGTCTAGGTCGGAATAACGACCAGTCGGGAGAAGTGGTGCATCCCACCACTCGGCCATGGGAGGTACTTCGCGCTACGACCCGTCCGTCCGTCAGTACGCCAACCAAGACATTACCGCAAAAAACATTGACGCACTCTGATATTCTTCTCCAGTGTATCAAACTCGCTGTCCAACCCTGCCTTTCTCGCGCTCTCTGCGATACGTTGTTTCAAGGCCTCCAGTTGTATATCCTGCCGCATTTGATTGGCAATAGACACATATTTTCCCTTGGGGTTAAACCTCAAAGAGCGCCCAACGCGCTCACGCGGTGTGCCCTCGAAGCCTGTCTCTGCGGACGCGCTGGCAGCCGCCGCAGCGTAGGGGTTTTCCTTCGCCACGGTAGGTGCAGGTGGCGGTGCAGGTGGCGGTGTCGGCACGTTGCGCGCGTTGGCACGGATGGAGGCGAACTTGGGCTGCATAGGCTTGTAACGATCCTTCTTAGACTGCGGTGCTGGGATCGAAGTGTCGAGCAGGAGCGGATGCGCCGCCATCTTAAGACCAGCACCCTGAGGTGCAGGCTCGGCGCTGCGACTCTTCCCGCGAGACGAGGGGGCAGACTGCGGCGTAGTCAACCAACTGAAAAGTGAGAGGAAAGAGGGGGTTTTACCATGTATGGGTTGTCCTTCGTCGCGAGTTTGTTCTGGGCCTCGGCGACCTTGCGTTTCGCCTCTGCAATACGCTTGCTGACATCTTCTGAAAAGTGCGCCGATGCAGCTGAGGGTCCAGGGCTGCTGGGCTGTGCAGGGACTGGGGTGTGGGATGCTGGGGAGGCAAAAGCGGAGGACGATCCAGAGCGCATGGCGGCTAGCTTGGCAGCAATCTCGGCGCGCTTTTGCGCAATAAGTGCTTCTTTCTGTCATGTGAACGAAGTAAGAAAGGCGACTTTCTGGGGTCGCAAAGGAGACGTACATCGTTGATACTATCGTGTCCATGAGTGGGCGTCTGGGGGGCAGAAAAGGTTATAGAAGCAAGTCAGAAGCGAATATTGACGGCCGTATTACCTTGGAAAGGGAGGAAAGGTACTCACTGTGGTCTCACTGTTGGAAGACAAAGTTAGGGCGAGGACGCAAGAGCCAGTGCAACGAATACAGACCTTCGGGCCTTCTTTGAGGCCGAGGAGGGGCCATTCTCCTCGAACGCCCTCTTTCTTTCGCTCATGAATGCAAATGGATGGGCAACACGGGCGGTGGTCGGAGCGGGTGGTGACGCGGTGACGACAAGTGCAAGGTGGCTCTGGGGTACCCGCGAGAACGAGCTGATTACCTAATCCCACATGCTTTCCCTTCATTCTCTCCTCGGCGTCGCTCGCTCTGCGCTGTCCTCCGCTCTGCGGACGCGTATATCAGCGCCGACGTCGTTCGTGCGCTTCCGGCATCAACTGGCGCCACGCAAGGTGACGTTCATCAAGCGACACAAGGGAGTTATTCCGATCCCCATTGGCGGGTCAGTCAAAGGGACCTACGCTCGCATACGGAGACTGGGGGCTTCGTATCAAGGGCGACGGTGTCCGTTTCTCGGCCAAGCAACTCACGTCTGCCGAGGAGGTCATAAAGCGCAAAATAAAAGTCGTCAAGGGTGCCAAGGTTTACTTGCGTGTCTTCCCCGACATCCCAGTCTGCATCAAGGTATGTCCATTCCTCTGAAATCTCAGCGTTGCAGACTCGCTAAACAAAACCAAGGGAAACGAAACTCGTATGGGGAAGGGGAAGGGCACGTTTGAGTTTTGGGCAACTCGGTAATGTTTTTTACCCTCCAGTTTCGCCCTTTACTTATTTCTACTTCCTTCCAGAGTACCGACAGGACGTGTCATATTTGAGATTGGCGGTACTCCGATTCGTGAGGAGCTGGCTCGTGACGGTGCGGTCGTACTGCCTCCTGACTGACTCTCTACTAAACGCCTACGCAGCCCTTCGTCAAGCGGGTAACAAGCTTCCAACGATCATGGAGTTCATCGACCGGAAAGCGCCCCCTCGTTTGGGGAGCTCGCTTCTTACCCCAGAGACGGAGGAATGCTCTGACGCAACGTCGTCCCCAACATCATCATAGCTTACAGCTGTTTTTTTTAACCTTGCATGGACAAGAATAGACTTGACATTTCAATGGTCCGACCAGCAGTGTCCGATAGAGCCTTCCTATGTGGCGTGCACCTCGATGACGAACGAGTCGTCTAGATTCACGCCCGCGAACAGCTGCCCCCGAGTTACGTCAAAAAAAAAGGCTGTCCTCAGGATGTGCAGAGCCGTTAAACCATCAAATCATCATATAAAAGGTAAAAGCATGAAAGACCGTTACTACACCATCAAGACAGGGTAATTTTCCATAGACATATAACATAGGCATAATTAACGACCTTGCATCTCCGCCGTAAGTTGAACCAAGATACGAGCGACCTCACCTGCGGCCTCCTTTACCGCCTCACGATCATTCTCCATCACCAGATTGAGCACTTTCCCGTTGAACTTGTCTGGGTGCCATCGCAGCATCTCCGAACGAATGGCCTTGGCCAGGCCCGCGCTCTGCACGGACTCGCGCTGAGGGTGGCACAGAAACTCGAGGACTTCCGCCGGTGTGATGTCCGCGGCACCCGTGGCGGTCCCGAACAGCGGCCACGGGATATCAGAGAAGCCAAGCGGGCGGACTCTGACGTCCGCGCGCAGCACGGCCCACTTGTCCTCGTAATAGCGATGCCACTCCCCCATCCGCCGCGCCCGCGCAGCATCCGCGGCCATCTGCCGACGCAGGGTCTCCTGCTCCCGCTCCCGCTCGCGGCGCTCCTGCTCACGACGCTCCTCCTCCTCGCGGCGCGCCCTCTCCCTGCGCTCCTCGCGCGCGGCGTGTCGGCGCTGGCGTTCCTCGGCCTCGCGCTCGCGCCGACGACGGCGCTCCTGCGCCTCCAGCTCCTCCTTCAGCTTGCGCTCTTCCTCGGCCCTGCGCGCGGCCTCCTCGGCCTCGGCCCGGCGCTGCGCCTCGTGGGCTTTGCGCTGGTCCTCGGCGAGCAGACGGAGGTACTCGGCGTCCTCCTCCGCGCGCCGGCGCGCGGCAGCCTCGGCGGCGGCGCTGCGCTCGTCGGCGGCACGCAGGAGCACCGCGCGCTGCTTGAACAGCGCGTCGAAGAAGATCTTCTGCGCGACGAGCGGCGCTGGGTGCGAGGTGGTGCGGGCGTTGTCGGGGACGTCGACGTCGACGGGCGCAGGAGCAGCGCATGCGTACGCGCCGGGCGGCTGTGGGTAGCTGGGGACTTGCGCGGGGACTGCGACGGCGGCGTCGGTGCTGCGCTTGAGCGAGCGCGCGTGGCGCCGCTGGCGGCGGTGGTGGTGGTGGTGCGTGTCGCGGTCGCTGCGCGGGGCGGGCTCGTCTGCGATGCTGGTGGCGAGGGACGGCGCGGCGCTGACGGGCCTGGTGCGGATTCTGCCTACGCTTTTGGTGGCGCGGAGTCTGGCCGCCCGCGCAGCGAGGCGCGGGTTGTGGCGCACGAAGACGTTGGGGAGGTACGTGTTGCGAGAGCTGGAGAGCAGTTTGCGAGGCTTGAGGGAGTGGAGGAAGGTAGTCAAGATGTTGAGACCGAGACGCATGATGATGAGGACTTGACGATGGGTATGTGCGAGCTCTTGCCCTCAAACTTGATCCTTGATGGAACTTGGAGCCGTTGTTGCTTACAAACGAGATATGAAGAAAAAAACAATATTTGCGTGTATGGCCCAGGCTGAGACAAGATGAGACTATCATTTATACGTCTGGACGGCTCAACGTCGGTTGTGGCAAACGCGTAGTGCTCAACAGATTTAGTGGATTTCGGAAACGCAACTGCTCGGAGAGATGCTGAAGAGCCGGACGTATCGATAAGAAGAGCTTGGAGTAACGTCCGTACTAGCCATATTCGCTCGCTGTTTAACTTCGGAGGGTTGGCGAAACCATTATTCATTCAAGTTTTCGGGTGGATCGGACTCTACGTGAGAGCAAGATTTGTGGATACACTCCGCTCGGACACGCGACACCGGATCAGGGACTGTGGATGTTTGTGGCATTGCGATCAGAGATAGGCCTAGAACAAAGCGTCGACGGATTCATAGTAAGAACCAGGTGGGGTGGCATTGCGGTCCAGGAAATAAAACTCATTTCCGACACATAGTCTGAGCGAGGTGGGCCCTCCAGAGGTTTTTCCTCGCGATGTTTGTGTTTGCACAGGGGGCCATCACTTGGTGGTCAAGGCTCTAAGGTCTCTCGTACAACAAGCGACGTGCTTCATCATGGCCTTGTTTGGCACGTGGCGAAGGACCACGAGCCACAGTGGTCAATGCGTTCACAAAACAACCACATTAGATGCAGACCACAGTGCAACAAAGCGATACGCAATGGTGTATTTGAGTCGAGGTCGTGCGCTATATTTACTGTCGCATCTAAGGCAAGCAAACTTCAGCACAACTATTCTTTTCATCCACCCCTCCTTCTCACCCGCATTTTAAATCTCATCACCATGTCTCACGGTTATTCTCTTCGTCCCAATGCCAAAGGTCGCATGGAGAAGCGCTTGAACGCCTATGTCGCTGCCTTTGGCGAGGAGAACAAGAACAACATCGTTGCCGCACCCAGCGAAACCGGCGAGGGCATACGGCTGGTCTTCGACCGGGAGCATTCCCTGGCGCCCGTGCCCGGAGGTCCGATAGAGCAAGGCCACGCCTCCACCTCCGAAGACGTGATCATCATCGACGACTCGGACAGCGACTCCGGCGGCGCTGACTGTGACTCCGACTCGGGATCCGAGTCCGACACGTCGCCGCAGACGCCGCCTCGTGTGCACTTCGAGCCGACGTCGGCGCTCCGCACGCCGAGGCCCCAGCGGCACGGCGAGCAGCGACAGGAGGGCTGGCGCGAGGGCAGCGTCGCGTCGTCCGTCAGCGTCGCGGACAGCATGGCGTCGCTCGTGGAGCGCGGGCGGGTCCTGCGCTCGCAGCTGCAGGACGTGCAAGCTGGCCGCCGGCGCGCGGAAGAGCAGCGACGCGCGGAGGGACAGCGGATCCGCGTCGAGCAGATCCACCGGCTGTTCGAGGAGCAGGAGAGGAGCCTGCGCGAGCGGCTGGCGGCGCTTCAGCAGGAGTACGAACAGGTCATCGCGCAGCTCGACGAGGAGGGCTCGGAGGGATTCAGCATCAAGGAGGAGTCCGAGACCGAGTCGAACTTCGAGTACACGCCGACGGAGACATCCGAGTCTGGGCAGCAACGTCGCAGGTCCCCCACGCCTTGGCCCTATCCCGGTCGCGAGAACAGGCAAAAGTCGCTTACCCCCTGGGCTGAGCCCGGGAATGTACCCCCAAATGTTCGCTTCGCATCACCCTCCTTATCACCATCGTCGTCCCCACCCCCGGCTCCCGTTGCGGGCCCTTCGCACATGGGCCCCGCAATGATGGAGCAGCACAGGCAGGAGCAATCTGGTCGCGTTTTGCGCCGCCAGCACGCACAGCATATGATCGTCTCGCCACACAAGTATTCGAACACCGTAGGAGGGTTTGTGACGGTGACGCAGCGTGTTCAGAAGCTGGGCCCTAGCGGAACGGCGGTGTTTAACGCATATACGAATGAGCCTGTGTTGGAGACGAAGCGTTATCGAGTACGGGCTGATGTACTGCAAGGGGTGGACGAGGATTCGGATATGGAAGACTTGTAAATATTGTCGTTATAGTAAGGTTTATACGGTTAAAGTAACTCCGGAGTTGAGGGAGGTGTTGTCCCGATCCGAAATCAAGTGCATTCGGCTCTTCTCTCACCCATAACACAACCACCCGCCCCGTTCCTCGCCCTGTTCTCCTCTCTTCTTGTAAGACACAATAGAAATACCAATTGGGATACGTATTCAATAACCTGCTGTCCTCTTACCCTTTGATTTGAACGATGGGCTCGCCTCCAAAGCCGTGGGAGCGTAGCGGTTCTATCGCAGCAGTTGCCTCGCCTTCACCAATCTCCACCTCATCTTCTCCCTCCGTCCCCGTCTCGGCGTCCACACCCACACCCAGCGCCTCTGCCACGAATACACCCTCTGTCCCCGCCCGTCCTGCTTCCTTTGCCTCTCCTGCAACAGCCACAACAGCCACCCCATTCAATTCACCTTTCTCCAGCCCCTACAACCGCTTCGGCACAACAAGCTCGTACTCACCATATGGCTCTTCCCTCTATGGAAGCGTCGGGTCCCTTGGGGGGTATGGCGGATATCCCTACGGTGGCTACGGCATGAACAGCATGTACGGGGGGACTTACGGTAGCATGGGAATGGGCATGGGCGGCATGGGTGGCATGGGCATGTACGGCCAGCCCGGCATGCCGTTCGACCCGTCCAATCCGAGCGTCTCGCAGGCGCTCGAGTCGACGACCGCCACGACGTTCGCGCTCCTCCACTCGGTAGTGCAGACCTTCGCCGGCCTCGCCCAGATGCTCGAGTCGACCTTCATGGCGACCCACTCGTCCTTCTTCGCCCTCGCCGGCGTCGTCGACCAGTTCGCCCAGCTGCGCAACGCCCTCGGCAGCGTGCTCGGCCTCTTTGGGCTCGTCCGCTGGCTCCGCGACCTGCTTACCGGCCGCACCCGCAGCGCCCGCGGCGAGATGCGCGGCGAGTTCCGCGAGTTCCTCAATGGCCGGCCCGTGCAGGGCCCCTGCGCCCGCCCCGCCCAACGCGAGCAAGAAGCCGCTCGTGTTCTTCTTCCTCGCCATGCTCGGCATCCCTTACGCAATGCACAAACTCGTCAAGCTCATCGCCGAGCGCGCCGCGCGGCAACAGCAGCAGCAGGGCGTCATCATGCCGAGCGGGCAGGTCCTTCCCCCACTCGATCCATCCCAGCTCTCGTTCGCACGCACGGTGTATCCGTTCCAGGCGTCGACGCCGTCGGAGCTTAATCTGCAGGAGAACGAGATCGTCGCTATCATGGGCAAGCTAGATCCCAGCACCGGCATGGAGGTCGATCCGCGGATGGAAGTCGAGACGGAGTGGTGGAAAGGCCGGACGCGGGAAGGCCGCGAGGGTTGGTTCCCCCGAAAATTCGTCGAGGTGTTGGAGCGGAAGGCGCCGGAGGCCAAGAAGGTAGACTAATCGGCGTTTCGTTCCTCCACCCACACCCACTTTGTATGCCATCCACCTTCTTTGCGCCATTCACTTGTACAGAGACCGACCTCTTTCCCCGTGTGTAATTTACAGTATTTTGGATTTCCTACATAGTTGCATCTTCACTAGGTAAAGACTACCATCCAGTCTCCGTAGACGTTGCCAGTGCCAAGACAAAGCGAGATTAAGGATTCCACAAAAACATAGTGTGCCTATCTGCTAATTTACAAAAACGTAGTTACACCCCGTGCTGTCGAGTCAACCGCAGATGGTGTTGAAGACCTCTGCTGCTGCAGCGAGATATACACAAAGGGGCCCGAAAACGAGTGATGGGAGTGGAGGAATGGGAAAGTAGCGACACGGGAGTCTCACATGGTTCTTCAACACAAAAAAAAAAAAAGGGAGAGACAGGAACAAAAAAAAAAAAAAAAAAAGAGACGCGCAGAAGCGATTATTCATGACGACGTCGGTAGTCCGACTTCAGGAGAGGCGGCGGCGGCGGCGGGTGGCGGCGGGTGCTGCGGCGCATTGTTGGCGCCGGGCACGATGCTCCCCGCACGACTGCGCGGGACGAGCTGGCCCGTCTCCGCGACGCGCGCGCCACGCTCGACGCTCCTGTGGCGCGAGGCGCTACGGCTAGCCTGGCGGAGGTCATGGATGGACCCATGGCGCCAGCGGCTTCCGCGGGGCTCGACGGGGGAGTCGGGGCCCGCGTACGAGGAGGAGAGGGACGGGGGCGGGACGGAGGGGTACGAGAGGGGCTGTGGGGGCGCGAGGACGCGCGGGGCGGAGGAGGACGGCGGGGTGGTCGCGGCTGTGGCGAAGCTCGCTGGGTGCGTGGAGAGCGAGGGCGAGAGGTAGGGCGAGTCCGAGGCGGAGGAGGGCGAGTGGGAGAGCGGCGTCGTCGATCCCGAGACGACGTTCGTGGGCGGACGGTGGATCTGCGAGGGCGGTCGGGGGATCGCGACGCTCGGCGAGGTGCGCACGGCGTGTGCGACGCCGATGGGCAGCACGACGGACGTCGAGGGGCGAGGACGCGTTCGACGACGACCGACGGTGCGTGGGCTGGAAGTACGGGTCGTGCGCCGACGAGACCGATGAGGTTGTCCACGGGGAGTCCCAACTGTCGAGTGCATAAGCAAAACGCCCAACACAAAGCAAGTTGGGAAAGTGTTAAAACGTACCCGCCGCCTGTGCTGGATCAGCTCTTCCCTGTAAATTTCGTTGAGCCGCGATATCCGGATGAACTCGCGCTCGGTGTCCACCAGGCGGTTTCGCAACTGCTCGTTCTCGCGGCGCATGGCCTCGAGCATGTCCTCGGAACTCGGTGCGAGCGGATTGGGCAGACGGAGCAGGGTGGGCGACTGCGTGCCGTCGCCGTTGATACCCGCCCCCGGGGACCCCCCATTCTGTTGGGTCGCGAGCTGCTGCGCAAGTCGCAGCGCCGAGAGCTCGCGGGAGAGGCGGTTTACATGCGACTCTGACTCGGCCTCGAGCACATTCTCGAGTTCAATCTTCTCTTCCTGGAGCTGGCGTGGACATTGAATAGGCACGAACCCCTCTCGTGGTTCATATGGAGACGAACCTTTTCGAGTTTGCGCGAGAGTACATTTATGATCCGCTCCTCCTCCGCCTCGTAGGCATTTATCAGATCCTCTTCACGCTTACTGCTGCTGGCGCTGCTGGCACTGGAGAGTCTCCGGACTGGCGGGGAGAGGGACATTGTCGTGGTGTCTCGATGACGGAAGTAATGAGGGAACTCGTGATTAATGTTTTTCGACGAAAGGGGGTCCCCTCGATTTGTAACCTCGACTCGACTTTTATAATTTAAGGATATCGTCGGCAGTATAAAAGAAAAGTAAGCATAATGACACGTCCCCCTGCCTCAGAAATCGGACCCTTCCACTTTGAACCGCTGGCCATATTGCAGATACCCCTGCATGACGTGTAAAATCGGCTCTGGCAGGCCCATGCTCAGCAGCGTGTTCCATATTTTTGCGTGTCCGTGGACCTGTTCGAGTTTGAACAGCCAACGCGCTATCTGTGTCGGGTACTGCGATCGCCGTGTCCCAAATCAGAAACAAATCGCACACACACAAATAACGTCACGATGCCAACATACCGCAAGTTCAGCGTACTCTCCGTACTGATAAGCCGCGACGCGTATCGCGGCCTGCAGCGTCCTCGTCAAGTCGCCCTCTTCTGCGTACATGTCCACCAACTTTGCCCACGGCTTGATCGAGTACCGGGGAGTGTCCAACGCCCGCTGAAACGCTTCCTTCGCTTCCTCCTTGTGATGCAGCCGCAGACCGAGGTCGCCGAGGATCTCCCATTCCAAGCCCGTCTTGCGGTACGCCACGTGCTGCGTTTTGAAATGTGCGACTTCGGCACGGAAAATCGTCCAAACTCGTAGGTCCTGGCCACAGAATTTGGGCACCTCCAAACAAGAAGCGGAACAAAACGTGGACCCACCTCGTACAACACCATGAACAGATTATCGAGCCAGCGCTCGCACAGGCGTTTGTTACTAAACGAGAAGGATTCTTGCCCGCCCGGTCCTGAGGCGTCTTTGTTTTCCCCATTGCCTTCCCCAGCCGCCGCTTGAACCGGTTGCTGCAGCCCATCCGGCACCGGTTCTCCGTTGACGTTTTCGACGCCATTCACCGTCGCAGCAGCGGCAGCTTTCTGCGCTCTCAGCGTCTCCTCGCGCGCAGACTCTGTGGAGATCCGGATCGTCGGAATCGAGACCTCCGTATCGTTGGCAAATTCGAGCGTGGGGCTCTGGCTAGCGCTCGACGTGGGGGAGTCTATCTGGCTCGCAGACGTCGACGCGTGCACGCCTTTTGTCGAGGCGTCGTCGTCCGCGTCCGCGTCGTCCCGCGTCACCGCGGTGATGTCCACCTGCGCCTTCTGCATCCTGTACTCCTCTTCCATCACGAAGACCGCGCTCCGCGTCTTGAGAAGCTCGTCCCACCCGATCTGCGACACAAGTCGCGTGAGTAGCGCATAAGCTCGCGCCCACGTCCCGCGCAGTCCGGGGGCTGGTAAACGCTGCAGGGCCGGGTCCGCTTCGTCGTCTTCCGTTTTCTCGCGCTCTGGCAGAATCTCTGCCACGGCCGCTTTCGTGGGGAGGTGCAGTCGCAAGGCGGTGAGGTTGCGGTGTGAGTCCCGCCCATTGAACGTGAACATCGGACATGAGTTGAGCGTGAGCAGCGCCTAGGCACGCGTATATGCATTACAGTTGATAGTAGAATCTGGCTCGGGAACGCACCGACTCGTACTCCCCAAGATCGATATAGATATCTGTGAGTTTCTCCCACGTCACGAACTCACTTGGTGCGCAGTTGACCGCCTGACGTGCAAGCTTGAGCGCCCACTCGTGCTTGCCCTTACTCCGCAAGAAGTTGCATTGCGTGTGGAGTAAGAGGTACGACAGTGGAGTCTGCTTCATCGCGTTGGCCATTATCTGTACTGCTTTGATCTCCTCGTCTGAAATAAAAGTCAGGTATACGATTCTCCGATGCAACACCCCTGCAAGACGTACTCATGCCTATATAACTCCGTGCAAGCAAGGAGGATACTTCTGGTTCGCGCACAGCTAACTTTTCGAACAAGTTCGCGGCGTGTTGCCAACGTCCACTGTCGCCGAAATATTTGAAAATGCCGGCAGTAAGGTGATTCGATACGATGGTCGCAACCTGGATCTCGGGGTCCGATCCGACTTGCCATCCTTACATGTCGTCAGTTTCGCACAAAAAATGGTGTGCGCTATGCACCGTACGTACCTTTCATGAATAGAGCCTCTGAGGTCTGAAGGAAACGTAGTTCCGCATCGGGCGTGGAGATGGGTTCTAGCCGGCGATAGGCCTCGAGGAAGTAGGTCGGGTCATCAGAGTACAGGATAGCGCGAAGGATGGCGGAGAGGTACGTTTCTTGCCAAATGTCGGGGGTAGCTTGATGTCTGCCGGCGCGGCGTATGGAGTGCAGAGGGAAAGCAAAAGAGAGGAGCACGCACCTCTCGCCTCGTAGGTCTATCACGTACGCATTCACTCCACCAGGGATCTTGACGTCTACTCGTACATCCACGCGCGAAAACGCGTTGAAACAACTGCGGGGTGGCGGTCGAGTCCGATGGGTGACAAGTACTGCCAAGACGCACGCACCAATAGCAACCATTCTTGACCTTCCAGGTGGGGCCTTTTGCAAACCACGCTTGCGAGTCCTCGATAGAGTACGTCAGAGAATTGATGTACGCCGCGAGTGACGCGGACGACGAAGTGTCTATGCCGGAGACGTAGTGGTACGAGCCAAGCTGCAGCGCATTTCACAAATCAGACTACACCGGCGGAGGGCGGCATCGATGCCGGGACTTACATCGCGCTGGCCTGCGCGTCCTGTACCTTTGACGACATGGCAAAGATCAGGTGGGACCGAGTTCCCGAAAAGTCGCTGCGAGAGAGGTCAGTGGAAGGGTGGGGTACGCCAAAGGTCCCAGGGATACGGACCAAGAGCCTCGGTTCGCGCGAGGAGAGATTCTCCCAATTCGACCTGTACCATGTTCGAGAGAATAAACGTGTGAGCCGAAGAAACCAATACCTCGAATATTTCTGGCACGTCCTTGAAAGCTGCTTCAGCTGCGGCCATTTGGCAATGGCAAAGACGGTGTGGGCCACTTGTAAAGCTGAGAAACGCTCAGTCAACCCTGTTCGGAAATTTCCGTAGTCATGTGGTAATTCCCTACCAAACAAGACAAGGTACGGTACACACTACAATACTGCTACAATAATCATCTGTCCCGCTTGTCCAGACAAGAACCATCTTGTTCACCGCTAGTCACATCCCGCTCCTCTGAAGCAACCAGTTGGTCACGTCGCGCAAGCATCTCCAATGCGAGTTCCGCCGCCTCGACCAACCTCCGCGCTCCTTCTGAACAAACAAATCGTCAGCATAACGGCCACACCGTCTGCATTCCCAAGACTCACTTTCGAGACTAAGAACAAAGAGTGTCTGGCATTGAGACACTTGAGCGACCCGCACTATTTTACGCCGACAAAAGGAGAGACTCACGTTCCTCGCGTGCTCATCGTCCCACGCCTCTTGCTTCAGCCGCTCGTCGAAACCTTCCTCCTGCGCGATCTCATCGAGCAGCTTCTTCAGCTCCTCTGGCACTACGTTCTCCTGGGGAAATGAGATCCCGTTCTTCCCTCGGGGATCCAGTGGTAGACTCAGCGCGTCCGCATGTCCACCCGCAATGAAGAAAAATCGTGTATGCTCGCGGAACTTGAGCACTTCTCTCAGAACGATCTCAGGGAAGCGGTTCTATACGTGCACGCAAGCACTCATCGGCCTCTGCAAGCGTCAGCTCGGGTTGCGGTGCAGAAAGAAGACGCGCTGGTTGCGACGACATTTTGGCGAGGTTATCTTGGAGAAATTGTGAAAGGGGTCGCTCGCGCTTCCCCCAGGTTTCAGGCCGCGGTGATTTGTCCTGACCCTGACGATATCGACTGACTGCGCGGTCAAAAGTCTTTTTGTTGTGCGCGACTGCGGCGATATTTTGAGGAGAACGCATCCGTGAGGACTAAAGCGCACTGAGCTTCCAAAAAGAGAAAGCTAGACGACATAACCCACCGGCAATAAGAACGGTCATCGCGCCAACTCCAAACAACGCCCAGAAGACGAATATAGAGCGTCCGAGGGGTGTTTCAGGAGCGAGATCGCCATATCCGATAGGTCGTAAAGGCAATGAAACCTGTTGCGGTTTACATCGATACGTCATGCGAAATATAAAGACTCACAGAAATACATGGCTTCACCGTAAGACCATCCCTCCGTGTGGGAAAAGATGAGGGAACCAATCTTGGAAATGTCATTCAAAAGCTGCTGGGGCGAAGAGGGAAGACTCACAGTCCAGAAGGTGAAGAACAACGCCCAAGATAACCCGAGCTAAAAAATAAAACCCATTAGCTATTGTGCTATCCCCCAAGAAATATGCGACGCACTTTGAAGTATAATGACCGACGCTCCTCTCTCTCGAGTACCTTCAACATGCTCACAGATGTCAAGTTGGGACTCTGCTCAGGCTCGGCATCCTCCACAGGTTCGCTAGATTTTTCCAGATGCAGCGCCTTACACGCCCTTTCCCACCACGCCCCCCACCTGGTTTTATGTGGTTCGATTTCGTTTACAGGGTCAATGGTCCACGAGTACTCCAGTGGTACCCGCGTGCTTCGACTAGCTTGTGGTTGTTGCTGTTGCTGATGCTGGTCGCCTTGATCCTGATTACGTTGATGATGATGGTGATGGTGGGAGTGGTGATGGTTCCGTGCGCGCCTCCTGAACTTGCGACCAATGAACTCCTCGAGCGGCACTCCGGCCTCCTGTGCCGCCGATTCCAGTTCCTCTGTAGAGAGCGCCTCCGTATTCAAGCGCATCGGTCGTGTCATGAAAGTTGGCCCTGGCATAAAACTCGACCCTCGACGGCGTAAATTTGGCTTCTCGTACAGGGCGGAGGGTGATGGCGGCTTGTCAGGCGTCCACACCTCGAGGTGACGCTCGACCAGACGCTTCTCGACTGCCGCGCGCCAGTGGCGTACCTGCTCACGCTCGCGTTTCCGTTCACCGCGGCGCTTCCTGTATCCCTGCAAGCGGCGGCGGTACCCAACCTCGATGCCTTCCAAAACGGCCTCGGTTGTGAGACGCACTGCGGCGCCAAGGATGACGATGCCGAACACGGCGTAGATGCAAACTGCGACACGTTGCGCTGGTGTTACTGGCACTATGTCGCCGAATCCGATAGTAAGTGTGGTGACTATGGTGAAAAACAGACCGTTCAGGAAGGTGAGAGTCATCATGAGCGAGGACATCAGAGCGCCGAATGCAACGTAAGATAAGAAGATCATTGTAATGATGACGAGAGAACGTTGCCTGCGGGTGATGCCGCTACCTTGATGTGATTGAGCACATGACAGTAGAAAAAAAAAAGTGGGTAGCACGAACCAGATTTAGAGAAATTGGGCGTCTTGACGAGGTCCCAGATTAGAGTAACATTCGTTATCATAGATACGACCGTCGAACATATCGTCATCCAATACGCTTCGCCGTACGTGAAGCCATCGTTGAAACGATGTTGGACACCGAAAACGACCACAGTCACAATATTCAGTAGATCTAGGTGGACTAATGTGCATCCGATGGGTGACGGGAATTAAAATGCTTACCGTGTATAGTTAGCGCTACAATAGAGAGGATAGTACACAATTTAACGCGTCGTTCCATGAACCGGCAGATGAGGGCAAGATTCGCAAACACTGCGAGTGCCATGGAGAGAATCAAAGAAAGCTCCAGTAAGACAGAGTTCTTGCGGGACTCGACAACTTCGGTTCCGTCTGTGCGGACATACCAGTGTTCTGTCAAACTTGGTATTTGAAGGAGGATAGAAAACGGAATGAGGCTTCCGGATATGATAGGGGTGAGACGATAATTCGGGGTAGACACTGCCGTTTCGTTCGGGGGGGTCGGAGACCCGAATAGTACATCTTTCGTCTTGAAGAGCCATTTTGGGAGAGACGGTCGGGTGAAGCCGCTCAGTGTCGTCGAAGATATTGTGGAAGTAGGGTGCAGACGGACTCCACGGCGCTGGGTAGTAGGGCGAGGCTCGTCCTCTTCCCCCTCTGTAAAGGCCGTACCCTCTTGGTCGTCGTCAGAGACATCGAAGTCACGGTCCTCTGCGTTGTCGTCTCCTGCCTTGGGAGCACCCAAGTCGTCCGAGTCTCCCTTCTCTGTGTCTGGGTCCGAGTGAGACCGAGCTGACGAGTCCTTTCCCGGTAAAAGATGGGCTAAGAATGCAGCAGACAGGAGAAAACGAGGCATTGCAGGAGTTAGGGCACCGCGTCACGCACGCATACAAATACTTATAGTACTTTCGAAGACCAGGAACGTGGAACGCGTGGAACGAATAAGCGCTTCGCACTGGAGGGTAGCTATAACCGGGTTGGATCCGGATTGAGCAGACGATGGTGAGAGATCTGATCGCCCCTATCACCAACCAAACCATGTCTTCCCTAGATACCTATCAGGTCCAGCTAGTCGACGATTCGCTTTCGGTTGGTGCTCTGAAGTTTGGGTCATTCACCCTCAAATCAGGCCGGTGCGTCTAAGATGTTTCGTCATTACGTGGCGTAGCGTTCCTGTTCATGTCATGCGACCAGGGTGTCCCCTTATTTTTTCAATGCTGGCCTTATCTCCACTGGACCACTCCTCAACTCGCTGGGTACCGCTTATGCCCATACAATAGCCAGAGCTCTCTCAACCCCCGGATCTAAACGGCTCCCGGCATTTGATGTCCTGTTCGGCCCGGCGTACAAGGGCATCTCCCTGGCAGCCGTCACCGCTGTCCTCTTACACACGCAACACAACATCGATGTCGGTTTTGCGTACGATCGAAAGGAAGCCAAGGACCATGGCGAAGGTGGACGGATGGTCGGTGTCCCCGTGGCTGGCAAGCGCGTCCTCATCCTCGATGATGTCATGACTGCCGGAACAGCCGTGCACGGAGCTCTCGAGATGATACGCAAAGCCGAGGGTAAAGTCGTTGGAGTCGTCATGGCACTCGATCGCGAGGAGATCGGCCTCGAAGGTAAAAGTGCCGTCAAGGAACTCGAAGCGGAACTTGGGGGCGAGGGACGCGTCCTCGCAATCCTGCACATGCGCGACTTGATGGCTTGGCTGAGGGACAAAGGGTGTTATGAGGACATCGAGCGTATGCAGGCGTACTGGGAGCAGTTTGGCGTCAAAGAGTAGCCCGGTATAATCACGTGATAAGTAGGATCAATCTGAATCTGACCCGAGTCTCTGTCCTCCACCGCCCCAATTGTATCCTCTCGCACGGGCGGGCTGCTGCTGCTGCTGCCGTGGTGGGAATACATGTACGCCAGTCCCTGCAACATTAGCCGTTGCACTGTCACCGACAAGGGCGCGGACCCATGATGGTGCGCGCCCGAACTCGCGAACCCCCGGGAGTCCACGTCCATCTTCCCCGTACATCATCCACCACCATAAGTGTCCAACAACAGCACCAGTCACGCTCACGGCGGCGGCCCTAGTCCCACTCGTTACCACATCCATACCTGTCCGATCATAAGCATTGGTAAAATTCAGGGTGATAAAGTCCGCACCAATCATTGCGTACGGGAGGTACTTCACCGGGAGGGTAATGAGTCCCATGATGGAAGACTGGGAACCCGCGGGAGCAAGCGATGATGAAAGATACAACAAGCACAACGTGAGTGCGCGCGAATGAACGAACGAGCCGAGTGGGAGGTTGAGCGCCTAATATCGATATTAGGTTACTGCGGCGTTGGAGTACGAAATGACGTATGTACGAACCAGTATTGCTCCTGCCGCGAGGATCAACTGCCAGGCATAATCTGCGGATCTTCGCCCGTAATGGTCAAGTTCCATAGAGTTTGAGGAGCGACTGGACGGAGCCATCATTCAGAGAAGGAAACCAGATTGGAGACATCGCCGCGCACTATAACATGATGAACTCAAATACAAAGTTGAGACCGGTACCTGCAGTCAAGACCCTGGACGTCAGCACACGGGTTAATGGGACAATACATGACCACGAACTTCCAAGAAAAAAGCTTGACCAGATCCTCCACAACTACAATTCGTCAGTACAACGGTTGCTCGCTCGACGCATGCGAACTTTACCTCAAATTTCTGCGTCACTAGCGCAGGGACAAAGATGAGCTTGTAAGGGCCCACAATTTGCATCATGACCGGAATTGACACAACTAGCGATGAGCCACACAGGAAGCGTGTCACAGGTGGTATTTTGCGAATCTCATCCCAGAATCCAGTGTACGACATGGTATGAGGGGATTAAGCAGAGCTTTCGCTTCAGCTTTGGGGCAGGAGTAGTAGGGTGGGGCAAGAGCAAAACTGCAGTGCGGCGGAAAGCGTGTCTGAACTGTGTCTAACCACGTCACAACGCCGGATGCGAGCGGCCCGATCTCTCCGAACTACGACTACGACGACGCTACCTGTCCAGAACAGCGCCTACTAGATCCTACTTGAGGACATCCCCATGGTAGCGACAATCACAGACTGAGTTCAACTATTTTTATTACCCCCCGAGTCCGTGGGGGTCGCTTTATCACCCCTGCTTTCTATCAAGTCAATACTATGCCGGGACTGTTTCTTGATATCGAGTCGTTCGTGCATCAAACTTGATTTTCCTTATACGGCAACCCTCGAAGCTAGATTTCAATTATAAAGTCCGAGGTAGAGTGTTGACTTAACTTAAGCACTTACGCCCCTCAATGTCGCCATATCTTCCAACTGAACTCATCTCGAAGATACTGGAGTATGCTGACTACAAGACGATTACCGCCTGTAGGAAGGTAAGCCATTCCGTCATTTCGGGTTTTGTCGATCAGGTTCTCAAGCTGCCCATTGGTGCGGGTACTAGTTGTGCCGCCGCCTCAGAGACATAGTGGATACGACAGCTTCCCTCCGTTATGTCGTAGAACTAGGCGCAGCTGGGATGTGCGATGGTCCTCCAGACACTGTATGCCCGGCAGAGCGATTGAGGAGGTTGGAGGGCTCTCAGGCTGCTTGGAAAGGCTTGGCGTGGTCCCAGCCGGAGTGCTTCCTTATTCGAAGAAGATATTTCCGTTCCCCGTGGCACTGTCCGGAAACCTGGTGGTGTTGAAAGGCCCCGCGCTCGGCATTCGCCACACGGGTGAATTGCTGCTGCTGCGATTCCCTTCCGAGGCACGTGGTATCCCTGAGAAGCTGTGGCATTTGGACCTGGACTGTCACCATATCGAGGCCATTGCTCTGGACGAATCTCAGGATCTCCTTGTTTTCTCAGGGTTGGTGGACCAATGTCGAATCACTTTCACACGCCTGCTTATCGGACTATCTTCTCTAGTTTACCAAATATCCACATTCGCACTCTCTCCTCAGGACGCGTTCATCCCTCATCAAGCTCTGTTGGCTTAATTGACGCTGGCACGAACTTTGTTGACTATGCGGACTTTTCTTTGCGCGTCCACGATGATCGCCTTGCGTTCACGACCTCAACCAGTCGCAATGTTCTTGTATGGAATTGGAAGACTGGAAAGCAGATAGCAAAAATAGCAAGTCTCATCCATGGCAGACACCGAGCGATTTACTAACAATCTGTCACCATTCCAGCCGTTCGAACACAGATATTCTAGTTGTACCTTTCTCGATAAAAGCAGCATCCTATTCCCGTACCGTACCAGTGGCCAAGATCAAATGCTACGTTTCCAGGTCGTCACTTTCGAATCGCTGAACACCACCGACGAGGCGGCTTTACGTTTTTACCAATTCGAACTCGACGTCCTTGGCCCCCAACCCGAGCAAGGATATTTCCTAAGCGTGAACACGCTCCCTTCCAACACCTCCGGCTCGTGCTTTCCTGGCGTCTTTCACTCGGAGCCCAGCAGCAGACTTCTGGCGCTCGAGGTAGAGACGCCTGTCACAGATTTCACGGGGGGAGACATCCCGCTGCGCGTTCTCTTCGTGCCGCATGACGTACTTCTAGACTACATTGCGTCGCACCCATCCGACGCTGACACTGTTATGGTACCGTGGGAAGCGTGGGGTCCCGGGAATACGCACATCTGGAGTCTACCCAATCCTTCCTCCGACAGATTTCTTGGCTCCAAGCTAGTGTGCGGTATGCATGCTGTGACCGAGCCGCCGATGATTGTTGTCGGAGACCAGAAGATGCTGCGCATCATAGATTATCACCCAAGACGCGTCCCTCGCAACTCAGTCATACAGAAAGGATTAGGCCTTTCAGGTGCCGCGGGATGGCTGGAGTTCGGCAGGTTAACAGGTGAGAAGGTTCCGCATGGTTTCAAGGACATACCCCTTCCGGATAAAATTCGGTGGGAGAACATCAAATGTGTGCTGGGAGAAGACGTGGTGGTTGTGTTTGAGGTAGGTGCTCCGGGTCTTTCGAGGGTGTGGTATGGGTACTCACACCGTTCAAGTATTCTTTGGGTACTTTCGGCGATTTTGGTCATAGGATAGAGAAGGTGTTCTATCACCCCATCTAGTCGCCCCGGCGCATGATCGACATGACGATGCCGCGCGCGTCCCAGCCGGAGGCAATGTCTTCAACTGGACACATGACACGGCGACGTGCACGCAGTGTACGGAGCACATCCGTGTTGGGCTCGCAGCGATACATTCTCCATCTCTGATTTTACAAAACGTACTTTCATGCCCTGTGAGAAAATACGAACACGCATTTCCATTAACGATTTCCGTCCGCGGCCGCGGCTGCGTCTGCATGCCTATACGCACCTTACTCATTTCCCTCACCGTCTACCCTTTCCCTCGGGACGACCTCCTATCTATCGCCCACTACAGCAGGGCATGGGGCCATAACATTATGCGCTAATGGCGAGCGGATGCTTGTCGTGGACGGGAAAGCCTTGAAGGGCGGGTGCACCTGTCAGTGCGCCGCCGTCTTGCGGCCAGACGACGTTGCATGTGCAGACGGATCTTTCACCGCGACCAGACCGCCGCCTTCCGCATTCCCCAGGGACATAAATTGTCCGATGAACTTTCTCTGTCGCCTCCCCCCCCCCCCCCAACCCCCTCGGAGTTACCACCACTCCAGACTTTCTCAAAACGCAGCCCAGGGCCTTCGGCGACCGTCGGCGCTCCCTGACAGAAGATGTCTGGCCCGCGGTCCGCGGCCCTTTGACCTATCAGCTACTTGCCCTATCAGCTACTTGCCGGTGGCTAGTTAGTACTAAGTTCTTTGTCTACGGCGTACCCGACCTGTCACGAACATGATCTTCAGCCCCAGACACGGGCCAGAGGTCTTTGAGGTTTCCGTAAAAAAAAAAAGTCCAATTCATCCAGGAACGTACACTAGGTCAAGCCCCACCTCAACTGCGGCAACAATAATCATTCCTGCCAAGACACTCAAACGCACTGCACCCAAGGGCTCCCGTTCGAGGCATGCTCGAGCCAAGCCAAGCCAAGCCAAAAGCGGTGGACAACGGAGCCCTGCCCCACCGCCGAGAAGGCCCGGGGTCCTGGCTTCTCAGATCCAGTAATGGTTCATCATCCGGACTCGGAATCAAGGTCCTATGTAACATTTGTTGGTGGAGCAGGCTAGGCGCCGTCCAAGACCCTGAATATCACAGACGCTCTGGAGTCGTCCCGCCACTTGACGCCTCCTGCCCCACCATCCCTGAGTACCGCGCACTAGCTCCGGCCGACTGGCCCTGGAATGAAGTAGCACAGCTGCTGTCACAGCACGCCACCGCTGAACGTTAACGTACAACCGGCGCAATGCGGCGGCTTTCTTAACTCCGCCCTTCACTCATTTTTTGATGTCATGAATCGTGGGTGGCTTGATTAAGGATACAGTACAGCGAGAAAAGACACCGCACGGAAGGGGCATCGCTTCCTCCGGGTGGGAACACTTTGATCCTGGGTGACGGTCAACTAGCAAAGGGCCATTGCTTGGGTAGGCAAGAACGTGCCTGTTTCTCATCGGCGTTCGGACAGCCCCCGATCTGGCTGCAACACTCCTCGACGATGCGAGGCCCCAATCGCCGAGAAGTGATAGGCGAATTAATTTTGATGTCAGAGACCCGCCCGCGCTCCAAATGCTTCTGAAGCTGGACCTCGGCCCTTGTTTGCTAGTAGGTAGAGGGGTGACTTTAACACTGAGCATGCAGTACAATGATGTCGACGCCGATAACCGACCTTTCACGGCTGGGCACTGAACTGGGACTTTGTGCCGCGGCAGCAGCAGAGCTCTGCTTTGGTGACTGTGACGGTTTCAGAAGTCCTTGCGAAAGGGGGCTTGAAGAGGTGGATTATTTATAAGGGTAATTCAAAACTGGTGAAGAATGTGTGGTAATGCCAATCAATGTTAATGAATAGAATAATGTTAGGGAAGCGATGTAATATAGTAGCGGACACATCTAGCTGCATGTCGTGCAGCAAGCCAATAACTCGATATATGTACGGGCTTGGTCTACGTTATCATTATTTCTTACTTAAAGCTTGGAGTTGAACATATTCGTAGTAGTCTCCCCGTCGTGTGATCAGCTCGTCGTGCGTGCCGGACTCACTCACTGTGCCATCCTTGATAAAGTATCTGTGAAGTGACAAACCAATTGGTACGACGACACAGAGAGAATATATGTTGGAGACTCACATGCAATCAGCATTCTGGATTGTCGACAATCTATGGGCAATGGCGATTGTCGTCCGCCCAGTAGCCGCTTTATCAAGAGCAGCCTGCACGACCTTCTCCGAATTCGAGTCAAGTGCAGAAGTTGCCTGAAGATTGTTCTTAGTGTTCGCCAAGTATCCACGCGCTAGATGATTGGTACTGACCTCAGTCGAGTAAGAGGACCTTCGGATTGCGGAGAAGTGCCCGTGCAATTGCGATGCGCTCTAATTTTCATCATCAACACACAGACTAAGTCAACGAGCTGGCAAAACTCACGTTTCTGACCACCAGACAGTTGTGAACCCTTGCCACCAACCTCTGTTTCAAAGCCACTGCGAACAAATTTAGTGGCCAAAAATAGAGAAATGAGGTCCTCGCGCACTCGGGTAGACTCTTGATGAAGTCGAGAATGTTTGCGTCACGACAAGCGTCTTCCAGTTCTTCCTGGGTCACCTCCGACATCGGCTTCGTCGCACCGAGGAGAACATTAAATCGGATCGTTCCAGCATAGAGTGTCTGATGAATGTCAGCCGAAGAATTGTAACGATCAGTAAAAAAAGCTGCTCACAGGCTCTTGAGACACAAGCGCAAGATGCTTCCGATATTCCTGGACGTTGAGCTCGGAGATAGACTGGCCATCGATAGTGATGTTACCGGAAAGAAGATCATAAAATCGCTCGGTGAGTTGAATACTAAGTCATGCCAATCAATGAGAAGACATGTGAGCCCGCAGAACAATTATGCATACACTGTGCTCTTTCCACAACCGCTGGCTCCAACGAGGGCAACATACGTTCCCGGTTTCACAGTGATGGTAAGACCGCGAAGTACACGAACACCGGGACGAGTCGGGTAGCGGAAGTGAACATCTTCGAAGCTGATATGGCCCTTGACATCCTGTGGAGTTCTACCTTCGGTCGATTCGGCATCCACTTCAGGCCGCGCATCAAGCAACTGAATAATGTCCGAGGCTGCACCACGTGCTAAGGAGACATCTGGAACGAACGCGAACACGTTGCCGGCCTGAATAGCACCAAAAACGGTTCCCTATTCAGGTCAATGAGAATATAAGCGCATGTCAGACCTTGAAGGTGATAAGTCCATACCATAAGACCAGTGAAAAATTCCTTCGTGGTAAACTCCTGGTAGGATACTAGTCGCGCACCGTACCAGAATACCAGAGAGATGATGAAGAATGAGAATGCTTGAGAAATTGCAAACAGAAAGTTGCTCCAGACAGCCGTTCGGTTAGATTTGCGGAGTGGCCCTTCGAGGCTCCGGCTGTAAAGGTCCAGACAATCGTCCTCTCGCGTGAGAGACGCAACTGTTCGGATAGATGCCGCGGCTTCACACGCAAGCTGGGCAGATTCCTCGTGTGCTCTCTTGTTGTGCTGGTCCTTGAGGACGACGACACGCTGAGTGCATTAAAATCAACACGTTGTACAAGGGAAAGCAAATTAGTAACGCCCACCAGACGAATGTAGCCAACGGAGATAAGGAAAGGAATACATGCTACATCAAATAATCAGTATAAGATTGAAGGGAGCTGAAAGGCATAATCGATTTACCGAATCCAACGAGACCAACTTTCCAAATGAAGATTAGACCAATGGTAAAACCTGCAATGAGAGTGGCGAGTGCCTGAATAATACTGAGCCCAAAGATCAGCTTACGTGGAAAAAAACTTGAGGACATAGCAAGTTACATACGCTCCAAGGGTGATCCCCGCGAGGCCGTTGATTTTCTGAGGACCATCGCTCAAACCAGACACAATAGCACCAGACTAGAGTAGATAATGAGTTCACTTGGACGCATCTACATGAGGGCCACTTTTACGCACGCTGTTCTCGTCTCGATCAAAGTATTCGACTGAAAACAATAAATGTGAAGGCGAGATAACACAGAGAGAGCACTGGAAGCAACTTACTATCTTGTCTTAGGATTGCACGGAAACTCAGAGAGCGCAGCTTGCTAGTGAGCGACGCGGCAGACTGGGCGAACATATAATTTTGGGCGCCGATGCTAATCATAGCAAGGATGGAAATTATAAAGGACCTGAAAGGGGAGTGAGTTGGTAATTGCGTGGGTAAGCGGTGACCGACGACCAACCATAGAGCGGCACGGTCACCGTCATGACGACGTTCGCGAGAGGAACTGTCCGAGAAAACCGGTAACAGCCTGGGCTATATGTGAAACACATAATTAGCTCCGTACTCGTGCGGAATGTGCTGCTATGGAACGTACACCATACAATACCGAAAGCCGGGAAGACACATCCAGTTGCTGCAGACGGTCAGTGAGCGACCTAGATCCTTTTTCGCAAGACACGCAGTAAACGCACCGACAGCGAAGAGGGAACCGAATAAGTAACTTTTCCACTCCGTTTTGTTGATGGCACCCATTCGCTTGAAAAGATAGAACATGCCGTACTCCTTCTCGCGTTGCCCAGCTGCTAGTGTTTTGCGCTGTTCAAGGATTTCGCTTGCCAGAGATCGGTGTGTATTGCTGCGGCCGAGGGGGATCTCTTCAAGCGCCTCTCTTTCGACATCAGTGGGACCCTCAGCGGCTTTCTCGGAAACCTCTGCAGTCACATCCTCGTCAACAATTTCGCGTGCCTCGCGGAGCTTCTGCGCCGCGACAAGGCGTGCATATGGGCCATTCTCGTCACTGAGAAGTTCATTGTGTCTACCCTGCTCAATAACAGCGCCTTCACCCATGACGTAGATGCGGTCTGCATCCTTGATAGTCGAAAGGCGGTGAGCGATGGTGATCGTGGTTCGTCCTGGCCAGCTGACGTCAGCGACCATTATTCAGGAAGAGATCCACAAATGTTTAGCATACCTGCCGCGGCCTTGTCGAGGGCATTCTGGACAACGCCTTCCGACTGGGTGTCGAGTGCTGAGGTAGCTTCATCAAGGAGCAGAATTCGAGGGTCCGACACGATAGCACGTGCGATGGCAATCCTCTGCTTCTGTCCGCCGGAAAGAAGGAAACCGCGCTCGCCAACTAAGGTATCATACCCGAGAGGAAGTTTGGAGATGAAGCCATCTGCATTGGCCTTGATGCACGCCTCCTTGACTAGCTGTAGCTTCTCTTCAGGAGACGCATTTTCATGAGGGGTATTAATGAGGCCATGTTCCACGTTTCCGCGGATCGTGGTGGCGAATAGCGTGGGCTCTTGAGATACAAGACCTATCTGCGATCGAAGCCACTTCAAGTTCAAATTGCGAATATCAACGCCGTCCAGGCGCACGGAGCCAGAAAGAGGGTCATAGAAGCGCTCGACAAGGGAGATGACGGTTGATTTTCCAGATCCAGAAGCACCAACGAGTGCCGTTGTCTTGCCAGCAGGGAACGTAAGGCTGAGGCTCTTGGTGATTTGGACATCTGGCCGGGCAGGATAACTGAACTCGACGTTCTCAAGAGTAATCTCGCCAGTGACTTGACTTGGTCTAAGGCCGTCTTCGCTAGCCGAGTCGATGGCGGGTATGCGATCAATGGTACCAAATATTTTGGCCGCGGCTCCACATGCTTGGGTTATTGCTACGAATCCACAAATCAGTAACAATTAGTTAAGCCAAGGAGAAAACAAATTCATACCCTGCGCGTCGGGAGCCATAAGAGCGAGGGAAAAGGAACCGATAAGAACTGCCAAGATGACGTTGATGATCTGGCCAGCATCGGCGTGACCTTGGTTGATGAGCGTAGTGCCAAAACTAAACGCTAGTATATGCGATGTGCGAGTCAATAACAGGCGGTTGCACCATTAAGGGAAAGGAAGGGAGGGCATGAAACTGACCGAGAGCGTAGGCAGCATAGATGGCAAAGAAAAAACTGGCAAGACCGACGCCATGGCAGATTGCCGCCCGGCCATCCACGTCGAGGGCCTTATGGACAGGAATGTCGTATAAGGATGCGAGCACACTTTGGGTGCCAAATGCTTGAGCAGTGCGGATTGTGGACACAGCCTCTTCTGCGAGGGTGCCACCTTCGGCGACGTGTTTGAGCGAGAGCCTTGGTTGGACGAATTGGCTTAGGAACAGGATCGTCTAGGGAGTTAAAACTCACTGCATATACTTGGACATGAATTTGTTCATAATAGCACCAGTGATAGAGATAGAAGGCAAGATAGCAGACATAGCGAGAGCAAGTCGCCAATTCCTCGCGAATGCCAAGACAAAGCCGGTAATAAATGCAGCGAAGTAGCTGACCACGAGGGCAACTTTTTCGGATAAACCCTGCTGAATCAAGTCTGGCGCACGAGGACAATTGTTAATACTTCCGTGCAGAGACGGAACGAGAGGAACCACGAACGGGTGTCGGTCTGGATGCGGCTGGTGATCTCACCAGCGCCAACGTTATCAAAGAAGGCGATATCTTGGCGGAGGACCGCTTTGAGATAACGCTCTCGAATTCGCTTAGCAGCCACCTCAGCAGTATAGACCCAGATACACATGTAGATGTACGTGGAAACGAACAAGCCCACGCCTGTATGGACATGGACAATACCAATTAGTGATTTAGAACCGGGGTAGCTAGCAGTAAAGTTATGAATGACGTACCGATATACGTCAGGTAAGATGCATCTTGGGCAGCAACGTGACGGAAGCCCTTTGCGGTTTCGTCGAGCCTTGCTGTCGACCCCGGGTCATTAGGATCAAGATTGTTTAGGGCAGTGGCGAAATTGACGAAGTCCTGGGTTAGATTACCAAAAAGCAGACTCATCAGAGGCTATAAGGGAAGGTCAGCAGAACAGCTCGTGAGGAATCTAGGGAAAGGAATTCCAGGCACACCTGAGCAGCACCCGCGGCAACCGCAGCGACGAGGCCAATAGCATTGAGAATGAGCTCAAAGCGGGTGGAAAAGCTGGGAGGGGTGCAGATGAGGAAACGATATGAATGAAAGGAGGAAATAATACCGGAAGAGACCGAATAATGATACGGGCTTGTGAGGTGTCCTCAATCGGCGCAGAGACACGAAGGTCAGAGGAGGTACGTTTCTCAGCCGAAGACAATGAAGCCGAGTCGGACTGCTTTGGCTTGAGCCATGAGAAACGAGTGGAGGGCTTGTCGTGCTCGTTAGTTTCCACTGCCGACATGAGGGGCACGATGAGGGGAGCGGAAAAAAGAAGGAAGAGGAGCACTGAAGGGAACCATATGGATCGCAGACTGTGTGTATTTCTATCTCATCCCGGGAAAAAGCCTGCCGTTTACCACACAACGCTTACGGGTATCCGGAGGACCGGAGGAACGTCTGCCGTTCAATCCCAAAACGGCATTTAACCTTCTTGGCCGGCGGTACGACCATCGGCAATGTGACGAATCAGCACGGCTGGGCACATGGGCCGCTGGAAATGTGACTACTCAAGTTGGTTTTTCTCATACCGAGTCATACGATACCGAGTCATACGCGCCACCCGATAACATCCCATTTGGCAAGTGACTGCGTAACTCTGGTATAATTCTTCGGCCGTCAGTGACCGTGGCGCTGGCGATCGCAGGGTGATCGCGTAATGCCAAGGTGCAATCGTATATTACAGTTCTGGTGCAATCAAGACCGCGTCCCTTTTTCGATCTTACGATGTCTGAATCGCGAGAGAACGGTGTGCATACACGACACCTCGTTGGTTGTAAATTGATGAATGCGACTACCCATTATTAGACCCACCCCAGTTTATGCCCGCATTGTTGCCTACATCAACACGTCGCCCAACATAGGGCAGTGCCAGCTTATCTGATGTCATCACCCGCTTTCCTTACCAGGGTGCAGACGGGGACTCTCAGGCCCACAGAATTTCCTCGTTCTTCTCAAGTGCTGCAGTTTTGTTCTTTCTTCACTTACTCTGCGGGGTCCCATGGCGACGTATGAACTCGCAGTCCTCAATCGCAATTTAATTCGTGCTCTCCACGTCTGCCCTGTCGTACCCATCACACTCATTCTCATAGACACCGAAGTCTTCTCCTGAAATCTCCGCACACGGACACCATCGGCGCCCGAGCCCAGCGCCTGGTCTCCAATCACCAATCTTGTATTCACCGCCTCCCTACTATTACATGACGGCCGCCGCACAAGTGACCGTCGCTAGACACCTCAGAAATTGCCACCGCGTACCGGCGTCACAGTTCCTGTTGTTGTGGTCCTCCAGGCACGTGCCGTCCGTCTGTCGCATTTGCCGCTCCTACGACAACTGGGCCACGGTGGGCGGTGCTCGCTGCACCCCTGACTTAAAACAGACGTAGCGTGCTGCTCGTGCCTGGCGAACAAGGCGTACACGATGAGCGTCTTAAACATCGCCGCGGAGTCGCGTAAATTTTGGTGCGTCAGTGACTCGAGCGCCGACAGGACCGCAATTACAGTAAGTCGTGCGCTCTGTGAAAAAGGGACCCGCGGTCGTGTGCATCTACTCTGTATTTCGCCATTCCGGTTTACTTCCATCGAACGTTTCACAAAATTATGCACACCTCTTTGGCAAACACTGTACTACTATGTGCAAATCTACTTTTCAGCGGTGACGGGAGTATGACCCAGTTCAGGCCCCACTTTGGACACCAACCGGCATGGCAATGGGTGCGATAATCGTGCAGCAACTGTCTGTAGCCAGCACAGTGTACAATAGAGCGGAAATTCCGAAGCATAACACGCTCCTCCACTGGTAACTTCACTTGCCGTTTGTGTGACAATTTGAATGTGAAACCAAATTTTGCAGTTGCGCCGTGGGGACGATCGCTCTCAACAACAATTAGGGGAAAAAAAAGGGGTGGTGGGATATACGTCATCCTATTACTGTGTGTGATCTGGAGAGGAATAGCTGTGTTGTTGAGGCTGCAGAATGTTTTTTTAAAAGGTGGGCAAACGTGAGGACTATTGATCCAGCAGTCTGGATATCGATCTTCCTCCGCCAGCTTCTATATTACTCTCACGGTCCTGTGTCCTTCTATTGTATATAACGCCCTATATAAGCACATAAGATTTCCATTTCGTCCTCAACGTCATTGCTTGTCGCATAGGTTACAAATTGATACAGTATTGTTGAAACCATCCGTGAATCGCATTTGATTCATGATTTGATTGGTCGGGTATAGCCTTGGTAAAATACATGTATTGCTAGTATTCTACACTTGAGTACAAGAAATAAAAAATAGGGCAATAAACATGAATAAAGGTAATATCTTATATGGTGATGACGTGCGAGGGAAGAGGATGTTGCGGGGGTAAGGGACATGCGGAGATGGGTCGAGACCGAGACAATGCGAGAACGGAGGGTCAAGCAGAAACGACCGCCGTTGTGGGTGCACGGTTGCTAGAGAGCATCAAGGCTTTCATGAGAACCTCCCAGGCCAAATCGAAGAACGTCTGCAGGGCGATATCAAAGATACCCAACGCACACGCGTTGCGCCAGAAGCCGTGAACCTTTACCGCCTGACTGGCGAGGCGCTGCGCAGTATAATTCTGTGCGAGGATTGTCGAGTATTCGGTCACGAACGCATCGCACCGCATCTGGTCGAGGACTTCGGGCAATCCGTTGACTGGGGTTAGACAGAGAAAGGTCTGGAAGAGTGACTGCGTGTCTTTGAGATACAGGAACTGTGTGAGGACGGGAAAAGACTCTGGGTGGGGCAAAGCGAGTGGTACGACGGGGACTTGAAAGGGTGAGATGGGAGTAGCTGGACGCGGGGTGGAAGGGGGGAGCACAGGCAGGTTGGCGCAGTAAAGCGAGAGAATGGACTGGTGGACAGGATACATCGTCACGCGCCTCGGCTCAGGCGCAGAAGGAGCCGACGAGTAAACGGCAGGCCATATGAGTAGGGAGCATAGCCGGCGATGCATCAGTAACACTGATTAGGAGTGTCTTGGGGAGTGTGGCGCCAGAAGCAGTTGCATTGGTTGACCGCAAAGCCTGATACATACTACCAATAATTTTACTAAGCGGGAAAAACAATAGGCAGATGGACCAAGATCGTACCTTAGAGAAAGACGGTCCATTTGGTCGCGAATGTACTGAGTAGGGACTTGTGGCGTGAAGCCGAGAGACGAGAGAACTTCTGCGCTAATTTGCTTGCGGGGTAGATCAGGCAGGCGTCTCGGAAAGGTGACGCTAATCGGGACGGAGGATTGAATATGGGCGCTTCGAGTCTGAGAAATAGAAGGAGCGGATGAAGTTGGGCTTGGTTTGGGGGTGTTCACACACTTCCCCCGGGGCCGAATGGAACGGGATGGTATCCGAGGAGGAAAGAGTAAGGCGGCAGAACGGGCTGAAACACGACGACGACGCTTAGGGTCGCTGAGAAGATGCTTGATCCCCCCCGGAATGTTGTGGGCACGAGAACGCCCGTTTGGCGTTTTAGGTTTCTGGGAAGCGAGTAACTTGTGGGGGGGCAAATTCTCTGTGTCGCGGCGAGAGGGGTCAGTGTTGAGGATAGAGAGGACCATAATTTTGGAGGGACTTGGAGGAGAAGATGGGAAGAGTGTTGATAGGAGGAGGGAGGCGTGGCAAGCATACTTTATATTATGTCGGCAGGCAGGAGAAGTACGGGAAATTGAATTGTTTGTGCTTATGGGTGTGCTGGACCCACAAGCCGTTTATGGTAACTGTTGGCTCACAAACGTGGACCCACAACTCAATCGGGCAACTCTGGTCACGACTAAGAACGATCACATGACTGGCCTTGTTCTGACGCGTCCTGACTGTAGCTGTACCTTATCAACAACATGTCGGAGACCACTCAGATATTATTCAATTCTCCGGCATTGCACTCTCTCAAGCGTGACCAACTTGTCAAGCTTTGCAAGATACACTCCATAAAGGCCTCCGGCAAGAATATAGATCTCGTTCAGAGACTCAAGGACCATGCTTTAACCTTGCCACCCGATGACCCGTTGAGTGTTGCCATTCACACCGACGGCCAAGATGAAGAGTCATCTACATTAGACTTGAAACGGCCCAGCGACCAATGGGAGGTCGTCATGGAGGATATCCCCGAGGTGCCAGAAACAGTCTCTCGCACGACCCTCTCCTCACTTCGTAGCGTTACAACCAATGCTCCTGATGAGTTCGGTACAGGTGGCGGATCAAAGTGTGAGTCTGTTGCCGCATTGAATTAACTTTTTTTATGACCCCGTACCCAGCTTCGAGCATGAGCTCCTCGCTAAAGGCCATAGCCAACTCATTTAACTTCAAACGCGCAACCTCAGCCAAGTCCAGTGACAGTCGGATCACAACGTATCCCGATATCTCCGATGAACTTGCTAGCCACTCCGTCCCTTACTCTTCCATCCCCGAACCTTTGCCGTCCGACATGCCTCAGACGGACCATTTCAAGTTTTCTACCCCAGACTACAACAATACAAGAGCACATTTCGAGCCACCCTCCACCAGGAACACACCCCCTCACGAATGCTGCTCCACACCCCACCTACGACTCAATCGAAGACGACGATCCGTCTGGTGTCTGCATCAGCCACAACTCCAAGTTTATCGCATGAGCCAGGAACCCCACACCTAAGACCAGTAGACCCAGAGTTCGATCTGGTAATGGGCAGTCCCGATGCGAAAGGGCAAAGTGGCGTCCCTGTATGGCCTCTTTCACCTCACCCTGCGCTCCTCCGAGAGACTGTATCCCGCTCTTCCCGTCGACGAACTGGAACAAAACGAAGGAGAGACAAAATCTGCGATACCAGGCGCCATCGCCCTACCACAACGCACGGCGGGTTCTACTTCTAAGCCAAAGAGGTACCCAAGACCTTCCAATAAGGTACAAGATCTGTTCTCCCCTGCCCCTAAACCGCCGAGCGCACAAAAGGAGAGCTTGGGCATTCCCTCGTAGCGAGCCATTTCTCTTCGGCTCCCCTTTGCCACGACACAGCGTGTCAAACAAGGCCTTCGACGCCGCCGCGGCTTCTGTGCTAGAAGAAATGAACAAACGCCTGTCCGCTGCAGGCGTGCAGAAAGTCGACGCCGACGTGTTCGGAGGATCAGCTATCGCTAAGACTACGAATGCCACTGGCGTGGAATCCGGCAACCTTCGCAGCCTGGGCAAGGTGGATCGCTTTGACAAGGCGCATGAGGAACAGTTCAATAAGATGGACTCTATTGCGACACACTATGCCGCTAGGCGCGAGTCGAAGAAGCGGAAGTCTGATGTCCTTGGGCATGGGTCAGCACCGGGAAAGAAACGGTCCAGTGCAGACACTCGGGTCATCAGCGCAGGCTCTCGCAAGCGAATGGGTATCCCCGGCGGATTCGATGATGATGAAGAGGAAGCGCTCCCGAGTGACGTGCAGGAAGAGGAAGACAGGCGGATGTCGAAGCGTGTCAGGCTCCTCGAGGGAGACGGGGGTAAAGATAAAGGACGTCGGCTTACCCTCTCACCCAGGAAGACGGAGGCAGAAGAGAAACAGGCCGAGAGGGAAAGAGCAGCTACCCGAAAGATGCTCGATGCGAGAAAGGAGAAGAGAAGGAGTAGTAGGCACGGTAGATTGAGTACGGCTGGGCCGCAAGCTTCAAACAGTATGTTCTCCCGTTTTCAAAAGTGGCAGGCTGGCCTACTAATGGACCACTCATCGTATAGATAAGAGCAAAGTGAAGCCTCGCTTCGGGTTCCTCTCCTCAGCCAAGTCGATTGTGCGCAGCGTGTGGAACTTTGGCGCAGGCTCCCCCACAAAAGTTCCGCAAACGACCACTACCACGACGACGGCAATCACCAAGTCACAGACCTCCGGCATTGCAGTGGAACCCAAGAAGACAGTGCCCGGACCTCCTAAGAAACCGTCTCTTCCAGCTTCGCGGCCATCGGAATCTCTTTTTGGCCGGAAGAGTACGGTCCCCACCCGCACTGTGTCCGCGTCAAGCAAAGCGCCAATTACCGCGGGCACAACAGCAACAGAATCATCACGCTCCAGACCACCCAGTTCTACATTCGACTCCCGGTACAACAAGAACAGTCTGACGAATCCCCGATCCGCAAGTTTGTCGAGCAACGCGGCGGCGAGGCCGTTGAACCCTACACCGGCGGGATCGACCAGCTCTCGCCGAAGCGTGCTTGCTGGCTCAGCCAACAATGCCTCGTCCCTTGGCACGAGGGGGAGCGTTGGCCTTACACGTTCATCGGCCACGAATTCGTTATCTGCCGGTTCACAGCGCCGCGCCGCGCCAGGCCCAACGAGCAACGGCCCTGGGGCGACGAGCCGAGGGTAGCAACGAGGCGGACGCCAACATATTCAGCCCGAGCAGGGCGACTGCCACGTCGAGGCTATTCGCCCCCACCGCCAGCTCTCTCGCAAAGACGCGCAGCCCCGCCGCGACGACAACGGGCGCCGTTGCCAAATCTAGGACAAGCACCATCGTCGCCCAGCGCGCCAAGACACCCCCGCGCAACTCGGCTCTCGACGCGATCACGAACAGCCCGCGCGGCGGGAGCCGGAATCCCAACTCGGCTGCGGGCAAGATATTCAGCACGCCGCTGCTGGCCGTGCCCCCGCCCGTCCGGCCAACCTCGCTCGCCGCAGCCGCAGCCGCCGTCATGGCCGCCTCTGGCGACGGCCCGCTGAGCCCTGAACGAGCGTCGCCCGCCAAGCCAGCGACGGGTGGACAACTGCACGCTCGGAAGCCGCGTATCTCGCGCTCACGCATCATCGCCAAGCTCGGTGCTCAACGCGCCGCCGCCGCGGCTGCGTCGTCATCCTCGTCGTCCGTATCGCGCCCTGTTGCCGCCCGTGGCGGTTCGAAGATCCCGGCGAGGGCTAGTGGCAGCGGTGCGGTGCGGACGCCGCGGGCACGGTCGAGCATGGGCGCGGCGGCGAGGCGCTCGTACGCTGGTGCGAAGAGCGCGAGCCGCGGGAGCGACGTGTTGATGAGCGCGAAGAAACACGTGAGACAGAGCGAGTATATTCGGAGGCGTAGCCGGTTGGCGGGGAGCGCTGTCGGCGCGAGGGTCGTCCATGCGGCTGATGGCCCTGATGGGACTATGGCGATGGACATTGACGATGATTGATATTGGCAGCGCGTAACCTGGTCGCGTCTTGATCTCTCTGCATCTTATTCCCATTCTCTATTACTATTTTACATGTACTCGGTAAGCGTTTTGGCGATTGGGCAGCTGCATGGTCCTGCTGTCGGTATTGTGCGTATTGTAGGTTGTTAGTTATTGAACGAATGGATGCCATTCCCTTGACTCATAACGGAGGAATAGAATCTGCAATTAAGAAGTCCTCTCGTTTTTAGTTGTGAGTCGCTCTCAAGTGATCTGATCTTGAGGTGAACGTTGAACCCCCATCACCTTTGTCGATTTTCTGTGATCTTAATTTCGTTCTGATTCCCGTTTGTTGTGTGGCCCTATACTTATACAGTAGAGAACATAGAGTATTTTTTTTCTCTTAGGGATGTAGGGCAAGGGCCGTACTGAGTGCTGATCTACCAACTTTCAGAAATTGCAGGTGTGTGCCAGTGTGGGAAACATAGTATGCATGAAGACACTGCGGCGCCGGGCCGCCATCACTATGAGTTTTGCTCACTCCGCATGGCCTCAAATTTCTATGCAAGATACGCTTTGCAAGAGGATTCATTCTACGTTGCCGCAGGTCCTAGGGTACATTTTCAGAGAGCCAAGCAGGCTGGATATTCGTTTCATGGCACTGGGGCTCGTTCAGATGTGAGGCAAGACCACGACGCGACCCTACGAGACGCGACCGTTGCTGTTCGGCCTGAGCAAGCTCAACAGGCCTCCTATATACGCGGCGTCGCTAATCCCAACAGGCGTCCATAGTCATCGCAGAGGACAGTCTTCGACGAGTGGTTGTGGAGATCGAGAATGCGTCAACAGAATTGCTTCATCGTGGCCATTTGGTCGACTCACCGCCTTCGGCGGAGGAGTCGTATAGGCTCTCTCACCGTCCATCCATCCCCGCTTCCGACACCGTGGCCCCCCACTTACCTGGAGGACCACGAAGAATGTCACGGTGCAAGTAAATAACATTATTGAACCACCAAACTCTTACGTCTCTTGGCAGATCCCGCGAGAGGGCATGCTATGAAATTAGACCCTTGACAACTACGGTTTCTCAGTATGTATGCGATCTCGTAGTCCTTCAACGTCTAATGGAGACCCCTCCCCGGCGTCCCAATGCAGATCGGTCCTGAGCAAAGCTCACTCGAAGTGGACTGTGCCCTCGGATACTAGCTACCCACCCAGATGGCACCCCTTACTTCGTCGATAAAGACAGGGCGCGTACACTGGCGCCCTTATAAGTGCTCAGTTGTGACCAGCCCATGATCGAAGAGGTTATTCACTGACGCAAATATGCACGATCCCGAGTCTATTACTATTATACGTTACAAAGGGTTAACCATCGAGTCACTATGACTTGGTGCTTGATATTATGCCCATAGAATATGGACGCAGTGGGCTTATTACTACGCTTGCCACGAAGCCCGATGCTCGTTCTGGCTCGGCAGGTACGACGCGAACCACATGATATCTGATGTTTTCTGGGTGACCTCGCCCGCTCATGTCAGTGGGTCTCAGATTTCGTTCCCGCTGATCTGGTGTGCAGAGCATCGATTATTGGTGCGTCCGCTATTTTAGGTCATCATACATGCGCATCGACGTTATCTCTTTAGGACTCATTGGTGTCTCTTTCCGGCTGTTTTTGATGGTCGCTGTCTTCAATCCGCGGTTTATGATGAACTCATAGGGATCTTGTCGTATGGATGCATAGGTAATGGCCGTCATAAACCCCAATGGTCGGTACCGCAGATGTCACGATCTCAGAATATTCGACTCTACCATACGGTGGTGATACTATGAAGCATGATCGAACTTGTACGAAAGCCAAGGGTACGCCGAAGCGTTACGAAGATGATAAGTGCCACAAACTTCGCAGCGCAGCGTGCGATGCTGGTGCGGTGTACCACACTGCCAACGTCAGTGGGTTATAGAATAGGTACTCACGAAATGTGTTTACCAAGCCGACTCCTTTCTATTTTCGGTAAATCCAGAATATCACAGACATTTATCGTTCAGTGACGCGCGTGTTTAGATATTTCCACAGACAGCCGCACGCCCGATTAATCAGGTACAGGACAGTTTTTTCTGGCGTAAAACAGTCTCACCGACGCAGATCGCCAGTGTCATATCGGTGTTGGCGGGCATAGGAAGTGTATCATGATCAGTATGCTCCTGATTTATCATAACCGACGAGGCGCGGTGACCGGACTATGTCGCTTAGGTTTACTGTATGTGCCCAGCTAATCTCGTTGCAGCACTCTGCCCACCTTTATAGTTCTCATCGGGCATTCGGTCTAGAACCGATAGCCATCATCATCCTCAGTCTCCCGTGAGCACTGCTGATGTGGGCGTATGTTATCTCCCGCCTCCCTGGATCTTTCTTTGAGCTCGCTTGCATTTATGATCACCTCTCCTCCGACATTGGACAACAGAATGGTGATGTTTTTTATTGCGTTGTGTTTTTTTAGCTTTCATCACTCGAATAGCTCAACACGGACTTTCGTTGCGGTGGCCTGGACCATGTTGGCTGCCCTCATTGGATGGTGCGTCCAGTGGTTTAGTGGTGGGTGGCGGTGGTTCAGCAACCTACTACCCTCACGCGTGCGTTAAGCCACACTCACGTTAGGTGCTACAATCTTCTCGTCGTTATATCACATCGGGAACACCCTCTTCGCTAAATCAGTACTCGACGCCCAATCGCGAGGAAAGAGGGGTTGTCTAAGGCTTGTATCTACGACCTGAACCCTGATTCTGCTCGTGTATAGTAGTAAAAAACCTGTCATTAACAAAGTCAGAATCATGTTTCGAAACAAGAAAAGACTGAATTGCAGGGGAGGATGGTGTGAATCAGAGAAGCCAGTGTTTTCATTATTCCTCGCCTAGTGTAATGCACCATCGACCGGCCAGCAGCTTCCAGAACGGTAGCTGCCGGCAAGACCCCTCACCGAGGTGAAGGTGGTCGTGGGAGGCAGCACGAGGGCGAGTTCGTTCAACGAATGGATGAACTTGATTTCGTCATGCGATCACTGCAAGAGGCGATAGACGTGGAATACTCACCGTCCGAATCTGTTGTTGAATAAGAAACTGCTTGACAATATGTCAGTATTCTATGAAGCAGATCGTCGGAAGACGACAGAAAAAAAAAAGCCAGTGGACGCTCCGTTGGTGATGCATGTTCGAGTATGGCTCATGGGATTAAAACCTCACCAACTCAATAAAATGGAGAAGTATCTTCATCGCGTGAAGCGAAACAGAACAGACACTCACCGAAAGTTGATGGATGAGGCTATGAGCACCAGAAGGATGCTATTCAAACCCCGCCTGTTGTGCGCAGCCCCAACATCAACAACAACATCAACACGAAGCGACGGCGTACCGACTCGGACTCGGACACAAAGCGGTAAGTCACCTTCTGGTTCCTTTCTCTTGATGAATACTGTCAATCAGTTCTGCTTCCGAAAGAGATCCATCTCTTGTGGATATCCATTTACCAAAATCTCTCATTCTGACTTTTTCTCGTCGCCGTGTTCGTTTTTCTTCCCTCGCTAACTCGGACCTTATACCTCAATCTAGCTCAGCGGTAATCTCTTGATCACATTGTGAGTTCATTTTACCTTTGGCGCTCGTGGTGGTTATCCTGCATCCAAATCCCGATGATTTCTCTACAATTACAAGCATATGTCCGACAGTATGTGAAGGACAACGTATGTTCTCTGAGGGCCTCTTTCCATACAATATTCTGTCTCTATGATTCACCAACGTGCTCACAATGAACTTTGAACAGTGGTGACCACATACCTTCAAAGCTGTACGATTTTGTGTCATTTCTGGATCATATTTTTCAACCGCTTGAGTCCCCGCTGGACCCTCCTGCCGAACTTCTGCTAGAGAAATGGATGCATCCCGATGATGTGAATGTCGGACAGCGTACCGAAAGTACCCTTGTCACCTTCCCCCCTCTGCTGGTCTCCCGATATTCCTCTTGGTACACCCGCGGGTACCCAAGGTGCAGCTGCCTCGATAGTCGATCGCCCATGTACTGCTCCTGCAAGAGGTCCTCTTCCGTCGTCATCGGCTACTGAGGTATTAGTCACCCAGTGAGTCTGGCGCGAACTCTCCCTTACTGGCAGTATGCTAATAAGCTGTCGTCCTCCATCGTGGTTATAATAGTACGCCGACCCTTGAGAACTTGTCCAGGATTGCCTTCGCATCCGTTGTGGTGAGCAATACGAGAGGTGCGTAACATCCGCAGCTGGGACACAGACATCGGTTGTTATGATCAAGACGCTTAACATCTTAAACTACCCGACCCTGACTTTACGCAATTCGACAGCCTCGCGCTGATGCCAATGTGATGCAGAACTCCCGAGAGTACCAGCATATTGCCGCAATCCCATCGTAGGCGCTTATTCCGAGAATTCCCTGGAATTCGGTGCTTCATTGTTTCATCATGGCATGTTAAAAAATGGTGCGCCTTCTCATGGGAACTATGTTGCCTGGACTCGGAAATGACTGGAGGTTTCGTAGGCGCGAGACTTCTGGGCTCCGCCTCTACATTCACGACGATGGTTCGATCAGATAAGAAAGCTGTGTATTCTTCCCTTTGAAGTGCTCTCGCTGTCATGGACAGCCAACCATCAATGATGCATGAATCTCCACTTCTTTATCTTGCTTATTGGCACCAGAGTGGTGCTTCTGGGCCCGTTGACCCACCGTGTAGGTAAGGTACGGCCCCTATCATAAAAAAAGAGACATAGGAACAATGCGGCATTGCGCAGGGCTGTGTCTACGAACGACTTGTAGATCAGGAGATCGTCGTGAATGTAGGCCCTGTTGCCACAGAAACGCAGATGTGAAAACGGGGGTAGCAAAATGGTGGCGGTGGAACCGCCTGAGAAGCGCCGAAGACTGATGTTTGTGATGATGAACACCCCAGACGTCCACCGCAAAGTCCCTGAATCTGCATTTGCAATTAAACCACTGCCCACAATGGACGACCGACTACCAATCGAGGAGGGAGAGTTGATCCGTGAGTATGGAGCAATGAAATAAAACCGCTGTTCTTTTTCCTTCAGGATCTCCCATCTAGATGTCTGTCATCTCCAACCTTGATTATGATTTGATGTATGGCTAAGTCTTTGTTTGATGGCGAGGCGATTCCTTATTGGGAGGACGGGCGAACTGCATACGCATGATGTGCAATGATGTTACCACTTTCATTACTGTACCATGAGTAAGTAGATGTTGTGTCTGAGTCATGGCAATGACTGTTGAATGACACGACATGGCTCCGGATTCGGTATTGTGATATACCCGGATCCCCACAGTGCCATCCGGTGGTTGAACAATGCGCCTCTTACCATTATCCGTCACCTTTGACGCCAATTCGTTTGTCGTACGTTCATCACGACCATGTCGGGTAAGTACACGCAGACAAGTCGTTTCTCTGCTCTGCTCAATCGTTACCTAGACTTTACCATACCGAATCTGTTCGATGTGAAAGGAAAGATCGGTGCGTGTAACTTGTATATGGGTTGGCCACAACGTGAACACTACGAGCAGCCGTGGTCACCGGTGGCGGCTCTGGGATTGGTACGATGATCGCTGCTGCGTACGTGCAGAATGGCGCCAAGGTCTACATCGCGTCTCGTAAGGAGAAGCAGCTCAAGACGGTGCGCGCTATACCCACACTCTGCTAGGCCAACCCTAATGTCCGAC
Organism: Lactarius hatsudake; assembly: GCA_024734325.1. NCBI lineage: Eukaryota > Fungi > Basidiomycota > Agaricomycetes > Russulales > Russulaceae > Lactarius > Lactarius hatsudake. The sequence goes on along the minus strand of JANSJP010000010.1, from coordinate 235,408 downwards.
TCTGACATAGGTTTCGGAACTGTTGAACAAAATACGCCCTGGATCATGCGAGTATCTCGTCGCCGACCTCAGCGTGAGTTATCGTACACGTGTTTTTTTTGGAGGTCTGTCTGACATCTACGTCTGGGCTTCCTAGTCCAGGGCCGGGTGTGACAGCCTCGTAGAAGCCGTCAAGGCTAAAGAAAGCAAAATCCACATCCTCGTCAACAACTCTGGTATGTCGTGGGGCGCGCCTTTTGATGAGTATGCAAGCGTCCGGTCTGCGTCCATATTCGGAGCCTTATTGCCCTCGATAGCTTCCCAGAAAAGGATGGCTGGGACCGTGTCCTCTCTCTGAATGTGAAGAGCATATTTTATGGTTCGTGGTCGTCGTGCGCACTCCGCCTTCGCCGTTGACTCGGGCGAACTAGTAACTGCCGGGCTTGCACCCCTTTTGGCCAAGGATTCTACTAACCACGAACCCGGCCGTGTCATCAATATATCATCTATCGCTGGCTTTTCTCCGCATGCTGGCGGTTCCAGACTTGCGGGTGATGGAAACGGCCTTTGGAGCTGTCAGTCCCGTTCTTTGTTATGCTGTCCAGAGGGCTGAACTCCTGCAAGACAACACTAGCAAAGCAGCGGGTACATGATACATTTATCGTTACCGCTATGCATTGCTAACTGATCGTCTCAGTCAACCACCTCACGTCTCAACTTGCCGTGACACTTGGCCCACAGTTCATCACGTACGTGGACAACCCGCTCCTTGGAACGGCCTCTAACGAATTATGGAGCAGTGTGAACGCCATTTGTCCAGGGTAAAGAAATGATTTTCCCGGAAAGGATGCGCAGCCAGAGTTGACAAGTGGTCATAGCTTATTCCCTTCGAAGATGACTGCCTTTGGCATTAAGAATGCCGGAGGAGTGGACAAACTAGCTGAGGGTCACCCATGGGGTACGTGCCCGCATCTTTCACCCCGGCTGTCGCTGTCTGACGTCCGCCTGCAGGACGAGTGGGAGAGCCAGCTGACATGGCAGGTGTGGGTGAGTCAATATAGGATTTCTTTTTTGGCAAATCACACACCTTTTTTTTTCGTAGCATTGTTCTTGGCGAGCCCTGCTGCAGCCTACGTGACGGGGGCACACCTGATCCTCGATGGTGGAGGGCTCATTTCTGGGGCATCCAAAGCCCGCCTGTAATACCCAACCCTTTCTATTTGGATACTACATAAAAGTTACGGCGCCTTAGTGATGGATATTAAGTGTTGCTTAGTCATCGACACAAACTAGCCACGTCGTCAGCTGACGCGAGGGGTGATGTTAAAAGGTGCAGGGTACTGCACCTCGAACCGTACCAACGCGTAAACTTGAAGGCGCTGAATATTTATTAGTTCCAGGTTAATGGCTATGGCAGAGTATTTCGCATTGGTCAAGCAGATTGACTTCGAGTATCTGTACTCAGGTAAGTTGTCAGGCGCTACTCTGAATATCGCTTGTGACCTGGCATCCCAGTGACCAAACAGTGGTTTCTCGTCGGTTTTGCCCTCGTCGGCCCCGTCACCTTTACATACGATGCACCCTTTGGAAAGTTCGCCACGCCCGATAGCGTCCTCTCTGTCGATGGCGTCAAGTCCTGGATTGTGATGGAGCTCGTTTCTCCACTCGCATTTCTCGTCACCGCCTACCTCCACCCGTTTTCAGCCATGCCCCTTCCCTTGCCTTCGCTCGCTCGCCAGGCGCTCAGAATGAGTCCTCAATTCGTTCTAGTCACGCTCTATCTCGTACACTACCTCAACCGCGCGATCGTATCGCCGCTCCGCACGCCCTCTCGATCGAGCTCCCACCTGGCAGTGGTCAGCGCCGCCGTCGCTTTCAACGCCCCGAATGGCTTCCTCCTCGCCGCCTTCCTCACGTCCGCCTCGACCGCGTCCTACCTGACGGGCGCCCTTTCCTCTACGCGCTTCTGGGCGGGCATCGCACTCTGGGCGGCTGGCTTTGCCGGAAACGTGTACCACGACGAGATCCTGCTCAACATCCGCCGCAAGGCCATCGCCAAGGGAAAGGCCAGGGAGTTGTTGGACGACGACGACAGGAAGAAGGCACAACGGCCCCACTACGCGATCCCGCACGGCGGCCTGTATTCCCTCGTCTCCTTCCCCAATTACCTCTGCGAATGGGTAGAGTGGTTCGGCTTTGCGCTCGCCGCGGGTCCGTTCCCTGGCTTTGCACTGCTCCCGAGCGCACAGGTGCTGTTGGAGGCCGCGAGAAGTGCCCAGTTTGCTGAGGCTGGTCGACTCCTCGTCCCGTTCATGGACTCGGTGAGCCCACCTTGGGTTTTCTTGTTCGTCGAGATAACTACGATGGTCCCACGCGCTGTGCGCGGGCATAGATGGTATTACGAGCGCTTCAAAGAATCTTATCCACGGGAAAGGCGTGCGGTCATTCCATGGTTATTATAAGCGAGGCACATTACATTTTCTCAATGGCACATGACTCACGCAGACCGAATTTTTTATGGGACCGCCATAGACTGTCAAGTACTGTAAATGATAAACCTATTTTGAGAGGCCTTACCCACAGCTTGCTTGATACGAATTGGTAACGATAGGAGTATGCTGGGACAATGGGCTCATTGATGCGTTGACCTAGTGGTCAGTCTGATAAGGCTATGCTTGTAAGCGTACTGTGTGAAATGAGCCAGACGAGGGTAACCTCTATTCCTGCGTGATGGTGACGTTGGTTTGTGTACATATATGAGGCTATCTGTCTATTCAAGGGTCTTAGCTATCGCTCCTCTCTCGCTGCAGTTTCTGCTTTTCGACGGCGAGGGTCCAGCCACCGTAAAGCTGGTTGACAATCGCGCTCCGCTTGAGTGAAGTCAAATCCCTCGCTGCCTCACTGTAGAGAGCAGAAACCCGCGCTGGGTCTTTTTCTCCCTGTTCAAACGAAGAGGAATTGAGTCATCGTGCCACGTAGGACGAAGGTCTGCAAGAACCAGACAGACCTGGATTTCTTTAAAGGTGCTTTTGGTGCGGCGAATGAAGTATTCGCGGAAATTATAGGAGCTGAAAGATTTGGCTGTCCTGAGCGTTTGCGCGTAGAGCTGTAAGATCGACTTGGCAGATGGTGGGCTGGACATTGTGGATACTGATGAAGTGGGTTTGTCGGGACGATCCCGATGTGTGTTAGCGTCAGGGTAATTGTCATAAAAGGCAAGTTGTTCCCACCACATTGTGTATTTTTTGTTGTTGTTTGGCGCTTTTCCCCTTTGTCGTCGCGACAACGGCGGCCCCCTCATAGTGTGTTCGTCACCACAGTTAGCAAAGGACAGCTAGGTTTCTAGTCGTCTTCTGGGCAAGCCGGCCACAACTATGCCATCGCCAATCGCTCTTACCTCCCCTCCTCGTCAAGACTCGATATTTAAAAAGCGTTCACCCTCCTACCTCACCGCCATGAGATCAGCACAATCCTACCTTATTGCCCTTTCAGAAGCAGATGCTCGCGCGAGAATTCGCGACTCTGCGAGCGTCACATCTACCCCAGCCCTTTCGCTTTCTTCTTCAGCCACGACTTTGTCTGAAGACACCGTTCTCAATGACACCCCCTATGACAATTCTGATGGTCTAGCATACCCCGCTGTCCCCCCGACCTCAGAACACATCGTCTCTGCTGATCATTTGCAGTTTGGTTTCTGCCCGAATGAAAATTATAGATACAAGTCGGCGCATAAACCCGGAACCAAGCTCGAGGTCCACGAGCAGGATCCTCCGTACTATATCTTCCTCACCACCTACATGAGCTATCTTCTCCTCATCTGCATGGGTCACATACGCGATTTCTTCGGGAAGCGTTTTTATCCCGCTTTATTTCGTCACCTACTTCCATTCGATGTAAGTCATTTTTTCAATTCTCGGTCTTGAGCACCGGGTGTTCTCGGCTCGGTGTATCGTCCGTAACTTGATCACTGATTTGCGTCCTCCCGACAGGGCTACGCACCTCTCAACTCGGATTTTGATTCCTTTTACACTCGGCGATTCAAGACGCGTATCGATGACTGCTTTTCTGCTCCTGTCACCGGGGTTCCCGGACGCACCATCAATCTTCTTGATCGAGAGTCCAAGGACTACTACAACACCTTTTCCCTCACTGGAACCACGACTCGAGCCCTCAACATCTCGTCTTACAATTACCTTGGGTTTGCTCAAGCTCAGGGTGGATGTGCAGATGCGGTAGAGGAATGCCTCCGTCGCTATGGTGTGTCCACGTGCGGCGCTAGACTCGAAGGTGGCTCCTCTGAATTGCACGTGACCGGGGAAGCGCTCGTCGCCAGTTTTCTTGGTCAGGAGGACGCACTCATATCCTCAATGGGTTTTGCAACTAACTCGACAATCATCCCTGCGCTTCTTTCGAGAGGCTCCCTTCTCATCTCTGACGAGTACAATCATGCCTCTATCCGTTTTGGTGCACGACTGAGCGGGGCTAATGTGAGGACGTTCAAGCATAACAACATGAAGTCACTCGAGTCGCTGCTCAGGGAGGTTATTAGTCAAGGCCAACCCAAGACGCATCGTCCTTGGAAGACGATTCTCCTCGTTGTCGAAGGTCTGTACAGTATGGAAGGGACACTCGTGGACTTGCCAGCTATCCTAGAGTTCAAGAAGAAATATAAGGTCTGTCTTCCGTTCCCTCTCGAGAAGGACCGTATCCGAATTTTGAGAATAGTTCAATCTATTCGTGGACGAGGCGCATTCGATTGGTGCTCTGGGTCCGCACGGGCGCGGGGTAGCCGACTACTTCGGCGTCAACCCGCGGTCGATCGACATACTTATGGGCACATTCACCAAGTCCTTCGGGGCTGCTGGTGGGTATGTTGCGGGATCCAAAGTCCTCATTGACCGGTTGCGTTTGCGTGGACATGGTGGCACGTACGCTGAATCAATCGCTCCGCCCGTTATGGTGCAGATTCTGGCCAGCATGGCCAGTATCATGGGCGTCGCTCTACCCACATCCTCTGCTGTCGAAGTTGCACAACAACACCCCGGTCCGGCACACCCATCCCAACTTCCAGCATGGATGGACCTCCCTCCCACGTTGCGCGATGGTTCAGAAGGTCGCATGCGCCTACGACGTCTCGCATTCAACTCGCGTTATCTCTCGCGCGGACTTGCTAAACTCGGGTTCATCACCTTCGGCCACACCGATTCGCCCATTGTACCATTGGTGCTGTTCAATCTGGGCAAAATGTCCGTGTTCCACCGGATGATGCGCGCACGCAAAACCCCCATCGTTGTCGTCGTCGTCTCCTACCCCGCCACTCCCTTGGTCACCTCGCGTGTACGCTTCTGCGTAAGCGCGTCACACACTAAGGAGGATATCGACACGGTTTTGCGCGCCTGCGACGAGATTGGCGACGTACTCGACTTGAAGCTTTTACCTGGCGAGCGATGGCCACTCGAGCGGATCATGAACAACGCTGCCGAGCTAGTGAACACGGATGACTAGAGACCAGGACAAGTCCTAAGACTTAACGAGTGCTGACTCGCAATGATACCGATATCTGACTCTTCTGCTTTCGCGTGCACGCTAGTTTGACTTTTGTTTATACATCATGTTAATCCGGTAGACGTAACAAATGCAACTTTGGGGGGTGTTGCTGAACGACTTGCATGCATGCACACCTGATAATGCTTCCAAGCGGCGACAGGTGTACGCTATCCGTTGGTCCGCTATCCGTTGGTCTGAATGGTTCGTACGTTACGATGCCGCCAATGGTACCGATAGCGAGAGAGTTTCGAAGTAGGATGGGGGTAAAGAAGAGCGATCTGCGAGTATCAGGAGGACCCTGACTGCGTGTTTAGCCGCCGGTATATATTGTCATTCACACAGGTGGATAAACAAGAGAACGGAGTTGTGTACCTGTCCCGGCTTCTGCGGGATCTTTCACACATCTCTATGACACCGCGCGGGATCCTGGTCAGCGGATCGTGGAGGTGGAGAATGTAATGATGATTCTATCTGGTGGTCAGTCCATTTCCGCTGTCATGTGCGCGAGACAAGGCGCGCAACTTTCACTCTCAGCTACATACTACGCCTCTCTCTACTGTGATTGCGGGAAGGGAGGGGGAACATCTCCGAATATACCCATATGTCAACTGGAGAATCAATCGTCTTCCGTTGTGCTGGTCCCAAGGTGCTGCAGCAGTACGATCCCGGAGCGGGAATAAGGCCGGGCTGGCGGATCACCTGGGCCGTCTTAATTGGTTCATCACCACCCCCTCTCAGGCTGCTTATAATCTCGGGTCTCCTAGGATTCTCGGCACGCTACTCTTTTGTAACTCAACTGTACTGGCCTAGAACTCTGCTGGTTGTCTATTGAACTGCACCTCTTTCATTTTCCTTCTGGCGATAGGTCACCTTTGGTGAAATCGAAATTTGCAAAACACTCCACCGATTCTGAACCCGAAATACAGTATCGTCAATGGCCTTCCTTCCAGCTCGAGAATCTACGAATTGGCGATGGTGATGGCTTCTATGTGCGTTGTATTATGCGCTGCACACATACGTGTGCGGTGTGAGTATAGGTGTGAGATGTATGAGAGGCGGTGGCGAGCATTCTACTCCCCTGTCCTTGAGGGGCGATAAACCTCTTCACGCTCAGCTTGCAAGCACATCATTAGTCACTGCCCGCAGCACCCAATTCTGAGCCCCGCAGATCAACCTACTACGTGCGTTAACCATACTCAACGGGGCACATTCATCGATTGACAGCTAGTCCTAGTACTAGGTCCCAGGACGACACCCTAAAAGCTTTTTTGTCAGTTGCACGCCTATTCCACGCTGCTAGTCTCAAAATTGTGTCCAACGAGGGACGGACACGCTCCATGGAGCCTTCAGTTTGCCGAGTCTGCAGGCATCAACGACACATCGAGATTGAAAAAAAGGTTCTGGGCCTCTTGGGGATCGGAAACTGGCACTGCCGGAGAGGACTGCGCGCACGCTGCGCCGGTGCGAGGACGAGTGCGGTGTCGGCATTAATCGTGAGTGTACTACCCTGCACGTATAAGTTCCGTCGTATGACATGCTCTTTCTTCATTGTGATAGCAAAACGAAGAGACACCGTGGCAGGCAGGACGACCTCGCACCTCGAGATCACCGTCTCGTTCACCTGGATCTCTCCCCGAAAAGGACGCCGCTTTCATGCAACGGCTAATAAACAGACCTTCCCTTACACAGTTCGGCCGTGTGATCGGCGATCTGACCTCCCCCACACGCATTTGGTCTGGCTTCGTTGTCCTCGAGTAGTAACGCTTTTGTCGCGAGGCCGATGGACGTATCTATTCCTAAAGTTCTCGTGATTCTTGGCCTTCGGCGCAGGGCTTCATGGCCGGGACGACGTAGATCATCACATCCAACCGCTATGTCCGTGGGAAACTTGTTGTGCCGTCATCCTTGGGGAACCACTGCTCTGATGGTCACAGAGGACCCTGCCCCACGACGACGAACGGCGACGACGACCTTACGACAAATCCGTGTCTCTCCGTGATGTGCGTCGCCCCCTCGCCCCCGCGAGTCGCGTACTATTCGGCTTATTTTTTCCACGTGTGACCACGAGACAGGCGGATCCTTCCACGTCGCGGCTTGCTCGGCGGACAGCCCGCTCGAAATCAGATTCTCGGAGCGGGCACCGTTCTCCGTGACACGCTCCCACTCGAATGTGGCGCTAGCGCGATCTCGGGGTGTGCTGTGCCTGCGCCCCTGCATTTGAGGGTTTCTTTGGGCCTGCTGTCTACGAACGTTCTCTCCTTGGCGCGTGCCATTACATGCGGCCAAGGTACTCGACTAAAATGTCGCGTGGGAGGAGGGGGAAAGATGCGCAGTCTGGATCGGTGGACTTCACTCCTGTACCAGGAAGGTAACGTCCGTTTATTTCATACTATGACCGGTAAGCCGCAGCTCAGTCATGGGGACTAATTGTCATACTGAGATACTATCTTTTAAGTATGTGATGTACGAGACGGGACGAAGAATCAAAGCGACACCGACGACGTGCTGTTCATGTATGTAATACCAGGAGGTGGTGTCAAGGTCTCTCACGAGCGGTACTGTCGAAGTTGGCCATGGAGACCATTCACGAGCCGATAGCACCCCGTATTCAATGGTCTCAAATACGATAGTATGGCGCTGCCATCAATGTTTCCAGATAATCCAACTGAAAGACGTGAGTATGTCGAAGTGGGATACGGAATAGACAAAGAGCCCTACTAAGCGTGGGCGACTCCAGGAATCCACCCAAGGAAGCAGAGAGCGATGTTTATCCAGAATGCTATAGTGGCAAGTCAGCGACATCCGTACCCCTGTCGATGGATCGCAGCACGTATACCTGCATGGAATTGGCATCCCGCTGTGATAGTGCAGGACCGGCATTTAGTGCAACGGGCAACTGGGTTTTGTCAACACTCACTAAAGTAGACAGCGATAGGCGGTATGAATCTGCGCGTTGGCGTTCGCCACGATCAGCGCCGGGCACGAAACAGATTGGCAGTAGCACTGGCATACTCACATCGCTATGACGGATAGCCGAAATTTGTTGGGTGTGTTAGTAGACGTACTGGTGGTGGTGGCACCTTGGCCGGTTGGTTGTTGGTTGGTTGGTGGAGTTGAAGTCATCAGGATCAGGATGTAGATGGGAGATTCGTCGTTCTCTCGAGCGAGGATACAACCGCCAAATTGTAGTTACGTCATGGGTTCCAGAAGAGCCCCTAAAAGTGACGACACTTACCGTCGGTCGCGGTGGCAAACTGCACCAAAAAGACGAGAAAAGTAAAACCCGACTTGAGGCTACCGCCGGCATATGACCAGCGCTTCCTTGAGCGCTTTATCGTATCTCGGCGTTAGCACAACCCCTTTGTGTGGCGAATCACCGATGGACATTTGTCCCACTACACCACGCACTGTCACTTCACAGGAGCAGGAGCATCGTGAGCTACGCTCTGCATAGACGCCCTTCGCTCGCTTACCAATAACATCATTCACGTGATCTCCTTTCCAGATCGGTTCTTGCGTCTTTCCTGCACCCGGCGAGCTGCTATCAGGAATGGAGAAAATGCCGCAGTTGTCACCACAACCAAGCGCAGACGGTCACCCAAAAACTGAGCCCGGTGGACCCGGCCCATGCGAGCCCATCCAGAATAGTCTTCACGATAATATCATAGTCAAAAGCGCTCGGATGGGACCCGAGGAGGCCCAGGAGGGTCATGAACGTACTACTCTGACCGAATGCGAAAAGAGAACATTTGAGATCGGGGAGCTGGAACGAGGAGTGTTAGATCTTCAACAAAATCCGGAGAAGCGACTCACCCTTCGCATGTCCGAATCTCACCCACGCTCTAGTCATGGTGCCTTCAACGAAGATCTCGAAAGTGTCTCGAAAGACACGTCCCGGATTTCAGGGTCGGGTGATGTGCTTCATGGACCAGAAGCAGCGCGGGAAATGGAGAATCCTGGACCCCGTCAGTCGCCTATATCTTCACAACCAGTCACTCCGAGTCCTTCGGCCCTACCTCTCCATCTGATTCCTCTCCTGCCTCAAAGGAGCCCCTCCTCGAGGAGACAGAGGCGATCAATTGGGCAGTCGTCGAATCAAACCGATGATGATGCCAGTGGACCCAGAAGCCTGCCAAATGCTACAGGCGGAACCAGTCCCTCCCCACAGAGCCTTCGCTTGCGTCTTCAAAACTTCTCGACCGAGTCCGCTGGCATTTCCCGCACCCTCGCATATGCCATAGATCAAATGGATGTCACACATTCACCCGATTATGCGCCACTGGGCGGCGCAGAGCTCGAGAAGCCGGGGGCTGGCGAGGTGGACCGCGAGGGAGACGCGGCAACTATGCCGAAGACCGTTCGGTTCGAAGAGAATACTTACCAGCCTGCGGACTTGGCTGAGCGCCTTTGGTCCGATGCTGTACAAGTTGCGGTCACTGCTCGTATGCACGAAGAATCCGAACAGAAGACGGAGAGCGATGCTCTGGGCGAGCAGGATGAGGGGGCCACTTGCGGGCAGGACGCAGCCGTTAGCGAGAAATGCGCGGCAGGCGGAGAAAGGGAGATGCTACCAGAAGGGGATATGCAGTCCTTCCTCCGAAAATTAGGCGCAGTCACACTTGGGACGGGGAAGGAGAGGCAAAGCAAGAACGCCACATGGGAGGTAGATGCCAAAGCGTGGTGCGCTACTAGTACGGAGGGCGGATCGCGGACAGTGGACCTCGACGTGGGGTGGAAGGTGGAGGATAGTAGGAGAGAAACAGAACGGGCGACCCTGGCCTTGAAACCAGACCAGCTCCAGGAATACACCAGACTGAAGGAGCGGGAGGTGGAGCTCAGGAATGCGGAAGCAGAGATTAGGACTTTCGAGGCAAGGCTTGAGGCGAGAGAGAAAGACCTCATGAGTCGCCTAGGAACAGTAAGACAGAGGCTTGAGGCCATCCGTCAAAGAAGGGCGTCCATAAATCGCCAAGAAGAGACCCTTCGACAAAAGATGGATGCTGTAACGAAGGAGGCGCAAGAGTCTGCTAATGCGCTAGGAGCTGGTGTACCCTTGGGTGTACCCCCAGAATCGAATTAATACCACAAGTATATATCTCATAACTGGACTCGGACATCATGCATCATGCATCATATACAAACCAAATTTGCTTTGCTTTGATCACCTCAGGCCTCCTTTCCATATTCCGTACAAATCGCAAATAATGACAGAAGTATACAACGAGGATTTATGACCTTCTAATGAATATCAGGCAGCAGCTGGCTCTTCGCACACTCAACCCACCCTTCTAGGGCCCTACAGTCGAACCCCTCATAATCCTCTGCACGAACCATTCACAGAGGGTTATGAGGGGTTATGGATGGCTCGGGGTTAGGAGAAATGATGTAATTTGGGGTTGTATATTGCTACAATTTCTATATATGTCAGTCGGCACTGTGTCCTTCATGTTCTTGGCCCCATCTATGGAGATGCCTGGAAAATGAGCCCAAGAGTGTCCCGAGTTGGTGTACAAGGGGGTCATTCCGATAGGGTAGGCGCCGGACTCCGCCACTGCTCATCAGATAGGGAAATGGCTTCCTTGATTGCTTCACCGCGGGATAACTTCGCATTGAGTTTGTCCTTCCTACCCTTTTTTTTTTTTTTTTTTTGAATCATGTTTATTCCTTCCTACCCTTGATCTTCCCCAAGAAAGCACCAATGCTTCTCTTAAAGATTTCGAGTGGATTTCAAGACATGCGGAGTAAAGCTTCAAGACAGCAACAAAACGCGTTGAAAATTTCCAAGTCGTTTGCCGGTGGGTGATCACCATCCCGATGTTCCCAAACCAGGTTTGTGTAATTGCCGTTGACATTTTACACTAAACTAGACTAAGATGCAACACTAACCCGATTCACGGCTATGGGTTTTTGCTGGTGAGGGTATAGAGTTTGGCGCACCTATAGGTTATGGTGTGCAAGTCTCCGCCTACCAACTTGGTGGGCTCACTTTTCTATGGGCTATATTGTATGGGATACTTACGCTATGGGTATGAGGGGTCCGACTGTATCCATGAGACCGGCTCCACCTTCGGATAGTCTTGACGCCGACAGACCCACAGACAAATATCTCAGAAGTCAAGACTGACGCATATCCGCGTAGCTAACCAAAAGAGGCAAAAAGATTGATCAAGCTGGGTTAGCAGCGCTGCAGCAGCATTGACGAATGTTCGGCATGCTTGCAAACAGCCGAACAAGCTTCTCAGGAAGCACCGCTTGGCCTTGCAAGTTGGTTCGATGACATCCGTGGGGTCCCTATATAATCAGGTGCCAGTGGCAACCTCCGACTCTAATTCTGGTTTCAGGCGCTGTCATTCCTTCCCTATACTGTCCTTTCTCTGTTATACCTCTGTCACTATGCGCGCACTCACGCGGTCGATCGTCACTGTTCTCTTTTTTACTTTAGTTCAGCTAATTTCCGCCCGGTCGCCATTGAAAGGAAGGTCGCATGAGAAGACGACACATCTCGCCAAACGCTTCAACAATGCTAAATTTACTTACTATGATGTTGGGTATGGCACCTGTGGTCACTACAACAAGCCGAGCGATTTCGTACGTTTGACACTAGGTTTCCTCACCTGTTACTCATCATCTTCCAAACAAAGATTGTTGCCATAAATTCAGCTGTAAGTCTCGCTTTGTCCGAGATGTCTTGTTAACACGAAAGCCAGCAATATAGTAACGGTGATTATTGTGGTACGACTATCACTATTACATATGGTGAAAAATCTACTCAGGCCGTTATCATGGATGAGGCAACTATTTCCAGTTCTGCCCTTGGTGTTACGCGCTCACTTCGTTATCTGACAGTGCACTGGGTGCCCGTATGCAGGCCTTGTCTTGTCCGAGGGATTATTTTCCTTCTTCGCCCCCCCCGACGTCGGCGTCATTTATGGTGAATGGGTATTTGCCTCTTCTTAAGAGTCGAAGTCAACTTCGGCAATTCCAAAGTCGACAAGTACACCTCCACCATCTCCCACCACCGATAAGAAGCCTGCGGCGTCCACAACTTCTCTAATCACATCACCCCACCACCACCACCACCACCACCACCACCTCAAAGCTGCTTTCTTCGACCACAAAAAATGTGCCATCGAGTAGCTCTTCCACTACCCCGACAACTTCGAGTTCTAGTGTCTCAACTACGAGTCCTACACCGGCTGACGACGATACACTCTATTAAATGGCCATTGCTCTAGTTCAGCCGAGCACGTTCGTAGAGGAAATTATCTCATATACCCCAAATGCATTTAAATTTGTGTTGTGCGAACTCGGCCACTGAATGCATCTTCGAGTCGTAATCAGAGTATTACATAACCGACGACGGAATCACCGAAAGTCAGCCAAACAAAGCACACCATCCAAGCTGTATGTATCCATCATTCTGCGTTCAAGTTGCACACAACCACTTCATTGGGAAACGCCAATGGCCGCCTGGTGGGTTTCCGGCTCCTCCAGGCGATAGGTGTCATCTTGGCCTCCATTGGTCATGAGAACGACGATCTGAGGAATCTAGCTAAGCATCAGCGAAAGGCGATTTGGCCCCTTTAGAAAGGGGAAAGCGATCGTGACGGAGACTCCTTTCAAGGTCTTCGATGTCTCATGAAATTGTGTTCAAATACCGTGACTCTGAAAGGCTCTCTAGGTAGTAGCTGTGGTCATGAAGCACGCATTTTCACACCAATTAAACAAGAAAAAATATTGATATCACGACTCGGAACGGAACTACAGATGACACGTGGTGGGCAGACACGACTTATTACCGAAGAGAAGTCACACGCAAGCATCTGCCCAGGATTAGGATGCACAGAGAGAATGTGTGTGCGGCGCAAGCACGAAGCATAACGGAAGGAAATGCGAGAGATTGGGCATGGAAGCAGATAGTGTCATAGTGATGTACATTTGGGGATAAGGGCGGCACGACGAGGACTGGAAGCATGGCCTATCGTCAACTTGAACTTGCTTGAGCTGAATGAAGTGAAGCCCTCCTGGTGATAATATGTTCGATCATGATCTAGATCGCCGTGTCGGTGATTGTGTCGTCATAACCGCTATGGTGGGCCCTTTAAAGGAGGTTCCAAGACTTCGCCTGTCGATCGAAACAATGGAGTAATGCCCACATAAACACCGGGGTATTGAAATGATGGTACGTGGCTGCATGAATGAGGGTTTGACATATGGCCGCTGGGGGGGAAGAGAGCGGAATGGCTGTCTAACCTTAGAGCTGTCCACCACCACGTAGTCAGAGGGAAGCCTTCGATGTGGATAACGATACAGTACGATCATTACAGCAAGCTCTAATGAGGCAGGGAACCGCGCGCACCAGCCTCTGCTCTATCGGATGGTCCATCACACCACTGTAAGGGACCTCCTCGGACCGATAAAGCCATCGATCCATCGATTATCAAGATAATCCCTCGCTATCCACGTACTTCACAACCCTACACGGATAGGTGAAGTGAAAAGGCACTTCGGGCGAGCTTAAACGGTCGCAATATGCCTCGTGTGTGTCGGACAGTTCAGAATCGGTATGGGGAAGTACATCCCGAAAGCGCGAATGGGATATCGTGACCAAAAGCCCGATGCAACGTGTCGAGGGCTGAGGAACAAAACTGCGAGAAGAATATTCTATGACCCATGGAAAAGGACTACACAGGCGCTAGCTCCACGTGTCAGTCTCGGCAAGGCGACATTCGGTCGTGGCCGCCCTCCGCTTTGCCTCAAGCTGCAACGGGATGGACATATAGTGGTACATGAATTGGCAAGTAAGAGAAGTTTACTCTAGAGAAGTCCGATCCGATGAATGAGAGGCAAAGGTCGAGCGACGTTGATCGGGTTGTCCAGTGATTGAGCCGTGAGAAGAGGAAAGGTGCCCGTGGATAGACACTAAGGCCCGGGCAACGGGCTTGTCTCCTTTCGCTCGTCGCTAGTCGTCCACAGTCGTTCAGCATAACAACCCAGACACGGTTGTCGTGTCTCCAAGTCCCTGGCTGCGCTATTGCAGGTACATTATGGCTTCGGGTCGCTCGAAAGTCTGGCCCTTCTCGCTTTTCACCGCGTGGGCTTACCATGAGGCCGACCCTCTACAAACAGATTCCGTAAGACCCTTGGCGGTCTCTACCCGTCCCCATCCCCTCCATATACGGTGCCCCTTACCCCTCCTCCGAGAACTCCTAGCACCGTACACAACCGTGAGTATTTCGATCCCTCTGTATCGGGTTGCTATTGACCTGACCTGATTAACTCGTCTAGATTGTTATCCACGTCCTACTTGGCACTTCATCTTGTGCACCCTAAATGCCATTGGTGCCAGCGCCCATACCGCCACCACCTCCACCACCAGTTCGTACAGATGCTCGGCTCGAGATTGAGCCCGATGAACAGTGGAAAGCCGATTTGCGCAGACGTATCGAGCATAGCCTGCGCGGCATGGTCGAGGATGCACAGGTATCATACGACACCGTCCTTAATTCTCAACCATCCGAAAGCAGTCGTGAAAGTGCCACGGCGCAATACGATAAGAGTATGAGTGAAATCCGGACATTAGCGCAAGAGGCGTTCACTCGCCAACTACGCGCAGAGATGGCCGAGCGGAAATGGGCTCTCGATGTCGTCGACTCCAACTCACCAGACGTCGCTCGGCAGCAGCAATGGATCCTCGACAACATCCACAAGGCCGAAGAACAACGCCTACCTTTCGTTCCCGAAGATGGCACGCACCGCCCCGCTAGTGGCCATTCCAGCAGTCCTCGGCAACAAGGCAGTGGTGAGCGAGTATCCAACGGGAGCTTTGAAAACCGCTTTGAAGACGGTTTCGGAGGCGCCAGGTCAGAGGGCGAGGGCGGTGCGTCTGATGGGTTGGCGGAAAGCGAGGAGGAGGAAGAGGAGGAGGGTGAGGAGAGTGAGGAGAACGATGACGATGATGACGACGACGATGACGAAGACGAGGTTCACGAAGTAGATGGCTCTGAACCCCGGCAATCGCGTTCACCATCGCGTCCGAGTGCTTTGGTTCATCCTCTCCAATCAAGGTCCCCCGTCTCTCGAAGGGGTCTCCCTTCGCGCCAGCGACACCCATCTAATAACCCGCCTCCAGAATATCACGACGAAGAAGAGGTGGATGACTCGCACGGACAGCCTCCGCGGCGGCGAGGGGGTCAACCATACGTTTCCAGTGGGACTCCTGCCCGCCGTCCAAGTTCGGGCTCTCAGGGTGCCTACAGGCAGCAGCACCCCCCTCCTCCTCGCACAACGGAACCTTCTGGTATCTCCCGTACCCTCGCCCATGCCAACGGACAGACGTATAGCACAAATCCTATCCAGTTTAAGCGCCGCAGTAGCGTCAACAGTACTGGCTCAGCCAGTAGTAGCGCGGGGCTTCATCGCGCTAGTTCTTTGAACATCATGAACACCGAGCAGTATCGAAGCGGCGGCATTGCCCCACATCCCCCCGGCGGTACCGATCGTCCTCAGGCGCATAATCGCGATCGTGTCCTTCCCCGCGAGCGGCAGACCTCTGCCTTGGCCAGTCCACATGACAAGCCCAGCCCACCGAGCTATCCCATAGCACCACGACCGATTCCTGGTCAGCGTCCTCCCTCTCTCGACGACGCGATTCGCTTCCCGACGTCCGCGAGCCCAAGTTCGCGGGCCATATATGGCCCCCAACGCTCGCCCGAGGACGTGAGGCAGGGCATCGCGATCCCGCGTGGTCCTACGACTCCCGACGAGGGTCCTCGTGGGGCTTCATGGGGCTCGAGCCTCCAATCGCGCCGCTCCTTTGGCGACTTCGGTGCTCACCGGCGCCACAACAGCAAGGGCGACTCGCGGCTACCTCCGGTCGACGGCGACTATTCGGACGCATCGGACGATGTCGTCGGTCAGCTCGACGATCGGCATAGCGTATACAGTGCACACAGCATACGAAGCATGCGCAGTATGGAGCTCGAACAACTTGCGATACGCAGGGAAGCAGAGGCGCGCCGCAAGGAGGAGGAGGCGACCCGCAAAGAGGAGGAGGCAACTAGGAAGGAGGAAGAGGCGCACCGTCTCGAAGAGAAAGCGCGACAGTCTTTGGAGGAGGCTGAGCGTCTTGAGAAGGGTGCACGCCAGGCGGAAGCTTCTGCCAAGCTGCGCGAGGCGGCTGCTCAGAAGAAGGAAGCCGAAGCCAAGCTTAAGGAGGCGGAAGCCAAAAAACGCGAGGCGGAAGTTCAGAAGCGAGAGGCCCAAGCTCAGCACAAGGAGGAGGAAGCGCGGCTGAGGGAGGTGGCAGCCCGGCGGAAGGAGGAGCAGGCCCGGCGGAAAGAAGAAGAAGTCGTGCGGAAGGAGGAGGACGCACGGAAGCGAGAAGAGGAGGTCAGACGGATAGAGGATGAGGCGCGCAAGCGGGAAGACGATGCCAGACGGAGGGAGGATGACGCCCGGAAACGGGAACGGATGGCTCGGAAGATGGAAGAAGACGCGCGTCGCTTTGAGGACGAAGCGAGGAAGATGGAAGAGGAGGTAAGACGCAAGGAAGAGGAGGCTAGGCGCAGGAAGGAGGAGGCCAGGCGAGCCGAAGAAGATTATGAGAGGAAGAGGCGGGAGATAGAACAGAAGGAGGCCGAGTTGAAGAAACGTGAGGAAGAGCTCTCGATTTTGGAAGACGCAGCCCGTCGTGCTCAAGAGGAAGTGGCACGCCAAGCTGAAGAGGCCAGAATGCAAGCTGAGGCCGAAACCGCCCGACTTCAAGCCGAAGAAGTTGCCCGTCAAGTCGGGGAGGCTGCCCGACTTCAGGCCGAAGAGGCTACCCGACTTCAGTCTGAGGAAGCTGCTCGTCAAGCCGAGGAGACTCCTGGGCTAAATCGTGTCGCCGAAGAGTCTACCCGACAGACCCTGGAGCCCGAGACTGCTACACCCAAACAGGAGAAGCAGACGAAGGGGCAAGGTAAGAAGGCCAAAGGACAATCGAAACGGCAGAAGGAGAAAGAACTCGAGGAGCAGCGGCAAAAGGAGCTAGAGCAACAGCGCCTTGAAGAGGAGACGCGACTCGACGAAGAAAGGCTGAGGCAAGAAAGAGAGAAACAGATCCGCCTCGACGAGGAGCTGAGCCGCCAGGAACAGGAGCGTCTCGCTCACGAGGCCATTCTCGAACAAGAACGTATTCACTTCGAAGCTCAGGAGCGAGAGGCCAACAGACTTCGTGAGGAGCAGCTGCGTGCTGCAGAGGAGGAACATCACAGACATCTCGAGGAGCAGCGGCGCAAGATCGCTGAGCAGGGTCGTCAACGCGACGAGCAGCTCCGCAATGAGCAGTTCCGCCAGCAGCAACAGCGCATCAAGGAGGAACAACAAAAGGAGTTCGAGCGCAGGGAGGCCCAGTATTACCAGCGCACGGTGGAGCGAGAGCGCCAGAACAGCATGGGCGCAACATTCGACTCGTGGCCACCACATCGTCCCAATTCTACGACTGGCTCCGCCGGCGATCGCAGCAGCGCATCCTCTACTTTCAGTAGCTCGACATGGTCAAGTCACCCGCCATCCATGGGTAGTTCACATGGGACCAGTTCTTCTTTCACGTCTTCGTCGATTCCTTTCTCCACTACGCCGAAACCATCGCCTCCGAATACCAAACCGGGTGCTCCCGGAACGTCTCCCTACGCGGCGAAGTTTGACGAAGCCGAGTGGGCGCGGCGGGCGGAAGAGCGCGCCAGGCAACAGCAGGAGCAGTTCAAGCGGGAGCAAGAGCGACTGGAGAACGAACGCCAGGCAAAGACCTCGAAGATGCTCTCTCGAGAAGAGCTCATCAGACTATATGAGAACCACGATAATAAGTGGAGACAGCTCAAGGACAGCGACAACCTTGGGTGGAACAGCTTCGCGTGGCCCGTGTTCAGGCGTCCATCCGAGCCGGAGGAGATGACGACGTCGGCGATAGGCGCATATGTGCTGTCCAAGTACGCCCCCGATGCTAACACGAAAAGCTCCAAGGACCGGGTCAAGGATCATATAAAGCGGTGGCATCCCGACAAGTTTGAGACGCGTATACTTCCCAGGGTCGCGGAAGAGGAACGAGAGAAGGTGAAGGCGGGCGCGGGGGTCGTCGTGCGGGGATTGAACGAGCTCTTGAACAGAAACTATGACGACTGACCGGAGTGAGTGAGCCACTTGCTTTATCTTGGACGTAGACAATAACACTTCGTCCCCCTGCAGTTACAAGCACCATCTTTCTGCAAACAACTAAATGTACCCCATTCATCATGCATCTGTACGATTACCATCCTCTATTAACAATATTACCATGTGTTGTTCTTGCTTGTTACGATTTGTTTGACCTTTGTGTCGTGTGTTATCATGTGTCACGCGGGATCGAGCTAGACGTATAAACATGCTACTTTCACTCTACTAATTGTGTAAAACGGTGAATGCAAGGGTGGCTCGACGCACATCGCCGACGCTTGTCCAATGCTTGGCAGCATCCACCACGACGGCTTCAGCTTGAGTCCGCGGAGAAAGGGTATAACATCAGCCCCGAGAACTAGGATGCGTGAACCAGGATATGCAAGGACCGAGCG
This sequence comes from Lactarius hatsudake, assembly GCA_024734325.1. Lineage (NCBI taxonomy): Eukaryota > Fungi > Basidiomycota > Agaricomycetes > Russulales > Russulaceae > Lactarius > Lactarius hatsudake. The sequence goes on along the minus strand of JANSJP010000010.1, from coordinate 216,293 downwards.
TGGAACAAGCCCGGTTCTGCTGAGTGTCGTCCGAAGACGAGAAGCCCGCCAGTGCTGATCCACCCGACCCACTCGGAAACGACCGTATTCACATTCAAACTCAGCGAGCAATCGCCATTCAAGCCTTCTTGTTGCAATACTTGGTCTCCCGTGTGCCTCGGGGCCAATCCCACACGCTCATCTTCAGAAGAGCCCTAATCTGCGGCTCCCCACAAGGTATTCGAGCTCTTGGGTAGTTTGGTAGGTGGTCATCTGGCCTGGACCAATGAGTTCTCGATCCATGCGTGCTGAAGTGGAAGAACTCAAGTGCATGCACCTTGTTCGGCGGCGGAGGTCCACGACTCGAAGGAAGTAATAATCAACCCGTTTGAAACGAACGGCACCTGTCGACGATCAGAGGTTTACTGTCCTGTATGGCAAGCAGGAGTGAGCAGGCCCAAAATGGATATCGCAAAACGAATATTCTAAACTCCGCATCGCAGATCAGATAGTGATTCAATGGCCTTACTCCTGGTATCGCCACTAGGCTAAAAATTATTTGGATTACGTGATTATATAATCATTACCACATTCCCGGGACTCTGGCGACTCCCATAATCATTTTCCGTCCCCTATTGTGACTTGGTCACATTGCCACACGTGTAGCGAGGGTCCGTGCAACTCAGGGTTCATCGCTCCCTTTTTTCCCTTGGTGCTCGCCCCTCCCATACTAGGTGTCTGGAATTTTTTGTCCAAACAATGTTCCACATGTTATGAGCTGGGCAGTCTGTCACCGATACTATCTACCGTACCCTTGATCTGGTCACAAACGCCATAATCACTGCTCCTGGGATCGCACCGTTTGCTTCTGGGATCCCCATGCCTTTACTGCCAGTGACCAACAATCATCCCAAGCATGAACATCATCCTTACCTGTGCCCTTGCGTGTTGGCTGACAGCTAAGTGCGCTTTACTGCTACTTTCCCACGCTCTCCCCAACCTTGAGCAACACTTCCAGGGTATGCCACGGCGTCATACTTTGACCCCTCGCCAGCTACCAAGAAGTACGTGTTCAAATGCCACTGCCAGACCATTGACAACATGGACTACGTCTGGCCCATAAACGCACTCGCCTTCCAGTCGACGTACAATACCTTCGCGTCCGGTGGCTCAGATGCCACTGTCTCCTCAGGCGGCTCCTCAGTACCCATGCTACACATCCCCCATTGCCACGCTCACCTTTTCCACGGATGGCACGCACCTCACGATCGGCGCGAGCTATATTTGGGACGAGGGTGAAGAATGCGGAGCGCAGAGTGGCCTACTATAATTTTACATCTCTTTGTTGATACAATGGCTATTTTCAACTGTCCTTGTGTCCGGGTACCGCAGATTCAAAGTTTGTGGTCGGTCGAGCTGATCAGAGCCCTTTCTGCCGTGCAAAATGAACGTCCCACACAGGGTCATGCCTGCAGATCGTCGGAAGGCCACACAGCAAAAATAACGTTTCTTTTCCGGCACCTTAAGGTATATTTGTGGCCCATGCATCACTTCTCCCTTTCCCATACCAGTGGAGGTGATCGAGGGTGCTGGCTTGTCGAAGAAGTGGTTCGGGAGATACACACGTCCTTCCTTTTAGTACCACCTTCTTACTTTTGTTTGGATGTGACTTCCTAGTGTCTGGAGGCTTTGCGACCGTTCACCCCAACAAGTTCACCATCAATGCCATTGAGGCAGCTCCACTAGAGGACTTCTCGCTCGAGGTACGCTCATTACACATAGTACATCATGGTTTTTCAAACCCGCACGGGTATGGGTTTGACGGGTACGGGTCCGATGTGGAGTACCCGGGTTTGGCGGGTTTTTCGAGTAAATCATAACTTTGTTCCTAGACTATGTAAAACATTAGGAGCACTACATAGTAAACTACTACTAGTCATAAAGACCCCGCCGCCCACAGTGCTCCGTCCGAGTCGTCCGAATTGAATCGCGCCATCGCCGTACCGAGTCGTTGCCGTCATCATTGTCGGCATTGTCGCGGTTGTTGTTGCTGACGTTGTCTTGCTGTTGTCGTCGTTTTCGTCTTGCTATTGTCGTTGTCGCCTTGCAGCTGCCACCGCCGCAATCGTCGTCGTCGCCTTGCAGCTGCCCCGCTGTCGTGGCCGTCTTGCTGTCATGGTCGTCTTGGTCATGATCATCATCCTGTCGTGTTGCCTTGCCGTCAACTGTTGCTGTTGTGGCAGTCGACATGGCCGTTGTCGCCTGCTGGTGTCGTCTTGGGTGTCATAGTTGTGGCTGGTGTTGCGGTCATGAAAGGTGACTAAGCAAGGCCAGTGAACCAATCATCATCCGGGCCGGGAACATTGGGTACAGAACGACGACGACCAAGATGACGACACTTCGACGACCCACTTCACAAGCTACTAATTATATATAACTGCCGCCGCCATCTCACAACAGCAATAACACACATCAGCAGGACAATAGCGGGGTGAAGACGACGAAATGGCGACGACAAGGCAACACCGAACGACTCAGACAATAAGAACGACTCGACGCAACAGACCCGACAGACGACGACGACGTGACGACAACACAACGACGACGGAAAGTGGTGACGCGACGACGACGGAAAACAGTAACGCGACGACGACGGCAGGGGTGCACAGCGGGTTTGATCGTTAGACTATGTAGTTACACTGTTTAGTAGTTACGGGTCTTGTATAATGGTACTAATGACGTGTGGTATAGACCGACAGACCGACGGTGGTATACATCATATACCCGTGCTGAATCCTCTCCGTACCCATACCTGTGAGCAAGGGTACGGGTTTTGTGCGGGTACGGGTAAGGGTTGAGTGACCCATGGTAAGTTACCTGTGATGGGCACTACAGCGGTATTCATAACGAGTGTCCGCTCGTGACCATTTTTTGCTCATAGGCGTAGTTTGAATGGCACTTGATAACCATGCCGAGTTTTCTTCCCACAAAAATAAATCATAGTAATTAAAAAAATGAATTGTAGTAATTATTAAAAAGAATCTATTCAAGGCCACGAGTGCTGATAGCGCTGATAGTCTACATAAGGCCGGCATTGTGATGCGGCCTGAATGCCCATGACAGCGAATGCCGCCCACTATATGAAGGACACCACATAGTGCAGCTAGCCTGCATCAGGCGACCCGGGGTTGTGATGCGCCTATCTTGCCGTTGGAGTTGTCCATGGCCGCCCTCATCACATGGCGCTGCAGTGGGTGCGGAGGGTAGAATGGAGTGCCGAAGATACCCTTCCCATCCTGCGATGTATGCTGCGGTATCTCCTGAGCGACCGTGCGTTGATTCCAGTGAGCCCATGGATCTCTGGATCATGCAGCCCTTGATGCGACATTGATAAGGCCAACTTCTTGATGTCATCGGAGTACCGGCGGACCATCGTTGAGGGTTTTCGTTGAGGGTTTGGAAGGGACGACAACCTGCCGAGCACCAACACAGACAACTATTCCATAACCCTAGTTTTCCGAGATAACTATTCTATAACCCCAATTCTTCATGACAGCCCAATTTCTCAAGGATTTACACACTCTTGAGTTTTGGATGTCCGCTGGGCTATGCGAAAGCTTGGCGGACACTCGTTATGAATACCGCTGTAATTACTTAGTGGCAACGGCCCAGAAGAGGATAAGGCCGAGGCGCGCATCGAGGCAGATGTACTACTATACGAGTCTCTGCAACACGCGTTGGGCACAAAATAATTAGATGAACTCCTAATTGTGTTCACTTCAGAGAACCGTCTGTGACCGCTCTTGGTCGCCCTAGTGTTATACAGAAAACGGATAAAATAGACTGCGGCTTTTCTGACACTAGCTTAGAAGTTCAAGAGGGGATGGTGTGTTCAGTTGCGCTTGCATTAGCTACATCATGGCTGCGTGACAGCCTTTCGCTTCCAATAGGCTTATCAACGTGTCAACCATGACGGAGACCATGACAGAAGGAACACTGTCCGTCGTTGCCAGGTCAAAATTTTCACGTTTCCCATGTTCTATATGGCGGGCGTGTCGACAGCGACTTTGATCAACCGACGCATTTGGATGGCCTCTTCAGCCCAGTGGCATACAACGTTGACTATGATTTGATTCCTAGCATCGTGCAATCCCACCTCGTCCACGTCCTCCTCATCCCCCTCAAGTATTAATACCTTGGCTCTCAGCTTTCCCGTGTTTGTCAGCTCTCTCGCCCTCCTGCCCCGTGACCATTCCTGCCCTCGCGCAGTTCGACTCGGCACGTAGTGCTACACCTATTGGCGGAACATGGGCATCGGGTTCAAAGAATGTCATCACTGTTCTGTGCATATCATATGCGGGCCTTCTTATACGAGCAGTCGTTCACACATGAGGAATTTGAATTGTAAATCTGGCCAATGTCAGGTCAGCTTCAGCCACCCCGACGACCGACAGGCCTCTCTTTGTGCTTAATGATTAAAAGTCAATTTCCTTTTAGCACTGAAGACGGGATTGCACAATACCAGATGGACGGCAATGGTGAGTATTTGCAGCCTGCCGCCTCGATATACACTCGACTGTCCACTCATAGGCCCATCTCCCCAATGCATCACTGGTGTCATGAACGGGGTCCAGGGCACATTTACATATAATTCCGACGGGTCTATGACCATGTACTCATTTGGCAACGGCTTCCAGATCCCCATGTCCCGCGGCCTCAAATTTCTTGGAAAATTACAATGACACGGAGCTATACCAGCTGTGGTAAAATTTCGTAGATCCAACCAATGGGCCTAAGCTTCCATGTTCCTCCTCTCCCTTGTCGACTTCATTGTCTAACGTCTCGGAACGCTCAACCAACGATGCACCACCTGTCGACCGGTGGGCGACTGTGAGTCTTACCGCAGTAAGAGGGTTATTTTCCAGTGCACTGCTCGTTTGGCCTACAGACTACGCAAGTTAAGCACACAGCTTCAACATCCACACACAGCGTTGTCTGCAACGTCACACACCGGCCTCCCTACAGGTGCGGCAGCCCTGCGTGCACCTTGTGCACTTCTACCTTCTACCTACACTGCAATCTACTCACCCCTTTCCGCCAGCACAAGCGAGCAACCTGTGGGTGCGGCCTGCCGCCGCACCCACTGATGTCGCGCGTGGCGCACATGTCGGCCTCGAGTGTCGTGCAGTTGGCATCTTCGAGTTCGTCGCATTTGGGAATGCTGAATTTGACACAGCTTGCACATATTCTGGTCCTCAAACGCATCGCGCATCGCACTCACATGCACAGAGCATCTAATGGCTTGCACTCAGCCCAGACGAAGTCAAGCGGCACTCGATCGACGATGTGGATACGCCAGGCAATTTGGCCCGTTTTAGACATTGTCCGAGCCTGATGAGATCGAGAATGCCTCAAGAATCACGCAAGCGAACAATAAGAGGGGGAACTGGTCTATTCAACAACAGTGTGGTTTAAAGACAGATGAGGCAAGCCCATATCTATCACAGAAAGAGAAGATATGGTAGGAAATGTGGGAGATAGGTAAACAGGAAAACGAGTCGAGACGTTGAGACGATCGAAACATGGTGGTGAGACACGGGTAAGGTAGCACGAAGGCCGAAACAGAGACAAGGGAGCCGAGACAATGAAATTATGATGAACAGAGTGACGGGGAGAGTGTGCGTGCTTGCATGCGTGCGTGGTTGGGAAGAGCAACGGGAAAAATGAAGCGATCGATGGCGAGGTGCGTGCTGGCTGCGCTGTGAACCCGAGACCGCATCGTCAATGTGTGCACGACATGAAAGCGTACTGGATTGTGGGCACTATCAGTGACAGACTGCCCAGCTCAGAGCATGAGGAACATTGCGTACCTTTGACAAAAAGATCCAGGCGCCTAGTATGGGAGGGGTGACCACCAAGGGAAAAGGGAGCGACGATTCGCGCGACAAACCCTGAGTTGCACGGACCCTCCGAGTCCACGTGTGGCGATGTGACTGAGTCACAATAGGGGACGAAAATGATTACAGGAGTCGCCAGAGTCCCGGGAATGTGGTAATGATTATATAATCACGTAATCCAAATAATTTTTAGCCTAGTGGTGATACCAGGAGTAAGGCTATTGAATCACTATCTGATCTGCGATGCGGAGTTTAGAATATTCGTTTTGCGATATCCATTTTGGGCCTGCTCACTCCTGCTTGCCATAGTCCTGCCCCGTTACTCTCGCACCCGACCGATGATGCATCGGTGTTGCGGCGTGCGACTCCGAAATTGCTTCGCCACTTGTGACGGCACTGCAACCCAGCAACCAGCTAGTGAGACGCTTCCGACCTTAGGCGCGCCTCTTTCAATTTGCCGACCCCAGCTAAAATAGCCCGATCTCGGGACTTCTCTGGTACGGTATTACCCCCTTATTTTTTAGGGATCCCCCAACTCGGGCATTTGTGCATACCCATTCATCAAATAGAGTTCGCCCTGCACGAATCTTTTATCTGGGGCCGATCCATGACCGCTGTGGGAACGTCGTGCGCTGATCCAGCTGTGCGTGCGTGCACTGACGCCTTGAAACGGGGATCCTGCGGAAGAGAGAACAAGACGAAGGTTTAATTTTGCTGCGCCACTCGCAACGGTGAGCTCTGGACTTCCACGGCCTTGTTGCTTTGTATTTTTTTTTGCTGCATTGCATCGCATGGCATCCCACATGCGGCACCGACGCTATTGGACAGCCCTCACGCAAATAACTTACTCAAGCACTTGTACAGCAGGCCCTGCCTGCCGTATAGCACAATCGTTCCTCGACTTGCGTAAACTCACGGCCCTGATCCTTCTTGGCGTGAGAAGTCCATTTCTATTCTGTCCTAACTGAACAACACACAGGCTGTTCTGGCACTCCGTGGAGGAATGCTGTACGAGTAGGAATGGTGGGTCGTGTACCTGACATAGATGCACTTTCTCGACAGGTACTGTGTACACAAAATGTTGTGCGGCTTGTGCCCTGGACACTAACGGTAGATCATCAGTGTGCTCCGTCATCGTCCCTGGTGGATCCCTACGAGAGCAGACGTCAGTGAGACATGGGAATCTACACGAGCCCATGCCCACGTCGTGCACCTGTCCTGAAAAACAAAAAGAAAAATGGGGGAGAGTGCTCTCATGGGTCGTCCCTGCACAGGGATTACCATCATGTTACGGGATGTGGGCACCCTCCACGGAACACGGAGCAAAGTTGAACGCCGGGGACCGAGCGCCAAACCAAGCGCCCCAAGCTCGTACCCTGGCATTTTTCTTTTCTATTTTCTTTTCTATTTTTTTTTTGTCCGTCCGTCCATCGCTCACTGCGCATTGTGCGCGGCGCTTGTTGAATCCCAACTTGGAATGTTGGTACTGCAACCCAATGTACGATCCACATGAGAGCTCCATGATTGGCCACACTATGGCCACTTGGTACTGCATGCACCACGTACTTTATGCAGCACATCATACCATACGCAGCTACGTCCTGATGGCCGATTGAGCGTACTGGCCCCTCTCCTACCTATGGCCACTAATGTACCCACGTACTGCGTGCACATGCGAAACACCAAATGTCGGCTACGTTATGATGGCCGAGCGCGCGCACCCAATCCCTCCCACGCTGCGGAACGTAACTTTAATCCATGTGCTCTATATGTCCGCTCGCGGCCGATTCAGGACAACCGAAAGCGCTTCTCCCCTCTTCACCCATCGTGCTCACAAATAAGTACCTGATTTGGTGACCTCCGGGCCCGACCTTGTCCCAGTGTCGACGTGCGATGTATTGACAGCGCTGACGTGTGGTACCTCAGAGATAACACTTCAACGATTGAATATGCCAGCAGCGATACTTGCGTCTACGTCGTCCAAGAGAAAACACTTTACGCCTTCCGGGGCGCTAGTAGTCGGTGATTGGACCTATTCCCCCAGTTCATACTTCCCAAATAATGACAATGTACCCCTAAATACTAAGTTATTATAGTCACATTGACATCTTCTTTTTCGGCGGTTAAATCGCGCCCGAGTATCGTGGTTCCGTGGCACAAAATTGCGCGCGATTGGCTGGCCGCAAGGTGGTGGTATTATATGCGGTGGACCCCCGTTAGCGAGTCGCGAAGAGTTCTTGGGCGCAGCAGGCTACGAAGCGCCACTGGGCCTGGTCCGTGCGTACGCGTGATACGGCATCATTCACTGATGCCCCAGACTCTTTACTGTAGGTTAAGCGCATGCCCATGGAGATTAGAAGGTCTTCCTCAGGGAGGTCACACTGAGCGTTTTTAGGTCAGGTACCTCAAGGGTATCTCCGGGTGTGGATAGTTTAAACTGCAGGCGGAAAGGTGAGCGGGAGAAAGAGAGGGCCTTACGACGGGTCTCACCGTCCCGGCCGGCTGCTGCCAAAATGCCTCGGCTCAGGCCGAGGACACTTCATGCATGCATTGTGGCACAGTTGTGGCATGCAATGTAGTCGTTACAGGAAACGAGAATGCAGCTGTATTGTGGAGATTCAAAAGTTGCGAACGTGAAAAGGGAGCGAAGGAAAAAGAACTCAGGGCGAATCAGTAGAGATATGGGTGGGAAAGGCATCCCGCAAAGTGGTAGTATTGGGTTCTAAAGTCCAAGGCCTTTCGTCACCGCTTCCTCAGGCCTCAGGTCCCGAGCAAACCACTCTCGACGAGACAGCAAACACCCGACAGGTGTTCTCGGTGCCTGAATTACAAACCCTGTCGACGAGCTTCTGCAATAATGAGGTCTGTCGTCGGCGTTCACGGCACCACGGTCCCATCATTCTGATCCAGTGGACTCGATTGGTGATCGTCGATTGGGACTGCGTTTGCGACGGACAAACCTGTGGTCCCAAAAGATGCAACTCCGCCATGCGGATTGCAATTGCGAGTCAGGGCACGTTGAGGTATTTCACGTGGCACGAGCGTTAGCCTATCACTCCCCTACTCGCGTGGTGTGCAAATGGGGGGAAGGAGGAAGAGGGTTCCGTTCTTGGTGCTGTTCCACGCCACGCACCGGATTCGACAGGACGATCCGCGCAATCTGCAGTGGGCGCTGGACTGTAGTAGGGCGCGGAGATCGCGAAGATGAAGAAGCACGGACCCGCACACGCCGGAAGCGGCGCAGCCAGTGCACGTGAAAAAGAAAGGAAGGAAGGAAGAAAAGAGGACCCGCAGAAGCAGAGCGGACACACGAAGGAACGGGTGCGGAAAGAGCAGGCGGCGAACGAACGAACGAACCCAGAAAAAGAAAGAACTCGACCGAGCAGAATTGTAGTAGAATGGAATCGTGCATGGTAGAAGTTGTGGGAACCGATGCACCGGAGCGCTCGCGATGTACCCCGCAGGTCGGGCGGTATGCCAGTGCGCGTGCTTCGAAGATGGGCCTTCCAGGCACAGCTCAAGGGTCAAGACCCAAGAGTCCACGAGTCCATCTTCGCCTGCTCCATTTCTTCTTTGAGCCCATTGATGTCTCGTGATCATTGACGTGGCGCGAGACCTGTCTTACACGCAACTGATTCGCCAGGGGGGTCCATCATCGCCTACAACCGCACTGAGGACGCCATCACTGCCAACATTGCCCAGTCCGGATCTGTGGAGGGTAGTATAAACAGCAGCCATCATTCTGATATGTCGTACTGACCCCCTGCGGTGCCAGAGTGGTAGAGACTTGTTCGTTGCATAAAGCCGGATACTAACGCACTGGTCGCACGTCAGAGCCCGCATGGCGTGTGTGGGTCCCTCCACTCTGCTGCCATCGACAACTCACACGTCCACGTTAAGTATCTTTTGGAGATGCACATTCCAGATACAGCATAAGCAGAGTCAACGCGTGACGTCAGCCAGAACGTGGTCCAATTCGACCAATACGCTGGATAACTATCCTCGGAGTATGCCGCACCGGAAGTCGCGCTTAGACGGAGATGATATCAGCTTTCCGATGACGAAGCGGGAAGAAGTCTCAAGGACTGGGGAGAGGACATCACAACGTGCAAGTAATCTTTGAGGAAGCTCTCATTTGCGGGTAGTTTATGCCGGTAATGGGAATTACGCGCTCTCAAGGTGGGGTGTAGGAACAGCGATTCCTACGAGGTAACCCCATGCGTGCATGCGGCGATAACGTAGGACTTGCCAAGAAAGGTAGGGATTAGAGAACACTGTAGCGACATGGCCGTGAATCGGGACCTTTGGGGTTGTCAACCTTACTCGTTTCTTTGAGACAGTCGTGGAATTTGTGGTCAGGAACTCATCATCGAGAGGGGTCTGTATCCATCCCCTTGGCTGATAAGGGTAAATGAAGGTGAAGATCGCTGAGAGAGAGAGAGAAGAATCAACGAAGGGGGGCGGGAGAGCCAGACAGCCAGCGGAGACGACGAGGTTCGGAAGCGGTGGGGTCGGAAGAAGAAGTCCTAGAAGGTACTTGATCTCAACACAGACAGAACAGTAAGTCAGTCACAGCGCGGCGTGCAATACCGAGGTCATTTAGGGTTTCGTTTGCACGCAACGTGGTGCAGGTTTTTCAGGTATCATACGGGGGAGGAAATGCCGTCGATAGTACCGTTGGACCGAGAGACCAAGAAAGGAGGAGAAAAGGTGGCGGGACCGGTCTCAGTGGAAGAAGAGTAAGATGCGCCGAATTTGTGGGAGAAGAACGTTCTTGCTTGTGTGTAGCAAAAAGTAAAAGGGAAGCATTTAATAAGTTTTGCGAGAAGTGTATGGGGGCAGGATAAGGACATTTTGAAGCTGAAGGAGTATATCATATTACATCGACGGTGATGAGGGGAGCGGCGGGCACAAGATTTCATCTCGCCGAATATTTTTTTGGGCGGGAGCGTGTCTCGCTTATGACCACGATGCAAACCTGAATATTGGCGACGGGCGGAGATTGGTTGGAAGAAGGGTACCGTTTACGTGTGAGAAGCCGGTTAGATAAGCGATATGTTGACCGTCTCGTTATATACACCTCGTCCCTCGACCATGAAGTGCTCGCTCTCACCCTTTCCGCTCTCTGACTCGACTTGACTTAACCCCCGACGCCTCCATGGCTTCTTTTCCAACGCTTCCCCTCGTGGATGCGTCACGAGACTCTCGTATTCACGACTGGATCGCTGAACAGTACTCCTTCGCTCTCTCAGAATTTGAGGATGACCACCTCTGGCGCGACGACCCCCCCTCTCTTCGCGAGTCGAAGCTCCTCCCAGATGATTTTGATCTCATGGTCCGCTCGCCCCCTCCAGCACAGAGTGACAGTGACCGTGATACCTTGTCTACTCTTTTCTATAACCCTCCTTTGCTGCCCTCTCCTCTCCCGTCATTATCCCGTCCGCCGTCACACCAACCCACACAAGATAACACCGACCTCGAAGACGCGTTTGAAGGCCTTCTTCGCGAGATGAACTCGTGGCGCTCTACTCCTGCTAGTCAGTCATCGCTGACTCTTACACTTTCCAACCGCAATAAGGTAAATTTCGTATTTTTCGTTTCCCTTCTTTGGTTGACGCGTATTACACAGGCGCTTCCGGCTACTCCTTCTCCACCTCCGACACCCACTTTGGAGGACTTCCCTTCCCCACCTCCCACTGCTCCGTCCTCGCCGTCTTCTTCCACGTTCCCCGTCACACCAACCTCTTCTTTCCGGCCCCTTCATCGGCGTTCGAAACCTTTGGACCCCTTCTCCACCTCTGAGTCTGATTCAGAGGCCACGCTCACCTCCTCAGCCTCTTACGCGTCCTTGCGCTCTCGCGTGAACCGTTATCCTTCAATCTCTACTACTCTCTCCACCGCCGACTCTTCATTCACCCCTTCTGTGAGGCACGCCATTTATATCTCGACATCAAAGACTTCTCCGCCCCCTTCACCTGCTACTCCTACCCCCACTGATCGCACACCACCTCCCCCGAGTGTTTCCTCAATACCTCTGCCAGATCCTACCCCTTTCGCTGCTTCAACGGATGGGCTTCTCAAAGTCTATCCTTCGGGGTTGGTCGGCGGTGAGGCATCGCGGTGGAGTGTCGCATCGACCTCACGTCGATCGCCCACTCCAACGCCGAGCTCTATGCCAGTTCTTCCCTCATTCGTCCGTCCCTCGCCCAAACCCAAGCGTGAACTTCTATCGATCCGCACTCGACTGCTCAGCACTTTCGGGCTGCGACCCCGCAGCATTGTACCAGCATCTCCAACCAAAGGAACACCCTCGCGTCGTAACTCTCACCGTGCGTCGTGGGGTAGTACGACGTCACGTCGGCGTCGCGTAGATAGTAGCGTTACCTTAAACGCTATCAGAGGCGAGAAGCGGCTGATCGTCAGTGGATTGGAGGAGGGAAATCTCGATGCCGAGCTCGCTGTCAAGCGATGGTGTGAGGTGAGATTGAAAGGCGCACCTGCAACGACGGAATGCTAACTCTACATGAACATTAGTCATTTGGCGAGATCCGACGCATCTCCCGCAAAGACGGGGCCCTGCACGTATCATGGAAGAAAGCGTCTGTGGCAGATACCGTAAGTTGCATCGATTTTGATTCGTGGCGTGTGCTGACATCGAAGCGGACATAGGTATGCCGACTTGAGGCACGCGTATTTATCAAGGGTGTCGGAAGTGTTGCGCTTTCTTGGATCACTGAACCTAGGCTCTTCTAAACTGGGAAGCAGGGTTCGGCGGCGAAACACTTGCGAACATTTTGACTTGACTTGGAATCGGACTCTGACTCGGACACGAAATCAATCAACCATAAATTACGTCACCAACCGAATCGCTCCCCAAACTGGCCCGTCACGAAATTCATACTTTCCTTCTTTGGCTGGCATCACGCATTTCTATTCATTCTTTTCATTTACTTTCTTTGTCACATCCTCCAAACTCCACTCCACTCTGAGCCGCGTTGTGCCCAACCTGTACCACATCATTCTGCTGTATCCCGTGGAACATTGTGCCCCTCTTGTACCTCTCTTCCCTTGAACCAACCTGTATCGATTGGCATCCTTTGCACTGCCTCTCACCGCCTTGTACACATTCTCATGTCTACGCTCACGTTCTTTTCATTCACTTTGGCGGTCGCCGTCCCACGCAGTCATCGCTCGCTATCTTTCGCCGATCCCGGTCGCCCCTTCATGCCATTCGCTGATTCACCATCGATACAACCCGCATACAGCCATTCCGCATTTGGTCACATTGCCGTCTCTCTCTCTAGCTTCCGTTGCCCCTCTATCCTATCTGTCTTGTCTCATCCATCCTCCTGTTTCACGCCGCATCACACACATCCCTTTACCTGCAATCCGTACATAGTAATAACCATAGATCTGCACTCCAAAAAGCGCCCTGCCTTCACCGCGGAGCGCACATCACTATATCTCTTGAGCCCTCCCTTACTATCTTGTTATTCCTTCCGCGTTCGCTTTGTCGTCATCCTTTTTCATTCTTTTTGCCAAGGGATCTGAGCGTCGAGGGGGGTCGGGTAAAAGCGAAGTGAATACTGCTGTTTATTATTGTAGTTATTGTATATTTACAGTACTTAGAAGAGAAAATGGAAAGAGAAGTCTTTGAGGAATTCACGATGATCGCCTGTGCACGAGCGACGTGGCCGCGATAATCGAAGGGATCGTGAGTGCTCGATTACAAAATCTGATCGTTATAAAGTTACTCCACCGCCGGTACTGTACCCCCACCAGCTAGAAACGGTAAATAGAAGGAGTACGTTTTCGAACGGGGACTGACTGAATACAGTGCAAGCTCGGCGCAAGACAACTGCGGCCAGAACAAACAAACGCAAATATACTTGTTGATTAGAAAAAAGATCGACTTCCTAAATTGGTAGAATTGGTAGTATCATCGAATTATTATCTAATTGCCCCTCGTTTTGGTAATCCGAGCTCATCGGGGCGTGGCCTCCGCGCTGCCCATGGGCCAGGGACACCCACCACCTAATCTTCGCCCGGTGTCACTTCAGCTGCGGGGAAGTCCCGAGGGAAATACCCTGAGAGCTGTCACCTTCGGTTTTCACACCACTTGTGCCCCCTCCATTCATCGAAGAACGACCAGGAGAGACGTTTGACGTGACACATGTCGGGCCGGGGGGTGGGCAACTGTATCCATTATCGTCCTCGAATGTGACGTGCTCGGTGTTTTCCCGTGTGGGCAACGTACACGAGCTGCGATGCAGTGGCGATCGAGGTGTCGGAAGATGGGCGGATCGGAATAGAAGGCATAAGCCATAATCGAAACTGGGTGCATATTAACAGCTGTAGGGATTCTTGCCGGGAAGCGGGCATAACTCCACCAGAAAACACAGCTTAAATCTACCGTCTGTGGGGATGGGAACAGTTGGGGGGCACTGCGCACTAACCGCGAACCTGTTGCACGATTATGTATCGCCCTCGTGAAAACGAGGGGGACCAAGCACCGGTTAAACTCTCGTTGCCCAACCGGTACAGTGCCCCCTGATCTAGTTGGCGGTGTGTGTTGGTTAGGGCGTAGCATTGTGTCGTAGGCGAGCATGTCAGTTCCAGCGCTCGTCGTGAGCCGCAAGAGCCTGCAGTTTGCGAGACACTAGTCGGAGTTCAACTTGGACCCCGGGGTCGAAAGGATTAGCAAGATTCAGTCTGGGCGCCCAGCCCAGCCAGCAACAAGCAACACCTTGCACGCCACTCTGTATCGAAAAGAGAACAGACGCCACTGCGCGAGGTGAGGCCCCGGGAGGAAGAAATTGCGAGTCATGTGTGATCGTAGAGGTGAAGAACGTGACCCAAACCGGGTATGTGATTGTGTCGCGAGGAACCGCCGAGTGATGCCATTGCGACCAGAATGCTGAGTTGCACCGATTTGGACGCCTCGAGGAGGCTGGGTGCCAGTGGTTGTCTCTCTGCCCCATCCCACGGACCCAGGGACGGTATATACCTCCGCGGAACTCCAGCGTAATCGCTGGCGCTCCTGCTATCCAGGGCCAGACCATGGTGTTGCGCAACCCTCAAATCGACCAGCAAGGCGTGGCTGCCTTGACCTACCCCAGATGAAAGCTGTTAAATACGCGTCCAAGCCCGGCAATTTTCGTCTTGCTTGCTCTGTTCCGTACTCGTCCTTGTCCCCTTCGGTTCGCCCTTTCCACTTGCTCCTCCTCTGCTTCCTCCTCTGAGAAATGCTCGCAATGTTCACCAGCCCACACCCGCCCCCTCCTCCCAGATCCTCAAGCGACCCATCACAACCATGGAGCAAGGTCTGCGCGTGGCTCTCACGCGAGCGGGGCCGTGCGGGAAGACTACTGCAAGTGGCCCTCTCAGCTGCCAGGGCCGCATCGGCATCGCCAAACGTGGTGCCACCACGGCCACCGCGCAGGACCGCAATCGACGAAATCGTATGGCACAGCCGGCCGGAGGCAGAACCACGGCCGGCGCGCGATGATACGCGCCCGGTGATGTTTGACTGGGTCAACATCCGTAGAGCTGGGGAGGACCACAGGGTGGAACGTGCTCTGCCGGCAATCCCACCCCAGACCGAAAAGGAAGGTAGAACCTATGCCGTCAAGGTGCGCCCGAGCTTGTCCCTGCCAGCCAGCGAGACCCATAGCTGACAGTTCGTTCCAGAGAAAACCGGTGCCTTCATTGGATAACTTCCACGACGAAGGTCTGCACGAGGCTCGTGTCATCGAAACCGGTAAGTGGGTGATCCATGGGGTGAGGAAATAAAGCTAATGAAGCCCGTCCAGGCGCTCTCGGTGACGAAACGCATCACGGAGGACCCTACACGTGGCCGGTGACGTTCTCGCCTTCATCACACGATTTCCAAGACAGCGCCAGCGATCAGGAGGACAGCGATCAAGACTCTTATGACCAAGATATGGATATGGAACATATGCGAGGAGACAGCGAGAGCGAGGTCGACGTATGGGATCGAGGGTTGGTCGTAGCCGAACTGTGCAACAAGTGGGGCTGGACGCTGGAGGACGTACTGGAGACGCTGGAACAGCCCAGTCAGGAAGGAAGACGTAAATGCTTGCGGGAGAAGGGCGTCTTACGTGAGTGATATCCTCACGTCGGATGAGCCCCGGACGTTGACGGCGATGGCGTCGCCGTGCCGCGCATGGCGGAAAATCGACTCGCTTCCATTATTACTGTATAATGCACGATAACTTATTTAGTTTATGCCTTTGACGACTCACCCCACTTCCTACTGATTTGTTAATTACCCCGACAGCGTTCTGTTCGGCTTGACACCTACCCTACTGTGCAAATTTGTTGGCACGTGGCCACGTTAACTTACGACAAAAAACATACTGCTTCCTTTCAATTTGCATTCTTCGCATCCCTCTGTCTTTGGCAGGGACCATCAACCAAATCTTTTGCGAAGCACGTTGACGAGGGCGACCTTGTCGGACGTTGACTGCGCCGACAGCTCATTTCCGTTGTGGGACCTGTGGAAAGGACGTACTGATGCCGGCGGCTTTTTGAAGTTTTGTGAACTGTCACCTCGCGACTTCGACGATGTGACGAGAGTTTGGGAAGAGGGGTACCCCGGGAGGGGAAAGCCGTCTTGTCATTGGCTCTGGCTTGGCAGATCTGGGAGACAAAATGCGAAACTACAATAGTGCCGATTGGCAAATCAGCCTGGATGTGGTGTGGTTGCGGGCAAGTCTGGGCACAATACAGTAGGGCTGCAGACGAGCAGGCTGGAAACAGCACACCTTACGGCCAACTAACCTCCGATCAGCAAAACAAACTCCCGCATGAATGACTTGACAACTCAGACCCAGACCATGATCATACTAGGCCAGCAAGTCGTGGACGACCTAGACCAACTGCACACTGGCAGAAGACGATGGGCACAACCACAGTTTGACCTGGATTAGGAAGACCTCGGATCACCAACCCTCTCCAATGGACATAATCAGTCCCACCGCAGCGTCTTCGCGAAGCAATCGTACGATTCTGAGCTCATAGCAAAGATTGTCCCAGACAGCTTTGGTACGTCTGAAGAACGTCCTCTTATTACATGTACATGACGGCCCGCCAAGTCAGCCAGACCCACGACGGGAACTCGTCCCTCGGTTGGAAATTCGTTGTTCCAGGTGGGAAGGGCGGGGCGGCGAGTGGACCCACACAGATCGTGTGAGAATAAGGAAGAAGAACAATGGTAGCATGAGAGCTATCGTGAGGAGCAGAACCCGCTTTGCCCGGGAGGGGTCTCTCCATTCCCGTGCCCCTCTCGATCCAGCGCCGCAGGAGGAGCGCCAAAAGAAGGTCGAGTCAGCAAACGGTCTGTTCCACGTGCGGGCTGTGGCGTGGCAATTGCCGAGGCGGTCCGCGCAGTAGAGGAGAGGACGACAGGAGGAAGGCAGGCGCCGACTTCCCACGGGCTCCCAGTCGCAAAGTTCGCTGCAGCGGTCTCCAAACTCCTGTATTTTGGGGGAATTGTACGACGGCGTTGGGTGTGGCGTGCAGAACTCGAGAGAGGAAGCTGATATCATTACTCCAACTCGCCGCCGCCGAACCGAATACGCCGTGGGGGTCCTTGGGAGGGGTTCGCGGAAATTCGGGCGCGAGGCGCAAAACCGTATACAGTCTCCAACCCTAGACCAGGAGAGCGCCGTAAAAGTCAACATGACTCCTGTGGGTCGTTACTTCTTTTCTATAAATCCAGTCTCCGGAATGGTGTCAAGGTATTCGGTTGAGCAGGTCAAAGATGTGTGTGTAGACCTCCAGGCTCGTCACCCACCCCAGCTAGTATGGCGGGCTTTGCGCTGACGCAGAGGCATAAACGACCATCCAAAGTATGCAAGCCTACAGCGGGTCTTGTTTGTGAGGGCAAGCTACTAAGGAAAGGGTTTGCCATGACTCTGCGCAGTTACCACCAAGCCACGGTCGGTTGCAAGACCACGCAACCTTCTCGGGGTAGCAGTTGCCATGCTCACATACCCGATTTTGGACGTCAAATCGACGACGTCATTGGAAAACCTCGTGATTTAGTCAGACTTCATCGATACGATACATCAACCAGCTGATTAAATAACAGGGTGCCGAGTGCGTGGGTTTAACGACGCATCCCATCCCTCGAGCCTCGGTTTGCCAGTCGGAACCGAATAGGGCAAGTGTACAGCCCTTGTTTTAGGGCCAGATAACACACCGGCCGTGCGTTTCCTACCTCTATTAATGTGAGAACGTCGCAACCCCAACACCCCAGACATTATGGCGGTGCGCGTCGAGCGACCAGGACAGTTTCATTCTTCTCAAGTTCATTCAGATTAAGCCGGACTTGTCCCAATTGCACAAATTGCGTTGTGGCAGTTCCGAGTCGACTCATGGCTGCTTCGCTGTCGATCTTACATAGGAACGTATACGGTATCCATGGTATCCATGTGTTCTCCAGAAGGCAACTTCGATCTCTTCGATACTTTCATTTTGTCCTTCGGTGCTGTCCCTAGTATGACGTACTCATCTCACTGCGACGCTTCTAATCCCCTTCTTGCCGACACGAGGCAGCACAGCGGCTTCCATGCGCAAGTAAGAGTAAGTTAGTTGGGTGTCAGTAGAAACATGGAGAAACCATATATCTTGGAAAACGCCAATCTGAGTTACCTGCAAGCCAATAATATGGCAGATGGTGCATACCATGTTGTTGCTCGGATTGTGCGGTGGATCTAGCAAGTCGTGGAGTTGGCGTGTTCTAACTCAATTCGGTGGACGAACCTCCCTGGTTACTCCATTGACATGCTCATCGGAAGTATACAAACGAGCGAGCCTTCCGATGCGGGTGAATGGTCTAGGAGTGAGGAATCACGCCATAACGTTCATCACTTCCTACATGTCGTCCGAACTTCGGGTGAAAAGGCCTCCAATACCAGAAGTAGGGCGATGGAACAATTCGGGTGATTAAGGACCAGGAAAACGTTCTCTAGCTTGTCATTTCATTTCTCAGCGTCGCTATCATGAAAATGTCGCCCCAAAACGGTACGGGCGTTTGCAGCCTAACACGACAACCACCAACTCCGGTGACTTCATAAGCAAGCCTGAGCTTGAAACTTGCCTCGTGTCTGTGGGTCGCCTTGAATGGCGGACGTCTATGGGTGTCTATCGGGAGACTGACTGGGTATGGTAGGCAGTTTGGAAAATCAAACAGAGACCTCAGGTGTCGCTAGCCGGTACATGCCATTCATGAGCGAAAAAACGACTGCGGCGTGATTGCAGGTAGTCGGGACATGGCCCCATAGTCTTGGCTTTCGGCTCGCTCGACGTTTTCTGCCCACAGAGGACATGACATGTCGAGTTACTAAGTTGGATCGAACGGTTGAATGTTGCAAAATTCTCCGAAGAGTTTTGGAAAGCGGTGAAATGCCAATCTGAACTGGTGATAGCTGGTTTGGAACAGGTCGGGCCGAGGAGACAGGCAGTTACTTCGATGAGTGGGACACTCCGAAATCGATTTTCTGGTAGAGATATGGTTGGATTGGGGTGAAAGTCGCGGCGACCGGCGACAGCTTCGACGGAGCTGCTGCTGAATTGGTTAGAAAAGGGACTGTGACTGTGTGTAGGTGACGAGGTCCTTTGGGACGAAGGTGCTTTCGGTGAGATTAGGTCCCTTGTCGTAAGCTCCTAAGAATGACGAAATCCACCGCCCAATGGAACTGCGAATCAGAAGACAAGCGACGCGTCAGATACTATATCTCGACCCCCGTCCCTGTGTGAGTCCCAGCGAGCGAAGAGGCGAGTCATCATCGATGCATCATCCGTCGTGAAGGCCAAGTCGAAGGCACCGTGAGTCTGCGGAAGCTTGTCATCTGCTGGGCTAGTCACAGCATCTATAATACTGCGGGTAGGACTGTACAGTTGGTGCGCAGCAGTTGAACGTCAGCATCTCCGAGTCTCAAATTGCGCTCGAAAACGGAACAGTTCGGCGCCGGGATCAGTCCCATAACTTGAATCCGCGGGCCCTCCACCTCCTCTCAACCGCACCCCCTCACCACAATGCAAGCCATCCGACTGCAGAAGAAATATCCGGAAGTCACTCAAGATGAAATGTTTGACCTGATAAGCCGGTTTAAGTGCGTTCATCTCCACCGTGGGTTTGATGCGATAACGACATCCACGTCGCATCAGCGCTCTTCACACAGACGTTCCCGGGCGCGTAGACAAGGCGACCGTAATACAGGCCCTCCAAAGCCGCGGAGAATCGTACGATCGTGCACGCGAAACCCTTAAACATGTCTCTGTGGACGCCAGTGGCAAGGTCGAGCTGGAGGACTGGGTCGAGGTACGTCTCCTGTCTCTCGATACCCGCCATCCAGAGTCACTTAATTCTCGTCGCACAGCTCAACGTCAAGCTCCGCTCTCAGACCTCCTCTCTTACCACCAAGGCCGGAAAGGTCACCGTACAGGGCTCCAACGCGAATGTCAGCCATACAATCAACGAGGATGAGCGGCGGGAGTTTACGAACCACATCAACGGGGTGCGCATGAGCTCCTCTTCGTGGCGCTTACACTCGATGACGATCGACGGTCAATACTACATAGATCCTCGACGGCGACTCAGATGTTGGTTCACGTATCCCGATCCCTACGGACACGATGCAGCTCTTCGACGAGGTCCGAGACGGTCTGATTCTCTGCAAGCTCATCAACGATTCCGTCCCCGATACTATTGATATGCGTGTGCTGAACAAGCCCACGCAACGCAAGCCTTTGAACGCGTTTCAGATTACTGAGAACAACAACATTGTCATTACTTCGGCCAAGGCCATCGGCTGCTCAGTCGTGAACATCGGCTCGTCGGACATCGCCACTGGCACCGAGCATCTCATCCTCGGCTTGATCTGGCAAATTATCCGCCGCGGCCTGCTCGCACAGGTTGACATCAAGCTCCACCCCGAGCTGTATCGCCTCTGTGAGGAAGGAGAAACAATCGACGATTTGTTACGGTTGACACCCGATCAAATTTTACTGCGGTGGTTCAACTATCATTTGAAGCAGGCTGGGTGGCATCGGAGGTGCGGGTGGTTCGTGTGGATCCACATTCAGATTACTGATTCCGCTCGCAGGGTCAAAAACTTCAGTAAAGACGTCTCGGATGGCGAGAACTATACGGTTCTATTGAATCAACTCAAGCCCGACGATTGCTCGCGTGCCCCGCTGCAGACCCGTGACCTCCGGCAGCGCGCAGAGCAGGTTCTGCAGAACGCGGCGAACATCGGATGCCGCAAATACTTGACTCCTGCCTCGCTTGTTGCCGGAAACCCCCGGCTGAACCTCGCTTTTGTGGCGAATCTGTTCAACACACACCCAGGCCTTGCTCCTCTCGACGAACAAGAGGCTAAGGATTACGGCGCGGTCGAGGACTTCGACGCGGAGGGCGAACGTGAAGCGCGCGTTTTTACTCTCTGGCTCAATTCGCTTGGCGTCGATCCCGCCGTGTTCAACCTCTTCGAAAACCTGCGCGACGGTCTTGTCCTTCTCCAAGCATTCGACAAGGTTTACCCTGGCGTTGTTGTGTGGCGTCGCGTTTCGAAGCCTAAGGGCGGGCCCACCTCCCCGATCCAGGCGACTTTCAATGAGAACGGGGAGGAAGAGGAAGTCGATATTGGCGTCACGCCAAATCAGAGCACGTTGTCAAAGTTCAAGCAGGTCGAGAATACGAATTACTGCATCGAGCTCGGAAAGCAGAATGGCATGTCGCTCGTAGGCATTCAGGGCTCCGACATTGTCGATAGGAACAAGACGTTAGTCTTGGGCTATGTATGGCAATTAATGAGGTTCGTCGTTTCCGCACTGCTACCGATCTCGAAATCCAATAGTCCCTGTACAGGATGAGCATCACCAAGACACTTTCCTCGCTGTCAAAATCAGGCCAAGGCCGGGCTATTAGCGATACCGAGATGCTCAAGTGGGCCAATGCGACTGCGCAGAAGGGCAAGCCCGGCGGGAAGTCAATTCGTTCGTTCAGGGATCCCGGCATAACTACTGGTCTTTTCTTCTTGGATGTCCTAGAAGGCATCAAGCCAGGAATTGTGGACCCGTCGCTCGTGTACAACGTCAGCGATCCATGGTGACTACGAGGAGCGACGGCAGAACGGTAAGGCTACTTGGACTGAAACGCGAGCGCGTCGGCGGGCTGACTTTCGGCGTTCTTGTTGTAGCGAAATTAGCCATATCGATTGCAAGAAAAATGAACGCATTGATCTTCCTCGTGCCAGAAGACATTGTCGATGTTCGCCCGCGCCTGGTACGCTTCTGTTCGCTTCCCAGTGTGATGTATTGAATTCTTACGGGTGCCCGATCCTATCAGATTTTGACTTTCGTGGGTAGCCTTATGAGCGTCGCGCAGCAGTAAAAGGGTATCTTATTTGTAAGCAATTTGGAAGACCGTGCCGATAACGAACGGATGAAGGAGGACGGGATAGTGTGTAGGGATATTGTAAAGCTGAAGGAGAGCAGTACTTGAGTTGCTCGAGAAGTCGTGTTTACTCTTGTTGTCATCGTATGTCTTGTATCGACCACCAGTGATTAATACGAAAGATGTCCTTTTCAGATATTCGTGCCCAACGACAGACCAAGGATGCGAGGTCTCATGTTGGATCGTCACCCAAACCAAGTGGCACCGATCTGACGATAGAGGAGAGTACTCCTGCACCTGCACCGCTGTACGGAACATTACCTCCCTCAGTCGAGGTTCGAACCAGCCAGGAGACGGGCCGCGGCGTATACGCTAAGGAACGCTTAACGAAAGGTAATTAGTGAGTATTCTCCTTGTGCTTCGCGCTCATCTCCTTGAAGGTAGAGTTATATTCGGGTCCAAGCCACCCGTCTATGTTCTTTCTACCAAAAATCTGGAGCATTTCTGCTCGTCTTGCATCGCCCCCGCACCAACCAGTGGCCTGAAGCGCTGCACGCTATGCAAAAATCTATGGTACTGCAATGCGGTGCGTCTTCCCTCTCGTCTACTGTTTCTCGATCGTATACCGACATCGACCGTAGACGTGTCAGAACAACGATTGGACACTCCATAAGAAAGAGTGTGACGCGATGCGGCGATGGGCGGCCGGAGCTCCATCTGCGGACGTTGCTATACCTGCAGAGCCCATACGATGTCTTGGCCGCGTGCTATGGGGGAGGCGAAAACAAGGCTTGGACAGCGTCTGGGTACCGTATTGATACTCTCCCGTTTGCATCGATTTTTCACCTACCACCTACCTTTTACTAGACACGCGAGATGGACGCGATGCAGTCCCGTACGTTTCTCCTGACTGTACAATGCAATGCGCTGTTGTGACCCTGACGCACAGATAGGACGTCTTTGCCTCCGGAAGCCACGGAATCACATACCCATCTCGCCCACGCGGTGATTCGCTATCTGGGGCTTACCGCCCCCGAAGAGCTCGTTCCGTTCGGTATCAACAACGCAGCCGGCATTGTAGACCTGATGTCCAGGGTGCGTTTGCATCTATACTCCCTCGGTTTTTCTCTTTACCATTTTCCCAGTTTGCGACCAACTCTATTACACTCACTTCGCCGGCTTTGGCGCCACTGGGTGTCTGCGTCTCTCCGTCGGTGGCACTGATCAATCACTCGTGCGAGCCGAACGCCGTAGTTGTGTTCCCTCGTTCCACAAAAGATCATCCCACTCAAGAACCGGAGGCACAAGTCATCGCCATTCGGGATATAGCTCCAGATGAAGAGGTACGTACGTGAGTTTTCTGGTGTTCGGCTACATGATTTACATCGCGAAAGATCTTCACGTCGTACATTGATACGACTTTGCCGCGGGCCCATAGGCAGGCGGCGCTCTCCGCGACGTATAACTTTGCTTGCAAATGCACCCTTTGCTCAAAGCCACCCAAGCCGGACCCTAGAGAGGCCCTCGCGTGCCCCAAAAACTGTGGTGGCTCCTGCCCATTCCCGTCAGAAGGTATTGTGTGGCGCAGACGACCGGGTTGAAAACGAAATCTGACCCTTAACTTAGAGGATCCCCTGACGCGCTGCGTTAAATGCAAGTCGGCTGTAGCCTCCACCGATTCTGTATTAGATGCGCTGCGAATAGGCCAAGAAGCGCTACAAAAAGCGACCTCACTCCAGTTTGCGGGTCAGAATCTCCCTTTAACCATACTGTGTCGTGACTCACCCCGATACGCTTAGACTTGCCAAAGGCTCAGCAACTGACAACCAATATTATCCCTATCCTCACCTCTGCGAAGGTGCTATCGTCTTCACACCCTCTCCTGGCCCTCGCCCGCCTCCATCAATCGCTTCTCCTCGCTGCGTTCCCGCCCGATTTGACACAAGACGCCCTAGACGGGCTTATCCGTGCGAGTTCCGCATCCGTGACGGGACTGAGCGCCGTCCTTCCACCTGGGCATCCTGCCCGGGCCCTCGCACTCGCGGAGCTCGGCAAGCTCCTCGCAGTAGACGAGCCGGCACCGCATGCCGCTGCAGGATCCACATTCCCGCCCTCTGGTCCGGCACGTCTCCGCCTCGCCTGCGACACGCTTATCCGCGCTCGCGACGAACTTGCTATTAGCTTTGGGGAACGCAATGGCGGGGGCGAAGTTGGGCGCGAGGTGCGCGAGATGGTGGTGCGCGTCGAGCGCGAACTCGCTGCATGGGGTCAAGGTATACGGAATGTCATAGAGGATACGCCGGGTCGGGCACGATAACTGTTTCTGGTAGTACTCTGCGCCAGATACGGGTACGATTAATCTACGATAATGCGCAGCCGCAGCTAAGTTACTTCTGCCCGAGTATTTAATCGCTCGCCCACAATGTGAACAACCATTCCCAAGTCATTGCCATGTTGCATGTTCTACCCACCGAGGTGACGCTTAATGTACTTTCTCATCTTCCGATACCCTCGTTACTTTCCTTACCAGTCCTGTCTCGCCAATGGCTCGATTTCTTCACCACAAACCAATCCGAAATCTTCCATAACGCCGCCCTCTTACATGAGTACATAAAACCCGAAACACTGTCGCTAGAAGATGCGTTGTCCGTGAATACGGGCAGGCCTTGGGCGGGATCGACGGCTGCTGGCCAAGGTCGGTTATTCTGCGTGAATCGCAAACAATAACAAACTGAACACCAACAAACTCATCAGTAGTGCAGAGTCGCAGAAAAAACCGAAAATACACAAGACAAGCAAGGTCAAAGTCGACAAAGTCGACACCAAGTTGGAAGGACTTTTGTAAGTCGCACCCCGATACGGCCCGGGCAAGAGCCGCGCCGTTTCGAGCCTGGGCCGTATCTCTCATTAGTGGTACCTCACTAGGCCTCACTGATCACTCACATTGTGAAGGCCACAGGTCGTTTCAACTACACAAAAACTGGGAGGGAAAAGGGCGTGCAGTCGCACGTGTATTGTCGCCTCCAGGTTCCAACGTCCATCGCATCAAGGTCGACGAAAAGGCAGGGATATGCATTTCCACCAACATGTTCGGGGGAATCTCCGTGATTCATCTCTTTTCAAGCACTGTCTTGTGGTGTCTTCCCCAGGTGCGAGAATTTTCTCCCCCTTGGATTCCGTTGGGTGCTCAAATGACCATTTGCAGTCGTACGTCCGTCCCTTTGCCCACTGCGAGTACGACAATGGGTATCTCGTTTTCGACCGCATGAGCGGGGAGAAGGAAGTCTGGCGTCTGGCCAGCGACTTTTCCACTGAAGGGGAGGTTGCCACCCATTCGCCGCCGGACGGCGAGCAGATGGACGCATCCGCCTACGCCGCGACGGTATACCATCAGTACGCGCCGCGTGGGCAGTTCCGGCCCTGGGCGGTGCTGGCGTTACCCAGTTTCACGACCATGTACCGGCTCGCGTACCCGACGCTCATATGCGCGAACTCCAGACATGCTTTCTTGTACGACGTGCGCACGGGTTCCCTTGTACAGACCATCGACATCCATATTCAGTCGATCTGCTACGTCGACGTGGACGAGACCCACGCGTTCGTGTGCGAGCCAGATGCGGTGCATGTGTTTTCGCGGGAGAGCGGCAACGAAGTCTTGGAAATACCGGCGGACGCCACCGTACGATGCAATCTGCTCGTAGAGGGTCCTATCTCCGATAAGTTTATCACACCTCTCTCCGTCTCCCCCAAAAGAGACAAATCCCGTCCAAGGTTCATCGCGGGTATGTTCACCCGTACCCCCTAGTTCGTACAAAGATCCATACTGACATCCTGTATAGCCCATGTCTCCAGAGACGGTCGTGATCTCGTCGTCTTATCTCATAAACGCCGCGTTGTCTTCATTCGAGACTTTAAGCGTATCTGTCGTGGAGAGATCAGCCTCGAACGGGGTGGGCTCTCTCTGAACATTCGATCGCAGGATGTGTGTTGTTATCTAGGTTTCGAGCACGGCCGTGTCTGCGTGGCAACCGTTCGTATTTCATGATCTCCCATTGCGATTGCCCATATTCATGTTGGTTTGAAGATGCAAGGGCTCTATATCTTCACCTTCGGCCCTGATCTTTCGGCGAAGGCTGCGTTCGTGCGACCTTCCAAAAACGTTTCGACTGATTCGCATCAGATCAGCTGCATGCAGCTCACGGACCGTCACATATATTTTACGTGGGAAGACGCAAGGCGCCGGCAGGACATACCGCTGTTCGAAGACGCGGAAAACGCGCAGGAACTTCCCTCGCCGATAACGCCAACTCTGGACCAAGAATTCCAAGTGCCACCATGGATTGAACGACTTGGTGAGTACTCCTTCACAGAAATCGTGCCATTGGGTACTGACTTTGTTTCCGTTTCGTCATAAGGCCCGATCGAGAAAGTTTCCGTGGGTTGCGTTGACTTCACTCTAATGC
This sequence comes from Lactarius hatsudake, assembly GCA_024734325.1. Lineage (NCBI taxonomy): Eukaryota > Fungi > Basidiomycota > Agaricomycetes > Russulales > Russulaceae > Lactarius > Lactarius hatsudake. The sequence goes on along the minus strand of JANSJP010000010.1, from coordinate 189,528 downwards.
CTGAGGGCTACGCAAGGGAGATTTGAAAGGGGTCAGGGAGTGAGAGTGACACTGTCAGATCCGGATACAAAGATCATACACACAATTGTATCTACTAGGTGACACTGTACGGTCACGGGGTTGTAATGGGAGGCTAGATCCTTACGCCCAGTCTATCGTGTATCATGCACCATGTTGCATGTTCTACCAACCGAGGTGACGCTTGATGTGCTCTCTCATCTCCCGATACCCTCGTTACTTTCCTTACCAGTTCTGTCTCACCAATGGCTTGATTTTTTCACCACAAACCAATCCAAAATATTTCACAGTGCCGCTCTCTATCACGAATACATAAATCCCGAAACACTGTTACTAGAAGATGCGTTGTCCGTGAATACGGGCAGGCCTTGGGCGGGATCGACGAGTTGGATGGACTTTTGTAAGTCCGCGTCGATACGGCAAGCGGCAAGAGCCGTGCTACCTCTCTGATCACTCTTTCATTGTCAAGGCCACAGGTCTTTTCAACTACACAAAAACTGGGAAGGAAAAGGGCGTGCAGTCGCGCGTGTATTGTCGCCTCCAGGTTCCAACGTCCATCGCATCAAGGTCGACGAAAAGGCAGGGATATGCATCACCACCCACATGTTTGGGGGAATCTCCGTGATTCACCTATTTTCAAGCACTATCTTGTGGTGTCTCCCCCAGGTGCGAGAGTTTTTTCCCCCTTTGGATTCCTCTGGGCTCTGGGTGCTCAAACAACCACTTGCAGTCGTATGTCCGTCCCTTTGCCCACTGCGAGTACGACAATGGGTATCTCGTCTTCGACCGTATGAGCGAGGAGAAGGAAGTCTGGCGTCTGGCCAGTGACATTCCCACTGAAGGCGAAGTCGCCATCCATTCACCACCGGACGTCGAGCAGATAGACGCGTCCGCCTGCGCCGCGACGGTATACTCTCAGTACGCGCCGCGTGGGCAGTTCCGGCCCTGGGCGCTGTTGGCGTTACCCGGTTTCACGACCTTGTACCGACTCGCGTACCCGACGCTCATATGCGCGAACTCCAGACGTGCTTTCTTGTACGACGTGCGCACGGGTTCCCTCGTGCATACGATCGACTTCCATCTCCAGATCTGCTACGTCGACGTGAACGAGCACCACGCGTTCGTGTGCGAGCCAGATGCGGTGCATGTGTTTTCGCGGGAGAGCGGCAACCAAGTCTTGGAAATACCGGCGGACGCCACCGTACGATGCAATCTGCTCGTAGAGGGTCCTATCTCCGATAAGTTTATCACACCTCTCTCCGTCTCCCCCAAAAGAGATAAATCCCGTCCGAGGTTCATCGCAGGTATGTTAACTCGTAGCCTTTGGTTCATACAGAAAGATTCGTACTGACATTTCGCATAGCCCATGTCTCCAGAGACGGTCGTGATCTCGTCGTCTTATCTCATAAACGCCGCGTTGTTTTCATCCGAGATTTTGAGCGCATCTGTCGTGGAGAGAACAGCCTCGAACGGAGTGGGCTTTCTCTCAGCGTTCGATCGCAGGATGTGTGTTGTTATCTAGGTTTCGAGCACGGCCGTGTCTGCGTGGCAACCGTTCGTATTTCACGATCTCCCACTGCGATTGCTCATATTGGTTTGAAGATTCAAGGGCTCTATATTTTCACTTTCGGCCCTGATCTTTCGGCGAAGGCTGCGTTCGTGCGACCCTCCAAAAACGTTTCGGCTGGCTCGCATCAGATCAGTTGCATGCAGCTCACGGACCGTCACATATATTTTACGTGGGAAGATGCAAGGCGTCGACAGGACATCCCGCTGTTCGAAGACGCGGAAAACGCGCAGGAACTGCCACCGCCAATTATACCAACTTCGGATCGAGAATTCCAAGTGCCGCCGTGGTTCGGGCGACTTGGTGGGTACTCCGTCACAAAAATCGGTGCCATTGGGTGCTGACTTTGACACTTTGTGTCCATAAGGCCTGATCGAGAGTGTTTCCGTGGGTTGCATCGACTTTACTCTGATGCCCGAGGGCTACGCGAGGAAGATTCGAAAAGGGGATCAGTTACAGGCATGATCGTAGGGGGTGAGGAGAGTGACACATGGGACACATGCTACTGTACAGTACGGTCACCGGTCACGCGCGGTCTCGTTTTTTGTATCGGGAGCCCCAGATTCATACAAGTCAGTCTATTATGTTACATGTCCTACCCACCGAGGTGACGCTTAACGTGCTTTCCCATCTTCCGATACCCTCGTTACTTTCTTTGCCAGTCCTGTCTCGCCAATGGCTTGATTTTTTCACTACGAACCAATCAGCAATCTTTCATAGCGCCGCCTTCTTACATGAGTACATACAACCCGAAACATTGTCGCTAGAAGATGCGCTATCTGTGAATACGGGCAGGCCTTGGGCGGGATCGACGAGTTGGAAGGACTTTTGTAAGTTGCTCCCTCATAGATATCGCGCACGCGAGCCAACATGAACTGCCACCTCTCGGTTGCTGTATCACCACTCTCATGGTGAAGGCTACAGGTCATTTCAACTACACAAAAACTGGGAAGGAAATGGGCGCGCTGTCGCGCGTGTGTTGTCGCATCCGGGTTTCGACATCTATCGCATCAAGGTCGATGAAAAGTCCGGGATATGCATTACAACCCATGTTTTCGGCGGACTCTCCGTGGTTCACCTCTTTTCCAGCACCGTCTTGTGGTGTCTCCCCCAGGTGCGAGGGTGTTCTTGCCTTTCTTTCTCTTTTCGTTCTTTCTTATTCCTCCTCCCCTTGGATTATGCCGGGTGTTCAAACGGTCGCTTGCAGTGGCACGTCCGCTGCTTTGCCCACTGCGAGTACGACAACGGGTATCTCGTCTTTGACCACCACGGCAGCGACGACGGGGCGAAGGAAGTCTGGCGCCTAGCCAGCGACCTTTCCATCGAGGGCGAGGTCGCTGCCGATGCGCCGCCTGACGGCGGGCAGATGGACGCGTCCGCCCGCGCCGCGACGGTGTACCATCAGTACGCACCGCTTGGGCAGTTCCGGCCTTGGGCGCTGCTGAGGTTCCCTGAGTTTACGCAAGCGGTGTGCCGGCTCGCGTTCCCGACGCTCATATGCATGAGCTTCCTGTGTGTTTTCTTGCACGACGTGCGCACGGGTTCCCTCGTGCAGACCATCAAGACCCGTTACTGGAATATCCGCTACGTCGACGTGAATGAGCGGCATGTATTCTTGTGCAGGCCAGATGCGGTGCATGTCTTCTCACGGGAAAGCAGCAGCGAGGTCCTGTGCATACCAGCGGACGCCAGCGTACGATGTAGTCAGCGCTTGGAAGATCCAGTCCTTGTATCCGGAGACAGGTTTATCACCCCTATCTCTGTCACCCCCAACGTAGACGGATCTTGTCAGATTCCGGTTTGGATGGCAGGTATGTTCAATCATACCCTTTCGTTCACGCAGAGGCTCACATCTCGCATAGCCCATGTCTCCAGAGATGGTCGTGATCTTGTCGTCTTATCGCGTACACACCAGGTTGTTTTCATTCGGGATTTTGAGCGTATCTGTCGTGGAGAGACCAGCCTAGAACATGCAGGGCTTGTTCTGAGCCTTCGACCACAGGATAGATGCTGCTATCTGGGATTCGAGCACGGTCGTGTCTGTGTGGCAACCGTTCGTATTTCACAAACTCCTCTTGCGATTGGGCATATTCATGTTGGTTTTAAGATGGAGGGGCTCTATGTTTTCACCTTCAGCCCTGATCTTTTGGCGAAGGCTGTATTCGTGCGACCCACCAATTACGCCTCGGTTAGGTCGCGTTTTATCAGCTCTATGGAGCTCACGGACCGTCGCATATATTTTACATGGGAAGATGCAAGGCGTCGGCAGGACATACCGATGTTCGAAGATGCGGAAAGTGATGAGGAATTCATGCCGTCAATAAAATCAACATTAATTGGAGAATCCCAAGAGCCGCCGATACAGGTGCCACAAATTGGTGGGCGCTCCTTCACAAAATCGGTGTCATTGGGTACTGACTCCTACACTTTGTGTTCATTTTGTCGTAAGACCCGAATGAGGGAAATTCCGTGGGTTGCATTGACTTTACTCTGATGCCTGAGGGCTACGCGAGGACGAACACCAGTTTGTGTATTTGACTGGTATTACTTTTATTATTTTTCTTTTACTGTTCTTTTTGTTATGACGTCCAGGAGATGCAACTGCGTGTACCCTTCGTATCCGGATCCGATAGTATCACCCTCACACTCACCATGACACGTCGCTTGGAGGTTGCACTCCGCCAACCCACTGGCCTGGGCCCATGTGATGGCTATCGTGTGATGGTTGTCGCATCACCCAGGCCAGATTATTCAAGATTCTCGATCTAGACTCTAGTGATTGATGACCAGGACATCTTTTGTAAATGTCTTGATAGTACTGTCGTGTCAGAAGACAGGTTTTTGCATGGGTTTTTGAATGCAGTAATAAAATCGGATGTGTCGATGTACTGTACAACAAGAAACTCATCTTTAGGGGAGGACCTGGAGCAGGAGTTGCATCATGAGGCAAACAACAGGGGCACTGGCCCACCACATACAATATAGCTGTGAGCGAACGATCATTCCCAACCGGGATATAAATGGATCAAAAAAAAATAGAACGATCATTCCCAAGTCTCAGTCATGCTGCATGTTCTACCCACCGAGATGACGCTCAACGTGCTTTCTCATCTTCCGATACCTTCGTTACTTTCCCTATCAGCCCTCTCCCGCCAATGGCTTGATTTCTTCACCACAAACCAGTCGGAAATCTTTCATAGCGCCGCTCTCTTACATGAGTACATACAACCCGAACTGTCGCTAGACGATGCTTTGTCGGTTAATACAAGCAGGCCTTGGGCAGGATCGACGAGTTGGAAGGACTTTTGTAAGTCGCACCCTCTCCAATACGACAAGAGCCATGCCATTTCTAGCGTCTATCTTGCCACTCATTGGTGGTACCTCTTTGATCACTCTTATTGTGAAGGCCACAGGTCGTTTCAATTACGCAAAAACTGGGAAGGAAAAGGGCGCGCGGTCATGCGCGTTTTGTCACCTCCAGGTTTCAACGTCCATCGCATCAAGGTCGACGAAAAGGCAGGGATATGCATCACGACTCACATTGGGGGTGGACTCTCCGTGATTCACCTCTTTTCCAGCACTGTCTTGTGGTGTCTTCCCCTGGTGCGGACTGTTTTTGTTTAACCCCACCCTTGGGATTCCGCTGTGTGCTCAGATGGTCGCCTGTAGGCGTACGTACGCCCCTACGCCCACTGCGAGTATGACAATGGGTATCTCGTCTTCGACCGCGAAGACGGGTCGAAGGAAGTCTGGCGCCTGGCCAGCGACCTTTCCACCGAGAGGGAGGTCGCCGCCGATGCGCCGCCTGACAACAGGCAGATGGATGCGTCTGCCCGCGCCGTGATGGTGTACCATCAGTATGCGCCGCGTGGGCAGTTCCGGCCTTGGGCGCTGCTGACGTTCCCCGAGGCCACGTGCGCGTACCGGCTCGCGTACCCGACGCTGATTTGTGCGAGCGATGACCATGCTTTCTTGCACGATGTGCGCACGGGTTCTCTCGTGCAGACCATCGGCATCGACATCCGTCTCCTGGAGCTCAGCTACGTTGACGTGAACGAGCGCCATGCATTCGTGTCCGAGCAAGATGGAGTGCATGTGTTTTCTCGGGAGAGCGGCAGCGAAGTCCTGCAAATACCGGCAGATGTCATTGTAGAGTGTAGTCAGCTCGTGGAGGATCCGTCTTTCGTACCCAGGGACTCGTTTGTCACCCCTCTCTCTGTCTCCCCTGATGTAGATCACACTCGTCCGGGGTTCGTTGCTGGTGTGTTCACTCATACTGTTTGGTTCAGACAGACATACTGACACCACGCGTAGCCCATGTCTCCAGGGACGGCCGCGATCTCGTGGTCTTATCGGATAGACGCCGTAAAGGTGTTGTGTTCATTCGAGATTTTGAGCGTATCTGTCGTGGAGAGATCAGCCTCGAACAGGCGGGGCTTGTTCTGAACATTCCACCAGGGTATATATGTTGCTATCTGGGGTTCGAGCACGGTCGTGTCTGCGTGGCAACCGTCCGTGTTTTACATCTTCCCTCACGATTGCACATGTTCATGTTGGATGGTTTGAAGGTTCAAGGGCTCTTTATTTTCACCTTCGGCTCTGATCTTTCGGCGAAGGCTGTATTCGTGCGACCCACCGATTACGCCGTGTCGGTTAGGCTGCGTTTCATCAGCTGCATGCAACTCACGGACAGTCACATATATTTTATGTGGCAAGATGCAAGGCGTCGGCAAGGACATACCACTGTTCAAAGATGAGGAAAATGCTCGGGAACTTCCACCGCCAATAACACCAACGTTAGTTGGAGAATTCCAAGAGCCGCTATTGGGGGCGCAACCCGGTAGGCGCTCCTTCACAACTTCGGTGCCTTTGGGTGCTGACTCCTACACCTTGTATTCAGTTGTCGTATATAAGGCCCGGACGAGAGGGTTTCTGTGGGTTGCATTGACTTTACTCTGATGCCTGAGGGCCTACGCAAGCGAAATTTGAAAGGGTCAATCACAAACGAGCGTCTATTTAGGCATTACTGTGCTTTACTGTTTGTTTTTTGTTTGGGTTTCTTTCTCGTATGACGTCTAGGAGATACATCTACGTGTACGAAGTTCACGATGCGCTACCCACTGGCCCAGGACGAGTTCCTCATACTTGGTGGTTTCCACCAGACTGATATAAACTTTGCCCCTACTTGTAATGAGTGGCAGACGCATCCACTTTCTGCCATTTCATCGGCGTCTGCAGTCAACGTTCAACAGTTCAACGTTAAACCGTCATGCTAAAGACTGGGCCTCAATAATCTGTTATGGTGTGATTATCCCTGGCACCGTCTGGGAGCAAGAGGCAAGTATTTGGATACAGTACTCAACGAAATCGTATGTGTCGACGTAAATTAGAAGCTCACCTAGAGGAGGAGCCAGTACGGGCTCCACCTAAGTAGTTGTGGAGCCAGTAGTAACAATTGTTCCTAAGTCACTGTCATGTTGTATATTCTACCCACCGAGGTGACGCTTAATGTGCTCTCTCATCTTCCAATACCCTCGTTACTCTCCTTACCGGTCCTCTCTCGCCAATGGCTTGATTTCTTCACTAAAAACCAATCGACAATTTTTCGTAGCGCCGCCCTCTTACACGAGTACATACAACCCGAGACACTGTCACTAGAGGATGCGCTGTCCGTGAATACGGGCAGGCCGTGGGCGGGATCGACGAGCTGGAAGGATTTTTGTACGTTGCACTTTCGATACTGTATCGCAAGAGCCACCTCCACTAACAGCAATTTCTGGTCATTCTCATGATGAAGGCCACAGGTCGTTTCAACTACACAAAAATTGGGAGGGAAAGGGGCACGCTGTTGCACGTGTGGTGCCGCCTCCGGGTTTGAATGTCCACCGCATCAAGATCGACGAAGATGCAGGGATATGCATTATGACCTGCGTTTGGGGCGGTCTCAACGTGCTTCACCTCTTTTCCGGCATCGTCTTGTGGTGTCTTCCCCAGGTTCGAGAGTTTTTTTTTTCACGTTCCCCACCTTCCGTTGGATTCTGCCGGATGTTCAAACGGTCGCTTGCAGTCGTACGTCCGCTCCAATGCCCACTGCGAGTATGACAACGGGTATCTCGTCTTTGACCGCGAAGACGGAGAAATGGAAGTCTGGCGCCTGGCCAATGACTTTTTCCATTGAAGGTGAGGTCGCCGCCGATGCGCCGCCCGACGGCGAACAGATGGATGCGTCCGCCACCGTAGCGGCGTTGTACCATCAGTACGTACCGCGTGGGCAGTTCCGGCCCTGGGCGCTGTTGAGATTTCACGAGTTCACGCGAGCATACCGACTCGCGTACCCGACACTCATATGCGCGAGCGACGAGCGTGCTTTTTTGTACGATGTGCGCACGGGTTCTATCGTGCAGACGATCGACATCCATCTCGAGCGTCTCCGCTACGTCGACGTGAACGAGCGCCACGTGTTCGTGTGCGAACGAGCTGCGGTCCATGTGTTTTCTCGGGAGAGCGGCAAGCGAGGTCTTGCGCATACCGGTGGACGCCGTTGTACAATGCAGTCAGCTCGTGGAGGATCCGACCACTGTATCCGGGGACTGGTTTGTCACCCCTCTCTCTGTCTACCCCAAATCAGAGGGGTTTGGTCCTCATCCGGATTTTATTGCGGGTATGTCCACTCATACCCTTTGGTTCACAGAGATTTTATACTGACGTCACGCATAGCTCATGTCTCCAGGGACGGCCGCGATCTCGCGGTCTTATTGGAGAGAAGCCGTGTTGTTTTCGTTCGAGATTTTGATCGTATCTGTCGTGGAGAGACCAGCCTCGAACAGGCGGGGCTTGTTCTAGGTATCGCACCACAGGCATGTTACTATTTGGGATTCGAGCACGGTCGTGTCTGTGTGGCAACCGTTCGTATTTCACAATCTCCTTTTGTGATTCCGCACGTTCATGTTGGTTTGAAGATTCAAGGACTCTATATTTTCACCTTCGGCGCTGATCTTTCTGCAAAGGCTGTGTTCGTCCGGCCTTCTGAAAGACCCTCGACTAGGTCGTATCCGATCAGCTGCATGCAGCTCACGGGCCGCCGTATATATTTTACGTGGGAAGATGCAAGGCGTCGGCAGGACATCCCGCTGTTTGAAGACGTGGAAAATGCTCAGGAACTTCAACAGTCAATGACACCAAATTTGGATATAGAGCTCCAAGTATGGATGGCAAGACATGGTAGGCGACTTTGCAAAATTGGTGCTATTGGGTCAATCCTGACACCCGACATCGTGCTTGTTTTGTCACAAGCCCCTGTTGAGAAAGGCTCCGTGGGTTGCATTGACTTTACTCTGATGCCTGAGGGCTAAGCAAGCGAGAATTGAAAATGGGTCAATCGCGGACGCACACTTGTTGTGTTTGCGTTTGACGGCGGTCACTGTTTTTTTGTTTTTGTTTTTTTTTGTTTGGGGTTCTTTTCTCGCTATGACTCCATGAAGTGCCTCTACTTGTACGATCGTATCCAGATCCGACAGAACACCCCTTAGGCGACTGCCCTAGTCTGCCTATGCTCGCCGGAATTTCTACGCTTCCCTTGACGCTCCCTGTACTGTACTTGTCCACGCTTACCTGTAACATGTAATAGCCCATGCTCTCTGTAAGTACTGTGAGCACTGCTCCCCTACCTGTTCTACTGTACATTATTCTTGCGTATGCCCTGATGCATGTTACTATGTGGGATTCGAGCACGGTCGTGTCTGTGGCAACCGTTCGTATTTCAAATCTCTTTTTGTGATTCCGCAAGCTCGTGTTGGTTTGAAGATTAAAAGGCTGTATAGTGTCATTCTCCCAAGCATTCTTCAAGGACATTCTCGACTTCTTTTTTTCTGTCTTTTTGGCAGCACCACGTTCATGCACATCTCTCTTAGCCTCTTCTTGATCGAAGCAAAGGCATTTATGAGCTGCTCCCTGACGGTGTAGTGAGCGTTCGATACACCAAGCTGCACTTCGACGTCACAGTACTTTCGTGGCTGGAAAGCGCTCAGCTTACCAAATCAAACCCCGACCACAATTCGGTTGAAATGTAACAAACGGCCAATCCTCGTTCCAGTAACAAAGTATGATTGTTTTATTTTTGAAAAGGGTGGAGGGTGTTAGTGGATGATAGTAGACGCCGTTTTTCTAATGCTGTAGTAATTAGACAAGGAATCGGCGAGAAAAGTGAAGTGCCAGTGTCCGACAACTGCCATAACTTTCCTCCCTTGGTGTTCGGCCGTTTGAAAGGGTTATATTTATAGGTTTCTCGTGGTCAGGGGAGACACGTACCGTGAACAATCGTCTACGTGGTAGAGGGAACTGCATTACAGGGGCAACTGACAGGAGTACCGTGAGTCCGTGACTGCTCCTGGCTGTGGAACCGGTACACCTTCTCAAAGTCGCTATCATGCTGTATGGTCTACCCGCCGAGGTGACGCTTAACGTGCTTTCCTATCTTCCGATACCGTCGTTACTTTCCTTACCAGTCCTGTCTCGCCAATGGCTTGATTTCTTCACCGCAAACCAATCTGCAATCTTTCGTAGCGCCGCCCTCTTACATGAGTACATACAACCCAGGACAAGTCTCCTAGAGGATGCACTGTCCGTGAATACGGGCAGGGCCGGCAGGCCTTGGGTGGGATCGACGAGTTGGAAGGACTTTTGTAAGTCATTTCCCGCGTCTATCGGTCACCACCACTAACTGCACTTCTCTGGTCATTTTCATCGTGAAGGCCGCAGGTCGTTTCAACTACGCAAAAACTGGGAGGGAAAGGGGCACGCCGTTGCGCGCGCGTTTTCGCCTCCGGGTTTGAATGTTTATCTTATCGCCTCAAGGTTGACGAGAAAAGAGGGATATGCATCATGACCTGCATTTGGGGCGGTCTCAACGTGGTTCACCTGTTTTCCGGCACCCTCTTGTGGTGTCTTCCCAGGGTAGAGAGTTTGCTTTTTTAACCCCACCTATTGCTATCCAGCTGGGTGCTCAAACGTTCGCTGACAGTCGCATGTTCCTTCCCATGCCCGCTGCGAATACGACAACGGGTATCTCATCTTTGACCAAAACCAAGAAGAAGACACGTCAAGGGAAGTTTGGCGCCTGACCAGCGAATTTGCCGCAGAAGGCGAAGTCGCCGCCGATGCGCCACCTGACGGCAGGCAGATGGACGTGTCCGCCCGCGCCGAGGAGCTATACCATCCGTACGCACCGCTTGGGCAGTTCCGGCCCTGGGCGCTGCTGGCGTTCCCCGAGATCGCGTGGAAGTACCGACTCGCGTACCCGACACTCTTGTGTGCGAGCGACGTGCACGCTTTCTTGCACGACCTGCGCACGGGTTCCCTCTTACAGACGATCGATCTTCAATACTATGATATCTACGGCGGCGACGTGAACGAGCACCATGTGTTCTTCTGCAGGCCAGATGCAGTCCATGTGTTTTCGCACGAGAGTGGTAACGAGGTCCTGTGCATACCGACAGACGCCAACGTATGTAGTCTGCGCGTGGAAGATCCGTTCCTCGTATCCGGGGATTGGTTTACCACCCCTCTCTCTCTCTCTCTCTCTCTCTCTCTCTCTCTCTCTCTCTCTCTCTCTCTCTCTCTACCCCGAAGTAGTATATGAATACCATCGCATTACGTGGTTCGTTGCAGGTGTGTTCACCCACACCCTTTGGTTCACACAGAGATCTCACACCGTGACTCACGTCTCGCATAGTCCGTGTCTCCAGGGACGGCTGCGATCTCGTTATCTTGTCAAAGGATAGCCGTAGTATTATGTTCATTCGCAATTTTGAGCGTATCTGTCGTGGGGAGACCAGCCTCGAGCAAGCGGGGCTTGATCTGAACATTCAACCAAAGGATACATGTCACTATCTGGATTTCGAACACGGTCACGTCTGTGTGGCAACCGTCCGTATTTCACATCTTGTTTTGTGATTGCGCGTGTTCATCATGCTGGTTTGAAGATGCAAGGGCTCTATATTTTCACCTTTGACCCCGGTTGTTCGGCGAGGGCTGCGTTCGTGCGCCCCTCTAAAAACCCCTCGGATAGGTCACTACCGTATCCGTTCGGCTGCGTTCAGCCCACGGAGTGTCGCATATATTTCACGTGGGAAGGTGAAAGACATCGACAGGACATCCCGCTGTTTGAAGACGTGGAAAATGCTCAGGAACTATCACGGCCGATAACACCGCCTTTGGATCTAGACTTCCAAATAGCACCATGGATTGTAGAACATGGTGGGTACCCCTTCACAAAATCGGTGTTGTTGCGCGTTGACTGTGATACTGTGTTCGTTTTTTGACAGCCTCTGCTGAGAAAATTTACGTGGGTTGCATTGACTTTAGTCTGATGCCCGAGGGCTACACAAGCGAGATTTGATAAGGGGGGAATAGGCATTACTTTCTTCTATTCTTTTCGTTGTGACGCCCAGGAGATTCAACTGCTGTACGACAGCACCTCTCACCAGATTTCACCCCCTGTGACCACAACTCTTCCACTTTACCCAACCCACCAAGCTAAGCCATATCGCCTCTAGACTGCATGCAGAAATACATAGGGGTGTAATGCAATTTGCCTCTACGCTCCATTATTCCAACTTCAGACACCCCTCGTGTTTTTGGACTGTCACCTTATCAAAACTCCACCTAGCCCCAAGCCGGTTACTGTACTACTCGCATGCTGATTGGGAGGAATTAATGCACCTATGTAAATCTTAGGTGTGGTGGTTGTAGGTACGATCAGAGGGGGGCAACCGATCCTTCCCCGTTACCAGGTGCCTGTCCTTATAGGCTGTGAGGAGTGCGAATATAATTTTTTGGACGAACAGGGCGAAATGGTCCGAACCACCGGGCTGCATTACGAGGTAACTGACAGGGGTTCTGGCTCCACCTAAGTAGCTGTGTTAGTACGAACAATCGTTCCAAGTCGCTATCATGTTGTATGGTCTACCCGCCGAGGTGACGCTCAACGTACTTTCCCATCTCCCGATACCCTCGTTACTTTCCTTCCCCATCCTGTCTCGCCATTGGCACAATTTCTTCACCGTAAACCAATCGGTAATCTTTTACGGCGCTGCCCTCTATCACGAGTACATACAACCCGGGGCAAGGTTCCCGGAGAATACGGGCAGGCCTTCGACAAGTTGGAAGGATTTTTGTAAGTTGCACCCTCATCAATGCGGCTAGAGACGGGCCGTTTCCAGCGTCTATCTGTCACCACTAACGGCGCTTCTTCGTAGGCCGCAGGTCGTTTCAACTACGCAAAAACTGGGAGGGAAAGGGGCGCGCTGTCGCGCGTGCGTTTCCGCCTCCTGGTCAGAATGTATATTGTCTCAGGGTTGACGAGAAAAGAGGGATATGCATCATGACCTGCATTTGGGGCGGCCTCAACGTGGTTCACCTGTTTTCCGGCACCCTCTTGTGGTGTCTTCCCATGGTGCGAGAGTTTGCTTTTTGAACCCTACCTATCGGTATTCTGCCGGGTGCTCAAACGGTCGCTTGCAGTCGCACATCCCCTCTCGTGCCCGCTGCGAATACGACAACGGATATCTCGTCTTTGAGGGCTACCGCGAACTCCCTTTGAAGGAGGTCTGGCGCCTGGCCAGTGAGTTCACCCAAGGCGAGGCCGCCGTCGATGCCCCTCCTGAAGCCGTGCAGACGGACGTGTCCACCCGCGCCGAGGAGTTGTACCATCAGTACGCACCGCTCGGGCAGTTCCGGCCCTGGGCGCTGCTGAGGTTCCCCGAGTTCGCGTGGGAGCTCCGACTCGCGTACCCGACACTCTTATGTGCGAACGACGAGCACGCTTTCTTGCACGACCTGCGCACGGGGTCCCTCTTGCAGACGATCGACCTCCGATACCATGATATCTACGGCGGCGACGTGAACGAGCACCATGCGTTCTTCTGCAGGCCAGATGCGGTCCATATATTTTCGCGCGAGAGCGGTAACGAGGTCCTGTGCATACCGGTGGACGCCAGCGTACGGTCTAGTCAGCGCGTGCAGGATCCGTTCCTCGTATCCGGGGACTGGTTTACCACCCCTCTCTCTGTCTACTCCGACGTACTAGATGAATCACGTCCTTTTCCGAAGTTCATTGCGGGTGCGTTCACCCATACCCTTTGGTTCGCGCAGAGACCCACACTCACATCTCGCATACTAGCCCGCGTCTCCGGGGACGGCCGCGATCTCGTCGTCTTGTCAGGGAAACGCCGTGTTGTGTTCATTCGCGATTTTGAGCGTATCTGTCGTGGAGAGATCAGCCTCGAACAGGCGGGGCTTGTTCTGAACATTCAACCAGAGGAGACATGCCACTATCTGGATTTCGAGCACGGTCATGTCTGTGTGGCGACCGTTCGTACTTCACAACCTTGTTTTTGTGATTGCGCGTGTCCATCATGTTGGTTTGCAGACGCAAGGGCTCTACGTTTTTACCTTCGACCCCGATTGTTCGGCGAGGGCTGCGTTCGTGCGACCCTCTGAAAACGCGTTGGATGGGTCACCGTCGTATCCGATCAGCTGCGTTCAGCTCACAGAGCGTCGCCTATATTTTACGTGGGAAGACAAAAGGCGTCGGCAGGACGTCCCACTGTTCGAAGACCCGGAGAATGCTCAAGAACTATCACGGCCAATAACACCGCCTTTGGATCTAGACTTTCAAATGCCGCCATGGGTTGTGCAACGTCGTGGGTACTCCTTTACAAAATCAGTACCATTGAGTACTGACCCTGACACTCTGTGCTCGTTTTGTCGCTAGTCCAAGTTGAGAAAGATTCCTTGGGTTGCATCGATTTTTCTCTGATGCCTGAGGACTACGCAAGCGAGATTTGAACAGGGGGTCAATCGTGGACGATCACCGGTCTGCGTTTTTGACAGGCATTTCTTTACTTTTACTTTACTTTTACGTTACGACGTGAATGCGATAATCACCAGTTTTCCTTTCCCCCACTGGGAAAGGGGGAGACTATAGATAGAAGGTAGAACCCTGGGAAGTGGAGACGAAAAGGGTAGTAATCCGCCCTCGGGTGCCCAAAATGGATTCGAAACCAAAAAAAAAAACACCAGTTTTCGTCTTCGACGTGTCTGCTTACCTTTTTGTCATAACATCCAAGAGTACAGTTGCGTGTACGACCCTCGGATACGACAGTATCGATCTCACTCCCTCAGGGAGGCTCCACCCTTGGAAGTCGCAATGTCGCATTGCCCAAGCCACAGCGCCTTGTCAACGCTCCAGGACGGATTCCTCATAACAGGTTGCCTACAGACTGCATCGACAAATACAGGTCTCAAATTTGCCTCTGTTTGGGAGGGCATCATCGCGTCATAAGGAAAGATAAATAGTTCGAGCTAAGCCACATCTACCTGTTCTTCCTCCTGCGGTTCTTCCTGTGGTTCTTCCGGAGCAATTTGCTCCGCTACCTCACGGGCGTCTGCAGCGTCATCCTCGTGGGTCTCGACCACTGCCTCTGTCAGGTCTTCCTCTTGCGCGTCCTCCTCTTCTTCCGGGGCATCGGCCTTCGTCCGCAGGGGAGAGTTCGATGATGGTGGTGCTAGGGAATATCGTGTGCAGAGGTCACGTCGTGTTCTGGAGCCTCGTCAACGTCATCCCCGTGAGTATCCGTGTCTACGTTTTCGGCGTCGTCGTCCGTGACGTCTTGTTCGGGACCTTGGTGATCGTGGTCTTGGTGATCGTGGTCCTCGCCAGTCTCTGCGTGCACGTCTGCATCGTCCGCCTCTGCATCGTGCACATCTGCATCGTCCACGTCTGCATCGTGCGTTTCTGCATCGGCATCGGCAAGTGTAGCGATATGCTCTCCCTCCGGATAATCCAAGTCATGGTCGTACGTTTCCTGCAGATCGGCATGAAGTTCGTGTTCGTCCGTGAGCGGCTCCTCCTCTTCTTCTTCCGCGCGGTCCGCCACGTCTACGTGCACAAAATCGGTCTCCTGTTGCTCGTGTGCTTCGATCGCCGCGGCTGCGGCTGCAAGCTGAGCGATGGAGTCGCGCTCGGGGCTTGGCGACCCGCCGCCGCCGCCCTTGCCCAGCTCCTCCGCCATGATGAGTGACTCGCTGAATACCATCGTCCCGGTACGGGTGCGGCCTTTCCGCGGGCTCGGGTTGCGGTCGATGCCGCCGAGGATGTCCACACCGAGTCCTCGGTGCACGCCCCGCCCACGGTCGTCGCCGTCGTCATCTGACCCCGGTGGGTGCTGCGGGTCCACGGCAGCGGCGAGGAGGCGGGGAGGCTCGGCATCCTCGAACGTCGTGGAGTGCGTCGGGATGATGAGGAACTCGGGAGGGACGAGCTCGAACTTGCAGGTTAACGCGAGGAAGCGAGCGTAGAGCGACGATTCGGCCTCGGCCTGTTCGAAGACCTCGCGGTGGTGGAAGTAAGCGTGAGCGAAGATACGCCCGAGGCGGCGAGCGAGCGAGCCAAAGTGTCGATGAGAAGGATGGGGAATGTTGATGCTAAAGGGGGGTTAGACAGCCCGAAAAGAAGGCAAGGTGCTAGGTGTGACGCGTACCGTGATGGGAACGCTCGTGGCGAGTTCAAAAGGGCTGTCGCGCTGTCTACGGTGTGTAGAATGTAGTCGATGGCGCAACATTGCTGCTACAACCATTAGAGATTCTTTTTTTTTTTCTTCGTCGTTTGAAAATATCAGAGACGTACTTCCATTGCGCCGTCGTTGCCGTGAGCGACGCATAAGTACATCCATTCGCCGGCTTTCATCTCGGGGCATGTAGCACGCGTGCATTCCTGCTGTAACATGGTGATTAAGGGGTGAGAAAGGTCCTGCGCGAGCCGTCTTGTGGATGTGCCATAAGCTTCGATGAGACGAGAGACGGGGGAGGTTCGGCGCTACCGCAATTGTTCATAAATCCAACATGCCTCGTCGACGGCAAACTCGCTCTTTGAGTCTTTTTCCCCGTCGGGGTCTTCGGTGAGGGCAGCGCTGCTGTCATCGGGGCCGCCTTCAGCATTGTTTCGAGAATCTGGAACCGATATTATGGCAGAGACGTCGTGTATGTCAGAGCGGATTGTCAGGGAGATGAACTCTTGCAGCTGGAAGGCGCTGTCCAGGGTGGAGAGCGCCGGAACGCTTTTGATGGGATAGAAGGTGGATATCCGTGAACCTTTGAGGGGACGTTGGAGAGCGGACGCCATCGTATGAAGACGCGGAGGAACGTCGTTCGATTCCTATAAAAGGGCAATGGCCAAGTGGCAGTCCCGCGCTTGCCCTGCGTCCAACTAGAAGTTCTAAGATATCGCGATGTGTTCTCGTGTTACGTATTTTCCTCTTTCGTCATGCCGTTCCCCTACCTGGCACACTGGAGAGCGTGGTCAATACTTTTTATCAGCTCTATAGCGCAGTCTCTAACCTCATTTTTGTTTTGCAGTCGAGACAAGCAACAGGAACGTCAAGATCGAATAAGTAATCTATCGCTCAAATATCATTCTGCCATAACTCCCCGCGATCAGGAGATCATTAATCAGGATGTGGCTTTATTGGTCGCCAACGTTCGACGCGGCGACGTCGACCCTGAGGAAGTACTACTTGCCTACAGCAAGAAGGCTCTCGATGCCCACCGAAAGACGAATTGTCTCACCGAGGTCATGATATCTGAGGCAGAGGCGTTGGCAAGGACCTGCAACAAGGCAGGCCCTCTCGCAGGAATGCCCGTCAGTATGAAAGACACCGTCGGCGTTACCGGTTTCGCTTCGTGCATCGGGTACTCCTCTCCCCGCTGGATGGCGCCCTTCTCGACGGACGCGGCAATCGTCCGGCTGCTACGCGACGCGGGCGCGTACCCGTTCGTCAAAACGAACGTCCCCATCACCCTGCTCTCCTTTGAAATCGTGCTCCGATGTCTGGGGGAGGTCCACGAATCCCCATTCGAGCAGGCATTCTCCGGGAGGCTCTACCGGCGGCGAGGCGGCGCTCCTTGCCTTTGGCGGCTCGAGGCTGGGCATCGGGACGGACGTGGCGGGCTCCGTTCGCGTCCCCGCGCACTACAGCGGCATATACACGATCAAGGCGTCCATGCATCGTTTCCTCAAAGCCGGCAACGCGAGTGCCATGGTCGGACAGGAGGGTATACCGGCCGTGTACTCCCCCATGACGAGGACTCTGGAAGACCTGGAGACGTTCTGGCGCGCCGTTGTCGGCATGAAACCCTGGGAGTACGATCCTTCCTGTATGCCTGGCGTTCTCGTCGAGTGGAGCCGTTCGCTGATGGCCGCTAGTGCGTCCCGATACCCTGGCGAACGATAACCCTCCCCAAGAAAATGAAATTGGGAGTCCTATGGGACGATGGTTTGCGCCCCACCTCACTCCTTTTACCTGCAATGTCTCACTCCTACACAGGCGTCGTGGCGCCGTCTCCAGCATGCAAGCGTGCCTTGCAAACTATCGTGTCCCTTCTGGAGCAGGACGGTCACGAGGTCACAGCCATGTTCGTATTCCCAACCTGGCGATCTTCAGTTATCTCACTGTTTCTCGGACACAGCGACCCTCCCAGCCCGCTCAGGGCTCTGCAGATCGGGTCACAGCTCATGGCGAACGCCTGTATGTTCCTCCTCCCATACTTACTCCTCGACTAATTAGTAAATACCCGTCCCCACAGTCATCACCGCATCCTCCCACATCCGCTGGTGGGAGTCCAACGACCCGGGGGTGGCGACTGGGCTATTCGCGCTGCGGCTCCCTCGAATCCTCATAAAACTCTGCGCCTGGTTCTACCGCCACGTCCTCCGCGACGCGGTCTACGCTGCCGTCGTCGAAGGCTGGCACGCGAAGGACGGCCAGGAATTCTACGCGCTCGTCGGCGAGCGCGAGGAGTACCGAACGCGGTGGTTCGAGTACTGGCAGCGGGAGAGATTCGACTTTGTGCTGACCGTGCCCAATGCGCTGCCGGCGATGAGACACGGGGACAGCAGGCGCCAGTGGAAGTCGTGCGGGTACACGTTCCTGTTCAACGTCGTTGGTATCC
Source organism: Lactarius hatsudake (assembly GCA_024734325.1). NCBI lineage: Eukaryota > Fungi > Basidiomycota > Agaricomycetes > Russulales > Russulaceae > Lactarius > Lactarius hatsudake. The sequence continues at coordinate 170,936 of JANSJP010000010.1, read as the reverse complement.
CTCGCGGTCTGTAACAAACTTGCGAGATCGATTGACCGAAATATTTCAGCTTGACTATTCTGCAGGCGTCATGCCCATCACGCGCGTCGATCGCACGCTCGACGTACTCTCGCCCGCGTTCAGGCCGCGTAACAAGATCGAGGCGGATGCTACAAGGGCTACGACGCCGACGACATGCATGGCCTGCCCGTTGGCGTGCAGATCGTCGGGAGACGCCTCGAGGAAGAGAAGGTTCTCGAGGGCATGAAACTCGTCGAGGGCCTCCTCAAGAGTAGAGGGATTGCGTACGAGCACATGTCAATGTAACTATGTAGTCTTCACACGTGAAACAAGAAACCTAGCTTGGCGATAGCAGTGTACGCGATGATACAACAGGACTACGTGCCCCACACAAAGACAAATACAAGTGGGTGGCAAAATGCAAATGTCAGAGCACAGCGGCAAAGAGACTATGAACGAGTGATACACAACACGTCCTAGCGCGGACCATATGGCATCCGCGGGCGCGCCGCCCGCTGACGAGCCGCGGCCACACCCATCCCGCGCATCTCCCAAGCCGCCCCATAGTCCAGTGCCGCCGACCGCAGCCAACGGCCGCGCCGCATACCCAGTCTCGGGCGCGGTCCGCGGGCGGCGCTCCCGTCCCTGCTGTGGAGAGGAGGCACGCGGCACCGCGGGACGCGTTGCGCGCCTCGGGTATTTTGGCGGATATAGTGGGCGGGCCGACACGGAAGTGGGACGGCATGAATCGCTCGTCCGCGGCCATCTTGGTCATACCGCTTCTTGCTGCGCCTGTTACGGTCGCGGCCGTGCGCAGCTGCGGCTGCGAGCGCGAGCGGGACATGTTGGATGGAGAGCCGTCGCCCTCGCGCGTGCCCGTGGTGGGTCTACGCGGAGGCATTGGCGGGATGGGTTTAGTCGCGCGGGCGGTCGGGGCGGTCTTGGGGTGGCGTTCGGTGGCTGCTAACAGTGGGGGGAACGGGGTCGGGCGTCGGTCGAGAGCCCGAACGCAGCCGGGCGATGTGCATGCTGCTGAGGAGCGGGAGCGTGCTTGGCGGCGCAGGCGCAGGCGCCGACAGGTCCCCGGTCCTGCTGCCCATGTGCTTGCCTGACGAACTCGAGAGGGAGCGCTTGTGGATGGTGGTCCTGGTTTCGCGCCGTAGCAGGTTGGTGGAGTCCCCACGGAGCAGCACGTGCGTGATATCCGAGCCGTCGGCGGGGGTGAGGATTACAATCGGAAGGTCGGTTTCGGGGCCTATTTCCTCGCTCTCGGGGTGCCAGGAGGGACCCTCGCGCGCTGCACTGGCAGCCTCTGAGTCGATTCGAATAACAAGTTGCGTTGCCGATGCCGCTCCTCCAGCGCCTGAGGAAATTGCCCTTGGTTGAGGATTGCTTACGAGACGTGGAACGGCACGCCACCTAGGCCAGGGGATGGGACTGGGAATGGGGGCGGCATGGTTTATATCCGTGGAGGAATGGCGTCCGTCGTCGTGCGGGACAGCGATGATGTCGATGACTATGGTGGAGGCCCTGACGGAGAACCTGGGTTGGAGAGGGGGACTTGAGTTTTGGGGCTGCGGTTTGGGTGCTCGACGGGCGACGCCGATTTTCAATTGCACCTTTCCTATGTGTCGGATGCCCTTCATAAAAGACACGCCACCCGTGTTGAGTCGGCCACCGAAGAACCATCGTTTGGTAGTGGAAGAGGACCCTTCTCCCCACGTCGGATTGGTCGTAAGCCTCGAGTGCGCCTCCGGAAAGGAGGAGACTGAGAGAGACATCACGGTACAAAGTCGAGAGTGAACCAGAGATTTTATACTGAGACACGTTTGAGAGGTTGTCCGTGGGCGGTCGTGCGAGCACGGCTGCTTCGCCCGTGGGTGTAGCTAGCTGGCTGACTTCTGATACGGCAGACACGTCACACACAACCTTTGTGTGGCGAAGTTAACCGTTGACGAAACCCTACGGAGTTCTGTGAGTAGGAGACTCAATACGAAATGATGCCGTAGTACGTTGTAGTTATAGAGTAACCTGGGTGCTTCTTAGCGCTCCGAGTCCACGGAGCCCGCGCAGTGGAGGAGGCGTTCTTGTAATAGGGCACGATGGGCCCATTGGGACGGTGTTGTCAATATATCCGCTGGCATATGACGGTTTTGGCCGTGTCACGTCCGAGGTTGGTGAGGTCGGCTGCCAATGGGGCCTGGGGGGAAATCAGCCGCAATCAGTCCGAGGTCGCAATCGGCAACACGTGGGGCACGGCCGCCGCGCGATTCACGACGCATTTTCGAGCAGTGCCGAAGAAAGTGACCGCTTGCCGAGACCAGATCTCACTCGGACGAGAACTCCAAGAGGAGGCGCAAATTAAAGCCGCAGCACTACTCGCGACAGACCGGCCACTCGCAGAAAGATTGACGCACGTTGATGTTAATGCGAGAAAATGACACGACGGTAGCAACTGTCGGTGGGCTGTCTGCGGAGGTCAGGATCATTCCAGTTGTTGCATCGCGTAGCTGGCCCCCCCAAGAATATCGGCGATAGTCATACAGTATACGGTCAGGTGCGCGGATGTGCCGTTCCTAATTGATGCGCGACTTCTCGCCTATTCAGAAGGCCAGGGGGTCATCAGCGCAGTAGTAGGATCTTCGGATAGGTCTTTGCACCGAGGGAGGAATCAGGCGAGTGAGTTGATCTACATATTAGTGGCCGGGTTTTAGCGATCTAATGGCTGGGAACATCCATTCTGGTCCACTGCCTGTGATGGTATGCCTCGGGTCGAAAAGGCTTTCATGGCTCAGCTGAGATCCCATGGAAGAGAGGTGGTTTAAATGGGCCCGTTTGTGGTAGTATCGGAAAGAGCCTTAGACGCAGTGCAGAGAGTCCGAGTCGATGCTCACTCAGTCGCATTGCATTTTCTCCAATGTTACTCACCTAGTGAGGCTTCGCAATGAATTTTAAAATGAGCATATTAGCATACAAACCGCAATTTAAGGAGATATATGCAATGTCCATATGTAATGATGGGAGTCCTGTTCGTAACGACCGTCAACAAAATGAACGACACAAAAGTGGTCTGTCCGTGCCGCCAAATATGTAGGTAAGCGAGATTAAAAAACAAAGTCTAAAAGGTCCAATGATATAGCTAACGAGCAGAACTACGAAGGATCGCGAGTCCAGATGCGAACATGACTAAGATGGTGAGGCAGACGCTGAGAAAGGCGGGGTGGGCCGTAATGGCGCCATTGTTGCAGCCAGTGCATTGCCAACCTGCGAACCAAAGGATTAGCCTGAATTAAGGGGAAAGAGGCGCGGCCTCTGACCGGAAGCTATCGGGGTGTACGCCTGCGGGGTATAGAGTGCAAATTGAAGAGCGTTGTTTGGTGAAAGTAACCCTGGGGCCCTCGCTGCACCTGGACCCCGGTTGTCGAAAATCTCGAGGGTGTAAGTGGCCTGTGCGAGTGGGCTGTTGGGGTGGCTCTGTTGCCAGGCATATGCGTCCCAGACGACGCTGGTAGCGGTACCGGGTATTACGCCGTCCGTCGGACCTACAGGGTAGGTGTTTCCGTTCTCACAGATAGCGGAGACGGTAAGTTGAGAGGGCGTTGAGAGGACGTATGAGAAGTTCCATGCGAAAGTGATAGGCTGGGACTGGGCAATTTTAAAAAACGCGATGGTCGTCTGTGGTGGCTGGGTGATGGTGAGAAGACCAGCGGGGGCGGACTGGGGGATGTTAAGCTGGGAAGAAGTGGAGTTCGTGTTCGTAGCACCAGTACCGCTGGAGGCAGGGAGAGTCGTTATTGTGGACGCAGGTGTAGCCATTTGAGGTGGTGTTCCGGTTCGTCAGCAGCAGTCGCAGCCACAACGTCTGAGGGTCTCGACGGGAACGACCGGGCCGCGTTGTTTTACTATGACGAGCTTGCAAGTGCGCGAACGACCAGAGTGGCAGCCCATTCTTCACTCCTCGAACCAGGTCGTCCTCTACAACCCGACTTCTCATGCCCTCACCATACACCCTTCATCCCAATCCGCAAATCACACCGTCACCCTCGACCAATCCGTACCCCATCTCTGTCCATATTGCTCCAGACCTTTGCCACCACGTCCCACAGGCCATGACGACGTGGATGAACAGGGTTCCCATCTCAGCCGTTTCGAGGACGTATCTGAGGCCCGTGCATCCAATTATTTCCATCTCTTGCAGGTCGCAAATGAGAGCGCAAGCCGTCCACCATCGCCCCCTCTGCACTCCACCCACCCACCTCCATCCCCCTCGGCTGTCCATGATGATAACGTATTTTCCCCAGAGTCCATGGCCGAGGGCTATTTCAAAGCCTTCTTTCAAGAGGAAGCCCGCTTAGGTATGGGCGCTAATGGTACCGTCTTTCTATGTCAAGTGCGTCTTGCGATTCTTTAACTCCTTCTCAACTCATCTAACAATGGCGGAAGCACGTCCTCAATGGCAATCCTCTCGGTAAACTGGGGCATGCTCAGTCTTGAGGATCCGCTTACACCCAACTTTTCGTATTAGGCCATTTTGCCGTCAAGAAAATCGCTGTCGGTCAATCCGCATCCTACCTCTTGAAGATATTACGTGAAGTGCACTTGCTCGAGACTTTACGACATCCCAACATCATCACGTACCACCATGCATGGCTCGAAACCGCTCAGTTTTCCACCTTTGGTCCCAAAATTCCCACTTTACAGTAAACTCGTTTCACGCATCCTCCGCCGTGACCCCGTTTAACCAGCTGCTCGACAGTGTCTTAATGCAATGGGCTGAAGGCGGCTCCCTTGATGATTATATCGACGCGCGCCTTGGCCGTCCAATGCACCTCCCGCACCCTACCTCCAATGATCCTTCCACAGACGACGACGACGCAACCTCTGAAGTGCATTCACGCTCTGCTCGCATCCGCGCATTCCGCGCCATGCAGCGTGCCCCCCCTTCCGAAAAATCTGCCCTCCGCGCGAAGCTTGGCAACAATGGCCATTCCTGGACCGCTGTGCACCTTCTCAGTACCGAGGAGGTTCTTGGCATATTTGGTGGCGTTGCAGCAGGGCTCGGTTTTTTGGTCCGCCTCTCATTCTTTCAACCATCGTTTCCATGTGTTGACCGTTTGGGGCTGCAGCATGACAAAAGTATCCTCCACCTCGACCTAAAACCTGGAAATGTTCTTCTGACTTGGGATGAAGGCGCTCTCATGTATGCGTACTTTCACCCTCTGTTGTCAACCTCACTGACGACCTACCAGCCCACGTGCGATGCTCTCTGATTTTGGAACTTCTCGTGACATGTTGCAAATGCCACGTGTGAGGAGCGGGAATACGGGGACGTCAGTCCTTCCGTTAATCATTTGACTTTTTTTTCCCCTGACGGTCGTCGTCCAGCCTCGAATACAGCTCTCCCGAATCACTTCCTGTACCTCCACACAATACCCTCCCTCAGACGGACTCAAAATCCGATATGTGGTCTCTCGGCATGATTTTGCACAAACTCATCTTTTTCCGTCTTCCGTACCGCTGGGCTGCGTATGGCGATCGACCGCTCGATGGATTCAGCCATGCCTCACCCCACGATGATGGTGGAAAGGGCAGCGACATGGATCGGCTGGAACGGGAGGTATCGTCATACCCGGGATTCAAAAGTACTCCACGGTTGGAGACGCTCTTCGCGTCACGCCGATTGCCACGCTCATACCTCGTGCTACTCGAGAGCCTTTTGAATGTCTCACCAGCTGCGCGGCCATCCTGCGAGAAAGTCCTCGCTGCTTTACACCTCGGCAAGGTGGGTGTGTTCTTAACTCCTTTTATATTCGCTGCCTGACGGCTTGTCCTTTTCGCCTTGCAGTTCAACCCAATCCCGCCGAAATCGAGCCTCTCGGACGCTCTCGCCAGGACGGTTCATGTATCTGATACCACAGCGACTTCCTCATTGGTCCCAGCACTTCGTCTTCCCACATCGACGTCGCCTCCTTCATCGCCTACGTTGCCGCAACTTACGCTGCCTCCTTCCGCACCCGTCAGCCGTCCAGCACCCCTTCCCGACAGCCCTGTGGAAAAAAGGAAGCGGCTGCCGTCTCCCACACGGCCCATGCAGGGGCGGTGGTTTGCGTTTTCACAGCGGACCTCAGCCTGGGTGCTGCGGGCGCTCAAGTCAGGCGTCCTGGCACTCAAAATCGCGTCGCTTTGCATCAATAGGGAAGCCCTGCCTTTATGGGCGCTGTCAATGCTCGCTGGGCTGAGCATCGTCGTCGATTCCCTCTCGGACAACGTCACCTTGAACCTCGGAATGGGCATAGTGCATTTTGTCGTGCTGAAAATGTGGAGATGGCGGGGATGAAAACTCGAGCGTGTTACAGTATGTTACCAAGCAAAGGAACGGACTTTTCTTGCACACCGACCAATTACATTTGTATAATAAAAACGCACACTTGCTTCATGCCGAATCACCAGTTATTTCTACACGCTCTCGATCCACTTGAGTGAAACGGGGGCCTTGACGTCCCACTCGGTCTCGATTGTGACCTCCTCGTTCGCACCAACGTCGACCACCCACTCGAACAGCCCCTCCTTCCGCCCGCCCTTCCCGTCGACCGACTTGCACCACCGCACCTTCCTCCGCGGCGCCGCGCGTCTCTCCGGTCGCACTTCTCCCTCCTCTCCCTCCTCCTCTTCTTCGTCCTCCGCACCGACATCTCCCTCCTCGCCCTGCTCCAGGTCCGCGAGCGCAGCAGGGCGCCGCAGCACGACATTGACGCGCTCCCCGTCCTCCGAGACCGGCACGGCATCGCGCAGCACGAGCGCACGCAGCGCAAACGGATGGCTATTGGTGATGGTCGTGCGGCTCACGAACGCCGTGCTGGCCCACTGCTCGCTGAACGCGCGCGCGGCTGCGTCGGGCGGCTTGTCGGCGCGGCGGGACGTGCGGGCGTAGCGGATGCGTGTGGCGGGGTCGGCGCCGAGCGTGCAGTGGAACGTGTCGCCCGGCGCGACGTCGCGGGGGAGCGCGGTGCGGGCTGCGAACGCGTCGTCGACGAACGCGTGCACGGGGCCCGCGAGCAGGCGGTAGTCGCTCGTGTTGCGCACGGTCGCGTGGAGGTACGCGACGGGCCGCGCTTTGGGCACGGCGACGTGCTGGAGCGTCGCGGAGAAGGGGAGCACGGCGACGGCGAGCTGGTGCGGGACGCCGTCGCTTGGCACGCGCGAGGCACCCTCGATGTGGTATGTCAGTGCCAGTGGGCTCTCGTGTACCACCGCCGTCGGCTCGGCGATCGGCGCAGGCTCGTCGCTGCTGGTCGTGTCTGCGTCCACCGCTTGCCATCCATCGTCCGCAGGTGTGGGCGCCGTCTCTAGGTCCTGCGCAGCAGACCCAAACAGGCCTCCAGGAGCAGACCTGGCGAACATGGGCGGCGCGGGATTGGACTGCCCAAATAGACCTTGTTGCTGCCCAAATAAGCCTTGTTGCTGCCCAAATAGACTTTGTTGTTGCTGTTGTTGTTGCTGTTGTTGTTGTTGTTGCTGCTGCTGCTGTTTGCCGTTGTTGCCGTTGTTGTAGTTCCCGTTGCCGTTGTTGTAGTAGCTGTTGACGTTGTTGCTGCATTAGCTGTTGCTGTTGTTGCTCCAGTAGCTGTTGCTGTTGTTGCTCCAGTAGCTGTTGCTGTTGTTGCTCCAGTAGCTGTTGCTGCTGCTGCTGCGACGCCGGTGTGGCCCCAAACACTTGTGTGGAACCAAATGCCCCAAACCCACTGACTGAGGGGGCACTACCGAAGACCCCGGACGGAGGCTGCGCGGTAGGTTGTGATTGCCCGAACCATTGGAAATTCGAAGCAATTGGCGCGTTGGTACTCGGACGGAATCTGTCGAAAGGACCTTTGGGGGGACGAATCTTCGTGGGAATCAGAGTAGGAATACTCTGAGTGGATAGGTTCATGTCCGCCGTACTCAGTGTAAGAGCGACGTCTGTCCAGTCTTCGCCCGTGCTTTGCGTGATCCGTGCACGGTAGTGTAGAGACACCGACGGCTGACGGAACCCCAGCGTCCGTAGTTGCATGTAGTTCGTAAGCCGCAGACCATGTCGCATTCTGGACAACTGAAAATTGGGAGCGGAGTTGATCAGGAAGTCACGCAGCAGTAGTTCGAAAATCGCGTAACGTACGATAGGTCAATTTGAGCGCGATCTCGGTTGCTTGCTTGGCGACAATGACCACCGTCACCTCGCCGTCCGACTTTCCTTGCTTTCTCTCCTCGGCCGACGACAACACGTCGATTTGGCGCGTGAGCTGGAGAATCTCCTCCTCCAGCTCGACACGAGTCGTCCTCAAAGTCTGAGATCGCGTCAAAAGAGTGTCAAAGAATTTCCCCGCCCGGTCAGGGGACACCGTGTCCCCCGCCAGAGTCTTGGAATAGTTGACCATCGTGTCGGAGATACCGTCCAGGGCTTCTCTATCTTGAACAAGCGCTTTCTTCTTCGCTCTGAGCTTGCGGACGACCTCGCCCGTACTCAAAGGGTCGATTTCCTCGATGCCACGGCCAACAGAGCAGACCACATCAGAGAGTTGAGCGTCTCCAAGCCCGCTGACGCGGGCAGAGTCTGTGTCGATCGATCCAGGTAGATGACTGATTTGAATCTTGCTCTGACCCGGCTGCAAACAATTTATAAGGGTTCTTAACGTCGGTCGTAAAGGCTCACCTGAAGCGACAGGTCGAAGACTCGGACGACTTCTGCCTTGTTCGACTTGAAGACGGTCACCGACTTTATAGGATAGTTATCGGCATTGAGTTTGATAGTGGATGTCATGGTTGGGCGTAGTGATTGCGAAAGCAGTTGCCATGATCATGCGTTCCGCGGGGCCTTTAAATACAGAAAGCAAGATGGCTGTGTGAAAGAGTCAGGTCTCGGAACCGCTGCAGATTGTCTGACTCGTAGATCCACTCTCGGACCGAACTTTTGCAACTCGGATCGACTCGAACCCGAGAGTTTACACCGGTCCAACTCGGGAGTTGTCTCCAAGAACGCGCTGCAGATATTTCCTTCGTCGTATTCTTGATCCATCTCCATCCCCACTACCAAAATAACAACCTCATGTAGTCTGTACCAAAATAGTAAGGGCATATATTGTATTAACAGAGACTCGGAGCCCTGAAAACGAAAACTATAGCGTGTTTCGTGAAATTTCTCTCATTCGGCTGTTTCCATCGGGATGTCATCACATGACTCACCTGCGCTCTCGCTGTCCCGCCCATCGTTCTTCCTTCTCTGTCGCTCTGAATCTTGCCGCATACACACAGAGTCTCTCTCTCTCTCCCTGTTGCTCAGTTTCCACCCTCACCATATGCCACTCATTTTGTACCCTCTTACCTTACTGGCTCGCTTCGCATATGTGTAAATCCCTTTGTATTTAAAACCCACTCTCGTTCCCTAATAGACGGCACTCAGTTGCCACTGTTTCCCCCTGTTCGTCTCGGAAATCCGGCCCAAAGGACATTGCTTCATTTCTCGTCGTATCGTGCTTTCGGGCTCATTGTTTGGGTTCTCAGGTTCATCGAGTTCACTCTGCTTTGAGCAAAGAGGCGTGGGAACCTTCAGAATTGAAGGCTTCTCATTGGCTCCTGTTTGTTGTTGCTGAACGTGCATTACCACCTGACCCCAAAAGTATACTGCTTTTATGGCCACTATGCTGGCCTTGTAGGCCTAGATGCCATGATGTTATCATGGGTCTTACACTTATCAATCGCCTTCTTGTATGATGCCCTCAGCCTCCTGCCTCGTCTCCTCCCCCAGTGCTCAGGATGGCACAGACAAACTACTAGCCACAATTGTGCCTCAATGTAGCGCTTCCCGTACCTTCCAGACGGACTTCAAATCCGCCGATGTGTGGTCCCTCCGCATGATTTGGTACGTCTTCCACTGCGTGCAAAGCAGGGTTTTCAGACTAATAAAACCCATAAAAAACCCTATGGAGTGTTAAACATTAATCACTTATCAAGGATTTTATAAGGGTTTTCTATGGGTTTTATTGGTCCGAAAACTCTGCTTTGCATGCAGTGTTCCGTACCGATGGGCTGCGTGTGGTGCCAGTGATCGACTGCGATGGCATCCCTCACCGGCCTCACCCCACGGCCCGGGGCCACGGTGATGTCTGAGTCAGTGGTTGAAAGGGTCGCGCTGGAACGGGAGGTATCGTCATACCCTGGATTCAAAAGTACTCCTCGGCTAGAGACTCTCTTCGCGTCACGCCGATTGCCACGCTCCGTGCTACTCGAGAGCTTTTTGAGTCTCTCATCAGTTGCACGGCCATCGTGCGAGAAGGTGCTCCGAGTCGCCGCTTTACACCTTGGCGAGGTATCCTTATTCTTAGAAGCCTCACGGCTTGTCCCTTTCGCCTTGCAGTTCAACCCGATCCTACCAAAGTCGAACCTCCCGAATGTTCTTGCCTCTAGGACGGCACAGATCTCGCGACTTCCTCATTGGTCCTGGTACTTCGTCTCCCCACATCGTCGCCGCTTCCTCCATGGCCTACGTTGCCGCAACCTACGCCCCCACTTTATCTAACACCCCTTCCTCAGAGCTCTGCGGGGAAGAAGCGGCTGCAGTTCCCTACATGTTCTGGGCAGGGGAAATGGTTCACGTTTTCACAACAGACCTTAGCCCGAGCGCTGCGGGCGCTCAAGCTCAGGTCGGGCATCCTGCTCTCAAAATCACGTCTCTTTGCGTCAATAAGGAAGTCCTACCTTTATGGGCGCTGTCGATGCTCGCTGGGTTGAGCGTCGTCGTCGATTTCCTCTCGGACAACATCATCCTGAACCGCCCCTCCCGGTTCGGTAGCCGAACCGATGGACCTTGACCTAATAGCATCCGCGCACAACCCGCAGAGGGTTCCGTTGGCCCCTTCTTACAATCCCGTGCAATATGACCTAAAATGTTGCAGTTAAAACACTTCGGGCCCAACGGAACCCTCTGCAGGTTGCGCGCGGATGCCATTGGGTCAAGGTCCATCGGTCCGGCTACCGAACCGGGAGGGGCGGAGCTCATCGCATACGGGAGCGTGGTTGATGTGTCGGAGAATGGGGAAGGAGACGGGCGAGGACGCTTCCGGCCTCGCAACCTCAGAGTGGGCATAGTCGTACTGAAAGCGCTGAGACTCGAACCTTTTATGTTGCCAAAGGAACGGCGGGCTTTGACATTTGCGCTTGACTGGGACGACCGACCAATTCTATTTGTATAGTATTAAAAGTAAAACGCACACCTGCTACTGTACATCCCGGGATCGAAATCACTATTTCTACATGCTCTCGACCCACTTGAGTGAAACGGGGGCCTTGACGTCCCACTCGGTCTCAATGGTGACCTCCTCGCCTGCGCCAATGTCGACCACCCACTCGAACAGTCCCTCCTTCCTTCCACCCTTCCCGTCGACCAACTTGCACCACCGCACCTTCCTCCGCGGCGCCGCGCGTCTCTCCGGTCGCACTTCTCTCTCCTCTCCCTCCTCCTCTTCTTCGTCCTCCGCACCGACATCTCCCTCCTCGCCCTGCTCCAGGTCCGCGAGCGCAGCAGGGCGCCGCAGCACGACATTGACGCGCTCCCCGTCCTCCGAGACCGGCACGGCATCGCGCAGCACGAGCGCACGCAGCGCGAACGGATGGCTATTGGTGATGGTCGTGCGGCTCGCGAACGCCGTGCTGGCCCACTGCTCGCTGAACGCGCGCGCGGCTGCGTCAGGCGGCTTGTCGGCGCGGCGGGACGTGCGGGCGTAGCGGATGCGGGTGGCGGGGTCGGCGCCGAGCGTGCAGTGGAACGTGTCGCCCGGCGCGACGTCGCGGGGGAGCGCGGTGCGTGCCGCGAACGCGTCGTCGACGAACGCGTGCACGGGGCCCGCGAGCAGGCGGTAGTCGCTCGTGTTGCGCACGGCCGCGTGGAGGTACGCGACGGGCCGCACTTTGGGCACGGCGACGTGCTGGAGCGTCGCGGAGAAGGGGAGCACGGCGACGGCGAGCTGGTGCGGGACGCCGTCGCTTGGCACGCGTGAGGCACCCTCGATGTGGTATGTCAGTGCCAGTGGGCTCTCGTGTACCACCGCCGTCGGCTCGGCGATCGGCGCAGGCTCGTCGCTGCTGGTCGTGTCCGCGTCCACCGCTTGCCATCCATCGTCCGCAGCTGGCATGTCCTGCGCAGCAGACCCAAATAGGCCTCCAGGAGCAGACTGGGCGAACATGGGCGGCGCGGGCTGCACAAATAGACCTTGTTGCTGTTGCTGTTGCAGTTGTAGTTGCAGTAGCTGTTGTTGTTGTTGTTGCTGCTGCTGCTGCTGTTGTGGCGCCGGTGGTGCTCCGCTGACTGAGAGGGCACCGAAGAACCCAGACGGAGGTTGCGGGGTAGGTTGTGTTTGCCCGAACAATCCCTGGGCGGCATTCGGTGGTGGAAACGGGAATTTCGGAGCAATTGGCGCGTTAGTGCTCGGTCGGAATCTGTCGAACGGGCTTTTGGGAGGACGAATCTTCGTGGGAATGAGAGAAGGAATACTCTGAGTGGATAGGTTCATGTCCGCCGTACTCAGTGTAAGAGCCACATCTGTCCAGTCTTCACCCGTACTTTGCGTGATCCGCGCACGGTAGTGTAGAGACACCGACGGCGACGGAACCCCAGCGTCTGTAGTTGCATGTAGTTCGTACGCCGCAGACCATGTCGCATTCTGGACAACTGAGAATTGGAAGCGGAGTTGATCAGGGAATCACGCAGGAGTAAATGAAAATCGCGTAACGTACGATAGGTCAATTTGAGTGCGACCTCAGTCGCTTGCTTGGCGACAATGACCACCGTTACCTCGCCGTCCGACTTTCCTTGCTTTCTCTCCTCGGCCGACGACAACACGTCGATTTGGCGCGTGAGCTGGAGAATCTCCTCCTCCAGCTCGACACGAGTCGTCCTCAAAGTCTGAGACCGCGTCAAAAGAGTGTCAAAGAATTTCCCCGCCCGGTCAGGGGACACGGTGTCTCCCGCCAGAGTCTTGGAATAGTTGACCATCGTGTCAGAGATATCGTCTAGGGCTTCTCTATCTTGAACAAGCGCTTTCTTCTTCGCTCTGAGCTTGCGGACGACCTCGCCCGTACTCAACGGGTCGATTTCCTCGATCCCACGGCCAACAGAGCAGACCACATCAGAGAGGTGAGCGTCTCCAAGCCCGCTGACGCGGGCAGAGTCTGTGTCGATCGATCCAGGTAGATGACTGATTTGAATCTTGCTCTGACCCGGCTGCAAACAATTTATAAGGGTTCTTAACGTCGGTCGTAAAGGCTCACCTGAAGCGACAGGTCGAAGACTCGGACGACCTCTGCCTTGTTCGACTTGAAGACGGTGACCGACTTTATAGGATAGTTATCAGCGTTGAGTTTGATAGCGGATGTCATGGTTGGGCGTAGTGATTGCGAGGAAAGCCATGATCATGCGCCTTTAATACAGAAAGCAGGATGGCTGTGTGAAAGGGTCAGGTCTCGGAACCGCTGCAGATTGACTCTGAGAGTCTTGCGCCCTGATCAAAGTTGGTAGAATGTGAAATAGTCCTGGGTGTGACTTGACTCGAGCGCTCGTCATGGCGAGCAGAGCCAGTAGCCGACGAGGTGCAAAACAAAAGACCATGCTCTAGAACTTGCTTGACAGTGCCTGCTGAGTTATATGACTGACCCCAAATCATACTGATGGCCACTATGATGGCCTTGTAGGCCTAGATGCCATGATGTTATTATGGGTCTTACACTTATCGAAAGATGCCTCCTGCCTTGTCTCCTCGCCCAGTGCTCAGGATGGCACAGACAAACTACTGGCCACAATTGTGCTCCAATGTAGCGCTTCCCGTACCTTCCAGACGGACTTCAAATCCGCCGATGCATCAGTAAGCTGGGGAGGTGTTCAGAAGTGTTCAAGGACACTCTGAACACCTCTGAACACTTTGAACACCTAGCCCGTTCTCAAACACTTCTGAACACCCAATTTGGTTGACACCTGTCAGCCTAACCCGTATTCGGCGACAGGCACTGACACCGCTTCTTGCCGCTTCTCGATATGGACATCACCTCCCTTCATCTACTGTATATATATATTTTCTGTTTGAATTTAGATTCTCCGTCATAAAATAAGGAAATAATAAAGTCTATTGTGAGCTACAAACAATACAGTGTTATCTAGATATTCTACGGCCGAGTTATCGTCAAAGCGCGCGGGATTTGGGGGCGTCGCTATCGGCGTATCACTGCCATCGTCATTGGGTGCGCGCGGTTTAAGGCAGCCACAGCGCCGTGGTTGTCGCCTTTGTCGCCGTCGCTACCATCGTTGCTGTTATCGTCACTGGGCCGCACGGTTCGGGGCGGCTGCAACGGGGTCGCTTCCCCTTCATCATTGTCATAGGGGGAGCACGTGGCAAGGGACTGCGCAAGTGCGAGGGACCGGTGCTGGGGAGAAGCCTCTACAACCTATATTGTCGTCGCCGTAGCCGACCGCCAGGGTGAGCGCAGCCGGACGGGGCGCCTTCTGTCACATCCCTTCGTCGTCGTCGTCGTCGCCGTCATCCCAGGGACACAGCAAGAGAAGCGCATGTAAGAAAGGGGGAGGGAAAGGCGAGTCGACTGGGAGAAAGGGCGAATGGACAAACGACGTACCGATTGCGCTCAAACTCGGCACGGATGGCACGAATCCAGGCAGTCATAACGACTCATTCCCGAGAATGCACTTGTAGAGAGACTTGACGGAGCGTCTGTGAGTGACGACTGAGAAATCTGAGACCAACACGATCTGTTGGCGTCGCGGGTGGGCACGGCCTGGGGTAGTGGGAGAGGTTGTGTGGTGGTCCTGCTCAGGGCGTTATAAATGTACATGTACTCACCGAAATTGTTTTTTTCTTCGTTGCTTGAGGCTTTGAGGCAGGATGTGCACAACAGTTACAGTAACAACGACTGGAAGATCGACTTAGAGAAAAAAAACGTGCGAGTATGAGCATGCAAGCGGAAAGAATTCTTCCCACGCCCGGAACAAACAATGGAAAACAACTCAACCGAGTCGCCCGTGCCAGCGTATTAACTCGTAGATCAAGACTCCCAGGCAAGCTCCCAGGAAGTATGTGTAAGTTAATAATTATATTTATGACTTTGGACTTTCTGATGACTGTAAGCACCCAGGTGAAGCCCTATGCAGCCCGGATAGGTACCTCTGACAACAACTTGGGAGACACGCCCAAGCGCCGCCCCCACGCGCCTTCGACAACGACAACAACGACGGGTACTGCAACAAGGGACAGTCCATTGCCATCGTCAGCTCCGCGCCCCCTCGACGGTGATGACGGCAGGGACAGCAATGGAACCACCCACCCACGTCACCCCAACAACGATGGGACTGCGACAACCACAGTAGTGGCAGTGACGGGACCACCCGTCAACGCAGTCCCCTTCTGCGCGCACTCCCGACGATAGCGATGACATGGGCCTTGCGGAGGGCACTCCGCGCCGGCACTGGTCCCGCGCACTCCCGACGATGGCAACGGCGACGACAAGGGCTGCGACGGAGGGCATTCCGCTACCGGCCCCGGCCCCGCACACGCTCGGCGACCACGGGACTACCCACCTGCCGTGCGCGCCCTCGACGATGACGACGACAGTGACTCAATTCACCCATGCTGGCTCTGCGCACCCGCGGTCCCCTACGGCGTGCAACCCCTACGACGACGACGATTACGAAGGAGACAGCGACCGCCGCTCCGATCCAATGGCGAGGGTAGCAACCTCAGTTTGTAGCGTACCTAGCAAGTAGTAGTGTTACTGTTGTATTATACACAGTGCACCTCAATAAATATTATTGTTTCCTGATTTTGCGAGGTGTGAATCTAGATTCAATATATTTTTATTCCTGTCTGATAGTCCGGCAAGGCAGCATTTCGGGGACATGATCTGAATCTCGATTTAGCACGGAATTAGTCTCGGCAAGCGTTCAGAAGTGTTCAGAAGTGTTCAGACTGTTCAGGCTCGCTTAGGCCCACTCCCATTTTACAGATGTGTGTGATCCCTCCGCATGATTTGGCACGTCTTCCGTAACGATGGGCTGCGTGTGCTTCGGTCATCCCTCACCGGCCTCACCCCACGACCCGCACGGTGATGTCAGTGGCTGAAAGGGTTGCGCTGGAACGGAAGGCATCGTCATACCCTGGATTCAAAAGTACTCCTCGGCTAGAGACTCTCTTCGCGTCACCCCGATTGCCACGCTCCGTGCTACTCGAGAGCTTTTTGAGTCTCATCAGTTGCACGGCCATCGTGCGAGAAGGTGCTCGCCGCTTTACACCTTGGCGAGGTATCCTTATTCTTAGTAGCCTCACGGCTTGTCCGTTTCGCCTTACAGTTCAACCCGATCCTACCAAAATCGAACCTCCCGAATGTTCTTGCCTCTAATACGGCACAGGTGTCGCGACTTCCTCATTGGTCCTGGCACTTAGTCTTCCCACATCGTCGCCGCTTCCTCCATGGCCTACGTTGCCGCAACCTACGCCCCCACCTTACTATCAGTCGTCTAACACCCCTTCCTCACAGCTCTTCGGGGAAGAAGCGGCTGCCGTTCCCTACACGTTCTGGGCGGGCAATGGTTCACGTTTTCACAACAGGCCTTAGCCCGGGCGCTGCGGGCGCTCGAGCTCAAGTCATCCAGCTCTCAAAATCACGTCTCTTTGCATCTATAAGGAAGCCCTACCTTTATGAGCGCTGTCAATGCTCGCTGGGCTGAGCGTCGTCGTCGATGTCCTCTCGGACAACATCATCCTGAACCGCCCCTCCCGGTTCGGTCGCCGAACCGATGGTCCTTAATCTAATGGCATCCGCGCGCAACCCGCAGAGGTTGCGAGGCTAGAAGCGTCCTCGCCCGTCTCCTTCCCCATTCTCCAACACATCAACCATGCTCCCGTATGCGATGAGCTCCGCCCCTCCCAGTTCGGTAGCCGAACTGATGGTCCTTGGCCTAATGGCCACACGCAACGCGTAGAGGGTTCCGTCGGGCCCGAGGTGTTTTACCGCAACATGTTAGGTCATATTGCCCGGGATTGTAAGAAGGGGCCAACGGAACCCTCTGCGGGTTGCGCGCAGATGCCATGAGATCAAGGACCATTGGTTCGGCTACCGAACCGGGAGGGGCGGAGCTCATCGCATACGGGAGCGTGGTTGATGTGTCGGAAAATGGGGAAGGAGACGGGCGAGGACGCTTCTGGCCTCGCAACCTCAGAGTGGGCATAGTCGTACTGAAAGCGCTGAGACTCGAACCTTTTATGTTGCCAAAGGAACGGCGGGCTTTGACATTTGCACTTGACTGGGACGACCGACCAATTCTATTTGTATAGTATTAGAAGTAAAATGCACACTTGCTACTGTACATCCCGGGATCGAAATCACTATTTCTACATGCTCTCGACCCACTTGAGTGAAACGGGGGCCTTGACGTCCCACTCGGTCTCAATGGTGACCTCCTCGCCTGCGCCAACGTCGACCACCCACTCGAACAGTCCCTCCTTCCTTCCACCCTTCCCGTCGACCAACTTGCACCACCGCACCTTCCTCCGCGGCGCCGCGCGTCGCTCTGGCCGCACTTCACCTTCGTCACCCACCTCCTTCGCCTCCTCTCCGACCTCGGCCCCGACCTCGAGCTCCTCGCCCTGCTCCAGATCCGCAAGCGCAGCAGGGCGCCGCAGCACGACATTGACGCGCTCCCCATCCTCCGAGACGGGAACGGCATCGCGCAGCACGAGCTCGCGCAGCGCGAACGGGTGACTATTGGTGATGGTCATGCGGCTCGCGAACGCAGTGCTGGCCCACTGCTCGCTAAACGCGCGTGCCGCTGCGTCGAGCGGCTTGTCGGCGCGGCGGGACGTGCGTGCATAGCGGATGCGCGTGGCGGGGTCAGCGCCGAGCGTGCAATGGAACGTGTCGCCGAGGGCGACGTCGTGGGGGAGCGCAGTGCGAGCCGCAAACGCGTCATCGACGAAGGTGTGGACGGGGCCCGCGAGCAGGCGGTAGTCACTCGTGTTGCGCACGGTCGCGTGGAGGTACGCGACGGGCCGCGCTTTGGGCGCGGCGACGTGCTGGAGCGTCGCGGAGAAGGGGAGCACGGCGACGGCGAGCTGGTGCGGGACGCCGTCGCTTGGCACGCGCGAGGCCCCCTCGATGTGGTACGTCAGCGCGAGCGGGCTTTCGTGTACCACTGCCGTTGGTTCGGCGATTGGCGCAGGCTCGTCGCTGAGGGCGAAATCTACGCCCACCGTTTGCCATCCATCGTCCGCGGGAGCGGGCACCGGTTGCGGCTCTGGTTCTTGCGGCGGTGGGGCAAACCCAAACCGGCCTCGAGGAGAAGGGGGATTGGTGGCCATGCAGAACAAGTCTTCGTCTTGCTCTGCCGTCAAATGGGGCACAACCGCTTGAGAGGCCCACACCCTGCCTGAGGGGGCACTACCGAAGGCCCCGGACGGAGGCTGCGCGACAGGTTGTGATTGCCCGAACAATCCCTGCGCGGCATGCGGGGGTGGAAGCCGGAATTTCGGAGCAATTGGTTGTGACAGCCCATTCGTACTCGGACGGGATCTGTTGAACGGATTCTTGGGGGGACAAATCTTCGTGGGAATTAAAGTAGGAATACTCTGTGTGGATAGGTTCATGTCCGCCGTACTCAAAGTAAGAGCGACGTCTGTCCAATCTTCGCCCGTGCTTTGCGTGATCCGCGCACGGTAGTGTAGAGACACCGACGGCGACGGAACCCCAGCGTCCGTAGTTGCATGTAGCTCGTACGCCGCAGACCATGTCGCATTCTGGACAACTGAAATTATTGATCAGGAAATCACGCAGCGGCGGTCGAAAATCGCGTAACGTACGATAGGTCAATTTGAGCTCGACCTCGGTTGCTTGCTTGGCGACAACGACCACCGTCACCTCGCCGTCGGACTTTCCTTGCTTTCTCTCCTCAGCCGACGACAACACGTCAATTTGGCGCGTGAGCTGGAGAATCTCCTCTTCCAGCTCGACGCGAGTCGTTCTCAAAGTCTGAGACCGAGTCAAAAGAGTGTCAAAGAATTTCCCCGCCTGGTCAGGGGACACAGTATCCCCCGCCAGAGTCTTGGAATAGTTGGCCATAGTGTCGGAGATATCGTCCAGGGCGTCTCGATCTTGAATAAGCCCGCTCTTCTTTACTTGGAGCTTGCGAACGACCTCGCTCGTGCTGAGCGGGTCGATTTCCTCGATGCCACGGCCAACGGAGCAGACCACATCAGAGAGTTGAACGTCTCCAAGTCCGCTGACGCGGGCAGAGTCTGTGTCAATCGCTCTAGGTAGATGGCCGATTTGAATCTTGCTTTGGCCCGGCTGCAAATGATTTACAAGGGCGCTCAACGTCTGTCGTTCGACGTCGAAAGGTAAAGAAAGGCGCACCTGAAGCGACAGGTCGAAGACTCGGACGACCTCTGCTTTGTTCGACTTGAAGACAGTCACCGACTTTATAGGATAGTTATCAGCATTTAGTTTGATAGTGGATGTCATGGTTGGGCGTAGTAATTGCGAGGAAAGCAGTTGCCATGATCATGCGTCCCGTGGTGCCTTTAATACAGAAAGCAAGATGGCTGTGCAGTCTCGGAACCGCTTCATTGCTAGCACTGGTAGGCGGAATATGAAATAGTCCAGAGTGTCGAGCGCTCGTCGTGTCGAGTCGTGAAATTCGATGAAGTCCTCAGAGTCAGGGGTAAATGCGAAACAAAACACATGCTTCTTCTTCCGTCTTCCGTACCGAAAGGCTGCGTGTGGTGATCGACCGTTCGATGAGGGTAGCGCTGGAACGGGAGGTATCTGGGTCGTCATACCCTACTCGAGAGCCTTCTGAGTGTCTCATCAGTTGCACGGCCATCATGCGAGAATGTGCTCGTCGCTTTACACCTTGGCGAGGTACGTTATTATGTCTTTTTCTTAGCGGCCTCACGGCTTGTCCCTTCCGCCTTGCAGTTCAACCCGATCCTACCAAAATCGAGCCTCTCGGATGTTCTTGCCTCTGGGACGGCACAGGTGTCGCGACTTCCTCATTGGTCCTAGCATTGTCGTCGATTTCCTCTCGGACAACATCATCCTGAACCTCACAGTGGGTATAGTGCACGTTCTCGTACTGAAAGCGCTGAGACTCGAACGTTTTATGTTACCAAAGGAACGGACTTTGACATTTGCACTGACTGAGACGACCGACCAATTTCATTTATATAGTAAAAGTAAAACGCGCATTTGCTACTGTACATTCCAGGATCGAATCACTAGCGATTTCTACACGCTCTCGATCCACTTGAGTGAAACGGGTGCCTTGACGTCCCACTCGGTCTCAATGGTGACCTCCTCGCCTGCGCCAACGTCGACCACCCACTCGAACAGTCCCTCCTTCCTTCCACCCTTCCCGTCGACCAACTTGCACCACCGCACCTTCCTCCGCGGCGCCGCGCGCCGCTCTGGCCTCACTTCACCGTCGTCACACACCTCCTTCGCCTCCTCTCCGACCTCGGCCCCGACCTCGAGTTCCTCGCCCTGCTCCAGGTCCGCGAGCGCGGCAGGACGCCGCAGCACGACATTGACGCGCTCCCCATCCTCCGAGACGGGCACGGCATCGCGCAGCACGAGCTCGCGCAGCGCGAACGGGTGGCTATTGGTGATGGTCATGCGGGTCGCGAACGCCGTACTAGCCCACTGCTCGCTAAACGCGCGTGCCGCTGCGTCGAGCGGCTTGTCGGCGCGGCGGGACGTGCGCACATAGCGGATGCGTGTGGCGGGGTCAGCGCCGAGCGTGCAGTGGAACGTGTCGCCGAGGGCGACGTCGTGGGGGAGCGCAGTGCGAGCCGCGAACGCGTCGTCGACGAAGGTATGCACGGGGCCCGCGAGCAGGCGGTAGTCGCTCGTGTTGCGCACAGTCGCGTGGAGGTATGCGACGGGCCGCGCTTTGGGAACGGCTACGTGCTGGAGCGTTGCGGAAAAGGGGATCACGGCGACGGCGAGCTGGTGTGGGACGCCGTCGCTTGGCACGCGCGAGGCACCCTCGATGTGGTACGTCAGCGCGAGCGGGCTTTCGTGTACCACTGCCGTCGGCTCGGCGATTGGCGCAGGCTCGTCGCTGAGGGCGAGATCTACGCCCACCGCTTGCCATCCATCGTCCGCGGGAGCGGGCACCGGTTGCGGCTCTGGTTCTTGCGGCGGTGCGGCAAACCCAAACGAGCCTCGACGAGAAGGGGGTTTGACGGCCATGCAGTACATGGGTCTGATGCATGGAACTTCGTCTTGCTGTGGTGCCAAAGGGGCCCCGAACGCTTGTGAGGCCTCCAACCTACCCGAGGGGGCACTACCGAAGGCCCCGGACGGAAGCTGCGCGGCAGGTTGTGATTGCCCGAACAATCCCTGCGCATTCGGTGGTGGAAACGGGAATTTCGGAGCAATTGGTTGTGATGGCCCATTCGTACTCGGACGGAATCTGTTGAACGGATTCTTGGGGGGACAAATCTTTGTGGGAATTAAAGTAGGAATACTCTGTGTGGATAGGTTCATGTCCGCGGTACTCAGTGTAAGGGCCACGCCTGCCCAGTCTTCGCCCGTACTTTGCGTGATCCGCGCACGGTAGTGTAGAGATACTGACGGCGACGGAACCCCAGCGTCCGTAGTTGCATGTAACTCATACGCCGCAGACCATGTCGCATTCTGGACAACTGAAATTATTGATCAGGAAATTACCCAGCGGTGCTCGAAAATCGCGTCACGTACGATAGGTCAATTTGAGTTCGATATGGGTCGCTTGCTTGGCTACGACCGCGACCGTCACCTCTCCGTCAGACTTTCCTTGCTTTCTCTCTTCGGCCGACGACAACACGTCGATTTGGCGTGTGAGCTGGAGAATCTCCTCTTCCAGCTCGACGCGAGTCGTTCTCAAAGTCTGAGATCGCGTCAAAAGATTGTCAAAGTATGTCTCCGCCCGGTCAGGGGACACAGTGTCCCCCATCAGAGTCCTGGAATAGTTGACCATAGTGTCGGAGATGACGTCCAGGGCGCCTCGATCTTGAATAAGCGCGCTCTTCTTTACTCGGAGCTTGCGAACGACCTCGCTCGTGCTGAGCGGGTCGATTTTCTCGATCCCACGACTAACAGAGCAGACCACATCAGAGAGTTGGGCGTCTCCAAGTCCGCTGACGCGGGCAGAGTCTGTGTCAATCGACCCAGGTAGATGGCTGATTTAAATCTTGCTCTGGCCTGGCTGCAAAGAATTTACAAGCTTAACGTCTGTCGTTCAATGTTCAACGGCAAAGGAGGGCTCACCTGAAGCGACAGGTCGAAGACTCGGACGACCTCTGCCTTGTTCGACTTGAAGACAGTCACCAACTTGATAGGATAGTTATCGGCGTTAAGTTTGATAGTGGATGTCATGGTTGGGCGTAGTGATTGCGAGGAAAGCAGTTGCCATGATCATGCGTACCGTGGTGCCTTTAATACAGAAAGCAAGATGGCTATGTGAAACAGTCAGTTCTCAGAACCGCTTGATGGAGGTAGCTGTTCGGATGTAGCATTGCTTCACTGCAACTACAATACTGCGCCCAGATCAAAGTTAGTAGAAGCCTGACTCGAGGGCGGCGGTTCATGATAATACCGTAGTAACTGTAACTTCTGTGAAGCGAAGTTACGACTATTCCGCAAAGTGTTACGTCCCATAAAAGGAAGGTGCCAAGCAAGTCACGTTGTTGGATTCCAAAACGAGACCGTCACTCCAATTAGCGTTCGAACTCAGATTGGGAGAACCTTCCTTTAGTCAGCGTACATAAACATGTTTTGTTTGTTCATTAAGTTAACTTATGTTTAAAACAAAAAATATATTTTATTGTTATTAGCTAACTACTTTACATGAATTCTTCTAAGTCGATCTACTGGCGCGGGGGTGCCCGCCGTTCTCGCGCAGCCTCGCGCGGGCTTTGCTTCGCCCCGCTCACGACACCCTCCCCCTTCTGTATACACGCGAGGGCACGCCATCACCGTCACCCTCTCCCTTTCGCACCCCCGTCCCGATGCGCCTACCCTTCCATTCGCGCGCAACTCCCCCACCCGGGTTGCGCCCCGCTTTGCCCGCACCCCTTGCGCGCATGCAGAGGGATGCGCCGCTCGCGCTCGGGTTGCACCGCCCCTCGTTCCATGTGCCCCCCTTGCGTGCGCCCCTCCTCCCGGGCGCGGCGCGTAAACCGGGAGGGCTGGGGTAGCGCACCCCGCGCGGAGGGGGGCTGGACTGGGCGCACCGACCCTCCTGCATCCCCAGGCGTGCGCGTGCATGGCGGGGCGCATCAACCCGGGGCTGGCGTAGCCCGTGCGGAGGCGGTAGACGCATCGTCCCTCCCCTTTCGTGCACGGGCGAGGCGGTGTGATGCGCATGGGGCTGGACTGGCGTCGCCCGCGCGGAGGGGACTGAGGTGGGCGTGCCGTCCCTCCCATTGCGTGCGCGGGCAGCGTAGGGCTGGGCTGGCGTGGCCCGCGTGGACGCACCGTCCGCCCCCTTGCGTTCGTGGGCAGGGAGGGGCGGGGCGTGTGGGGCTAGGGCGGCATCGCCAAGGGGGGTGGGGTGAGCGCTGTCCGTCCCCTTGCGTGTGCGGGCTGGGCTGGGCGCGCGGTCCGTCCCTTTGCGTACGCGTGCAGGGAGCGGCGGGGCGCATAGGGCTGGGCTGGGCTGGCGTCGCCCGTGCTGAAGGGACTGGGGTGGGCGTCCCCTTGCGTGCGCGGGCTGGGCTGGGCGCGTGGTCCGTCCCCTTGCATACGCGAGCAAGGAGGGGCGGGGCGCGTGGGGCTGGGTTGGCGTGGCCTGCGCGGACGGGTGACGCACCGTCCGTCCCCTTGCGTGCGCGGGCAGGGAGGAGCGGGGCGCGTGGCCTGGGTTGACGTGGCCTGCACAGACGGGTGGATGCACGGTCCGTCCCCTTGCGTGCGCGGGCAGGGAGGGGCAGGGCGCGTGGGGCTGGATTGGCGTCGCCCGTGCTAAGGGGACTGGGGGTGGGCGTGCCATCCCTCCCCTTACGTGCGCGGGCTGGGCTGGGCGCGCCGTCGGTCCTCTTCCGTACGCGGGCTGGGCTGGGCTGGGCTGGGCTGGGCTGGGCGTGTGGGGTTGGGCTGACGTCGCCCACGCGGAGGGGACTGGGGTGGACGCACACTGTCCCGCCTCTTGCGTGCGCAGGCAGGGTGGGATGGGGCGCGTGGGGCTGAGTCAGCGTGGCCCGCGCAGAGGGAAGTGGGGTGGACACACACCCCCTCCTCTTGCGTGCACGGGAAGGGTGGTGGCAAGGCGTGTGGGGCTGAGTTAGCGTGTCCTGCGCAGAGGGAAGTGGGGTGGGCGCACCGTCCCTCCTTTTGCGTACGCGGGGCGCGTGGGGCTGGGATGGTGTCGCCCGCGCCGTCCTGCCTCTTGCGTGCGCAGGCAGGGTGGGATGGGGCGCGTGGGGCTGAGTCGGCGTGGCCCGCGCAGAGGGAAGTGGGGTGGACACACACCCCCTCCTCTTGCGTGCGCAGGAAGGGTGGTGGCGAGGCGTGTGGGGCTGAGTTAGCGTGTCCCGCGCAGAGGGAAGTGGGGTGGGCGCACCGTCCCTCCTTTTGCGTACGCGGGGCACGTGGGGCTGGGATGGTGTCGCCTGCGCCGTCCTGCCTCTTGCGCGCGCAGGCAGGGTGGAGGGACGGGGGCGTGTCCCTCCTGCGTACCCGTCTCCGCGAAATGGGGAGACGGTGGGGCGCACGACGAGGGGGGCGCGATGAGGGGAGCGCAACGGGGGCGTGGGGCGACCTGCACGAAAGGGTTGTAAGTAGGGGGCCGCGGATATGATGGGTGCGTGCTTACCTTTTGCGCCTCCTGTCTGTGTGGACAAGATGGGTGGGGGGCGTGTACAGAAGAAGGTGGGGGGGAAGAGAGGGAAGGACTGTGAAACGGGTGGCGTCGTTGGTCAACACGGCGTCTTTCGTTCGGGTATCAAAAGGCACACTTAATTAGCGTTTGTACTATTCACTAGGTTAGGCACAGTAATAGCCACTTCACGAGATCGAAATATTTTCTCTTGAGCATACAGACAGATACTTCAGTGCTTCACACCAGTAAAACGAATGGAAATAAGGATATTGTATATGTTACGATTTTACCTGTCGACTTGGATGTACGATTACGATATGTTCCCGTGCTTCGCGTGCTTCGATTCTCATCTTGCGCCGTGCGCCTCTGCGATAGGATTGGTCGTTTTACGTTCCTCCCTGTCCGCCGATCATTCCTGAAGGGCGCATGACCCCGCGGAATCTATCTGTACTATATGCGGTCTTTCCCTTGTTCACACTTTAGGACTCTTGACTCACGATCGCGCCATATGTTTGCTCCCCGCAAACATCCTGTACTAGTATATAAGTCGCGCCCTACCTAGCTTGTACGGTAGACTTGACTTCTTGTGGAATACCACATCGTCTTTGCCTCACGAACGACCTTCGACTCGCCCTTGCGCTTGAGTCAACGCTTTCGCTCACCTTTACGCTTGAGCCCTGCCTATCTACTATTATCCTTGGTTCCTGGGAAACCAAGCGATACTTGTGCATCACCGAACTGAGCCTTAACTGGCTCACGCTCTTCCGATCCCGTGTGACTTAGCGCGGTACACGTCGTACCTAACGCCCCTGTGGTGGCGTTACATTAAGTCAAGTCTCTCACAGTGGCGAACCTTCGCAGTCGCGCCAGATCCCAGTTTCAAGCGGAATACATTGACAGATACAGTGACGACGAGCTTTCCGATAAAGTCAAAGGAGCCGTCATCTGGAAGGAACACGAAGGAGTGGAAGGATACTTTCTCTTCCACCCTAACACGCAAAAATACCGACAGGTTCACTACCTCGAGGACCAACGACAGTGGGCGTATATTGATTACTCCGCAAAGAAAGGCCAGTGGTACACCATTAGTATAGTACCTCAAGCTCTCGGAGTTGGCCCTCTCATAACCCATACCACCCCCGGTATTGCCATTGACGACGACTCTCCATCACCCAGTGTCTCTGTACCTACGACAAATCTACCCACTATCGACCCGACGACTCATTTTCAAACTCACGTCATGTCCCAAACCCTGCAAGCTTCGGCTAGTACAACCCTCACTAGTGGAGCAGGAGGATCCTCTGGAGCATCGGGCTCAGGAGGAGGAGCACCGAACCCGCCTAGTGGCGGTGCGCCGATACCACCATCTGGCGGTGGCGGTGGCGGTGGCGGTGGCGGTGGCGCCGCGCCAGGAGTGGCTGCACCTGTAGCGCCGGCCCCTGGAGGGAACGGACGACTGGGAGGAAACCCTCCCCCCGAATTCACCGGAGTTAGAGACGAGAGCAAGGCCTTCTTGCGAGCGTTCCGACTCTATAAGGAAATGAATCCCACCGTCGACCAACTCGCAATCCCAGCGTCACGAGCCATGACATTCCTGTCATACATTCGAGGCCCACTAGTAAACGATTGGGTCGATGAACAAGCACAGTGGCTGGAGGATCAGATTGCGGCCGGAGTTCTCCGACAAAACGAAGTCCTATGGACCACCGTCAGAGACCGGTTCGTACAAGCCTACACCGACACATCCGAGCAGACCAACGCACGCAAAGCACTCCAGACCCTCACGATGAAGGGAGGAGATATCGACACTTATGTCGCGACGTTCCAGAATCTCGTCACGAAGGCGGGGTATAACCCCGACGAAGCCACGACACTGGAGCTATTCCAGGATGGACTCCCAAACCAGTTAGTGGTCAACGCTGTCCGCTTCCAGCACCCTGTCAATTGGGAGCAGTGGAAGGCAGCTGCCCGGTTACAGCAGGCTGAATACCTCATTTTAAAGGATCGCCTCGGCAAGGGCAAGCCCCAGCGAAAGAAAGGAGGACAGAGCAGAGAACAGTGGGTGCAAGCCCTCAAAGGAACGCGCGACCCCAACACCATGGATGTTGGACGCGCCAGAGCCTCCGTGGCCCTTACCGACACCGACAAAGCCCGCCTTCAGAAGGAGGGAAGATGTTTTAGATGCCAAGCTCAAGGGCATATCTCGCGTAACTGTCCTCAAAAGGGCATGCGAGTGGCTGCCGCTACATCTACCATGGCGCCAACCTCCGTGCCCCCCGCGACCATCAGCCTCGACTTCCTCGGGTTCAAGTTTATCAACTCCTGCCGTCTCTTCTTTTGCCATACAATCTAGTCGCGTACTATCGAACGAAGAGCAGGCGGATTTACAGATCGCAGCGATGAAGGCACAGACCCAGGAGGTGCGAGACCTCATGGTAGAAAAGTTGTTCGGACGAGAGGATTTTCTCGACGCTTGAACCTGGCGGCCTGGGCTAGAGCATTAAACTTAAACGTGTACACTAGCAGGTTTCGATCTATGCGAATCCCAGTCTTGTTCAAATCAGTACACGCAACGGCCGAACGACAAGTCCTTATCGACTCGGGAGCCACCGACAACTTCATATGCTCCTCACTTTTGAAACGACTCCAGATCGGGACACGGGAGGTGACTCACCCCATCCGTATTTGGAATGTAGACGGCACCCACAATCAGGACGGCGCCATCACTCATTATACGGACCTCACCGTGCGAACAGGAACGGAGGAGAGGACGCTTCGCTTCTTGGTTACCAACCTAGGAAGGGACGAAGTGATCCTGGGATACCCTTGGTTTACGGCCTTTGAGCCCAAAATCAAGTGGGGAGACGTGACGCTGAACGAGGAGTTTCAGCCGGTCGTGGTTTCGAGCCTTCACTTGTCAGACGAAGCCACGCCCATGGAAGCTTCCATCCGGGCGTTGGAGACATATGAACTTGACGAGGAAGCATGGGAACAACTCATGGACGACGAGCGGGAACCTCAGATTGCGTTTTTACGCAAAACCACAACCGCCTCTGAGTTAGCGCAGCAAGAAGCGGCGAAGAAAAAGGAGCGAACATTTGAAGAAATGATCCCCGAGGAGTACAGATGTCACCGCAAAATTTTTGACGAAGAGGCCTCTCATCACTTCCCTCCTTCTCGCCCCTGGGATCATGCCATAGACCTCCTCCCCAACGCTCCGGCCTCATTGGACTGCAAGGTTTACCCACTCACGCAGAATGAGCAGGAAGCTCTGACCGCCTTCCTGAACGAGCAGTTGGCAAAAGGGTACATTCGCTCGTCCAAGTCGCCGTACGCATCCCCCTTCTTCTTTATCAAGAAGAAGGACGGCAAATTGCGCCCCGTCCAAGACTACAGACGATTAAACGAACTCACGATCCGAAACCACTACCCGCTCCCTCTAATCCCGGAACTCATCGATCGGATACGCGATGTGCGCCTCTACACGAAACTCGACGTCAAGTGGGGGTACAATAACGTACGAGTCAAACTAGGAGATGAGTGGAAAGCCGCCTTTAAGACCAACCAGGGGTTGTATGAACCCCTCATTATGTACTTCGGGCTCACCAACTCCCCCTCCACGTTCCAAGCGATGATGGACGATACTTTCCGACCACTCACCCTGACGAACGAGGTGATCGTCTACATGGACGATATCTTAATCGCCACACCCCTCGACTATCCCACCATCGCGCCATAGTACATGAAGTTCTCCGCTTGTGCGAAGAACACGATCTCTACATCAAACCCGAGAAGTGCGAATTCGAAGTACTAGAGGTTGAATACCTTGGACTAATTATAGGCCATGGCAATCTCCGGATGGACCCCGTTAAGGTACGGGGTATCCGAGAATGGCCCGCCCCAAGGAATCTCCGTGAAGTACGCGCCTTCCTCGGATTTTGTAACTTCTATCGGCGATTCATCCACGGTTTCTCCGCACTGGCACAACCCCTACACGACCTCACCCGTAAGGACACCCCGTGGCACTGGGGACAATGAGAGCAAGACGCGTTCAATAACGTCAAACGTAGCATCGAACGCGAACCTACACTTTTATTCCCCAACCTCACGAAACCATTCGAACTAGAAGTCGACGCGTCTAACGTCGCCATCGGAGCCGTGCTTAATCAGCTTGGCCCGGATAAAAAACTGCACCCCGTCGCGTTCCACTCCGAATCCTTCAATCAGACGGAACGCAACTACGATATTTATGACAGAGAGCTACTGGCAGTTGTCAAAGCCTTACGAGCGTGGCGCACATATCTAGTCGGCTCCCCCCATAAAATTATCATCCACACCGACCACGCCAACCTCCAGTACTGGAAGGAACCCAGGAAAATCAGCAGACGGGTCGCGCGCGAATTCCTAGAACTCTCAGAGTATGATTTCCTCCTGAAACATATCTCCGGAGTTAAGAACAGTCGCGCGGATGCCCTGTCGCGGAGAGCGGACTATGCGACGCATGATGAGGACAACAATGATATTATCGTCCTCCCCGCGGACCGCTTTCTTCGAACGACGGAAATGTCCATGCACGACATGGATATTTGGACCCAGATATCGCAGAACCTCGATGAGAAGGACGTACTGCGGTGGGTTGAACCCCACAACCTGCGGAAAGTAGGAGGACTGTGGTGGAAGAATGACACACTAGTTGTCGTGGGCGACAACGACCTTAAACGGGGGGTAATCACCTTTTTCCACGATACACCGGCCATGGGACACCCAGGAATCGCGAATACTTACAAACTGCTACGACGCGACTACTGGTGGCCCAACATGCGCAAGGACGTAGAAGACTACGTCAAAGGATGCGCGACATGCCAGGCGAACAAAATCAACCCTCACCGTCAAAAACCACACCTCTTGTAACGCCACCACAGGGGCGTTAGGTACGACGTGTACCGCGTTAAGTCAACGGGATCGGAAAGAGCGCGAGCCGGCTAAGGCTCAGTTCGGTGATGCACAAGTATCCGCTCGGTTTCCCTGGAACCGAGGATAATAGTAGAAGAGGCAAGGCTCAAGCGCAACGGCGAGCTAAAGTATAGGACTCAAGCGCAAGGGCGAGTCGAAGGTCGTTCGTGAGGCAAAGACAATGTGGTATTACACAAGAAGTCAAGTCTACCGTACATGCTAGGTAGGGCGCGACTTATATACTGTTACAGGATGTTTGTGCTACACAAACATATGGCGCGAGTCTGGTATAATCGTACAAGAACCGGAACAAAGGGAATAGTCATATGTGGTACAAGGGAATTCCGCGGGGCGACGCGTGACTGAGAAATGGTCAGCGGACGAAACAAAGCGTAAAACTGGCCATCCTATCGCCGAGGCGCAAGGTGCGGAATGGAAGCCGAGAAGCGCAAGTCATGGGAACGTATCGTAAAAGTAAAGGAGTTGGAAGACGCAAAGGAGAAAGCCAAGATAGTTCGTAACATTACCCCCCCACTAGAATCGAAGTCGCCGCGACTTCGACTAGTCGCTGGTGTACGCGTAATCCTCCTCTGCGGGGATGTTAGCAGGTACGGGGGAGGGAGTACGCGGGCACGTGTGACGACGAAGGAACATAAAACGCCCCCTCTCGCCGCAGTCCCAACACATCTCATACATGGGGCACTTGATTTCTTCGTGAGTAGCGTCATACCTCAAACACTTCCCACACCACCGAGGGCGGGAATCTGGGTCGACATGTGCAGGCGTCATGGGGGAGAGACGTCGGATGAGACAGACATCGAGCCGATGCGCTCGGCTCCCACACCACTGGCACGGCTCACGAGCCCTTCGCTCTGGGCACTGCGCCACCAGGTGGTCCTCCGACTTACACTGGAAACACTTGCGTCGACGCTTACCACCTTCCCCCTGAAGGCGGGGCATCTCGCTGGGTCCAGCGTCGCGAGGGGCGAGAGGAACAGGCTCTGGCGAGCCCCGGGGTCGCACGGGCTTCGCGTGAAGCTCGGCGTATTTGTCGGCAATGAGAGGGATGGCCCGAGCGTATTGAAGACGCTTCCGGACCGAGGAGAAATCCATGTCGAGATGGAACTGATCCCGTGTCAGCTCCGTCTCGAGACGCCGGATGTCCGATTGGCGAGTACGAATGGCGTCTCGGCGCGTAAGACATTCGCGGAGACGGGAGATTTCGGCGTGGAGACGGGGGTTATGAAGTTCGATTAGCACCTCGTTAAGAACGATGGTGCGGGGGTCGTGAGGATGGAACATGTTGAGTTGGTTGTCTGTGATGTGCTGTGCGAGCTGCCCCGTGTATACCTCATTGAGGAAGACCTGCGACGCGTAGCAGGGGTGACCCTTCCCCATGGTTCCGACGACCTCTTGGTAGTTGTGACGGTAGTAAATATATCGTGCCGTCTGTTTAACAGTCCCCGTTTCGCCGACGAGAAGCGGGAAGAAGGTGGGTGAGTCGGGATCGTTAAGGAAGAACGGGATGCCGGGGTCTTCATTTTCCTTGTCCTCCTCATCATCTAGGAGGGCGAGGGCGGGGTCGGGTTCGACCTTACGGGTCTGAGGAATCGGCGTGAAGGTATGATCCATCCCTGCGGGGAATGGTGGGATGGGGATGTGAGCCGCAGGGACAGCGGGGGGCGACAGCAGGTGGAGGGGGAGAGAGAGGGACAGTGGACTCGGGGGGGTACGTTGGTGTAGCGGGGACATGGACGGTGACTGGCGTGTCAACGGAGAAGGGGACAATAATGGGTCGAGGGGGTTCGGGTGGTTCAGTGGTTGTTGTGGGTTCCTCGGCTAGCGATGCCAGGGCCGAGGTAGCGAGTGCGAGTACGGGGAGTGGGGGTGAATCAGGGATTACAGAATACGGCGTACGACCCTCTGGTTCAGAGGGGACACCCAGGTCCTGCGAAGGAACAGTTAGGTTTTCGAGGATAATCTCGACGGGACGACGAGTCTGAATGGTAGAGACGATGGGAGTGGTAGTCATAGTGGGAATGGGGTGTTGGCGATGCTGGAGGGGCGTATCTTATATCTTTCGTCCAGCCCCTTCGGCGGTAGGATTTAGGCGATAGAAATCGGCGATGAGATCTGGGGAGTGTCGAACATTTTCAAGAGGTTCCCACGTGCTGTCACTTATCGGGAAGCCCTTCCATTGGACGAGGAATTGAAGTTTACGCCCTCGTCCATGTGATCGGGACTGAAGGATGCGCTCCACTTCGAAACTCTTCCTCTCCATCAATCAGATCCGGGGGTGGGCGCGTGAAGTTCGCGCCATGTAACTCCGTCTCCTTATATGGTGTAAGGAGGTTCGCATGGAAGACCGGATGTATCTTCCACGTGTTTGGGAGTTCCAGCTCGTACGTAACATCTGAGAGGGCCTTCTTCACTCGGAACGGTCCGTGGCGTTTCGGGGCTAGTTTTGCGGTGGGGTAGAAGGTTCGGAGGTTGGTGCCTTCCAACCAGACCATTGCGCCCTCTTGATAGGGGATAAAGCGCGTCTTGCCCCTTTTTGCCATCAATTCTTGCGCATGTTTGATGCAATCTTGCGCGTGCTGTCGTCTGATGACCATGTCCTCTAGGCGTTGTTCGACGGATGGGGAGGGCGTCGGTTTCGGCGTCCACACGGTACGTGGTTCCCATCCCATTATGAGTGAGAAGGGCGACTCCTTTGTAGTCGCGTTAGGCCAAGCATTGTGCGCGAACTGGGCGACCGGCAGGGCTTCCGCCCAGTTATCCTGCTGCACGTTGCTCCAGTGTCGAAGGTATTGCTCCAACCACTGATTCGTTCGTTCTGACTGTCCGTCGGTCTGAGGGTGGTAGGCAGATGAGATGTTCTGACGGATTCCGAGGACTTTACAGAGGTTGGTCATGAACGCGGAAGTAAATCGGGGGTCCCGGTCCGTGATAATCTTCCGGGGTATGCCATAATGTGGGTACACGTGGTGGAGGTATAGTCGCGCTACTCCTTCTGCTGTGATCGATTCGTTACACGGAATGAAGATTGAGGCTTTCGAACAGTCGTGGTCCGTAATTGTGAGTATCGAAGTCGTATCCGTCAGACGGGGGGAGTTTAGTGATGAAGTCCATAGCGACCACCTCAAATGGTTCGGCGTTTGGATCGGTGGTGATGGGGAAGAGGTGTGGTTTTTGTCGGTGAGGGTTGATCTTGTTCGCCTGGCATGTCGCGCATCCTTTGACGTAGTCTTCTACGTCTTTGCGCATGTTGGGCCACCAGTAGTCGCGGCGTAGCAGCTCGTAGGTGTTCGCGATTCCTGGGTGTCCCATGGCTGGCGTATCGTGGAAAAAGGTGATTACCCCCCGTTTAAGGTCGTTGTCGCCCACGACAACTAGTGCGTCGTTCTTCCACCACAGCCCTCCCACCTTCCGTAGGTTATGGGGTTCGACCCATCGCAGTACTTCCTTCTCATCAAGGTTTTGCGATATCTGGGTCCAAATATCCATATCATGCATGGACATTTCCGTCGCTCGGAGGAAGCGGTCCGCGGGGAGGACAATAATGTCATTGTTGTCCTCTTCGTGGGCCGCGTAGTCTACTCTTCGCGATAGGGCGTCCGCGCGACTGTTCTTGACTCCGGAGACGTGTTTTAGGAGGAAATCGTACTCCGAGAGTTCCAGGAACTCGCGCGCGACTCTTCTACTGATCTTTCTGGGCTCCTTCCAGTATTGAAGGTTGGCGTGGTCGGTGTGGATAATAATTTTATGGGGGGAACCGACCAGATATGTGCGCCACGCTCGCAGAGCCTTGACGACTGCCAGGAGTTCTCTGTCATAAATGTCATAGTTGCGTTCCGCCTGGCTGAAGGATTCGGAGTGGAACGCAACGGGGTGTAATTTTTTATCCGGGCCGAGCTGATTAAGTACGGCTCCGATGGCGACGTTGGATGCGTCGACCTCGAGTTCGAATGGCTTAGTGAGGTCGGGAAATAAGAGTGTGGGTTCGCGTTCAATACTACGTCTGACATTGTCGAACGCATCTTGCTCCCGTTGCCCCCAGTGCCACGGGGTGTCTTTACGGGTAAGGTCGTGTAGGGGTCGCGCGAGTGCGGAGAAACCGCGGATGAATCGCCGATAGAAGTTGCAAAATCCAAGGAAGGCGCGTACTTCGCGGAGATTCCTTGGAGCGGGCCATTCTCGGATACCCCGTACCTTAACAGGGTCCATCCGGAGATTTCCATGGCCTATGATGAGTCCGAGGTACTCGACTTCCAATACCTCGAATTCGCACTTCTCGGGTTTGATGTAAAGGTCGTGTTCTTCGCACAAGCGGAGAACTTCGTGGACTATAGCGCGATGGTGGGGGTAGTCGAGGGGCGTGGCGATTAAGATATCGTCCATGTAGACGATTACTTCGTTTGTCAGGGTGAGCGGTTTGAACGTGTCGTCCATCATTGCTTGGAACGTAGAGGGGGAGTTGGTAAGCCCAAAGTACATGACGAGGGGTTCATACAACCCTTGGTTCGTCTTGAAAGCGGCTTTCCACTCGTCTCCTAGTTTGATCCGTACGTTATTGTA
Organism: Lactarius hatsudake; assembly: GCA_024734325.1. NCBI lineage: Eukaryota > Fungi > Basidiomycota > Agaricomycetes > Russulales > Russulaceae > Lactarius > Lactarius hatsudake. The sequence continues at coordinate 136,522 of JANSJP010000010.1, read as the reverse complement.
CCCCCACTTGACGTCGAGTTTCGTATAGAGGCGTGCGTCGCGTATCCGATCTATGAGTTCGGGGATCAGGGGGAGCGGGTAGTGATTCCGGACTGTGAGTTCGTTCAGTCGTCTGTAATCTTGGACGGGGCGTAATTTGCCATCCTTCTTCTTGATGAAGAAGAAGGGGGATGCGTATGGCGACTTAGACGAACGAATGTATCCCTTTGCCAGTTGCTCGTTCAGGAAGGTTGTCAGGGCTTCCTGTTCATTCTGCGCGAGCGGGTAGATTTTACAGTCCAGTGAGGCGGGGGCGTTAGGAAGGAGGTCTATAGCATGATCCCAGGGGCGAGATGGAGGGAAGCGGTGCGATGCCTCCTCGTCAAAAATTTTACGGTGACGTCGATACTCCTCGGGGATCATCTCCTCGAAGGTCCGCTCCTTCTTCTTTGCCGCCTCTTGTTGTGCTAACTCGGACGCGGTTGTGGTTTTGCGTAAAAACGCAATCTGGGGTTCCCGCTCGTCATCCACGAGCTGTTCCCACGCTTCCTCGTCAAGTTCGTACGTCTCCAACGCCCGAATGGAGGCTTCCATGGGCGTGGCTTCGTCTGACAAGCGAAGGCTCGAGACCACGACCGGCTGGAACTCCTCGTTCAGCGTCGCGTCTCCCCACTTGATCTTGGGCTCAAAGGCCGTGAACCAAGGGTATCCGAGGATCACTTCGTCCCTTCCTAGGTTCGTAACCAGGAAGCGAAGCGTCCTCTCTTCGGTGCCCGTTCGTACGGTGAGGTCTGTGTAATGAGTAATGGCGCCGTCCTGATTGTGGGTGCCATCTACATTCCAAATACGGATGGGGTGAGTCACCTCCCGTGTCCCGATTTGGAGTCGTTTCAAAAGTGAGGAGCATATAAAGTTGTCGGTTGCTCCGGAGTCGATAAGGACTTGTCGTTCGGCCGTAGCGTGTACTGATTTGAATAGAACTGGAATTCGCATAGATCGAAATCTGCTAGTGTACACGTTTAAGTTTAATGCTCTAGCCCAGGCCGCCGGGTTCAAGCGTCGAGAAAATCCTCTCGTCCAAACAACTTTTCGACCATAAGGTCCCGTACTTCCTGGGTCTGCGCCTTCATCGCTGCGATCTGTAGATCCGCCTGCTCTTCGTTCGATAGTACGCGACTAGATTGTATGGCGAAAGAAGAGACGGCGGGAGTTGGTAAACTTGAACCCGAGGGAGTCGGGGCTGGTGATCGCGGGGACATGGGGGATGGCGCCAAGGCAGACGTGGTGGCAGCCACTCGCACGCCCTTTTGAGGACAGTTACGCGAGATGTGCCCTTGCGCACGGCATCTAAAACATCGTCCCTCCTTCTGAAGGGAAGCTTTGTCGGCGTCGGTGAGGGCCACGGAGGCTCGGGCGCGTCCAACATCCATGGCGTTGGGGTCGCGGGTTCCTTTGAGGGCTTGGACCCACTGCTCTCTGCTTTGTCCTCCCTTCTTTCGTTGGGGTTTGCCCTTGCCGAGGCGATCCTTGAGAATAAGGTATTCAGCCTGCTGCAACCGGGCGGCCGCCTTCCACTGCTCCCAATTGACTGGGTGCTGGAAGCGGACAGCATTGACTACTAACTGGTTAGGGAGTCCGTCCTGGAACAACTCCAGCGTCGTAGCTTCATCAGGGGTTATACCCGGCCTTCGTGACGAGGTTCTGGAAGGTCGCGACATACGTGTCGATATCTCCTCCCTTCATCGTGAGAGTCTGGAGCGCCTTGCGCGCGTTGGTCTGTTCGGACGTGTCGGTGTAGGCTTGTACGAACCGGTCTCTGACAGTGGTCCATAGGACTTCGTTTTGTCGGAGAACACCGGCCGCAATCTGATCTTCTAGCCATTGGGCTTGTTCGTCGACCCAATCGTTCACTAATGGGCCTCGGAATGTATGACAAGAACGTCATAGCTCGTGATGCGGGGATTGCGAGTTGGTCGACGGTGGGGTTCATTTCTTGTAGAGTCGAAACGCTCGCAGGAAGGCTTTGCTTTCGTCTCTGATTCCAGGTGAAACTCGGGGGGAGGGATTTCCCTCCCACCGTCCGTTTCCCTCCGGGGGCTGGCGCTGCAGGTGCAGCTCCTCCTGGCGCGACGCCACCGCCACCGCCACCGCCACCTGCCACCGCCACCGCCACCGCCACCGCCTGACGGTGGTACCGGCGCGCCGCCGCTAGGCGGGTTCGGTGCTCCTCCTCCTGAGCCTGATGCTCCGGAGGATCCTCCTCCTCCACTGGTGAGGAGTCGTGCTGGCTGAAGCTTGTAAGGTCTGGGACATGACGTGAGTTTGGAAATGAGTCGTTGGGTCGATGGATGGGTAGGTTCTGTTGTGGGTACAGATACACTAGGTGATGGGGCGTCGTCGTCGATGGCAATACCAGAGGTAGTTTTGTTGTAAGGGGTCCGACTCCGAGTGCTTGGGGTACTATGCTAATGGTGTACCACTGGCCCTTCTTTGCGGAGTAATCAATATACGCCCACTGTCGTAGGTCTTCGAGATAGTGAACCTGTCGATATTTCTGCGTGTTAGGGGTGGAAGAGAAAGTATCCTTCCACTCCTTCGTGTTCCTTCCAAACGACGGCTCCTTTGACTTTATCGGAAAGCTCGTCGTCGCTGTATCTGTCGATGTATTCTGCCTGGAACTGGGATCTGGCGCGACTGTGAAGGTTCGCCACTGTGAGAGACTTGACTTAATGTAACGCCACCACAGGGGCGTTAGGTACGACGTGTACCGCGTTAAGTCAACGGGATCGGAAGAGCGCGAGCCGGCTAAGGCTCAGTTCAGTGATGCACAAGTATCCGCTCGGTATCCCTGGTAACCGAGGATAATAGTAGAAGAGCGAAGGCTCAAGCGCAACGGCGAGCGAAAGTATAGACTCAAGCGCAAGGGCGAGTCGAAGGTCGTTCGTGAGGCAAAGACAATGTGGTATTACACAAGAAGTCAAGTCTACCGTACATGCTAGGTAGGGCGCGACTTATATACTGTTACAGGATGTTTGTGCTACACAAACATATGGCGCGAGTCTGGTATAATCGTACAAGAATCGGAACAAAGGGAATAGTCATATGTGGTACAAGGGAATTCCGCGGGACGACGCGTGACTGAGAAATGGTCAGCGGACGAAACAAAGCGTAAAACTGGCCATCCTATCGCCGAGGCGCAAGGTGCGGAATGGAAGCCGAGAAGCGCAAGTCATGGGAACGTATCGTAAAGGTAAAGGAGTTGGAAGACGCAAAGGAGAAAGCCAAGATAGTTCGTAACACCTCTTTCCCATCACCACAGACCCGAACGCCGAACCATTTGAGGTCGTCGCTATGGACTTCATCACCAAACTCCCTCCGTCAGACGGATACGACTCTATACTCACAATTACGGACCACGATTGCTCAAAGGCCTCGATCTTCATCCCGTGTAACGAGTCGATCACAGCAGAAGGAGTAGCACGGCTATACCTTCATCACGTATACCCACATTACGGCATACCCTGAAAGATCATCATGGACCGGGACCCCCGATTCACCTCCGCATTCATGACCAACCTCTGCAAAGTCCTCGGAATCCGCCAGAATATATCATCCGCCTACCACCCTCAAACCGATGGGCAGTCGGAGCGGACGAACCAGTGGTTGGAACAGTACCTCCGACACTGGAGCAACGTGCAGCAGGACAATTGGGCAGAAGCCTTACCGGTTGCCCAATTCGCGCACAACGCTTGGCCCAACGCGACCACAAAAGAATCACCGTTCTCGCTCATAATGGGGTGGGAACCACGTACCGTATGGACGCCGAAACCCACATCATCCCCATCTGTCGAACAATGCCTAGAAGACATGGTCATCAGACGACAGCACGCGCAAGACTGCATCAAACATGCGCAAGAATTGATGGCAAAAAGGGGCAAGACGCGCTTCATTCCTTATCAAGAAGGCGCAATGGTTTGGTTGGAAGGTACAAATCTCTGAACCTTCTACCCTACCGCAAAACTCGCTCCTAAACGCCACGGACCGTTCCGAGTGAAGCGAGTCCTTTCAGACGTCTCATACGAATTAGAACTCCCGAACACGTGGAAGATACATCCGGTCTTCCATGCGAACCTCCTGACACCATATAAGGAGATGGAACTGCATGGCGCAAACTTCACGCGCCCACCCCCAGATCTAATCGACGGAGAGGAAGAGTTCGAAGTGGAGCGCATCCTTCAGTCCCGATCACATGGACGAGGGCGCAAACTTCAATTCCTTGTCCAATGGAAGGGCTTCCCGATAAGTGACAGCACGTGGGAACCTCTTGAGAATGTTCGACACGCCCCAGATCTCATCGCCGACTTCTATCGCCTAAATCCTACCGCCGAAGGGGCTGGACGAAAGATATAAAGCACGCCCCCTCGATGACACTATCGCTTTACTCCACTACCCTCTGCTCCAACATGACGACCACTCCCATCATCTCTACTATCCAAACCCACCGTCCCATCAAGATTATTCTCGAAAATCTGACCGTTCCCTCACAGGACTTGGGTGTCCCCTCCGAACCAGAGGGTCGCACGCCGTACTCTGTGATCCCTGACTCACCCCCACTTCCCGTACTCGCACTCGCTACCTCAGCCCTTATTTCGGTAGCAGAAGAATCTGAGACGACTACTGAACCGTTTGAATCCTCTCGACCCATCATAATCCCCTTCTCCGTCGATACTCCTGTCACCGTCCACGTCCCCGCCACACCCACATACCCACCCGAAACCACTGTCGCACTCACCCCACCACCACCACTATCACCACCTGCCGTACTTGCTGCCCACATCCCGATCCCACCATTCCCCGCCGGAATGGATCACTCGTTTACGCCCATCCCTCAGACACGGATGGTTGGGCCCGACCCCGCCCTCGCCCTCCTCGACGATGAGGAGGACAAGGAGAACGAAGACCCCGGCATTCCCTTCTTTGTCAACGACCCCACCTCCCCCACCTTCTTCCCGCTCCTAGTCGGGGAGACGGGCACCGTCAAACAAACGGCGCGGTACATTTATTACTGCCACAATTATCAGGAGGTCGTCGGAACGATGGGGAAGGGCCATCCCTGTTACGCGTCCCAAGTCTTCCTTAATGAAGTCTACACTGGTCAACTGGCTCAGCATATCACCGACAACCAGTTGAATATGTTCCACCCCCATGACCCCCGCGCTATCGTGTTAAACGAGGTGCTCGTCGAACTGCACCAGCCTCGTCTCCACGCTGACATCTCCCGTCTGCGTGAGTGCCTCATGCGGCGGGATGCCATCCGTGTTCGCCAATTGGATATCCGACGGCTGGAGACTGAGTTAACGCATGACCAGTTCCATTTAGACATGGACTTTTCATCGGTCCGGAAGCGCCTCCAATACGCGCGGGCCATCCCCCTCATCGCCGACAAGTACGCCGAGCTTCACGTGAAGCCTGTGCGTCCCCGAGGCTCCCCCGAGCCTATTCCTCTTACCCTTCGCGACTCTGGACCTAGCGAGATGCCCCGCCTTCAGGAGGAAGGCGGTAAGCGTCGGCGCAAGTGTTTCCAGTGCAAGTCAGAGGACCACCTGGTGGCACAATGTCCGGAGCGGCGGGCTCAAGAGCCGTGTCAGTGGTGTGGGAGTCGAGCGCACCGGCTGGACGTCTGCCTCATTCGACGCCTTTCTCCTATGACGCCGGCGCATGTAGACCCGGACTCTCGCCCTAGGTGGTGCGGGAAGTGCCTGAGGTACGACGCCACGCACAAGGAGATTAAGTGTCCGATGTACGAGATGTGTTGGGATTGCGGAGAGAGAGGGCGCTTCATGTTCTTGCGTCGACACACCTGCCCCCGCACCCCCTCTCCCGTCCCTGCGAACATTCCTGCTGAAGAGGACTATGCCTATACCAGCGACTAGTTGAAGTCGAGGCGACTTCAATTCTGACGGGGGGGTAATGTTACGATTTTACCTGTCGACTTGGATGTACGATTACGATATGTTCCCGTGCTTCGCGTGCTTCGATTCTCATCTTGCGCCGTGCGCCTCTGCGATAGGATTGGTCGTTTTACGTTCCTCCCTGTCCGCCGATCATTCCTGAAGGGCGCATGACCCCACGGAATCTATCTGTACTATATGCGGTCTTTCCCTTGTTCACACTTTAGGACTCTTGACTCACGATCGCGCCATATGTTTGCTCCCCGCAAACATCCTGTACTAGTATATAAGTCGCAGCCCTACCTAGCTTGTACGGTAGACTTGACTTCTTGTGGAATACCACATCGTCTTTGCCTCACGAACGACCTTCGACTCGCCCTTGCGCTTGAGTCAACGCTTTCGCTCGCCTTTACGCTTGAGCCCTGCCTATCTACTATTATCCTTGGTTCCTGGGAAACCAAGCGATACTTGTGCATCACCGAACTGAGCCTTAACCGGCTCACGCTCTTCCGATCCCGTGTGACTTAGCGCGGTACACGTCGTACCTAACGCCCCTGTGGTGGCGTTACAGTATATTTGGTGTGAGCTTGGCTGGGAGTGCAGTGCTCATTATCCTCGCAAAGATGACAACGCTACCTCCTTTTCGCTTATCTATTACCTCAGCAGGAGCCACTGGACCGGCCACTCAGACTGACTTGAGTCAGGTGCTGGACTTTGGTCATTCCCGGCCTGCCATTGGAAGCTTTGAATATGACAAAGAGTCTGCTGGCTATGACCTATCTTGGGAGTCCCTTGCCGAGTTTGACATTTGGCGACAGGAACAGGAGCGCATAGACTCAATTGATCTATCGCTTTCAAATACCGAATGCGGCATACGTCACTTTGCTTGGAGACGCATTTACTGATGTTCGCCGCCAAGGATCGGGTGGAATCAAACCCTACAAGAAAAAATACCCGGACCGGATCCAGACACTCGGCCCCAAATGGATTGGGTGCCCATGCAAAGTCGACCTCAAGGGCTACCCTGGGACACAAGTAATTTTGGGGCGCTACACTAGGACCCATGACCATGCTCTAGGCCTTGAAAATCTGATCTACACTCGACTAAGCAAAAACGCGAAAGGGAGAGTGAGGGAATCCTTAGAGCAGGGGGTAGAACGCCGAGCTATTGTAAGTAATCACCGCTTTTTTGCACATGTCGGCTAACATTCTTCATTAGCTTCAGTCTATTCGCGCTTCTGCGTCCGACACCAATCGTGATATGTACATAGTGATGAAAGACATAAATCACATTGCCACTGCACTGGAGCAGGAGAAAACACAGAAGCATGCAAAAGATGAAATTTCCATCAAGATTTGGCTGGAAACTGATCTGAAGGAACAGGGGGTAAACTCATTCTGCAAAGACAGGCAAGATCCATCCCCTCAAGGATCGAGATTAGCGGAGGATCTGTTCATATTGGTGATCCAAACTAAGTTTCAATCTGATGCTTTTGGGCGCCTTGGCAATGGCATCCTCGGCATTGATGCGACTCACAACACGACTTGCTATTCTGGGATGATGCTAGTTACAATTATGGCCAGGGATCATTGGGGACATGGTAAGCAAATAAATTCATTTGCCGTTTTGGGCGACTACTCATTACCTGTCAGGGGTGCCAGTAGCCTGGATGCTGTCGTCCAATATACAATCAGACACGATCGCTTATTTCCTCAATTTAGTTCGATCTTGGAATCCGGCGGTCCAGCCTACTTATTTTATGACAGATTGCGACCAGGCCCAGATTGCGGCACTGGAAGCCGTGTTTCCACAAACTCGGATAATTCTGTGTCAGTGGCATGTGCTCCGTGCGATCCAATCACATTTTCGGACAGATAAATTCGAAAGATTGTGGGATCTAGTGAAGAAATTGGTCAAGACTTCCAATCTGGCCGAGTTTTTTGAGATATCAGACAAGATCTCCAGTGATCAGGAATTCCCTCTGTCTTTTGTGAAATATTTTAACACAAAGTGGATGCCTATATTGCATATGTGGTCTCCAGTGACTCGGAAATCACGGATTATCTATGAGGAGAGCGAAACAAACATGCTTTTGGAGGGGTAACTATTCTGTTATCTGCTGAATAAGCGAAATCTGATTCATATCCAGATTTCATCATTTGTTAAAGTCCTACTGGATGGATGGAAAGCGCAATCGTCGGATCGATCATTTGATCTATATGCTTACCCAACGGATGATGCCAGAGTATTATCATCATCGGCAACATCGCCAGGAAATTGGATTTGAAGGCGGCGATCTCGCTAAGCAACACGAAAAGGCAGTCATATCACGCGCTAAGACCATTCCCAAAAATTCCATTACACCACTTGGCAACACTAAATTCCATGTGGTGTCTCAAACATTTCCAGGCCGAGTGTATGTCATTGACACCCGGGCTGCAATCTGTGAATGCCTGGACTTCCCAAGGATCCAGCTCTGCAAACACCTTGCTGCTGTGCGAAGCCAGTACCCCCACACCCCCAATTCAGAGGATCAAGAGACAAAGCCCCTCCATGTTCCTCCTATTCCCTCCCAGTTGGCATCATCCTCCCTCCCTGCCGTTCAACATCCTGCTCCGATTTTGGGTTCAGGAGCGCGATCGGATCCATTGCCGGAACAGGACAGACTAGTCCCAAATGCCAACCCTTGGTTGGAAACGTCCCGAAATATGGGCGCACGGATCTCACCTAAGCGGCGTCAAGCGGCTGCCGCCCCTGCGCTGCCGAGCTCGACAGCTCAGCACATCGGACTAAGTGGGAAACGAAAACCACTTGTATACAGTGACCCCTACAGTGGGGGAGAACGGCCAGGGAAGCGTGCCAAGCCAGATGCAGTCTCTGCAGCTGCAAACGCCTCTGTGCGCTCCCTGGCTGCAGAACACACAACTCAATAAAGATACTTTTGACACTACATATTACATCGACTAACTTAGCGAATACAGTAGTACAAACGCTAATTAAGTGTGCCTTTTGATACCCGAACGAAAGACGCCGTGTTGACCAACGACGCCACCCGTTTCACAGTCCTTCCCTCTCTTCCCCCCCACCTTCTTCTGTACACGCCCCCCACCCATCTTGTCCACACAGACAGGAGGCGCAAAAGGTAAGCACGCACCCATCATATCCGCGGCCCCCTACTTACAACCCCTTTCGTGCAGGTCGCCCCACGCCCCCGTTGTGCTCCCCTCATCGCGCCCCCCTCGTCGTGCGCCCCACCGTCTCCCCATTTCGCGGAGACGGGTACGCAGGAGGGACACGCCCCCGTCCCTCCACCCTGCCTGCGCGCGCAAGAGGCAGGACGGCGCGGGCGACACCATCCCAGCCCCACACGCCCCGCATATGCAAAAGGAGGGACGGTGCGCCCACCCCACTTCCCTCTGCGCGGGACACGCTAACTCAGCCCCACACGCCTCGCCACCACCCTTCCCGCACACGCAAGAGGAGGGGGTGTGTGTCCACCCCACTTCCCTCTGCGCGGGCCACGCCGACTCAGCCCCACGCGCCCCATCCCACCCTGCCTGCGCACGCAAGAGGCAGGACGGCGCGGGCGACACCATCCCAGCCCCACGCGCCCCCGCGTACGCAAAAGGAGGGACGGTGCGCCCACCCCACTTCCCTCTGCGCGGGACACGCTAACTCAGCCCCACACGCCTCACCACCACCCTTCCCGCGCACGCAAGAGGAGGGGGTGTGTGTCCACCCCACTTCCCTCTGCGCGGGCCACGCCGACTCAGCCCCACGCGCCCCATCCCACCCTGCCCGCGCACGCAAGAGGTGGGACAGTGTGCGTCCACCCCAGTCCCCTCCGCGTGGGCGACGTCAGCCCAACCCCACACGCCCAGCCCAGCCCGCGTACGGAAGAGGACCGACGGCGCGCCCAGCCCAGCCCGCGCACGTAAGGGGAGGGATGGCGCGCCCACCCCCAGTCCCCTTAGCACGGGCGACGCCAATCCAGCCCCACGCGCCCTGCCCCTCCCTGCCCACGCACGCAAGGGGACGGACCGTGCGTCCACCCGTCTGCGCAGGCCACGTCAACCCAGGCCACGCGCCCCGCTCCTCCCTGCCCGCGCACGCAAGGGGACAGACGGTGCGTCACCCGTCCGCGCAGGCCACGCCAACCCAGCCCCACGCGCCCCGCCCCTCCTTGCTCGCGTATGCAAGGGGACGGACCGCGTGCCCAGCCCAGCCCGCACACGCAAGGGGACGCCCACCCCAGTCCCTTCAGCACGGGCCGACGCCAGCCCAGCCCAGCCCTACGCGCCCCGCTGCTCCCTGCACGCGTACGCAAAGGGACGGACCGCGCGCCCAGCCCAGCCCACGCACGCAAGGGGACGGACAGCGCTCACCCCACCCCCCTTGGCGATGCCGCCCTAGCCCCACGCGCCCCGCCCCTCCCTGCCCACGAACGCAAGGGGGTGGACGGTGCGTCCACGCGGGCCACGCCAGCCCAGCCCTACGCCGCCCGCGCACGCAATGGGAGGGACGGCACGCCCACCTCAGTCCCCTCCGCGTGGGCGACACCAGTCCAGCCCCATGCGCATCACACCGCCTCGCCCGTGCACGAAAGGGGAGGGACGACGCGTCTACCGCCTCCACACGGGCTAACGCCAGCCCCGGGTTGATGCGCCCCACCATGCGCGCGCACGCCTGGGGATGCAGGAGGGTCGGTGTGCCCAGTCCAGCCCCCTCCGCGCGGGGTGCGCTACCCCAGCCCTCCCGGTTTACGCGCCGCGCCCGGGAGGAGGGGCGCACGCGAGGGGGGCACATGGAACGAGGGGCGGTGCAACCCGAGCGCGAGCGGCGCATCCCTCTGCATGCGCGCAAGGGGTGTGGGCAAAGCGGGGCGCAACCCGGGTGGGGGAGTTGCGCGCGAATGGAAGGGTAGGTGCATCGGGACGGGGGTGCGAAAGGGAGAGGGTGACGGTGATGGCGTGCCCTCGCGTGTATACAGAAGGGGGAGGGTGTCGTGAGCGGGGCGAAGCGAAGCCCGCGCGAGGCTGCGCGAGAACGGCGGGCACCCCCGCGCCAGTAGATCGACTTAGAAGAATTCATGTAAAGTAGTTAGCTAATAACAATAAAATATATTTTTTGTTTTAAACATAAGTTAACTTAATGAACAAACAAAACATGTTAATGTACGCTGACTAAAGGAAGGTTCTCCCAATCTGAGTTCGAACGCTAATTGGAGTGACGGTCTCGTTTTGGAATCCAACAACGTGACTTGCTTGGCACCTTCCTTTTATGGGACGTAACACTTTGCGGAATAGTCGTAACTGTGAAGCGATGTGTCACACGTGACGCATGACGCGTGACGTATGGCTCACCTCGAGCGCTCATCATGGTGAGTCGTGAAATTCGACCTGTGAACACTTTCAACGATCTGTAGTCCTCAAAGCTAGTAGCCGACGAGGTGAATGCAAAAGTAACACACCGTAATCTAGGACTTAATCTTAATGAATATCGCAGCATAGATTCGCAGAGCCCATAATATCTGCTGAGTTACACGACGCAACCGCCTCCAACTGACCCCAAATGCGTATTGCTGTCCATACAGAATGATGGACATTATGACGGCCTTGTAGACCTGGATGTTATCATGGATCTCGCACTAGCACTTATCAATAGGCTTCTTCTAGGATGCCCTCAGCCTCCTTCCACGTCTCCTCCCCAGTGCTCAGGACGGCACAGACGAACTATTGGCCGTAATTGCGCTTCAATGTAGCGCGAAAGACGTCGTGATGGCTGCGCAAGAAGTGGCTAAGCATCTGATAAGCGATGCAGGAGAAGCCGAAAACGTCGACGATTTGTCGGAGGGTGTCAACTTAGCCGTGCAGTTCACACGCATAACGTCGTTCTTCGCCAAAGGCAAGCATCTACGTCCACGGTGGCTGTGTCGCAGGGTAGGGGGTGTTGATTTAATGCCCTTGGATCATAGCCATTCCTCGGCTCACGCTCCGCAGATCACCATCACAGGTCCTTGCTCCACTGGCTGAACTCGAACAGTTCGTATCCACGGCGGTCAAATATGCATTCGTTGCGGAGAGCCGGTCGGTTGTCCGTGGTTCTTCCCTCCTTGTTCAGGAACTGGGAATGTGGGTCGAGGAAAGAGCCGGGGATAACAGTGCCGAGCTTACTGCCAGCTATGTTAGTGAGTCCGCTCGCATGGCATCACAAGGGCTGGTCAAATTCAGTTGTGGCAGGCTATTCTGACATCCTTTCTGGATCGCACGTTGGAAGCATGTGCCGATCTCATCCAAAGTTGTGTCGCCCAAAGAGCCTTCGAGGCGTGTTTCCCGCGGCTTAGCGTTCGTTCGGTCATTCCTGGAGATTGGAAAGACGGACAAGATGTAGTGCTTCTTGCTGTGGTGAGCATAGTTCTGGGTAGCACCAACTGCGGGTCTAACGTATAACAGGAAGCATTCGGTACCCTGGGTCGTCCTATACTGTCTGACCCGAACCTCAACTTGGCGTTCTCGGTACTCACCGTTATGCACCGGCCCCGAACGACCCGAATGTTTTAGTTCCTGCTTCCCCAGCTATCCTGACACCCATCCAATCGAACTTAGCCCTGGGCGTGTCTCTGGCCATCCTTCTCTAGAAGTCTCATGCGTCACGCCGCTCCCACAAGCCGAGCTACCGGCCCATATCAACATCCCGCTCACCACTTTTCTCCCCTCTCTGTGCAGTGCGCACCCGGATGCATCGACACGACATATGGCTTCCCGAATCGCCTCCTGTACCTCCACACAATACCCTTCCTCGGCATGATTTTGCACAAATTCATCTTCTATCGTCTTCCGTACCGCCTGGGCCGCGTATGGCGATCTACAGCTCGATGGATCCAGTCATACCTCACCTCACGACGATGGGGGAAAGGGCAGCGGCATGGATCGGCTGGAACGGGAAGTATCGTCATACCCTGGAAGTACTTCACGGCTGGAGACGCTCTTCGCGTCACGCTGATTGCCCTCGTGCGACTCTAGAGCCTTTTGAATGTCTCACCAGCTGCACGGCCATCGTGCGAGAAGGTGATTTACACCTTGGCGAGGTATCATTATTCTTAGTAACCTCACGGCTTGTCCCTTTCGCCTTGCAGTTCAACCCGATCCTACCAAAGTCGAGCCTCTCGGATGTTCTTGCCTCCAGGACGGCACAGGTGTCGCGACTTTCTCAGTGGTCCTAGCACTTCGTCTTCCCACATAGTCGCCGCCTCCTCCATTGTCTACGTTGCCGCAACCTGCGCCCCCACCATATCAGTCGTCTAACACCCCTTCCTCACAGCTCTGCGGAGAAGAAGTGGCTGCCGTCCCCTACACGTTTCGGGCAGGGTAAATGGTTCACGTTTTCACAAGAGACCTCAGCCTGGGCGCTGCGGGCGCTCAAGCTCAAGTCGGCCATCCAGCTCTCAAAATCACGTCTCTTTACACCTATCAGGAAGCCCTACCTTTATGAGCGCTGTCGATGCTCGCTGGGCTGAGCATCGTTGTCGATTTCCTCTCAGAAAACATCATCCTGAACTTCAGAATGGGCATAGTGCACGTTGTCGTACTGAAAGCGCTGACTCGATTTATGTTACCAAAGGAACGGACCTTGACATTTGCACTGACTGGGACGACCAACCAATTCCATTTGTATAGTAGAAGTAAACGCGCACTTGCTACCGTACATCCCGGGATCGAATCACTAGCGATTTCTACACGCTCTCGATCCACTTGAGTGAAACGGGTGCCTTGACGTCCCACTCGGTCTCAATGGTGACCTCCTCGCCTGCACCAACGTCGACCACCCACTCGAACAGTCCCTCCTTCCTTCCACCCTTCCCGTCGACCAACTTGCACCACCGCACCTTCCTCCGCGGCGCCGCGCGCCGCTCTGGCCGCACTTCACCGTCGTCACCCACCTCCTTCGCCTCCTCTCCGACCTCGGCCCCGACCTCGAGTTCCTCGCCCTGCTCCAGATCCGCAAGCGCAGCAGGGCGCCGCAGCACGACATTGACGCGCTCCCCATCCTCCGAGACGGCACGGCATCGCGCAGCACGAGCTCGCGCAGCGCGAACGGGTGGCTATTGGTGATGGTCATGCGGCTCGCGAACGCGGTGCTAGCCCACTGCTCGCTGAACGCGCGTGCCGCTGCGTCGAGCGGCTTGTCGGCGCGGCGGGACGTGCGCGCATAGCGGATGCGGGTGGCGGGGTCGGCGCCGAGCGTGCAGTGGAACGTGTCGCCGAGGGCGACGTCGTGGGGGAGCGCAGTGCGAGCCGCGAACGCGTCATCGACGAAGGTATGCACGGGGCCCGCGAGCAGGCGGTAGTCGCTCGTGTTGCGCACGGTCGCGTGGAGGTATGCGACGGGCCGTGCTTTGGGCGCAGCGACGTGCTGGAGCGTCGCGGAGAAGGGGATCACGGCGACGGCGAGCTGGTGCGAGACGCCGTCGCTTGGCACGCGCGATGCCCCTTCGATGTGGTACGTCAGCGCGAGCGGGCTTTCGTGTACCACCGCCGTTGGCTCTGCGATCGGCGTCGGCTCGTCGCCGAGGGCCGGGTCTACCCCCACCGCTTGCCACTCATTGTCCGCGGGTGCGAGAACCGGTTGCGGCTCTGGTTCTTGCGGCGGCGCGGCAAACCTAAGCGGGCGTCGAGGAGAGTTGGGTTTGGTGTCCATGGAGTCCAAACTGCTCATGCTCATCATGGGTCGGCGCCGAAAATGCGGGGCAGGTTGTGATTGCCTGTTCGTGCTCGGATGGAACCTCTCAAATGGATTCTTGGGGGGACGAATTTTCGTGGGAATTAGAGTAGGTATACTCTGAGTAGATAGGTTCATGTCCGCCGTACTCAGTGTAAGAGCGACGTCTGTCCAATCTTCGCCCGTGCTTTGCGTGATCCGCGCACGGTAGTGTAGAGACACCGACGGCGACGGAACCCCAGCGTCCGTAGTTGCATGTAGCTCGTACGCCGCAGACCATGTCGCATTCTGGACAACTGAAATTATTGATTAGGAAATCACGCAGCGGCGGTCGAAAATGGCGTCACGTACGATAGGTCAATTTGAGTTCGATCTCGGTTGCTTGCTTGGCGACAATGACCACCGTCACCTCGCCGTCGGACTTTCCTTGCTTTCTCTCCTCAGCCGACGACAACACGTCGATTTGGCGCGCGAGCTGGAGAATCTCCTCTTCTAACTCGACGCGAGTCGTTCTCAAAGTCTGAGACCGCGTCAAAAGGGTGTCAAAGAATTTCCCCGCATGGTCAGGGGACACCTTGTCCCCCACCAGAGTCCTGGAATAGTCGACCATAGTGCCGGAGATGTCGTCCAGGGCGTCTCGATCTTGAACAAGCGCGTCCCTTTTTACTTTGAGCTTCGAACGACCTCGTTCGTGCTGAGCGGGTCGATTTCCTCGATGCCACGGCCAACGGAGCAGACCACATCAGAGAGTTGGGCGTCTCCAAGGCCGCTGACGCGGGCAGAGTCTGTGTCAATCGACCTAGGTAGATGACTGATTTGAATTTTGCTCTGGCCCGGCTGCAAATAATTTACGAGGATGCTCAACGTCTGTCGTTCGACGTCCAAAGGTAAAGAAAGGCGCACCTGAAGCGACAGGTCGAAGACTCGGACAACCTCTGCTTTGTTCGACTTGAAGACGGTGACCGACTTTATAGGGTATTTCTCGGCGTTGAGTTTGATAGTGGATGTCATGGTTGAACGTAGTAATTGCGAGGAAAGCAGTCGCCATGGGGTGGCACCTTTAATAGATTCAGAGCAAGATGGCTGTGTGAAAGAGAGTGTCGCTTCACTGCAATACCAACCAACCCCTGAAAACCATCTATCCCAACTCCTTTGTTTTCCATGTCCCAAATTGGTATGTCGGTGGAGATAGGCCAGAGTTATAGTTTCTGTAAAGTGTATAGATTATTGAGTAGTAGAGAGCATGGTTTGTGAACACAAAATCCCGAAAGTAGGCTATAAAGGAGTCGTCTGCAGCCTGAGACTCTCGCTAGAAAGTTGGTAGAAAGGCAGGGGAAGGGGAATATGAAATAGTCCTGGGCCTGCGAAGCGAACGTGTGTGACTTGACACAAGCGCTCATCATGGTGAGTCGTGAAATTCGATCTATGAACACTTTCAACGATCTGTAGTCAGAGCTAGTAGCCGACAAGGTGAATGCAAAGGTAACACATCACGCTCTAGAACTTAATGGACATCGCAGTCTGGACTCACAGCGCCTGCTGAGCTACACGACGCACTACCTCCACCTGACCCCAAAAGCATATTGCTGTCTATACAGAAAGATGGCCATTATGATGGCTTTGTAGGCCTGGATGTTATCATAGTCTCGCACTTATCAATAACCTTCTTGTAGGATGCCCTCAGTCTCCTCCCTCATCTCCTCCCCAGTGCTCAGGACGGCACAGACGAACTATTGGCCGTAATTGCACATCAGTGTAGCGCGAAAGATGTCATAATGGCTGCGCAAGAAGTGGTCGAGCATCTAAGAAGCGATGCAGGAGAAGCCGAAGACGTCGACGATTTGTCGGGGGGTGTCAACTTAGCCGTGCAGTTCACACGCATAACGTCGCTCTTTGCCAAAGGCAAGCATATACGTCCACGGTGGCTGTGTCACAGGGGGTGTTGACTTTATGCCCTTGGACCATAGCCATTCCTCGGCTCACGCTCCGCAAATCACCATCACAGATCCTAGCTCCACTGGCTGAACTCGAACAGTTCGTATCCACGGCGGCCAAATCTGCATCCGTTGCGGAGAGCCGGTCGGTTGTCCGTGGTTCTTCCCTCCTTGTTCAGGAACTGGGAATGTGGGTCGAGGGAAGAGCCGGGGATAACAGCGCCGAGCTTACTGCCAGCTATGTTAGTGAGTCCGCTCGCATGGCATCACAAGGGCTGGTCAAATTCAGTTGTGGCAGGCTATTCTGACATCCTTTCTGGATCGCACGTTGGAAGCATGTGCCGATCTCATCCAAAGTTGTGTCGCCCAAAGAGCCTTCGAGGCGTGTTTCCCGCGGCTTAGCGTTCGTTCGGTCATTCCTGGAGATTGGAAAGACGGACAAGATGTAGTGCTTCTTGCTGTGGTGAGCATAGTTCTGGGTAGCACCAACTGCGGGTCTAACGTATAACAGGAAGCATTCGGTACCCTGGGTCGTCCTTTATTGTCTGACCCCAAACCCAACTTGGCGTCCTTGGTAGTCATCGCTCATACACCGGCCCCGAACGACCCGAATGTTCCGCTTTTAGTTTCTGCTTTCCCAGCTATCCTGACTTCCATCCAATCGAACATAGCGCTAGACGCGTCTCTGGCCATCCTTTTAAAAGTCTTATGCGTCACGCCACCCCCGCAGGCCGAGCTACCGGCTCATATCATCATCCCTCTCACAACATTTCTCCCTCTCTGTGCAGTGTGCACCCCGATGCATCGACAAGACATATATCTTTCCGTATCCTAGCTCGAGTCCTACAAATAGCGCCACCCATGTTGCGGCTTCAAGTCTTACGTGATTTGATGTCTCCATCTGAAGACATATCTCGTATGCGCAACGCAGCCATCGGACTCGTGAAAGACTCCATTCTAGAAGCCCTCTCACATCCGAAAACGGAGAGTGTGTTCGCGTCGCCCTTCCTCCTACAGACAATCGGGCCCTACATATTCCGCCTTGAGTCGCCGGATCTACTGGCTACCATAGATGGGGTCGATGCATCGAATGATAGCCCAGAACTGGCGCGACTGGTGGAATGCCTCGGCTTATACTATGTCCTCCTATTGCGGGATGTAGAAAACAGAGTGCGACTTTTTCGTGTCGTGTCCTTTTTGAGACTCAACGAGATGGGATATTAGACCGGTATCAGGGATCCTGGGACAATACGAAGCGTAGAATCGTCGTTGCTTGGACCGATACGTTCAGCGCTCGGCGAATGTAGGAAGAATACCGGTAGGATTTCCTGCATGCGTCCATTACTAGAAGAGCCGGCGCGCTAACCCACTGCCTTCTTATTTGGTACAGGAACCTTGCCCTTGGCTGCCCTGCAGATTTCCCTGCAGAGGGTCGAAGACGCCCTAGTTACTACAATGATTGTGAACACTTAAACCTTGGAGGATGGAGTAAGGGTACATAGTGATATCTCAGCGAAGTAGAGATGGTTCGCCTAACCTCACGGAGCATTGGAACATGAAAGTATGACAATTGTACATATTCCTGGGTGATGGTTCGTGTTCTTGTCCCACGAGTACTATTTCGAGACCGCTACATGTTATGAATCGCCAGTACCGTAACTCTGAGCCCACGTGGTGCGGCAGTGTGACAAGGACACCAATTAGCGTGAAGGGGGGCTTATTGACAAGAACTCTGAATATTTGGTTTCCAAATTTGACCCAACTACAGCTCCTCTGAGTCTGAGTCTGCGTGAACTTTGCGCCTCACTTATCCAATCGCGTCCACCGCAATGTCCTTCTTCCGTGCAGGCGAGGTGCCTTTGAGTACCCGTACCCCGCTAGTTCTTGTATTAGGTGCAGGCAGCACATATACAGGCCCAGCTTTCGCGGGTTTGATGGTGGTATACCACGATCAGAGGACGTCATGGACTACCCACTCGCCAGTCAGTGTCGAGGTAGCAAGATTCCGCTCGATTTAATGAACATGATGGGGGCGCTTCTTGCTGGGGTAGCATATGGTGCGTTTCCACGGGCTACCCAACTCCAGGGAGATGACCCACCAACTTGTA
Source organism: Lactarius hatsudake (assembly GCA_024734325.1). NCBI lineage: Eukaryota > Fungi > Basidiomycota > Agaricomycetes > Russulales > Russulaceae > Lactarius > Lactarius hatsudake. The sequence continues at coordinate 117,831 of JANSJP010000010.1, read as the reverse complement.
GGCGTCGTCGTCGTCATTTGCTCTGTTGTGTTATGGGGCGGGCTCAACAGGCCACGTCCCGAATATTTCTTGGCGCACATTTATGACGTTTTGGTTGTTGTTAATGGCCACTGCCAGCACCGCACTACAAATAAAGTGGACCCTACTCGCGTTTGTCACCCAACAACAAAACGTCAGCCCAAGCAGTTTTATCGAAGAGAACATCAACAACTGGATATATGTTACGCTAAATGCCTTGTGAGTTTCCAGATACTCGGTATTCCTTCTTGGTAGCATATTGTTTTGACAGGTCTCTGGGCTTTCAGATACGTGATCACTAATTGGTCGGTAGACGCTGTACTGGTACGATCTATTCTCCATGTTCATCCTCGACACACCAACCGACTTGCATTAGGTGTTCAGGTTCTACCTTATTTTCGGTCGATTACTACGGTGGGCCTGGCCACCTGCACTCCTTTATATTTCGTCACTAGGTCGGTTTGCAAATTTCATGATTGTTCTTTCTGGAGAACTGAACTTTGGTATAACAGTGACAGGTTCGTTAGCACTTCGCCAGCTCGCCATCCCTGGAACGACGCAAAACACAAACAAGCTTGCGAATTGGCTGGTGGTCTATCGCACCGTCTCGCTTTCGCTCGGTGTCATTGTGACTTTGTCCATCATTGCTCGCCTCCTACACTTTCATCGAATATCGGGCTCTGTACACCGCAGCCCAAGATCGCCTTTTCTGCGAGTAGTGGCGACGCTCGTAGAGTCTGCGTCACTGGACACGATGTCTACCTTAGTCTACATTATCGCCGTGGGCATCAACAGTCCATTGCAAAATGTCTTCTTACCGGTTCTCGGGCAAGTTCAAGTAAGCTCATCCATTGTTGTGTCATTCTATTTTTTTAATGTAATTCGTCACAACTGCAGGTGATTGCACCTATGTTGATCCTCTATCGCGTCGCACATGGCCGGGATGCGGTGACCGAGTTGACGGGAACGGAAACAGTACTGCTTCCGAAACAAATGACACGGCCAACGCCAAGCCGCATCATCACCGACTTTTCTTCCATCAGCAGCGAATTCTCGGCGTCGCCGGTCAAGTCAAGTAGAGGATTGTTTGATAGCCCACGCATTTCATACCCACCCCCGTATAAATTCATGATTTCATGAGAGGGGCTATCCCACCATCACCGTCTATGGACCTGGGGTATATCGGAGAAATACAGAAGCCAGGTCATAAACGGACAACATGGTCATGAAGAATGTAATATACATGATGTAGCATACGTACCAGACTGTACGCGGGACTACTGTACACGTACACGAACTCGACACATTCGGGCTGTAAATTTATTTTTTTGGCGGCGACGACGGAAAATAGCGTGATATTTAAACTCCGAAGGGGGAAGAGTGTCGACTGGGTGTCGGCGCTGTGGTGGCACAGTTCCCCGCCCCGGTTCAGTCCCCAGCCCGCGTCTGGATAAGCGAATGAGTAACTACTACCCAGAGCACGTCTACTTTCAGTCGCAGCCGTCATCCTCTGCGATTGCACAATCATCTCTTCGTAGATGTTCGGTCAAAGGATGTGGAAAGGACCTCCCTCAAGAGTATGCTCTCAAGATGTGCGACGACTGTCGCGGCCGTCATCGCAAATACGCGACCACCAAACGTGCTAAGCGCAAGCAGGAGAAGGCCGCTGTCGGCGCACAGCGCATCGGTAACGACGATGGCCGAGTCGTAACCTGGATGCCTCCGGATCATCACGTTTCCTTGGGTCCTATTCCTGATGATTTGGATCCCGTTACAGTAAGCTCCCCCTCGCTATCTAGTCTGTTAACTAAGTGTGGTATTAGAACATGCACGTCAGCCAAATCGATCCGCGTCTTTTTAATCCAACGTCGTCTGAACTTGCTGGCGCTTTGACATTACCCCCCCTCGACTCGTTTGGCGATCCACAGGACGCATACAATCCAACATCAGCCCAGATAGACGAGACCGAACCCCCATCGTCAGCTGCGCGACCCGTTGTTCAGTCGCGCTACTGCTCCGTCAAGGGCTGCCGCAGCCTCATCGGCGGTGAATATCTCTTCAAGATGTGCGTCCCCTGCCGCAACCGCTATCGCGGGTACGGAATGACGAAGCGTTCTAAATGGAAGCGTGGCCGCGAGATTGCTGCGCAGGAACTTGAGCGCGTACGTGTGGAGGAGGATGCACGACGCGCACGCCAGGGTCTGCCGGTCAGTGGCGTGCAGTCGTCGCCGTATCCGCATTGACACGCCCCTGCAGCTTATCAGCCAGCTCCAAGCTTCTGACCGTCGTGCTTGGGAGAGGAGGGTTTCGGAAACCATTCCTCGTCCGCCCGTTGTACAATATGCGCCGATTTCGATGCTTCCAGTCCGTATGTGCACAGTTTCGCACTGTCATACCGTGCTGCAAGGGCATTACCCGTATCGTCGCTGCGAGCGACACCGCTTGCAGAATAGGCATCACAGCAAACTCAAACGTGTACGAGATAAGGAAGTAAAGTCCACGCCTCTGCGACGCGAGGGCACACTTAACCCCGAATCGCTCGGGAACGGGAGTAGGAAAGGCAAGGCAAGGGCCATCGAGCCACTTTACACGACTCTCAACCTAGACCCTCACGACTTGGACACCGACGAAGCGATGTCAGAAGTTCGTTTCGTTTTTCTTTCTGCTTTGGCTCCTACTCATTTTAGTTGTTATTACTAGACCGAAGAAATACCTGACGAAAGTTCAATACCTCCTCCCGCTCGCGGTGCTCGTCGTTCTAATACGGTCTGTTCCGTCAAGTGGTGTCACAACGTGCTCGATTATCGTTCGCCGTGGAAGATGTGTGAAACCCATCGGGAGAAAGACCGCATGAATAGAAAACGCAAATCCGATCGCGACAAAGGTTTTGCAAGCGATGTAAATGAAGAAGTGGCTGGTCAAGTCGTCGAACATACAAACATGGCTACAGATGTTGTAGAGTCGATCACCGAGCCATCGGGCCTGGTACTAGAAACCTCCACACCCGCCCCTGATCAGCCAATCATCTTTATGGAACCATTATTACCTCCAACCTTACCCCCAACCGAGACACTTCCTAGCATCATGCCGCAACAATCGGAAATATCCGAATACCCCGGCGTCCCTCCGCGGGGCAGCCCTCTTCTTTCCTACGAATCCGCAATTCCGAGTGCGGATGTAACTGCTGACACCGCCGATCTGGGTGAGCTAGACATTGAGACCTCAAGTCAACGATCTATTACCGAAGATGCCTCAGCCGAGGACCTTTGTCACAGAAATCAAGACGTATCCGTTCATGGCCAACAAGACACCCCTTCTGTAGTCTGGAGAAGCGCAATGAGTCCCATATCCTCCGCAAGAGGCTCTGATTCCACGTCGTCGAGCTCTGACGTACACTCGGGAGTCACAGTGGCAAACACGGTTTCCAGTCCTACTATTTCGACCGTCTCGACAGCAGCTAGCTCAACTAGCACGAGCACAACCACAGCACATATACCGCCGCAGCAGTTTCAAGTTCCGTATTACATGCCACCTCCCTTCTCCTTACCATACACGCCGGGGCAACCACCGTTCCTCATCACAGGTCCTTACTCACCAATGCCATACCCGCTGCGGCCATCGTACACATACGGTACACCTGCCTCCGGCCCGTTCCAAGCATACCAGTATGCCCCAGCGCCGCCTCCGCCTGGACAACTAGCACCGTATGCGTTACGACCGTATCCATATCCCGCCTGGGCACCATATGCGAATGGGTCCCTGGAGGCAAACTGGTTCGACGCGAGTGCACAAGCGCATGTACAGATACAGACACAGGTGCAGACGAAGTCGCTGCGTACCAAGCGTGGGTGGGTTGCCGATCAGCTCGCACCTGGCGAAGACGGCCTGCGTATCGTCATGGTGCAGCCGAGGGGCATTAACGACATCGACATTACTTCTCCGGCCAATCCTGTTTCGGCGTCCGTATCGGAGTCCAGACCGCCCAGACCCTCGCAGACAGTTCCTGAGTCAAGCGTGGATTGTTCGCCACAAAGCTCAGCCGATAGTCCGCATGCAGAAGCATCGCCCGCCACGGCTGCTTCCGCCCCCGCGGTCAGTGCCTTATTTACCGTCTTATCGTCACAACTCTCACGGTGCTTCCCTTTTCCAGCGCTCTTGTTCGTGTCGCCGACAAATACCAGCCGAAGCTCCAGGTACACTGTGCGAGCGCTGCAAGATACGCCTCAAGAGGCGGTTGGAGCAAACGAAGCGCAGGCTAAAGCTCGAGCCTAGGAAGATCAGAGCCCAGGCACAGCGGTTGATGACCTGAGGCATTGTCTCTCCTGCGAGTCAGCCCAAAGCGTGAGCAGTGACGGGGTCGCACAGAAGTGACGTTAGCTATAGGTTGTGATTGTCGTTATCTGATTCGAGATAGCACGGGCCCGAGGAGTACCCGATAAACTCGGACACTTTCGGCTTCTTTACAAATACAAATGGTACCGTATTTCTCTTTATCACTCGGCCGGAGCTCGTCCTATCGATCCATTGTCAACCAATTGTGCCATGGTGGATGTAGAGAATGTCAAAGGCTCAACATGGGATCCCGACGAGAAACATCAGGATAGCGAGTGGGAGAATCAGAACCTTCCTGCTGCCAAACTTCTGTCGCTCTCCCGGAGACTCTTGACTTGGGGGGTTGAACTTCGCGGTCAGTCACAAATCTCGGATTACCAAGCTTGGCTGACCTCAGTGCTGCAGGTATCCACCCTGTCGCCGTTGAAGACAGGAAAGAGACGCAGTTCAATAAGATATTTTTTATATGGCTGTCTGCAAATACGAACATTCTGTCGTGCGTGGTCCCATTCTTTTTCACTTACTTGTTGTGGTGGCTGAGCTCGCTTCGTTCCTATCTCAGATTCTCCTCGGGAACGTTGGGCCCTGTAGCATTCGGACTTGGCCTCCGAGATTCGTGCCTGGTCATCCTATTCTTTAACCTGCTCTTCGCCATCCCTCCTGCATACTTGTGAGTACGGCCACACGACCCGCGTTGATATGGCAGCAGTGCTGAGCTGGGACAGCTCTACTTGGGGCCCAAAACTGGGGTTGCGCCAGCTGTGCTCGACGCGATACACTTTCGGGTAAGCAAGCCGAGAGTTAGCTCGGGGATATGGCAGCTGATCAGACTGAAATAGTTACTATGGCGTCATGGTCCCTAGTATGCTTAGCGTTATCAGCTTCATCGGATTCGCCGTTCTGAACAACATAGTGGGTGGCCAGGCACTCGCGAGTGTTGGTAATGTTAGTTGGACGTGAGTAAATGTAACATTTCCAGTGTTTAAGTCTCACAAAAACAATTCTTGCTAGCGTTGGGATTGTAGTCATCTCAGTGGTCTCTCTTTTTGTCAGTAGACACGGTCATCACAGATCCCGCGTTTACCTGATACATTGACGGACAGATATCGTTCTGTGGACTCAAAGTTCTTAGCTGGTACGTGTTGTCGTCACTCACCCTGGATGTCGCTCAGCCCACTGTTGACCCTTTCGCAGGTTCGAGCGAATAATTTGGGCCCCCGTCGTCCTGGTCTTCATCATTGCCACATGCGTCGGTGGCAAGCACTTTGCCGACGCCCCAGCAGCACTGCCTGCCACCGCGTCACAGATTCTCACTTTTGGAGCGACCATCGCCGGCTTTACAATGACGTGGGCGATAATTAGCTCGGACTATACCACGTACTTCCACCCAGGTGTCTCGAGGTCCGTTGCATTTAATGACAGTACACCCTCTGACTAACTTCGAACGAACATAGCTGGCGAGTTTTCTGGTATTCGTACGTTGGCCTCATCGTGCCTATTGTGAGAAAGAAGAGTCTCTTCCGCTATCCACGCAGTCGCACTGATATCTTAAATCTCTAAGGTCGCGCTTCAATGTTTGGGGGCCGCTGCAGCAATAACTGCACCCGTAGTGCCTGCTTGGGAAGAAAAGTACGATGGTGGTGATGTCGGTGGGCTAATTGATGCGATGCTTGAACCCGTCGGGACATTCGGGAAGGTCTTGATGGTGTTCGTCAGCTTGAGCGTGACCGGGAACAACGCTCCCACGATATACTCTTTCGGCATGAGCTTCCAGACATTCATACCGCCGCTAGTGATCGTTCCCAGATATGTGTTCTCAGTGGTCGCGACTGCAGTGTAAGTGCGAGTTCCCCATACTTCCTTCCGGGCATAGCGCTGAAACAATGACGCAAAAGGATAATCCCGCTGTCCATCGCAGGCCAGCACAAGCTATATTCGGCACTTTCCAATTTCCTGAGTATCATCGGTTACTGGGCAGGTTCTCCCGATTCCTCGCGTAGTTATCGATGTCGATCTGGCTGACCGATTTGGGGTGCAACTGCAGGGCCATGGGCAGCTGCGGTCTTGGTAGAGCACCTCTACTTCCGCAAGGGAGACTTTGCGCTGTACGACCTCCAATCCTGGAATCTGCCAGCAAAGCTCCCGCTAGGCGCAGCTGCTCTGACGGCATCTGCACTGAGCTTTGCGCTCATCATTCCGTCGATGGATCAAGTCTGGTACGAGGGCCCGATTGCGCGCACGACTGGGGACATCGGCATCGAGACGGCGATGGCTGTCACGGCGTTGTTGTACATCCCACTGCGCCATCTCGAAAAGCGTTGGAAAGGCGTTTGAATGGTGGGAAAAAAAATGGAATTTGAAGTTTTTTGTTTGAGTGGAGATGGGCAATCCACAACGCGAAGTCAGAGTTGTCACTTGAACTACTGTATACTGGCCTGGGAAATAGCTCGGATATGTGTGGGGTAGATTCTGTGCCTCGAACCGCAGAGGGGTGGATCGGGAAAAATTACTATTATTCTACTGGTTCTCACTGAGTCGTGTTCTGCTACTACCAGATCCGAATGAAGATCGATGTCGCTGAAGCCCGAGTATATCCCTCGATTGCGACGGCTGTGTCGAACTGGGGGGGAACCGCCCTCGACGCCTCTCGTTGAAATCTTTCCCACCGTCGTCTTCGGCCTTGCGTTTTCGGCGGTTTCTGCTCGTCGCAGGATCCGGACGAAACTTGACCTTGTAAAGACTGCCGTCGTTGTCTACGTCCCAACTGCCAGTGGAATCCAAGTGTTTGTTGATGATCCTCAATACTTCTTCAGAAGACCGAAGTTTCTTGACCGCGTCTTGCACTCTCTCATCTTGGTCCCGTTTAGATTTGATCCTCGATTGCATCCGGGGTATGGTGTCGGCAAACGGTTGTACGTGGCGATACAGATTGTCGAAGAGGGAGCGTAATTCCTCGATGATGTCTCTGCAAGGCGTTTCGACAAGAAATTCCACGATCACGGGACCAAGGTCCCCTTGTCGCAGACAATAAAGTTTTCCTCGCCCCCCCCTGATGACGCCGTCATCATCCATGTCGTCGTTTTGATCGAAAACATCTTGCATTTGTTTTGACAGATCGATTTTCCCAAAACTTCTGCACTTTACGACCTGATATAGGAGTACCCAAAAGAACGACTCTAGGTCGTCTGATACTTCATGCGGCCTCATCGAAGGATTCCGTAAACGCGCTATGGATATGAATTGCCACGTTCCCTGAACCCAATCTTCATTTACGTTAACTGCACAGCGCGTGAACGTGATGTCGTACCGTGCGTGAATGTTGTCTTTGCGTCCCACTCCCGCCCTTCGCCACCTTCTTCGACAGGTCCCAGTCAATCAAGATCCCTGATCCATCTTCGGCGATCAGGATATTTCCAGCGCTCACATCTCGGTGAAGGATTCCCACCCTCTCGTACGCCCCCGTATGTGCTGTCGCGAAGTTCTCAATATCAACAACAGCGATAAGTCAACAGTGCCCACGTACCAGTGATAGCATCCCGAATTACTTTGCACAGCTCCCGAGTCGATTTGAACGTGTTCAACGGACTCCCCAGTGTTTCCAACACAAGTCGGTAGTGTACGTAGGGATCAACACAGGGTTGACCTGGACACCAATCCTTCACGAACTCCTGAGTCATTGTCCTCTGAACAGCGGGAGAATCAGTACGTCCACATTCTGGCAATAAAGGAACATCGCCCGCAAGCCCTAATCTCGCAATGTTGGGTACCTGCGCATCGTGTAGCTCACGATACACGTCGCCCTCCTTTTGAATCCCATCACGATCAGTACGCCAGAAGTCCTTCAAATACACCAGATTCGTGGTTTCGGGATCGTAAGCGATGTATCCGAAAGTGGAACGACCGAAAAGCGCCTCGCTATCCCACACGGCACTTGGTGCGATGAAATACTTGATCTGACCATTGAGAGTGTGATCGTCGCGAACGAGGAACTTGTGAAGGTCCGCCTTTGCAACGTTCTCCAAGCCTTGGTAAGTCCTCAGCTTAGACAATGCTGCCTCGGCCTCGTCATCTCCGACAGAGGTGACGGTGGTGTCGTAACCGCGTTTCACGTCAGAAAGGAAGTTGAGCCTCCATAAGAATTCGAAGAGGGTGTCGGGTTGGGTGGACCAGTTGAACGGCTCGGTGTATATGACGCCGCTGCGATCCCAGCGAAGCAGGCGACCGATGTTACCAAAGAGGACCACAGAGAAGGAGAATACGCGAAACTGAGAACGATGGATGGCAGAGGTGTAGGCGATCAACTGGCCGCTGACTCGATAAGCGCCTTTTGTCCATCGTATGTGGCTCTTTAGGTCTGATTTTTTGACGCCTCTCTCCCCATCTCCTCCAGATCACGAAATACGTCGTCCTTCTCGTTCTTGTTCTCGATCCACAGGTCGACTGCCGTCCAGTTGAGTGACCGTTGACTCCCGGAGTGAGTCCCCGGATCGTTGCGGTCAGTACCAGAATAGACGGCGATGTCGGGTTTCAGGTTTGCCGATATACAATGAGTAGTATTGTAGAACTTTAGGTTCGGACAAAGACCAGCATCCTCGATTAATTGAATCTGTTAGAAACGCAAGTAAGCATGGAAGGGGGCATCTACAAGCGTAGCGATACTCGCAAATTCGTTCTCGTTCTGGGACACTGTCTTGTGAGCGAAGGTAATTGCGGCTGTTGGTCGTGTATTCGGTGCCTCAGGCACGAATTCTGATAAGAATAATTCCACGGGCATGGGCCCGACGAATTTCTCGCATGCGTCGAAGGCCATATTTTTGTAGCGTGACGAGGCCCTGGACTTCGCAGGTGTGGATGAATGGGGACCGGCGTTACTGACTTCCTTCCTCAGAGGAGTGGTGTCGGATTGTGTGCTTTCTGGAGGATGATTGGAGTTGGGTGGCGTTGTGGGCATGATGTTGAGACTTGGGGGGTAGATTGAATGTAGGAATCACTCACGATTTCGAGGTATTAATTGCAACCAGACACAATGACAGCAGCGTGGGGACCCTAGTTATGTGTCCGTGTGGACGACACGATTATCGATAGACGCATGAGCCTGAGTTTCAAGTTCCGCTCAGACACTGGCGACGGCAACCGCGGGCGCTGCCAACGATTGAGAAGCGAGACGCGACGTATCACGTGACGGCGAAGTTTGGTTGCCGCTCAGCGGTGTGTCTCACTTGTACCAACCACCACATAGCAAGGGCTCGGGTGGCTTGCTTCCTGTTGTTGGGAATGGGTCGCGCTTGGGGGTCGCGGTAAGTGAATATTTGCGACGACGTATCAGCCTGAGTATCGGTGTATGCTGGGTGTATGGTAAACTTACTGCGGACAAGATCGATCAAGTGATATGACCAAGGATATGACCGATATCATTGATTCATTATCAAGTTCATTATACGTCGAGCGACGTCAATACTCTATCTATACTAATCTTTATTGTTGAACAGCATCTATGATTGTCCTGGGGTTCTTTGCGGACTTTGAACACTCTTCGTGTGCTTCCGGAAGTTTTTTGGTACTGCGTGCTTCTCTTTTTGACGGTCGAGTGACTCGGGGACCACTCTTTCACCATTGCAACCTCGAGCTTTCCGCCACATCAGACTCCAGATCGCACATTCAAATCATCACGTGTTACCACATGACGATCCAGCTATAAGTGACAAGTGTACTGAACTCCTAAGAAGAATACCTTGGGGTGCTGTTTTTATCTATCTATTGGACTCGCTGACCTGCAAGCGACAGGCCCGATGTCGTGGCCTGGGTTTTTAATCTCAAATTTGCTGCATTGTTGGACGACATCGCGAAACGTAGGCTGAAGCGTACGTCGCGGAATATCAAAAACGCAGGTTACCGTTACCTCATATTCATCTCGTCGTTTTCTTACATCCGTCCGCACGCCTTTCCACTCGCGTATTGATGCCTCCGGGTCGCCTCATATTGACTGAATTTCTTGATGACATCACAGCCTCTGCTCTTCGAGTTTAGAGATCACATGGTTCATGCCGGTGGACCTTACAGTTTGGCATATCACTCACCCTGCGTGATTGCGCAAAGGTTTGCTCTGAAGGATCTCCGAGGCTGTATCGAATGGAAACGGATATTTCGGGCAATTCATATGTAAAGACCGAGAGGCGGGACACAAGAGAGAGTTTCAGTGTGCGGAATGCAATGCTAGACAACCGCGGGGTAGTGTCTTCTCCCCCCTACCTATGAATGCGTTACAGAACCCACATCGACGTCGAATGCACGACAGGATTTGACGCCGTCAAGTACATGTATAAAGTGAGCATCCGCTGGAGACACCTAGTAATCTTTATTTTCAGTACGTTTACAACTTGAAAGGGCCTGACCCTGCAACGATCTCTGTGCACCAAAACGGCGCAAGTGGTCACTCGCGTGACGAGGTGAAACTTGACCGTCGGTGCGCCAGAGGCGTTTGTACAGACGATGGGATGGCCTACACACCAAGTATGCTAAATGTCCTCGTCGAAGTGCATTGTTGCGAATACGCAATCATAGGATTATCCCCCCGTTGAACAACTCCAAGTGCACCTCGAAAACGAGCAGAGATCGTGTTTCCGGCAAACGGGGTGCGTGTTGTGACACGGCGGTCTTTGCGGCGTTAGACGGCGTCTAAGAAGCTAGTAAACACGACCACGCGTCGTGTACTACGAGTTCGTCAGTGTCACAGTAATAAGTCGGAAACAACAAATACCCACCTCAGTCAGAAGAAAAGAGACTGAGGCGCATACACACTAATCTACGGTCTTAAGAGCAAAAAGTGGTACTGTACAGTTAATTAAGCCCCTCGGGGCGTACATCGAGCAACTGTCTGTCCAAAAACGAAATTACCGTACTGCTGATCACGCGATCACGGTCCGCGCTACCGGCGGTTGACTCGTCCAACAGTGCGCTCCGTTGATGGGAACTCGCACTTACCTGCAGTCGCGGCCACCGAGAAAACATATCTGGGAATGACCACTAGGGATGGTATGATAGCGCACACGACACGCAGTTGACAGCATTCTTCATGGCTATCAAATATATACCCACGCCCGGGATTTGTATTATACAGATTTACCGAATAAGTTCACATGGGACGCCTTCATCCAGGGAAAGTTGCCGCGGAAGAAGAACAACACATTTATCGCGGTTTGGATTTCATTCCTCCCAATGCCGGGGAGAAGTTCTATGCTCGCTTGGTTCTGTCGGTCGCTATAATTTTACAGTCATTCGATGACTTGCGAACTTGTGCTGGCGTGCTTTACCCTTTTATCTGAGAAGCTTGCCTAGCGCGGGGGTTACTCGGTGATGACGGCGAGTGCTGAAGGGAGTTGAAACTTCAGCGAATTCACCCCGACCCTCTTTGACGACGAGTTCAAGTTGATGGGGATATCCATCTGTCGCCTACCTTTCTCTTGACCATCTCAAAACTCACGTCCATGCAGTCGAAGCCTGTAACAGTGGAAACTAAGGACCCCATTGCTGCGTATAATTCCAGTCATGGTTGCGCTTGCCGGCAAAGGCGCCCTGTCGAAAAGGGACGTGATTCCTTCGTCATAAACTCATGGTCGAAGAGATACAAAACGGTGCGCGTTCTGATGGAGAGAGGCCCTAAGTGGTTGTGTGAAGCAAAGACTTGTTCGCTTCGTCAAACTTTGATGAATGACGGCGCCACGCGGCCTCCATGAATTGCTAATATCAAGTCTGATCTGATCTTAATCTGTCGAATAAAATGTATTCCGCATTCCGCAACAAGTACATTCTGGCCGATGGCCCGGATTTGCGTGGGGTGGATTCGGTACCCTCAAACTGCACTGCAGGGTGGGTCGGGAAAGAGAGGTCAGCACAGTTATCAATATATCCTACTCGTTCTTGCTGGGACATGTTCGGCTACCACTGGCAGACCCGAATGAAGATTGATTGTTGCGCAGCAATGCACGCAGCTAACAGGAATGGTATTCTCACCTTTGAGTAGGTTGAGAGACTATGAGAGTGGAGAGGGCGCGCAAGTGAGAAAGAGAGTGAATATCTATTCGCCTCCCTCCCCATAGGAGGGTTTTTATACTCTATGGTCCTACCCTGACCATTTGTGTAAAAGTGATGAGTACAGGTGTCCACAATATCGCGTTTTTACACACGCCTGATGTAAACTACCACTTTGAGATAGGCATAGAGCTTCTCTCACTTGGAGGGCGTATTGCACCCGTTGTAGTACGTATCCCAACTACTGTAATAGGCAAACATACTACCGTAATGTCGTAACTGCTATAGATAAGGTCCTTACATACTTATCACGTTCCAACATTGATGTCGTTGAAGCCCGAGCATATCCCTCGATTGTGACGGCTGTGTCGAATGGGTGGGAACCGCCCTCTACGCCTCTCATTGAAATCCCTCCCATCATCTTCGGCCTTGCGTTTTCGGTGATTTCTGCTCGTCGCAGGATCAGGACGAAACTTGACCTTGTAAAGACTGCCGTCGTTACCGTCCCAACTGCCAGTAGAATCCAAGTGTTTGTTGATGATCGACAATACTTCTTCAGATGACCGAAGTTTCATCAATGCATCTTGGACACTCTCATCTTGGTCCCGTTTAGATTTGATCCTCGATTGCATCTGGGGTATGGTGTCGGCAAACGGTTGTACGTGGCGATACAGATTGTCGAAGAGGGAGCGTAATTTCTCGATGATGTCTCTGCAAGGCGTTTCGACAAAAAATTCCACGATCACGGGTCTACCGTACAAGCTAGGTAGGGTGTGACTTATATACTTGTACAGGGTGTTTGCAACACGCAAACACATGGCGCAATCATGAGTCATCAGTCCTAAAGGGTAAACAAGGGGAGGAGGGCCATCTGTAAAAGTGGAGGGTGTCAAAAGCTGTCGAGGACCAGTCTGGACCGGTCCCTGACAGCTTTGACAGGTACCAGTTTTGCAGATGAGTCAAATGTGGTACAAGGGAATTCCGCGCATCAGGAAAATATCCCAAATTCTTAGTGGGCTTAGAGTGCTTATTTAGTGCTTATTTACTCTAAGCCCTTTCTAAGCCTCTCAAGCAGCTTATTTTCTGCTTAGTAAACCAGTCATTATTACTCATTAAGCACAGGTAAATCTAAGGACACATAAGTTTCTCAAGTAGCTAAAAAAAGTACAGTATCAAGCAAGTAGAAAAATATCAAGTAGGACTGCTGCCTCTGCCGTCGCCATCCCCCACACCGCCGTCGCCAATCCCGCCGCATCGCCATTCCCGTCGTCCCCCGCTGTCCCTACCCCCATCCCCTCTGCCGCCGCTTCATCACCGGCTGCTTTGTCGCAGTTGTGGTCGTGGTCGTGGTCATGGTCGCACGGCCATCGGCGTCGTCTTTGCACAGCCGACTCGCGCCGTTATTGCGCCGTGGTCGTGTCGTTGTCACGCCGTGGTCATGTCTGTCGCGCTGTGGTTGTACCGTTGTCGTCGCGTCGTTGTCACACCATCTTCACGCCATCGGGAGTCGTCGTGCAAGTAGTCATGCGACTTGCACCACTGGCACGCCGCATGCCGCATGCGTCATTGCGTGGGGCTTGCATCGAAGTGGTGGTGGTGGTGGTGGTGGTGGCTTGTGGTCCAAGTCCACATGTGGGAGTGGCGTTGGTGGTGGGCGTTGGTGGGGTCGGTGGCGGTCACGGTGGGCACTACTGGGCAGAGGGCACACTCGACTTAGAAGAAAAAAAGGGTCTGGCGGAGGCTGAATCTGAGGCATGGGAAACGGTCCCTTGACATGTCAACACGCTGGGCACCCTTCTTCAGTAATTACCTCAACGCTTCAAGCTTCAACATCAACATAACTGAACTGGTGCATCTGTTCTGTTCTGTTCTGTTCTTTTTTTTTTTTTTTTTCTTTCTAACTATTCTTCTAATGGTTCTCTCCCAGGATTGCCTTTGCACACGGGCCACCCCCTCTACTCCAGGGACAACACTGCAGCGGGCACACAATCCACCACGCTACCATGCCCCGTCCCTTGGCCCCCACTGTTACGTTCGGCCCAGAAGTGGACACTGACACTCGGGAATGACACCACGTCAGCAGTATATTGTCATGGACTTGTTGGATCAGTCAGCCGGGTAAGCTCCGGCACATGTGATTGTGTACAATAATGAATCGGATCATGACTTGATGTGACTCATTCCTAGGATAGCTGTATTAGGGTTCACGCTACTTACACTATTGGCTAGGATAGTTTGAAGCGGCGCTTGAAAGCCCGCAAGTATCTGTATAAGTAGTCGACATGGAAGACCAGGATCGCCATCTTGGTCTTCTTCAATACCACCGTCTTCTCAGTCTTATCATCTCTTTAGGGCTCTCCTCCCTTTGAAGTGAGTCCCCTCCGGCATATCCCCTTAGACCAGGGATCCCTGTGAGCTTATCCCGAGTTCCCCTTCGTGGGCAGTGGACACGTATCCTGTTGGATCGGTTTTATCACCGCGTATTCCTCTATCACAACGAACGAGTCACCAAGCCTTATGGCTACATCTACATCATCGATCATCCTACGTGGAGGACTATTGTCCCTGTTGAAGACCCTCCTATCAACGTCCCTCAAGCCGACGACCTCATCTGTAAAAGTGGAGGGTGTCAAAAGCTGTCGAGGACCAGTCTGGACCGGTCCCTGACAGCTTTGACAGGTACCAGTTTTGCAGATGCTACACGCCTTCATCGCATTGAACGGGGATCTAGCCCCTCACCCAGCTGAGTACCCCGATGCTATCACCAATCACTTGTTCTACCGACCGTTTAGGATTGCCGCATCCAACGAAGCCTAAGTCAGGCAAACGTCCATGGTAGACGTTACACCCACACCACCCAACGCAATGCTGGGCTTCGGCCCATTATATTAAGATATGTTCTTTTTTCATTCTTTTTGTTTAATCACTTGAGTTACAGACCCCTCAAGTCCCCATGCATCTGTAAAAGTGGAGGGTGTCAAAAGCTGTCGAGGACCAGTCTGGACCAGTCCCTGACAGCTTTGACAGGTACCAGTTGTCACAATCACGTGCCACGCCACAGTTTCAGTTTCCCTTCTAATTTCTCTGACTCGACTTGCACTGTGTTCCGGATTGTTATCTGATGTTTCAGATGTGTTTCAGATTGAGGATTATATCCGGTCATCAGCTTATCTGATGATCTTCCATGTTTCAGATGTGGTCTATATCTAGACATCAGCTTATCTGATGTTCCAATGTCTTGTTCTATGTTTCAGCTGTGTTTCTCTGACGTGCTGGCGTTCTACTGTACTATTCTCTGTTTCACATCTCCCTGCTGGCAGACGACGCGTAACCCTCTGCGCGCTGGCGAGAGCCAGACAAAAGCTGTATATAAGTCGTAGTCTACAGTGTATGGTCCTCATTCGAGTCTTGTTCATAATATAGCCCATCTCTCCTCTTGTCTCTTGAAGATCGACGCTCTCGTGCTTAGTCAGCACCCGGCCCGGTTTCCCAGTCCCTTGCTAGCGTGCAAGGAAGCGTCCCTTGGACGTTAAACGTTGTAGCGCCGCACAGGTCGTACAGACTCCGGCCCAGTCTTGCAGAACGATCCGGGTGATCGTAAAACCAGTTTTGCAGATGATCGCTGCCTCCGTCTCCACCTTGCAGCACACAAGCCCGTGGCTGCTGCCTCCAACTCATCGCCACGCACAAGTCCGCTGCCACTGCCACCCCCTACAGCGCACAAGAGACGCCACAATGCCACCCCACGCAGCGTGCAATCCGCTGCTACGACACCGACAACGATGGCAACCAGTGTTGAGACGTGACTGAATCAAGTCACATGTCTTGTAGGATCTGATTGTGTCAGCCCACATACTAAATACGGTATCTGTCCCTTATGGACTGATTTGGACTATGGCCGGACTCGTATGGACCGCTTTTGTTTATCTTTATTGACAGAGTCATATATGGCTCTTATTGTTCTTTATTGTTAAGATACCGGTATTGTCTGCTTTAGGCAGCTATTGTTCTCTGCCCTCCAATGGCACTTCTCCCTCTGGCGCACAGACCATGTGTATTGTGTTTGGATCACCTGTGCGCACAGACCATTCTTATCTAAGCGTCCTGTATATAAGGACTGCTGTTTACGCCTTCACACTTCAGAGTTCCCTTCACCTCTGAAGTGTAAGTTCCCCTTCTCTTTACTTCTCTCAATACCTTTACTCATAAGACGTTCCTCTATAGTAACTTGTCTTTACTAGGTATGCAGTTGTAACAGAGTTCCCTTCACCTCTGAAGTTAACTTGTCTTTACTAGCACTTTTGCTGTTGCCCTCTTCGCTTGTTAGTTCTGCGCTCAACAACCAGGTCGATGACGACGACGTTGCGGAGGGCGATGGTAGCAGTGAAGTGGAGGGCGACGGTCATGGTAACTCGGAGGGTACTAGCGGCAATGGTGACGCGGAGGACGACGGTGATCGTGGAGGGCGATGGTGACGCAGCGTAGTGTTGCCATGACTCGAGTCACTGTAAACAGGGTGCTTGTTGCATCTTGGGAAATAAAATAGTTAAAAATATGAAAATATTTGTAGAAGTAGATCTCATTAAAAGCTGAGGGGTCCTCTGCCAACTCTAAGTCATCTGACCAGCCATTTCTGAGTAACTCAATCAACTTCATACACAAGCCGAAGTTGGTTGATTTTAGAGTCAGTGAAATAGCTCAAGAACAGCTGAACAGATTGCTTAGAGTTGGCAGAGGATGTAGCGGTGCGACTGCCACGCTACGTCAAGCCAAGTGAAGGTTTGAAGTGAACTGAACAGGTGGCACACTCAGCCTAACGCGGAGACAAGTCACGCGCCAAGAGTGCAGTCGACGTGGAGGGTGCTAAACGTGGGAGTCCTTATACAGGACTCTAATAGCGGTGATCACACGGCGGCACTCTGAGTGGAGAACCAAGAGGACAAGTTAGATTGATGGAGTATGGAGAGTACATGGGAATACGCACCTGAGTGGAGAACCAAGAGGACAAGTTGGTTCCACTCAGGACGCTACAGGAGGGTTTTATATACACTACTGCAACTGAGTTTGAACTGAGTCTAAACACTATTACTAAGTGTACAGTAAGACTCCTTGACTCAGGAGCTGACGCGTCATGTCTATTAATAGCGCATCCTATTGTGCTGACTGATGCACATGTCATCGCGCTTACGAGTGGCCCCACTTGCTGAGTAAAACGTAATACAGCGAGTAAGCGTATACTACTAATCATGACGTATGTATGTTCTAGATCCTTCTAGAGTCTTCCATCTCCTTCCATCCAATCAGAACTAAGTAAGCGTATAAGGGACTCTTGTCCCACGATCACGTGCACATGGGTGGCAGCCCGTGTGACTAACTTGTATCAGTACTTTGGCCCTTTATATCTTCCTCAAATAAATGCATAAAAATACACAAAAATAAGGAAAATAATACGCGTCCATGACAGAGGACCCCTCGGCTTTTGATGGGATCTATCTCCACAAATATTTCCATATTTTAACTATTTTATTTCCCAAGATGCAACAAAAACCTTGTTTCAGGTGACTTGAGTTGTGGTAACACTAATTTATTCCATAGAATATGTTTTTTTGATGTTTTTCTGTATGTCCTTATTGAACTTGAGTTCAAGCTCAAGTCACTTAGTATCTCCTTATTGAACTTTGGTCCAAGCTTGAGTTGCTTAGTTCTTATCTTCCTCCCTCGGAAATTTGGTCCATAGACCTCTGCTTTGCAGCCCAAGTCCAGAATAAGCTGGAAAAGCCTTTGCCAAGTCATTTTAATGAATCGACTGAGCTTAGGCTAAGCATGGTTGTGCTTAGTGGCTTTGGGCTTAGCAGTGCTTAGAGGTGCTGTTAAGCATAAATAAGCACACTTAAGTGCTATTAAGAAAAACGGATATTTTCCTGATGCTGGGATGATGCGTGCCTCAGAAATGGTCAGTGGGCAAAAAGAAGCGTAAAACTGGCCATCCTATCGCCGAGGCGCAAGGTGCAAAATAGAAGCCGAGAAGCGCGGAGTGTGGGATCGTATCATAAAAGTACAGTGGACATGGAAGGCAAGACGACAACATTACAAGGAAAGCATAATGGGTGAAAATCGTAACAGTAGATAAATTTTGACAGAGTGAGCGTGTAACGCCACTACAGGGGCGTTAGGTACGACGTGTACCTCGCTAAGTCAACGGGATCGGAAAGGCGCAAGTCGGTTAAGACTCAGTTCAGGGATGCACAAGTATCACTTGGTTTCCCTGGAACTGAGGATAGTAGAAGGAGGACGAGGCTCAAGTGCAAAGGCAAGCGAAAGCGTTGACTCAAGCACAACAGCGAGTCGAAAGTCGTTTGTGAGGCCAAGACAGTGTAGTATTACACAAGAAGTCAAGTCTACCGTACAAGCTAGGTAAGGCGTGACTTATATACTAATACAGGGTGTTTGTAGGGTACAAACACATGGTGCGATCCTGAGTCAATGGGCTTAAAGCGTAAACAAAGGGACTGATCAGATATGGTACAAGGGAATCCCGCAGGACAACGTGTGCTTCAGAAATGGTCAGCGGACAAAATGAAGCATAAAACTGGCCATCCTTTCGCCGAGGCGCAAGGTGCAAGATAGAAGCCAAGAAGTGCGAGTCACCGGATCATATTGTAAAAGTACAGTGAAAATGTGAGGTGACAGCATAGTGGTGCAGAAATCGTAACATTACCCCCCCATCAGAACCGAAGTCGCCTCGACTTTGGCTAGTCACTAGTGTACGTGTAATCTTCTTCAGCAGGGATGTTGGCAGGTACGGAGATGGGGTACGTGGGCATGTGTGATGACGCAAGAACATGAACCGCCCTCGCTCTCCGCAATCCCAACACATCTCGTACATGGGGCATTTGATCTCCTCGTGGGTGGCGTCATACCTCAGGCACTTCCCGCACCACCGAGGGCGGGAGTCTGGGTCTACGTGCGCAGGCGTCATGGGGGGAGAGTCGACAGATGAGACAGGCGTTGAGCCTGTGAGCCCGACTTCCACACCACTGACACAGCTCCCTAGCCCGTCGTTCCGGACATTGAGCCACCAAGTGTTCTGTGGACTTGCACTGGAAACACTTGCGCCTACATCCGCTACCTTCCCTGTAAAGGCAGGGCATTGATGAACAGTGCACATAGGGACTATACTCACAGTGGACAAGGGAGACTGTGGTGAGATACAGAAGGTGACTGGAAGCAGCAACAGAGGTAGTTCTTGCAAGTGAAGCAGATAGTGTCTGGCACACAACAGATGAGGAACTGGTGTTTATACAGGAGTAGAAAACATACCTGGCACACAACAGATGAGGAACTGGTGTGGTGCCAGAGCGTACAGGGTACTCTACTTATACTATACAGAGGGGTGACACTAGTACAACAGAAGTAACACAGAGTCACACAATACAAGGAGCGTTGTTCTACAGAGGGACACAAAGGAGTGTGCAGAAGGAGAACAAGAGTGCAAAGAACAAGAGAAGGCTAGACTATGATATCATAGTGACATCACAATAAAGATAAAACAAAGGAAGTGAGTACAAGGACGAAATACAATAGGAGTCTAAAGGAGTCCATGATGTCATTGTACAGTGATGTCATAGATAAGAAAGTCCGAGATTGTAAAGATCATAGTAATCTAATCTACATAAGTCCAATATATCTTATCTAAAGCAGTCCGTTATCTGCGTGTCCATTGAGCCGCTAAGTGCGCACAGGTCACTTATCAACAGGCATCTCGCTAGGTCCAATGTCACGGGGAGTGAGGGGGACAGCCTCTGGTGAACCCTGGGGACATACGGGCTTCGCATGGAGTTCAGCGTATTTGTCGGCGATGAGGGGGATAGCGCGTGCATACTGCAGACGCTTCCGGACTGATGAAAAGTCCATATCTAAATGGAACTGGTCCCTCGTCAATTCGGTCTCCAGTCAATGGATATCCGAACTGGCGGACTTGAATCGCGTCGCGACGTGTGAGGCATTCGTGTAACTGAGACACTTCTGCATGAAGACGGGGGTTATGAAGTTCAACGAGAACTTCGTTCAGGACGATGGTGTGAGGGTTGTGGGGGGTGGAACATGTTTAATTGGTTGTCCGTGATATGCTGCGCCAGCTGACCCGTATACACTTCGTTGAGGAACACCTGCGACGCGTAGCAAGGGTGACCCTTGCCCATGGTTCCAACGACCTCCTCATAATCGCGACGATAATAAATGTATCGTGCAATCTGCTTAGGATAACCCGCCTCTCCTATGGCGAGTGGGAAAAACGTAGGGGTGTCGGGGTTGTTGCGGAAGAAGGGGATACTGGGGTCGGCGTTCTCCTTATCATCCTCTTCGTCGTCCAGGAGGGCAAGGGCAGGGTGTAACGCCACCACTGGTGTTAGTCCGACTTGGACTACGGAAGGGCGCTCACGACTTAGCGAAATATGTTCTTCGAGGTCACGTGACCTATAATCACGAGATACACGGCGCTTATACGAGGCACATGATCCCTACTTCGTACACTAGGGCAACTCGCGCCACTAGGTAATCTGATGATCGATAAAGTCGACTTGCACGAAGAGGCAAGCGAAGCACACGTGGTAGAGATGAGAAGAGAGTGGTGATTTGAAGAAGACCAAGATGGTGTATCTTGGTCTTATCGAGCCACTATTTATACACATACGAGGATGCTTTGAAGCTCCTCCCGAAACCGTAAGACGAATAGCGTAAGTAGCTCGAACCCTACTACAGCTATCCTAGTGATGACTCATGCCTCATCGGCATGTGATTGTACTACTCCGCTGACTGATCTATCTGTCCATGACTCATTACGACTTACTAACGAGGTCATCACCGTAAAGTAAGCGTCCACTTCATGCGTAGTACCGTGACACAGGGTCAGGCTCGACCAATCGAGTCTGAGGGATGGGCATGAAAGTATAGTCTAATCCCGCAGGGAACGGCGGGATGGGGATGTGGGTGGCAAGTATGGTGGGTGGCGACAACGGTGGTGGTGGTGTGAGGATGGTGGTGGCTTCGGGTGGGTAAGTGGGTGTAGCTGGTACATGGACGGTGATTGGTGTGTCGATGGAGATGGAGGTGATGATGTGCAGTGGTTGTGATGATTCTGGTGATTTAGGTGACTCAGTGGGCGACGTGGGTTCTGTGGCCAGCGCCACAATGGCTGCAGTAGCGAGTGCCAGGACAGGAAGGGGGGGTGAGTCAGGGATAACCGAGTACAGTGTGCGACCCTCCGGTTCTGAGGGGACACCAAAATCCTGTGAGGGTACCGTTAGGTTTTCGAGAATAATCTCGACAGGGTGGCGGGTTTGGATGGTAGAGACGATCAGGGTGGTAGTCATAGTGGATTGCGAGAAGTGGGGACGAGGCGAATGTGGCATTAGTAGGGTGTCCTTTATATCTTTTGTCCAGCCCCTTCGGCGGTAGGATTTAGGTGGTAGAAGTCGGCAATGAGGTCAGGTGTGTGTCGGACGTTTTTGAGGGGCTCCCATGTGCTGTCACTTATCGGGAAGCCCTTCCATTGGACAAGGAATTGAAGTTTGCGCCCTCGTCCATGTGATTGGGACTGCAAGATGCGCTCCACTTCAAACTCTTCTTCTCCATCAATCAGATCCGGAGGTGGGCACATGAAGTTTGTGCCATGTAGTTCCGTCTCCTTATATGGTGTGAGGAGGTTCGCATGGAAGACTGGGTGTATTTTCCACATGCTCGGAAGTTCCAGTTCGTACGAGACATCCGAGAGAACTCGTTTCACTTTGAATGGGCTGTGGCGCTTTGGGGCTAGCTTTGCAGTGGGGTAAAAGGTCCGGAGGTTTGTGCCTTCTAACCAGACCATTGCGCCTTCTTGATAGGGGATAAACTGCGTCTTACCCCGTCTTCCCATCAGTTCTTGCGCGTGTTTGATACAGTCTTGCACATGCTGTTGTCTGATGACCATGTCCTCTAGGCGCTGTTCGACAGATGGGGAAGATGTGGGTTTTGGCGTCCACATGGTGCGTGGTTCCCACCCCATGATGAGTGAGAAGGGCGATTCCTTTGTGGTCGCGTTAGGCCAGGCGTTGTGCGTGAATTGGGCGACTGGTAAGGCCTCAGCCCAATTGTCCTGCTGCACGTTGCTCCAGTGCCAAAGGTACTGTTCCAACCACTGGTTGGTTTGTTCTGACTGTCCATCAGTTTGGGGGTGGTAGGCGGAGGATATATTCTGGCGAATGCCTAGGACCTTGCAGAGATTGGTCATGAAGGCAGAGGTAAAATGGGGGTCTCGATCTGTAATGATCTTCCGGGGGATGCCATAGTGTGGATACACGTGGTGGAGGTAAAGTCTGTAGTGATGGGGAATAGATGTGGTTTTTGACGGTGGGGGTTGATTTTGTTTGCTTGGCATGTCGCGCATCCCTTAACGTAATCCTCTACGTCTTTGCGCATGTTGGGCCACCAGTAGTTGCGTCGCAGTAGTTCATAAGTGTTTGCGATTCCCGGGTGTCCCATGGCAGGCGTATTGTGGAAAAAGGTGATTACCCCCCGTTTAAGGTTGTTGTCGCCCACAACAACCAACGCATCGTTCTTCCACCACAGCCCCCCCACCTTTTTCAGGTTATGGGGCTCGACCCATCGCAACACTTCCTTTTCGTCAAGGTTTTGCGATATCTGGGTCCAAATGACCATATCATGCATGGACATTTCTGTTGCTTGGAGAAACTGCTCCATGGGGAGGACAATAATGTCATTGTTGTCCTCTTCGTGGGTAGCATAGTCTGCTCTTCGCGATAGTGCGTCTGTGCGACTGTTCTTGACTCCAGAGACGTGTTTTAGCAGGAAGTCATACTCCGAGAGTTCCAGGAACTCGCGCGCTACTCGTCAGCTGATTTTCCTAGGCTCTTTCCAATATTGGAGGTTGGCGTGGTCGGTGTGGATGATAATTTTGTGGGGTGAGCCCACCAGGTACGTGCGCCATGCACGTAGGGCCTTGACCACTGCTAGTAATTCCTGGTTGTAGATGTCATAATTGCGCTCCGCTTGACTGAAGGATTTGGAATGGAACGCGACAGGGTGTAGCTTTTGGTCTGGGCCGAGTTGGTTGAGTACGGCCCCGATCACGACATTCAATGCGTCTACTTCTAATTCGAACGGTTTGGTGAGGTCTGGGAATAGTAGTGTGGGTTCGCGTGCAATGCTGCGTTTAATGTTGTCGAACGCGTCTTGTTCTCACTGCCCCCAGTGCCATGGTGTGTCTTTGCGAGTAAGGTCGTGCAGGGGTCGTGCAAGTGCGGAGAAGCTGCAAATAAATCGCTGGTAAAAGTTGCAGAACCCGAGGAAGGCGTGTACTTCACGAAGGTTTCTCGGAGCTGGCCATTCTCGGATGCCCCATACTTTAACAGGGTCCATCCGCAGATTTCCATGGCCTATGATCAATCCAAGATACTCGACTTCAAGTACCTCTAACTCGCATTTTTCTGGTTTGATGTAGAGATCATATTCTTCGCATAGGCAAAGAACTTCATGTACCACGGTGTGGTGATGGGGGTAGTCGAGGGGTGTGGCAATCAGAATGTCGTCCATGTAGACGATCACTTCCTTTGTGAGGGTAAGGGGTCAAAACGTGTCATCCATCATTGCTTGGAACATAGAGGGGGAGTTGGTGAGTCCAAAATACATGACAAGGGGTTCATACAGCCCTTGATTGGTTTTAAAGGCAGCTTTCCACTCGTCTCCTAGTTTAACTTGCATGTTATTATATCCCCATTTAACGTCGAGCTTCGTATATAGGCGCGCATCGCGTATTCGATCGACTAGTTCTGGGATTAGGGGAAGTGTGTAACGCCACCACTGGGGCGTTAGGTACGACGTGTACCGCGCTAAGTCAACGGGATCGGAAGAGCACGAGTCGGTTAAGACTCAGTTCGGTGATGCACAAGTGTCGCTCGGTTTCCCTGGAACCGAGGACAATAGTAGAAAGGCAGGGCTCAAGCGCAAAGGCGAGCGAAAGCGCGGACTCAAGCGCAAAGGCGAGTCGAGGGTCATTCGTGAGGCAAAGACGATGTGGTATTACACAAGAAGTCAAGTCTACCGTACAAGCTAGGTAGGGCGTGGCTTATATACTGTTACAGGACGTTTGCGAGGAGCAAACATATGGCGCGATTATGAGTCGAGAGTCCTAAAGTGTAAACAAAGGGAAGAAGCATATATGGTACAAGTGGATTCCGCGGGGTCACGCGCGCCTCAGAAATGGTCAGCGGATGAAAAGAAGCGTAAAACGACCAACCCTATCGCCGAGGCGCAAGGCGCGAGAGAAGAGTCAGGAAGTGCGAGTCATCGGATCGTATCGTAATTGTACAGCCAAGTCGGCGGGTCAAATCGTAACATTACCCCCCCATCAGAATTGAAGTCGCCTCGACTTCAACTAGTCACTTGTGTAAGCATAGTCCTCCTCGGCAGGGATGTTAGCGGGGATAGGAGAGGGGGTGCGGGGGCAAGTGTGTCGACGCAAGAACATAAAACGCCCTCTCTCTCCACAGTCCCAACACATCTCGTACATGGGACACTTGATCTCCTCGTGCGTGGCATCATACCTCAGGCACTTCCCGCACCACCGTGGGCGAGAGTCTGGATCCACGTGCGTGGGAGTCATGGGGGAGAGGCGACAGATAAGGCAGACATCGAGCTTATGGGCTCGACTCCCGCACCACTGGCACGGCTCCCGAGCTCGCCGCTCTGGGCATTGTGCCACGAGGTGTTCCGTCGACTTACACTGGAAGCACTTGCATTTGCGCCCACCACCCTCTCCATGGAGGCGGGGCATTTCGCTAGGCCCAGTGTCCCGAAGGGAAAGAGGAACAGGCTCAGGCGAGCCTTGGGGGCGCACAGGCTTCGCATGGAGCTCTGCGTATTTGTCGGCGATGAGAGGGA
The DNA here is from genome assembly GCA_024734325.1 of Lactarius hatsudake. NCBI lineage: Eukaryota > Fungi > Basidiomycota > Agaricomycetes > Russulales > Russulaceae > Lactarius > Lactarius hatsudake. The sequence goes on along the minus strand of JANSJP010000010.1, from coordinate 92,517 downwards.
TGGCCCGAGCATACTGAAGACGCTTCCGGACCGACGAGAAGTCCATGTCGAGATGGAACTGATCCCGTGTCAGTTCCGTCTCGAGACGCCGGATATCCAACTGACGGGTGCGGATGGCATCTCTGCGTGTGAGGCACTCGCGAAGGCGGGAAATGTCGGCATGAAGACGGGGACTACGAAGCTCAACCAATACTTCGTTAAGGACGATGGTGCGGGGGTCGTGAGGGTGGAACATGTTCAGCTGATTATCGGTGATATGCTGTGCGAGTTGCCCGGTGTAGACTTCGTTGAGGAAGACCTGCGAAGCATAGCAGGGATGGCCCTTCCCCATAGTCCCGACAACCTCCTGATAGTTGTGACGGTAGTAAATGTACCGCGCTGTCTGCTTGACAGTGCCCGTCTCGCCAACTAGGAGCGGGAAGAACGTGGGAAGGGCTGGGTCATTAACGAAGAATGGGATGCCAGGGTCACTGTTCTCCTTGTCCTCCTCATCGTCAAGGAGGGCCAAGGCGGGGTCGGGCTCGACAACGTGAGTCTGAGGAATTGGCGTAAAAGTGTGATCCATCCCAGCAGGGAATGGCGCGACTGGGATGTGGGCGGTGAGGATGGCGGGGGGTGACAATGGTGGTGGTGGGGTCAGGGCAACAGTGGTCTCGAGTGGGTATGTGGGTGTGGCAGGTACATGGATGGTAACGGGTGTGTCGACGGAGTGTGAGACGATAAGGGGTCGGGGAGGTTCAGACGGTTCAGCGGACAATGTAGGTTTCTCGATTAATGATGCGAGAGCAGAGGTGGCAAGTGCGAGTATGGGAATGGGGGGCGAGTCAGGAATAACAGAGTACGGCGTACGACCCTCTGGTTCGGAGGGGACACCAAGATCCTGTGAAGGGACGGTCAGATTTTCGAGAATAATCTCGACGGGGCGACGGGTCTGAATGGTAGAGATAACTGGGGTGGTAGTCATGGTAGGGGAGAGGATGGGGGACGGGGCAGTTGTGGTGTCGATGTGGTGCACTTTATATCTTTCGTCCAGCCCCTTCGGCGGTAGGATTTAGGCGATAGAAGTCGGCGATGAGGTCTGGGGCGTGTCGAACATTCTCAAGAGGCTCCCACGTGCTGTCACTTATTGGGAAGCCCTTCCATTGGACAAGGAATTGAAGTTTGCGCCCTCGTCCATGTGATCAGGACTGAAGGATGCGCTCCACTTCAAACTCTTCCTCTCCATCAATCAGATCCGGGGGTGGGCGTGTGAAGTTTGCGCCATGCAGTTCCGTCTCCTTATATGGCGTAAGGAGATTCGCGTGGAAGACTGGGTGTATCTTCCACGTGTTTGGAAGCTCTAGTTCGTACGAGACGTCGGAGAGGACCTGTTTCACTCGGAACGGACCGTGGTGTTTTGGGGCGAGTTTTGCGGTGGGGTAGAAGGTCCGAAGGTTCGTCCCTTCTAACCAGACCATTGCGCCTTCTTGATAAGGAATGAAGCGCGTCTTGCCCCTTTTTGCCATCAGTTCTTGCGCGTGTTTGATGCAGTCCTGCGCGTGTTGTCGTCTGATGATCATATCTTCTAGGCGTTGCTCCACTGACAGGGACGCCGTTGGTTTTGGTGTCCACATGGTACGTGGCTCCCATCCCATGATGAGCGAGAAGGGAGTTTCTTTTGTTGTTGCATTAGGCCAGGCGTTATGGGCGAATTGCACCACTGGTAACGCTTCGGCCCAGTTATCCTGTTGTACGTTGCTCCAGTGTCGCAGGTACTGTTCTAACCACTGGTTTGTACGTTCAGATTGTCCATTGGTCTGTGGATGGTATGCAGACGATATGTTTTGACGAATTCCGAGGACATCAGGAAAACATATGTTTTTCTTTTTTATACTTTCCCTTACTTTTTCTTACTTTTACAAAACAAAGTACAAAAAGTAAAAAAAAGAAATCCCTCTTACTTTTTTCGGTGCTTGCCAACCCCCTAAAAAAAGTAGATGGCCTTAAGGGCCTTTAAAAGTACATTCTTTCAGGAAAGGTGTAAAAGTACATCTATATGGAAGAAAAGTCCAAGCCAAGGTCCAAGCAGTGGAAAAAGTACAGGTATCTAGTAAGAACGAGTAAGCGGCAATTCAAGTGTCGATGTACTGCCAGTGGCAAGCGATCTTCAACTTGAAGCGTGTGGCGATACTATGAAGCCCCTTCTCCCCCTGTCATACTATACGCCGAGTGCAAACGCCAACAAAGACATGTTTCTGAAGGATCTCCGTCAATTCTGCGTTGGATATGTCAGTCACAGTCCCGTGATACCACGAGACGCCTGCGCACCCATGTGCTTGAAAACATCGACGACGCCACTGGCATCGAGCCTCGGCACGGCTCAAGGTGGGTTGGTCAGGTCGTTCCGAATTGGCTGAGTCGACTGGGATCGTATCAGGTGGTCGAGGTGGAGGCGCAGAGCTAGTAATAGATAGGGTGAGAGGAGGACGTGGCGAGCAGAGGTCGATGGGAATGAAGGGCAAGAATGGGAGGTTGCCAGGTGACCTAAGTTGACAACTTGCTCCGGGGACGCGAGCAATACTACTAGGCTGGGAGGTGGAGGTGGCGACACAGGATGAGCAGACAATAGAAACGGGGGTGAAGACATAGGCAACGAGTCGGATGGCAACAGAGAATGAGTAGGAATGGGCACGGGAGATGGGCGCAAGGGTACGGGCAACGTCGGTCGGTGGCGGCGAATGGGTAGGCAAAGGATGGGAGGTGCGGGCAACGTAGGCGGCAAGTCGGACAGCAACAGTGAGCGAGCAGGCAGAGGCGTGAACAGTGAGGGCACAAGCAATGAGTTGGGCGGTGAAGGTGGCCGTCTTCGCGTCGCCTTCGTGTTGTTACCGCCGTCATGATCATCTTCGTCGTCGACGAATGTCAGCGCGTAAACTTAAATGGACCGATACTCATCTGTTACTAGATTTTGTGGGGTCGCACTGCTGGCAGCGTCTTGTGAATCTGGGGAAGCGCACGCTGGTTTGTACAAGGGTAATAGAAGTTAGTGGGAGGTACAAGAGACGAGAGGGTCGGACTTACTAGCTTTGATACCGTAGCGGGGTCGTCGGCGTGGGTGGGCCGTGGAGCGAGGGGGGGCATAGACGTACTGTCGAGGGCTGTGAGCTCGTGCGGCTCCTTCACGAAGGCGGGCTTCAGGGCCCACGCCGGCTGATGATGGAAATGTGGTGAGGACATCGAGCACGGGCGCGGGACATTGTGTTTTGCGCACGACGCCGAGTGCGACGTTTCCCTGGCCGATGATGGAGATGTGTTCTGTCTCATGTAGCGGTGGTGGCACAGGATGCGTTGGGTGTGCAGTGGCACGTCCGACTCCGAGTACGTCGCCACGTGTTTGTGTTCACCGAGACATACTGGTGGTTCGGAAGTGTCATTGAAGGGAAACTTGAAGGTGGAAGAGAAGACTCGGAACGTGAAGCCAATTCAATACCACTACCAGAACTACAAAATCTCGAATGAGTGGTGGTCAGCGTACTTGTTTACATAGAAGATAGCATATGAGTCAAGAGTATCGGTGTAAGAGAAGCCCTTCCGAACAAGCTCCTGACCGAAGTAAGGGAGTAAGTGGACTGCGCGGAAGATGGTGTCGATATGCACGACCGCCAGATGTGGTTTCTGGTCCCGATTATATTCACGTTCGACCAGCCACATACCTGTCACTTCATCCCTGTGCCCACTACTGTTGGAGAGAGTATACCACCATACAAGCGCTGCGGGAAAATTTTCACCACTGTGCTCGAGAGAAAAAAAAAAGAGAACTCGAGTGGCGGCATAGCCAGACATTGGGAGAGCCTTGTTTCCACTGTCCCCCGTGTTTACCAGGACCACGTCATACCGCGGGGGGCCCCCCCTCCAACTCCGCGTTGACCGAATTTGTTCTCGACGAAGACCGTGTATACCGCAAGGGTCGCTAGGGGCAAGGAAAATCGATGAGGCGGAGTTAAATAGCGAAACCTTCTTATTGGAGACCGGGAGGCCTCGTACACCTAGAGTCTCCGAGTCGGAGGTATCCTCATCGAACCTAGAGCCGCTTGATAGCTGGTAGTGGAGGAAGCGTTGAACAAGAGTGGGGAACGTGGGCTTCTTGAAGTATGTTGCGATGCTTGTCACCGTTCCCCTATGGTCTGAGAATGATATGAATACTGTTCTCAGATGTAAGATCAACTAGTTCGGCATACATGTAGTTCTGGCCAGTTCAACGTGAGCGAGAATCGTCGAGTCGTTGACGATGTCAGAAAGGTCTTCGGCACCTTTTCTGGCTCTTTGTTCGTTGAAAGCCTCCTGAACGCGTTCTGAAATTTTTATGAGTAACAGGTATTCAGTCAAAGATAAACGACGAACCCATCTTTTTCAAGGACGCGTTAAGTTGCGACCTGTCGAGCATCCCCCTGCGTGTAAAGTCGATTCGCGCAGCCATGAGTTTGTCGAGACGTTGATTCGTGAGAAGCATCTGCTTCAGAGGCTTGTTTTGATTGCTTCGGCGCCATGGTTCTTTGACGGCCTTGATGTGCTTCGCCTCCGTAATGGACGAACAAAGACCGTTTGGGGCGCCGAAGAAGCGTATCATGTCGGGATAATGATGCATGGAGTGCTGTCGAGGAAGTGAGAAATCCTCTCGGACGCCTTCTTCTTGAAATACGGTCCGGTATTCGTTAAATTGTGCAAGTGCGCCTTCGAGCTCAGTAAGGGTAATCTCCGTAATCACGTTATGATGGGCAATGTAACAAAAGTCCAAAAAAGATCGGATTGCGTAGAGCATCTTGTTAGGCACGTGTCCTTCAATCGCGGGCAAGTACACCTGTCGAAAGACAGGAATGAAAAGGAAAGTAATTGAGAAACTCGGAAATATTACTCACCTTCATCAAAGCCTTCGAATCGTCCCCAGTCCACTGCTTGAACCCCCGACCCTCATGAAACCTTCGCAGGCCAGCAAACGGTGGCGCAGCCGCAATCCTAGCAAGGAAGCGTCAGTTCTGTTTCCTTTGCTCAACCCGAACTGACTGAGACGTACCGCCGATCGATATCGTCTAAAATGGCCTTGCCCGGCGCACCGCGGTGTTTTCGACGTATATACACTGTTACCCACTGAACAAGATGATCCTTAAACGTCCCCTTGATAAGTTGGTGTAAGAGATCAGGGAGAGTAGCTCGTAGACGCATGCACGGGGGAAATCGTTTGTGAACGGCTAGGGAGGTGCGTGAGCACAGTAGTCAAAGAAGCGAAAAATCGGTACCGTACCTTGACGTCACCCACAATACCATATATATTCCATAATTCTCCGAGTCCAAGTAGTTCCTGAATGGCGTCTGTATGTTCACTTGACCTAGGGTGTCCGAGGGTTTCTAGCTCATCTTTAGGGGCAGTACACCTAAAAGGCAGCGGACGGGCTCAAGTTAGCAGCGCAATGTAGAGTAGAACCGAGAAGCTTACTTCGGACACCAGCCCGTAACGATGCTGGAAATGAGTACTTGTTCAGGATAGTCAGCAATATATGGGCCGAGGCCATATACTACCCGCCGATGGAACCCATCGGCACATCGAACGACCTCTGGCTCCGACATTCCCGGACATAAGCTGGAGAGGATGCGAGCAAGCGAGGTGTGAAATAGCTGACGGCGGAACCTTCGAAACCCAGGGCTGTTGCTGTGCTTTTTCTCAGCTGTCGTCGTAGAGCAGCGTACAAGTTAGCCACACGATAAACATAGAAAAGGCAGTCACTTTGGGCTATCGCAAGGAATCCCGCAAGCGCGACTCCACCACGATGAGACCGGCGAATGTTGTTATGAAGGTTCCCAATCGACAAATATAATGGGTAATAGTCTGTCTGACCCGTTGCTACAGACACCGTGGTCTTATCACTTCCCAAAATGATAGGAACGAATGCCGACCCATGCGTCCTCGGATCTCGAGCTATTTTAGTCTGAAGAATTGTCAGCACAAGCCATGGTTTTGTAGAAAGAATTAAGAGATCGCACCGCTTGCTCCCAGGCCCAGTCGCCACTCATCATGTGCTCGTACACGTGAGTGCCGTCTTTATCAAAGGCACGGTACGGACCAAAGTCCATGCTGCCCTCATAGTCTGGATTCGTTAGCATTCCACGGACGATTAGATGAGGGTCGCGGTAGAACACCTCGTGCACGTCTGACATCCACTTTGGTTGGGTTTCGTCGACGTCATCGCCGAGTTCGCCATTAAACTGGACTGTGAAACTTTGCCAGGGAACATCACCAACAGTTAGTCCATCAATTGCCGCATACAGGTCGGTGTGGTCTGAGAATGGCATGCTACCGTTAGATCGCTCCACAATATCCAAAAGCGCGTCAACGTCCCCTTCCGACATGTGAGCCTTGTTGTACAGCAACTCTGCCATTTCAAACCCCTCCTTGCTCTCAAACGCTCCCCAATTGGTTGAGTTCGCGGCAGGTGGGGAAGACGGGCGCAGTTGTTCTGCCGGTGTTGGATAGCTACCGTCCTGTCGGCAAGGTTTGCCTATCAACGAGATCATTAATCGATGGATTGATGGAGAAGAGTCCCTCACCGTTGATTTTCGAATGAAACGAGTAGCGTAAGCCTGGAACCTCCGAAGTAAAAGGCACTTGTCTCGTGTGCCCAGCTGGTGGTGACAAGGAGAGGTCTGTATCGATGTCGAAATCCGAGCCTGCCGGGCGTGGAGTGGAGATCGTCAAGTGAGGAGAAGAACGGGCAGTGGCGGGGGTCGGGACAGGAGGACGATGAGTGGAGGCATAAGAATGTTGAGAACCTTCGCATGCGGAGCCCTGAGCGCTGGGGTCTGATTCAGATGAGGTCGCCCGATCTAATTCGTTTGCTGGCACATCCGAAAGGTCATCAGACTCTAACTTGTCCGAATAGATCGTATAAAGGTGCGGAAGAGGATCTAAATATATGGTCAGTACAAACTACGCGCCCGCAGGACACGGCTTGGGACTGACCGTCTAAGTCGTCTTCAGGGTTCCAATTTTGGTGAACAAGAAGTTGGTGCTTTTTGAGGCCGAGGCTAGAACTAAATGACCTTCGACAGTGTGGGAAGGTACAACGAACGTAGGAGTTCTCGATTGCCGTCTGTTCTTCGCGGTACATGGAGGCTGAAGAAAAAGAAAACTTTGTGAACAATGACGAATCAAGGCGCAATTACTAGCTAGTACTTACATTACATTATATTTACACTAATAATTATTTGGGTCAAATTACTAGAATTGTATTAGTACGACTATCGAACAGAAATATTATATTAACTAGCGACTGCGGACCGGCCTGTGTGCTTCGGAGTCTCATCCACCATCCCAAAGCTGGCCTGGTTTCAAGCTCACGCAAGAGGGGGTAATGGAGAGTGCGAATAGAGGTCACAGTCTAATAGGTCGGAGAGAGCGCAATCAAAATAGCAATCTATGTGTCAGCAAAGCAAAAATGTGTCAGCAAGGACCGCCAGATGCGTCGCAAGGGGTCGCGCAGGCCTCCGCGCGGCGCGAGCTGTCGCATATGAGTCCATGGCAATCACGGATACGTCGGTGTGGAAGTGCTAAGGCCGCGCGCAAGTGTGGGGAGGTCGGGAGTGGCTACACGGAGCCTAAGGGTTGGGTGGTCGGGAGTGGTTGGAAACGGTCGCGCACAATTCAGCGCAGCGCGAAACTTTGGATAAGTGGCCATCGGGGTCGGGAACGCGTCGGGTTAGAGTTACTAAGGTCGCGCACAAGTGAGGCACAGTGGGGAAAGCAATGGATGAGCTTCACTGAGCTTCAACCTGCGTCGCAATGAAAGGTCAGTCTCTGCACACACTGAGTGGAATGACGAGTTGCAAATAGGGGTCAGAGTACTATTGAGCCCATACCTGTCCGAAGAAACGACCACCGGAAGCCGAATGGGTGCGACGACACTGCGGACTGGGTCGACATGCCCATCCACATCCATAATCGCAAAGCTGACCTGGTTTCGAGCTCACGGGGGCAGTGGAGAGTGTTAGCAAGTTGCGAATAGGGGTCACAGTCTCTGCAGACACAACAGGGGCAGCCAAATGGAGGGGCAGCCCGAGCGAACAAATTGGGCTGTCAAACGCAAGAGACAGGCGGACGTGAATGAACAAATTCTTACAGCAAAATGTGTCAGCCGCAAGACAGAGAGGAAAGCGACTGTTGGCCATCAGCGAGGAGGCACAGATGGAAGCAGGGATGGAAAGGTGTTTGCTCACCCATGTACTCACGCGAAAGTGTGATAACACGGTTGAGAGGTCGGAGAACGGGACATCCTTAGACAAATAGGGGTCGTAAAATGCGGTGCAAGGGGTCGCGCAGGCCCCCGCGCGGCGCGGGCTGTCGTATAAGAGTCCACCGCGATTGCAGAGACGTCAGTGTCGAAGGCCTAAGGCCGCACACCAGTGCGGCAAGGTGGGGAGTGGCTACATGGAGTGTGAGGGTCGGGAGGTCGGGAGTGGTGGTCGGAAATAATCATGCACACTTCAGCGCAGCGTGAAAATTTGGATACGTCTCCGCGGGGGTCTGGAACGCGTCTGGTTCGACTCACTAAGACCGCGCGCAAGTGTGGCACGCAGGGGAATGCGATGGGTGAGCTTCACCGAGCTCCAAGCTGCGTCACAACGAAAGCGGTCACAGTCTCTGAGCTTCAGTGGAAAGTGTTGTTGATAAGTGACCCCTGCGCACTTAGCGGCTCAGAGGACAATCAGATATGGACTGCTGTAGATAAGATATACAGGACTCATGTAGATTAGATTATTATGATCACACAATCTCGGACTTATTGTATTTACTTATCTATGACATCACTGTATACTATGACATCATAGGATCTGGACTTTGCGTTGTATTCAACGCCCTTATACTTTCCCTTTTGTTCTATCCTTATTATGATGTCAGTATGATATCATTAGTCTAGATTCTCCTTGTACTCTTGACCCTTGTTCTCAGAACGTCCACTCCTTTGTCCGCTTGTAGAACAATAACTCTTGTACTTACTGTGACTCTGTGTTACTAGCGTCACCCTGTATTTTGTATAAGTAGTGCAGCTTGTACGCTCCTGGTCCACATCAGTTCTCATCTGTTGTGTGCCAGGTATGTCTCCTCTCCTCTATATAACATCAGTTCTCATCTGTTGTGTGCCAGACATCCCATCTGCTTCACTTGCTAGATCACTCTGTTGCTGCTTCAAGCCACCCTTCATATCTCACCACAGTCCCCAGTTCACTGTGAGTATGATCCCTTCATGTGCGCTGTTCATCAGGTTATGGGCCCTGGTGCCCAAGCCACTCCACTTGGCTGGTCACTGTGTTCTTAGGATCACACACCAGGTCAAGGTCTGTCTGGGGCCTCACCAGCCTTGCCCAAGGCAGTTGACACTGGGGCGCCAGTGGTCACTGCTGAGGAACCTCCTGTCCTATGTACTGCCCAGTAGTCCTACTTTCACCCCTACTGTTTTCCTAGCCCCTGCGCTATGCGCAAGGAGATTGGATCTGGTAGCCCCTTAATACATATCCAGGTGTGCATGGCCCACTGGGCTGTGTATTGTGGAGCTTAGCGCCAGCTGTCTCTGGTGCTCCACACTGGGCGCAGGATCTCCTCACCATGGGAGTGTAAAACCTGGTTCAGACTCTGGGGGTGTTCACCTTATGGTGTTCTGCAACCAGATACCTGCCTTGTAGCGGCAATGGGAAAGGATTCAGTAAAGCCACTTGTGGCGATGAGGCAACCAATAGGCCGAGGAGGCTGAGGTAGACAGCCTTGGGCTCTGAAAGCATCCACTTCACTTCCCCTGACGCAAACTGGTGAAGCTGTGTCTTAGACACATCCTGGCAGGCAGCTAGCTTCCAGTATGGCAAAGGGATTCTCCATCCTGGGCCTAGCCCTTGTATCACTGGCATACCATCAGGAGGCAGGACGCGTTAGCGTTCTGGCCTTACAGATTCACAGACAGGAGTGGTACCCCCCATCACGTCTTGCAAATGTTATGAAGCACTATCGCTGACTGCTCCTCGGCGATAGATAAATCATCCCTATGCATCTTCCAACAATTCTTCTCGCGCTGCCTCGCCCACTGGTGCCACCGGTGCGGCTGCAGGCGCCACAGCAGGCGGCTCACTCCCACCTGCTACTGGGTCCACACCCTCCTCGCGCATTTCCAACGCGTATGGTAACTCCTTCGGCATGCCCTCGGGCATTCACCTCACCAGATTCGACGGGACCAACTGGAACGAGTGGGCAGGAACTCTGGAGGCCATCCTCACGCTCCATGAAGCTGAGGATGTGTTCTACCTCGAAGTCGCTCCTCCTAGAGTCACTGCAGATGAGTGGGACTCTGTCCAACGCCGGGCCAAGGCGTACCTCCGCCTATACCTTAAACCCGACGTCTACTCCCTCATTGCCGACTCACTTGTCTACCCCAGCTTCAAATCGAAGTGGGACAAACTGAAGGACGTATATGCTGGTGCTAGCGGCAGCACCACCATCTTTAACTTGTGGATCCAATTAACCCAAGCCCGCCTCGACAACTCCGTGCCTATGGCCTCTCAATTGGCCAAGCTTAATGAGCTGCGGGTCGGCCTTTCCAACGCACAGATGGGTGTCACTGACACCCAATTCTGTCTCATACTCCTCCACGCTCTGCCAGCCTCTTATGAGGTTCTGGCTTCAACCATCCTTGCCAGTGGCGCCCCCTCTAAGCTCAAGCACGCTGAAATAATTGCGCGCATTGTTTCGGAGGAAGCACGTCGCTCTGGCCCCTCTGGTTCTTCCCTCAACAAGGCTGCCCCCATTAAACCTAGCAGTGGCCCACGTAAGAAGAAGGATCATTCTCAACTTACCTGCCACTACTGTAATAAAAAGGGGCATATCAAGCCTGATTGTAGGCAGAGGAAGAAGGATGAAGCTGCGGGGAAGCTTAAGGACACTGGCAACAAGGCTGCCAACTCTCATGTACTAGTACCAACCACCGCCTCCATTAAGGAGGTCGATGATGAGCCCGCCATTAACTGGGCAGAAAATGCAGTTGGTGTTGCCTTGTATGCTGCCTCGCGTGTGCGTTGGATGATGGACAGTGGTGCCACACACCACATCACACCACATCGGTCTGACTTCAAGGACTACACCCCGTGTAAAGGTGCTGTGCGCCTGGGTGATAAGTCCACAATCGACCAAGTTGGTGTAGGCTCCGTCGTCTTCACTACGAGCCAGGGCATTCCAATCACCCTCAGTAATGTGCTACACCTTCCACAGGTGAAGACACGCTTCTTGTCGACGCGTGCTCTAGCACAAAAGGGTGCGGAAGTGGCCTTTGACAGTGGCTCATTCAAAATATCTGTCAGTAAACAATGTGTAGCTGTTGGCTACTTGGAGGACAACCTTTACTGGTTGGACGCTTCAAGCATTGGCCTCAATGCTCACGTCAAAAGTGCTGCCACCACTCTTGATATCTGGCATCAGCGCATGGGACACATCTCCCCTGCTGCTCTTAAGTCGTACGGTCCCTCTGCCACTACTGGCATGGACATTGACAGCTCTACCACGCATACTGCTGTGTGTCGTGGGTGCGAGTTAGGCAAGTCCACTCGCCAACCCTTCTCTGCGTCCTCCACCAAAAGGACAACCGTATCTTTGAGATTGTACACAGTGACCTCGCCGGTCCAATGCAAACTCAGTCCCTACAAGGCTCCGTGTAACGCCACCACGGGGGCGTTAGGTACGACGTGTACCGCGTTAAGTCAACGGGACTGGAAGAGCTACGAGCTGGTTAAAGCTCAGTTCGATGATGCACAAGTATCGCTCGGCTTCCCTGGAGCCGAGGATAATAGTAAGGGGCAAGGCTCAAGCGCAACGGCGAGCTAAAGTATGGACTCAAGCGCAAAGGCGAGTCAAGGGTCGTTCGTGAGGCAAAGACTACGTGGTATTACACAAGAAGTCAAGTCTACCGTACAAGCTAGGTAAGGCGTGACTTATATACTGTTACAGGATGTTTGCACCACGCAAACATATGGCGCGAGTCTGATGTAGTCGTACAGGAATCGGAATAAAGGGAACAGTTGCATACGGCACAAGGGAACCCGCGGGACAACGCGTGGCTGAGAAATGGTCAGCGGACGAAACAGAGCGTAAAACTGGCCATCCTATCGCCGAGGCGCAAGGTGCAGAATGGAAGCCGAGAAGCGCGAGTCATGGGAACGTATCGTAAAAGTACAGAAGTTGAAGGGTGTGAAGAAAGCAGTCAGGACAATTCGTAACATTACCCCCCCACTAGACTTGAAGTCGCCACGACTTCGACTAGTCGCTGGTGTATGCGTAGTCCTCCTCCGCGGGAATATTAGCAGGTACCGGAGATGGCGTGCGTGGGCATGTGTGACGGCGAAGGAACATGAAGCGCCCCCTCTCACCGCAGTCCCAACACATCTCATACAGCGGACATTTGATCTCCTCGTGCGTAGCGTCATACCGAAGACATTTCCCGCACCACCGAGGGCGGAGAGCTCGGGTCTACATGCGCTGGCGTCATCGGGGAGAGGACGTCGAATGAGACAGACGTCGAGTCCGTGGGCTCGCTCCCGCACCACTGACACTGGCTCCTCGGGCTCGTCGCTCAGGGACACTGCGCCACCAGATGGTCCTCGGACTTGCATTGGAAACACTTGCGCCGACGCTTGCCACCTTCCCCTTGAAGGTGGGGCATCTCGCTGGGTCCAACGTCGCGAGGGGCGAGGGGAAGTAGGCTCTGGCGAGCCACGCGGACGTACTGGCTTTGCGTGAAGCTCAGCGTACTTGTCCGCGATGAGGGGGATTGCCCGAGCGTACTGAAGACGCTTCCGGACGGACGAGAAGTCCATGTCGAGGTGGAATTGGTCGCGCGTCAGCTCAGTCTCCAATCGCCGTATGTCTGACTGGCGGGTGCGAAGGGCATCCCGCCGCGTGAGGCATTCACGAAGGCGAGAGATGTCGGCATGAAGGCTGGGGTTGGTGTAGCTCAATGAGAACCTCGTTCAGCACAATGGCGCGGGGATCGTGGGGATGGAACATGTTCAGCTGATTATCGGTGATGTGTTGTGCCAACTGGCCCGTGTATACTTCGTTCAAGAACACCTGCGACGCATAGCAAGGGTGTCCTTTACCCATGGTGCCGACGACCTCCTGGTAGTTATGACGATAGTAGATGTATCCGTGCGGTCTGCTTGGTAGTTCCCGTCTCGCCGACTAAGGAGAGGGAAGAAGGTGGGGAGCGATGGGTCGTTGAGGAAAAAAGGGATGCCAGGGTCCTCATTCTCCTTATCTTCCTCGTCGTCATCGAGGCGGGCCAGAGCGGGATCGGGCTCGACCACTCCTGGTCTGTGGGATTGGCGTGAAGGTATGGTCCATCCCAGCAGGGAATGGCGGCATAGGGATGTGAGCAGCAGGGACGGCAGGAGGGGACAACTGGTGGTGGTGGGGTTAAGGGGAACAGTGGTCTCGGGTGGGTAGGTTGGTGTGGCTGGTACATGGACAGGGACGGGTGTGTCGACGGAGAAGGGGACGATGATGGGTCGCGGGGATTCAGGCGACTTCGCGGTTGTTTCAGGTACCTCGGCTAGCGACGCTAGGGCCGAGGTGGCGAGTGCAAGTACAGGGAGTGGGGGCGAGTCAGGGATTACATGAATACGGCGTACGACCCTCTGGTTCGGAGGGGACACCCAAGTCCTGTGAAGGAACGGTTAGGTTTTCGAGAATAATTTCAACTGGGCGACGAGTCTGAATGGTAGAGACGATGGGTGTGGTGGTCATGGTTGAGTAGAGGGTAGAGCGATGGTATCGTCAAGGGGGCGTGCTTTATATCTTTCGTCCAGCCCCTTCGGCGGTAGGATTTAGGTGATAGAAGTCGGCGATGAGATCTGGGGCGTGTCGAACATTCTCAAGAGGTTCCCATGTGCTGTCACTTATCGGGAAGCCCTTCCATTGGACCAGGAATTGAAGTTTGCGCCCTCGTCCATGTGATCGGGACTGAAGGATGCGCTCCACTTCAAACTCTTCCTCTCCATCAATTAGATCTGGGGGTGGGCGCGTGAAGTTTGCGCCGTGTAGTTCCGTCTCCTTATATGGTGTCAGGAGGTTCGCATGGAAGACCGGATGTATCTTCCACGTGTTCGGGAGTTCTAACTCATATGAGACGTCTGAAAGGACTCGCTTCACTCGGAACAGGTCCGTGGCGTTTGGGAGCGAGTTTTGCGGTGGGGTAGAAGGTTCGGAGGTTTGTTCCTTCCAGCCAAACCATTGCGCCTTCTTGATAAGGAATGAAGCGCGTCTTGCCCCTTTTTGCCATTAAGTCTTGCGCATGTTTGATGCAGTCTTGCGCGTGCTGTCGTCTGATGACCATGTCTTCTAGACGTTGTTCGACGGATGGGGATGACGTGGGTTTCGGCGTCCATACGGTACGTGGTTCCCACCCCATTATGAGCGAAAAGGGCGACTCCTTTGTGGTTGCGTTGGGCCAAGCGTTGTGCGCGAATTGGGCAATCGGCAAGGCTTCCGCCCAATTGTCCTGCTGCACATTGCTCCAGTGTCGGAGGTACTGTTCTAACCACTGGTTTGTCCGTTCTGACTGCCCATCCGTTTGGGGATGATAGGCGGATGAGATATTCTGGCGGATTCCGAGGACTTTGCAGAGGTTGGTCATGAAAGCGGAGGTGAACCGGGGATCTCGGTCGGTGATGATTTTTCGGGGTATGCCGTAATGTGGGTACACGTGGTGGAGGTACAGTCGCGCCACTCCTTCTGCTGTGATCGACTCGTTACACGGAATGAAGATTGAAGCCTTTGAGCAGTCGTGATCCGTGATCGTGAGTATGGAGTCGTATCCGTCTGATGGAGGGAGTTTGGTGATGAAGTCCATGGCGACGACCTCAAATGGTTCGGCATTCGGGTCTGTGGTGATGGGAAATAGGTGTGGTTTTTGACGGTGGGGGTTAATTTTGTTTGCTTGGCATGTTGCGCATCCTTTGACGTAGTCTTCCACGTCTTTGCGCATGTTGGGCCACCAATAGTCGCGTCGTAGTAGCTCATAGGTATTTGCGATTCCTGGGTGTCCCATCGCTGGCGTGTCGTGGAAAAAGGTGATTACCCCCCGTTTAAGGTCGTTGTCGCCCACGACAACTAGTGCGTCAGTTCTTCCACCATAGTCCGCCCACTTTACGCAGGTTGTGGGGCTCGACCCATCGCAGTACTTCTTTCTCGTCGAGGTTTTGCGATATCTGGGTCCAAATATCCATATCGTGCATGGACATTTCCGTCGCTCGAAGGAAGCGGTCCGCTGGGAGGACAATGACATTATTGTTGTCCTCTTCATGCGCCGCGTAGTCCGCTCTTCGCGACAGGGCATCCGCGCGACTGTTCTTGACTCCGGAGACGTGTTTTAGGAGAAAATCGTACTCCGAGAGTTCCAGGAACTCGCGCGCGACTCGTCTACTGATCTTCCTAGGCTCCTTCCAGTACTGAAGGTTAGCGTGGTCGGTGTGGATAATAATCTTGTGGGGAGAGCCAACTAGATATGTGCGCCACGCTCGCAGGGCCTTGACGACTGCTAGTAGCTCTCTGTCGTAAATGTCGTAGTTGCGTTCCGCCTGGCTGAAGGATTCGGAGTGGAACGCAACGGGGTGTAGTTTTTTGTCCGGGCCGAGCTGATTAAGCACGGCTCCGATGGCAACATTAGACGCGTCGACTTCGAGTTCGAATGGTTTAGTGAGGTCGGGGAATAGGAGTGTGGGTTCGCGTTCGATGCTACGTCTGACGTTGTCGAACGCGTCTTGTTCTCGTTGCCCCCAATGCCATGGGGTGTCTTTACGGGTAAGGTCGTGTAGGGGTCGCGCAAGTGCGGAGAAACCGCGGATGAATCGCCGATAGAAATTGCAGAATCCAAGGAAGGCGCGTACTTCGCGGAGACTCCTTGGGGCGGGCCATTCCCGGATACCCCGTACCTTAACGGGGTCCATCCGGAGATTGCCATGGCCTATAATGAGTCCGAGGTACTCGACTTCCAGCACCTCGAATTCGCACTTCTCGGGTTTGATGTAGAGGTCGTGTTCTTCGCACAAGCGGAGAACTTCATGCACTATGGCGCGATGATGGGGATAGTCGAGGGGCGTGGCAATTAGAATGTCGTCCATGTAGACGATCACTTCGTTCGTCTGGGTGAGCGGTCTGGAAGGTGTCATCCATCATCGCTTGGAACGTGGAGGGAGAATTGGTGAGTCCGAAGTACATAACGAGGGGCTCGTATAGTCCCTGGTTAGTTTTAAAGGCGGCTTTCCACTCATCCCCTAGTTTAATTCGTACGTTATTGTACCCCCACTTAACATCGAGTTTCGTATAGAGGCGTGCGTTGCGTATTCTATCGATGAGTTCGGGGATTAGGGGGAGTGGGTAGTGATTTCGGACCGTGAGTTCATTTAGTCGCCTGTAGTCTTGGACGGGGCGTAACTTGCCGTCCTTCTTCTTGATGAAAAAGAAGGGGGATGCGTACGGCGACTTAGACGAGCGAATGTACCCTTTTGCCAACTGCTCGTTCAGGAAGGCGGTCAGAGCTTCCTGCTCATTCTGCGCGAGTGGATAAACCTTGCAGTCCAATGAGGCCGGAGCGTTGGGAAGGAGGTCTATAGCATGATCCCAGGGGCGAGATGGAGGGAAGCGGTGAGAAGCCTCTTCGTCAAAAATTTTGCGGTGACATCTGTACTCCTCGGGGATCATTTCCTCGAATGTTCGCTCCTTTTTCTTCGCCGCTTCTTGCTGCGCCAACTCAGAGGCGGTTGTGGTTTTGCGTAAAAACGCAATCTGAGGTTCCCGCTCGTCGTCCATGAGTTGTTCCCATGCTTCCTCGTCAAGTTCATACGTCTCCAACGCCCGGATGGAAGCTTCCATGGGCGTGGCTTCGTCTGACAAGTGAAGGCTCGAAACCACGACCGGCTGAAACTCCTCGTTCAGCGTCGCGTCTCCCCACTTGATTTTGGGCTCAAAGGCCGTAAACCAAGGGTATCCCAGGATCACTTCGTCCCTTCCTAGGTTGGTAACTAAGAAGCGAAGCGTCCTCTCCTCCTGTTCCTGTTCGCACGGTGAGGTCCGTATAATGAGTGATGGCGCCGTCCTGATTGTGGGTGCCGTCTACATTCCAAATACGGATGGGGTGAGTCACCTCCCGTGTCCCGATCTGGAGTCGTTTCAAAAGTGAGGAGCATATGAAGTTGTCGGTGGCTCCCGAGTCGATAAGGACTTGTCGTTCGGCCGTTGCGTGTACTGATTTGAACAAGACTGGGATTCGCATAGATCGAAACCTGCTAGTGTACACGTTTAAGTTTAATGCTCTAGCCCAGGCCGCCGGGTTCAAGCGTCGAGAAAATCCTCTCGTCCGAATAATTTTTCCACCATGAGGTCCCGCACCTCCTGAGTCTGTGCCTTCATCGCTGCGATCTGTAGGTCCGCCTGCTCTTCATTCGATAGTACGCGACTAGATTGTATGGCGAAAGAAGAGACGGCGGGAGCTGATAAACTTGAACCCGAGGGAGTCGGGGCTGGTGATCGCGGGGACATGGGGGGTGGCGCCATGGCAGACGTAGTGGCAGCCACTCGCATGCCTTTTTGAGGACAGTTACGCGAGATGTGTCCTTGCGCTTGGCATCTAAAACATCTTCCCTCCTTCTGAAGGCGGGCTTTGTCGGTATCGGTGAGGGCCACGGAGGCTCTGGCGCGTCCAACGTCCATGGCGTTGGGGTCGCGTGTTCCTTTGAGGGCTTGCACCCACTGCTCTCTGCTCTGTCCTCCTTTCTTCCGCTGGGGCTTGCCCTTGCCGAGGCGATCCTTTAAAATGAGGTATTCAGCCTGCTGTAACCGGGCAGCCGCCTTCCACTGCTCCCAATTGACAGGGTGCTGGAAGCGGACAGCGTTGACCACTAACTGGTTTGGGAGTCCATCCTGGAATAGCTCCAGTGTTGTGGCTTCGTCAGGGTTATACCCCGCCTTCGTGACGAGATTCTGGAACGTTGCGACGTAAGTGTCGATATCTCCTCCCTTCATCGTGAGGGTTTGGAGTGCTTTGCGTGCGTTGGTCTGTTCGGATGTGTCGGTGTAGGCTTGTACGAACCGGTCTCTGACGGTGGTCCATAAGACTTCGTTTTGTCGGAGAACTCCGGCCGCAATCTGATCCTCCAGCCACTGTGCCTGTTCATCAACCCAGTCGTTTACTAACGGGCCTCGGATGTACGACAGGAAAGTCATGGCTCGCGAGGCCGGGATCGACAGCTGATCGACGGTGGGGTTCATCTCCTTGTAGAGTCGAAACGCTCGCAAGAAAGCCTTGCTCTCGTCTCTGACCCCAGTGAACTCGGGAGGGGGATTTCCTCCCAGTCGTCCGTTTCCCCCGGGGGCTGGCGCCATTGGCGCTGCTCCTCCTGGTGCGGCGCCACCGCCACCGCCACTGCCACCGCCACCGCCACCGCCACCGCTACCGCTACCGCTACCAGATGGCACGGGCGCGCTACCGCTAGGCGGGTTGGGTGCTCCTCCTCCAGCGCCACCGCTGGTGAGAGTCGTACTGGCCGAAGCTTGCTGGGTTTGGGACATTGTGTGAGTCTGGAAATGTGTCGTTGGGTTGGGTAAGTTTGTCGTTGGTACCGAGACACTAGGTGATGGGGAATCGTCGTCGACGGCAATGCCAGAAGTAGTGTGAGTTGTGAGGGGCCCAACTCCGAGTGCCTGAGGTACTATGCTAATAGTGTACCACTGGCCTTTCTTTGCGGAGTAGTCAATGTATGCCCACTGTCGTAGTTCTTCGAGGTAGTGGACCTGTCGATATTTCTGGGTGTTAGGGTGGAAGAGAAAGTATCCCTCCACTCCTTCGTGTTCCTTCCAAACGACGGATCCTTTGACTTTATCGGAAAGCTCGTCGTCACTGTATCTGTCAATGTATTCTGCCTGGAACTGGGATCTGGCGCGACTATGAAGGTTCGCCACTGTGAGAGACTTGACTTAATGTAACGCCACCACGGGGGCGTTAGGTACGACGTGTACCGCGTTAAGTCAACGGGACTGGAAGAGCACGAGCTGGTTAAAGCTCAGTTCGGTGATGCACAAGTATCGCTCAGGCTTCCCTGGAGCCGAGGATAATAGTAGAGGGGCAAGGCTCAAGCGCAACGGCGAGCTAAAGTATGGACTCAAGCGCAAAGGCGAGTCAAGGGTCGTTCGTGAGGCAAAGACAACGTGGTATTACACAAGAAGTCAAGTCTACCGTACAAGCTAGGTAAGGCGTGACTTATATACTGTTACAGGATGTTTGCACCACGCAAACATATGGCGCGAGTCTGATGTAGTCATACAGGAATCGGAATAAAGGGAACAGTCGCATACGGCACAAGGGAACCCCGCGGGACAACGCGTGGCTGAGAAATGGTCAGCAGACGAAACAGAGCGTAAAACTGGCCATCCTATCGCCGAGGCGCAAGGTGCAGAATGGAAGCCGAGAAGCGCGAGTCATGGGAACGTATCGTAAAAGTACAGAAGTTGAAGGGTGTGAAGAAAGCAGTCAGGACAATTCGTAACACTCCGCGTACACCACCACCTTCATAGACGACCACTCCAAACATGCAGTGGTGTACTTTATTAAGTCGAAGGATCAGTTTGTGAAAGCGCTGCAAATGTATTTGGCCTGGGGTGAAACCCAGACGTCCCATAAACTGCGCGCGCTCCACTCTGACCGCGGAGGCGAGTACATGGCGAGCCAAGTACAGGACATTCTCAAGCAGAGAGGGATAGAGCATCACCTTACAATGCCAGGTTCACCACAGTCGAACGGGAAAGCCGAGCGGTTTAACCGCACCATTACGGATAAGGCAATGGCCATGCTACATACAGCAGGCATGTCTAAAGGCTTTTGGGAGCATGCTATGAGCACTGCGGTACACATCTACAACCGCTCTCCCACCCGTATGCTCAAGTGGCGCACACCTTATGAGCTCTGGTACTCTGGCAAAGTACCAGATGTCTCACACTTACGCGTCTTCGGATGCAAGGGGTACATGCACGTACCTGCTGATAAGCGTCGCAAATTGGATGCGAAGGCTATTGAAGTCACGCTTATTGGGTTTGAGCCCGAATCTAAGGGCTATAAGCTTTGGGACCGCCAAACCCGCTCTGTCCGTTTGTCCAGGGATGTGACATTCGACGAGAGCAGCTTCCCGTCCCTCCAGGGTGTTGAGCCACACCCACAACCTTCTCAAGTGGTCTCACAGCCACTACCTCCACCAGTGATTGCCGTACCTAGCACGTCGGCGTTACCACCACAGCGAGCACCCTCCCCTGCACACTCAGACAGTAGTGAGGAGGAGGATGTTGAAGACATTCTAGACCCTAAACAAGAGCGTCCCCACACGCCACCACCACCTGCACCACCCACTCTTCCTGTTACACCTAAGCGTGAGCAGCCCACTCCCACTTCGCCACCGCCGCACCAAAGCGCAACGCGCATTATGCGCCATGTCCCTCCTCCTTCCCCAGATATGCCGGGAGGTTTTGAGGACCGTGCACAGCGTAGTCAGCTGTTGCGCGAAATGGACAATGCGCCTAGACGCTCTGCCCGTGCACCTGTGCCCGATCCCCGCTACTTCTCAGCGGACAATGTGGCCATGCGCAGCAGACGGTTGGGATATGCGGAGCTGTTAGCTGCAGCTTACATAGGAAGAGACCCTGCATCTTACGCAGAGGCCATGCGGTCTGTGGATGCAGATGAGTGGACTAAGGCGTGTCAGTATGAAATGGACGCACTTGCCCATAATGGCACCTGGGAGTTAGTAGATCTCCCGCCTAATCGCAAGGCAGTAAAATCCAAATGGGTCTTCAAGCTCAAGGCGGATGGCCGCTACAGAGCTCGCTTGGTGGCTAAGGGGTTTACGCAAATCCCTGGTGTTACGAACTATCTTGACTCTTTCCTTTACATTCTTCGACTTCTGTACTTTTACGACACATTCCCATGACTCGCGCTTCTCAGCTTCCATTCCGCACCCTGCGTTTCGGCGATAGGATGGCCAGTTTTACGCTTTGTTTCGTCCGCTGACCATTTCTCAGTCACGCGTCGTCCCGCGGAATCCCCTTGTACTACATACGGTTGTTCCCTTTGTTCCGGTTCCTGTACGACTACATCAGACTCGCGTCATGTGTTTGCACTGAGCAAACACCCTGTAACAGTATATAAGTCACGCCTTACCTAGCTTGTACGGTAGACTTGACTTCTTGTGTAATACCACATTGTCCTTGCCTCACGAACGTCTTGACTCGCCGTTGCGCTTGAGTCCCCGCTTTAGCTCGCCCTTTACGCTTGAGCTCTATCTCTCTACTATCGCACTCGGTACCAGGGATACCAAGTGACGCTTGTGCATCACCGAACTGAGTCTTAACCGACTCGCACTTCTCCGATCCCGTCGACTTGAACACGGTACACGTCGTACCTAACGCCCCTGTGGTGGCGTTACATTAAGTCAAGTCTCTCACAGTGGCGAACCTTCACAGTCGCGCCAGATCCCAGTTCCAGGCAGAATACATCGACAGATACAGTGACGACGAGCTTTCCGATAAAATCAAAGGAGCCGTTGTTTGGAAGGAACACGAAGGAGTGGAAGGATATTTTCTCTTCCACCCTAACACGCAGAAATATCGACAGGTCCATTATCTCGAAGACCTACGACAGTGGGCGTATATTGACTACTCCACAAAGAAAGGCCAGTGGTACACCATCAGCATCGTACCCCAAGCACTCGGTGTCGGACCCCTCACAACTAAGACTACCTCTGGTATTGCTATCGACGACGACACCCCGTCACCTAGTGTTTCCATACCCACGACAAATCTACCCATTATCGACCCGACAACTCATTTTCAAGCCCACGTCATGTCCCAGACCCTACAAGCTTCAGCTAGCACGACCCTTACTAGTGGAGCAGGAGGATCCTCCGGAGCATCGGGCTCAGGGGGAGGAGCATCGAACCCGCCTAGTGGCGGCGCACCGGTACCACCATCGGGTGGCGGTGGCGGTGGCGGTGGCGGTGGCAGTGGCGGTGGCGGTGGCGGTGGCGGTGGCGGGCGGTGGCGCCGCGCCAGGAGGAGCCGCACCTGCAGCGCCAGCCCCTGGAGGGAACGGACGATTGGGAGGAAACCCTCCCCCCCGAGTTCACGGGAGTCAGGGATGAGAGCAAAGCCTTCCTACGGGCCTTCCGACTGTACAAAGAGATGAATCCTACCGTCGACCAACTTGCAATCCCCGCGTCACGAGCCATGACGTTCCTGTCATACATTCGAGGCCCATTAGTAAACGACTGGGTCGATGAACAAGCACAATGGTTGGAAGACCAGATTGCGGCAGGAGTTCTCCGGCAAAACGAGGTCTTATGGACCACCGTCAGAGATCGATTCGTACAAGCGTACACCGACACATCCGAACAAACCAACGCACGCAAGGCTCTCCAAACCCTCACGATGAAGGGAGGAGACATCGACACTTACGTCGCAACATTCCAGAATCTCGTCACAAAAGCGGGGTATAACCCCGATGAAGCTACAACGCTGGAGTTATTCCAGGACGGACTCCCGAACCAGTTAGTCGTTAATGCTGTCCGCTTCCAGCACCCTGTCAACTGGGAGCAGTGGAAGGCGGCTGCCCGGTTGCAGCAGGCTGAGTACCTTATTTTAAAGGATCGCCTCGGCAAAGGCAAGCCCCAGCGAAAGAAGGGCGGACAGAGCAGAGAACAGTGGGTCCAAGCTCTCAAAGGGACCCGCGACCCCAATGCCATGGATGTTGGACGCGCCCGAGCCTCCGTGGCCCTCACCGATGCTGACAAAGCCTCTCTTCAGAAGGAGGGACGATGTTTTAGATGTCGTGCGCAAGGGCACATCTCGCGTAACTGCCCTCAAAAGGGCCTGCGAGTGGCTGCAGCTACATCTACCATGGCGCCAACCCCCATGTCCCCGCGATCACCGGCCCCGACTCCCTCGGGTTCAGGGTACCAGCTCCCGCCGTCTCTTCTTTCGCCATACAATCTAGTCGCGTACTATCGAACGAAGAGCAGGCGGATCTACAGATCGCAGCGATGAAGGCGCAGACCCAGGAGGTACGAGACCTCATGGTGGAAAAGTTATTCGGACGAGAGGATTTTCTCGACGCTTGAACCCGGCGGCCTGGGCTAGAGCATTAAACTTAAACGTGTACACTAGCAGGTTTCGATCTATGCGAATCCCAGTTTTGTTCAAATCAGTACACGCAACGGCCCGAGCGACAAGTCCTCATCGACTTCAGGAGCTACCGACAACTTCATATGCTCCTCACTCCTAAGACGACTCCAAATTGGGACGAGAGAAGTAACTCATCCCATCCGTATTTGGAACGTAGATGGCACCCACAATCAGGATGGCGCCATCACTCACTACACCGACCTCACCGTACGAACGGGAACAGAAGAAAGGACGCTTCGCTTCCTGGTCACTAACTTGGGAAGGGACGAAGTGATCCTAGGATACCCTTGGTTTACGGCCTTTGAGCCCAAGATCAAGTGGGGAGACGCAACGCTGAATGAAGAGTTTCAGCCGGTTGTGGTCTCGAGCCTTCGCTTGTCAGACGAAGCCACGCCCATGGAAGCTTCCATCCGGGCGTTGGAGACGTATGAACTTGACGAGGAAGCGTGGGAGCAGCTCATGGACGACGAGCGGGAACCCCAGATTGCGTTTTTACGCAAAACCACAACCGCGTCCGAGTTAGCACAACAAGAAGCGGCAAAGAAGAAGGAGCGGACCTTCGAGGAGATGATCCCTGAGGAGTATCGATGTCACCGTAAAATCTTTGACGAGGAGGCATCTCACCGCTTCCCCCCATCTCGCCCCTGGGATCATGCTATAGACCTCCTTCCTAACGCCCCCGCATCGCTGGACTGTAAAGTCTACCCACTCGCGCAGAATGAACAAGAGGCCCTAACCACCTTCCTGAACGAGCAACTGGCAAAAGGGTACATCCGTTCGTCTAAGTCGCCATACGCATCCCCCTTCTTTTTCATCAAGAAGAAGGATGGCAAATTACGCCCCGTCCAAGATTACAGACGACTAAACGAACTCACAGTCCGGAATCACTACCCGCTCCCCCTGATCCCCGAACTCATAGATCGGATACGCGACGCACGCCTCTATACGAAACTCGACGTCAAGTGGGGGTACAATAACGTACGGATTAAACTAGGAGACGAGTGGAAAGCCGCTTTCAAGACGAACCAAGGGTTGTACGAACCCCTCGTCATGTACTTCGGGCTTACCAACTCCCCCTCTACGTTCCAAGCAATGATGGACGACACGTTTCCGACCGCTCACCCTGACAAATGAAGTGATCGTCTACATGGACGACATCCTAATCGCCACGCCCCTCGACTACCCCCACCATCGTGCTATAGTGCACGAAGTTCTCCGCTTGTGCGAAGAACACGACCTTTATATCAAACCCGAGAAGTGCGAATTCGAGGTATTGGAAGTCGAGTACCTCGGACTCATCATAGGCCATGGAAATCTCCGGATGGACCCTGTTAAAGTACGGGGTATCCGAGAATGGCCCGCTCCAAGGAATCTTCGCGAAGTACGCGCCTTCCTCGGATTTTGCAACTTCTATCGGCGATTCATCCGCGGTTTCTCCGCACTCGCGCGACCCCTACACGACCTCACCCGTAAAGACACCCCGTGGCACTGGGGGCAACGGGAGCAAGATGCGTTCGACAATGTCAGACGTAGTATCGAACGCGAACCCACGCTCCTGTTTCCCGACCTCACTAAGCCATTCGAACTCGAGGTTGACGCATCCAACGTCGCCATCGGAGCCGTACTTAATCAGCTCGGCCCAGATAAAAAACTACACCCTGTTGCGTTCCACTCCGAATCCTTTAGCCAGGCGGAACGCAACTACGACATCTATGACAGAGAACTACTGGCAGTCGTCAAGGCTCTGCGAGTATGGCGCACATATCTAGTCGGCTCCCCCCATAAGATTATTATCCACACCGACCACGCCAACCTTCAATACTGGAAGGAGCCCAGAAAGATCAGTAGAAGAGTCGCGCGCGAATTCCTGGAACTCTCGGAGTACGATTTTCTCCTAAAACACGTCTCCGGAGTCAAGAACAGTCGCGCAGACGCCCTATCGCGAAGAGTAGACTACGCGGCCCACGAAGAGGACAACAATGACATTATTGTCCTCCCCGCGGACCGCTTCCTTCGAGCGACGGAAATGTCCATGCACGATATGGATATTTGGACCCAGATATCGCAGAACCTCGACGAGAAAGAAGTACTGCGATGGGTCGAACCCCACAACCTACGAAAAGTAGGGGGACTGTGGTGGAAGAACGACGCACTAGTTGTCGTGGGCGACAACGATCTTAAACGGGGGGTAATCACCTTTTTCCACGACACACCAGCCATGGGACACCCAGGAATCGCGAACACTTACGAACTGCTACGACGCGACTACTGGTGGCCCAACATGCGCAAGGACGTAGAAGACTACGTCAAAGGATGCGCAACATGCCAGGCAACAAGATCAACCCCCACCGTCAAAAACCACACCTCTTCCCCATCACCACAGACACCGAACGCCGAACCATTCGAAGTCGTCGCTAGGACTTCATTACCAAACTCCCTCCGTCCGACGGATACGACTCCATACTTACAATCACGGACCATGACTGCTCGAAGGCTTCAATCTTCATTCCGTGTAACGAGTCGATTACAGCAGAAGGAGTAGCGCGACTATATCTTCATCACGTGTACCCACATTACGGCATACCCCGGAAGATTATCACTGACCGAGACCCCCGATTCACTTCCGCATTTATGACCAATCTATGCAAGGTCCTCGGAATTCGCCAGAACATCTCATCTGCCTACCACCCCCAGACCGATGGACAGTCAGAACGGACGAACCAATGGTTGGAACAATACCTCCGACACTGGAGCAACGTGCAGCAGGATAATTGGGCGGAAGCCTTGCCGGTTGCCCAGTTCGCGCACAACGCCTGGCCCAACGCGACCACAAAAGAGTCGCCCTTCTCCCTCATTATGGGGTGGGAACCACGTACCGTATGGACGCCGAAACCCACATCATCCCCATCCGTCGAGCAACGCCTAGAAGACATGGTCATCAGACGACAACACGCGCAAGACTGTATCAAACATGCGCAAACACTGATGGCAAAAAGGGGCAAGACGCGCTTCATCCCTTATCAAGAAGGCGCAATGGTTTGGTTGGAGGGCACAAACCTCCGAACCTTCTACCCCACTGCAAAACTCGCCCCAAAACGCCACGGACCGTTCCGAGTAAAGCGAGTCCTCTCTGATGTGTCATACGAATTAGAACTTCCGAACACGTGGAAGATACATCCGGTCTTCCATGCGAATCTCCTTACACCATATAAGGAGACGGAGCTCCATGGCGCAAACTTCACGCGCCCACCCCCGGATCTGATCGATGGAGAGGAAGAGTTTGAGGTGGAGCGCATCCTTCAGTCCCGGTCACATGGACGAGGGCGCAAACTTCAATTCCTCATCCAGTGGAAGGGCTTCCCGATAAGTGACAGCACGTGGGAACCCCTTGAAAATGTTCGACACGCCCCGGATCTCATCGCCGACTTCTATCGCCTAAACCCTACCGCCGAAGGGGCTGGACGAAAGATATAAGACACATCCTTCGACACCGCTATCACCCGACCCTCTTTTTCTACTCCACCATGACCACCACGCCCATCGGCTCTACCATTCAGACCCGTCGTCCAGTCGAGATCATCCTCGAAAATCTAACCGTCCCTTCACAGGACTTGGGTGTCCCCTCCGAACCAGAGGGTCGTACGCCGTACTCCGTAATCCCTGACTCACCCCCATCCCCGTACTTGCACTTGCCACCTCAGCCCTAGCGTCGCTGGCCGAGGTACCTGAGACAGTCGCTGAGTCACCTGAATCCCCCCGACCCATTGTCGTCCCCTTCTCCATCGACACACCCGTCCCTGTCCACGTACCAGCCACACCAACTTACCCACCCGAGACTACCGCTCCCTTAACCCCACCACCACCCGTTGTCCCCTCCCGCCGTCCCTGCGGCTCATATCCCCATGCCGCCATTCCCCGCAGGGATGGACCATACATTCACGCCAATACCACAGACCAGGGTGGTCGAGCCCGACCCCGCTCTGGCCCGCCTCGATGACTACGAAGAGGATAAAGAGAATGAGGACCCTGGTATCCCTTTCTTCCTCAACGACCCATCACTCCCCACCTTCTTCCCTCTCTTAGTCGGCGAGACGGGAACTACCAAACAGACCGCGCGGTACATCTACTACCGCCACAACTATCAGGAGGTCGTCGGCACCATGGGTAAAGGGCACCCTTGCTACGCGTCGCAGGTGTTCCTGAACGAAGTGTACACGGGCCAGTTGGCGCAACATATCACCGACAATCAGCTAAACATGTTCCATCCCATGACCCCCGTGCCATTGTACTGAACGAGGTCCTCATCGAGTTGCACCAACCCCATCTTCATGCCGACATCTCTCGCCTTCGTGAATGCCTCACACGACGGGACGCTCTTCGCACCCGTCAATCAGACATACGGCGACTGGAGACTGAGCTGACGCGCGACCAGTTCCATCTCGACATGGACTTCTCGTCCATCCGGAAGCGTCTTCAGTACGCCCGGGCGATCCCCCTCATCGCGGACAAGTATGCTGAGCTTCACGCGAAGCCAGTACGTCCGCGTGGTTCGCCGGAACCCATTCCCCTCGCACCTCGCGACGTTGGACCCAGCGAGATGCCCCGCCTTCAAGGAGAAGGTGGCAAGCGTCGGCGCAAGTGTTTCCAATGTAAGTCGGAGGATCACCTGGTGGCGCAATGCCCGGAGCGACGAGCCCGAGAGCCGTGTCAGTGGTGCGGGAGTCGAGCCCATAAGCTGGACGTCTGCCTCATTCGACGTCTCTCTCCCATGACACCAGCACACGTAGACCCGGATTCCCGCCCTCGGTGGTGCGGGAAGTGTCTTCGGTATGACGCCATGCACGAGGAGATCAAATGTCCGATGTATGAGATGTGTTGGGACTGCGGCGAACGGGGGCGCTTCATGTTCCTTCGTCGCCACACGTGTCCCCGCACCCCATCCCCGACACCTGCTAATATTCCCGCAGAAGAGGACTACGCGTACACCAGCGACTAGTCGAAGTCGTGGCGACTTCGAGTCTAGTGGGGGGGTAATGTTACGAACTATCTTGACTCTTTCCTTTACATTCTTCGACTTCTGTACTTTTACGACACATTCCCATGACTCGCGCTTCTCAGCTTCCATTCCGCACCCTGCGTTTCGGCGATAGGATGGCCAGTTTTACGCTTTGTTTCGTCCGCTGACCATTTCTCAGTCACGCGTCGTCCCGCGGAATCCCCTTGTACTACATACGGTTGTTCCCTTTGTTCCGGTTCCTGTACGACTACATCAGACTCGCGTCATGTGTTTGCACTGAGCAAACACCCTGTAACAGTATATAAGTCACGCCTTACCTAGCTTGTACGGTAGACTTGACTTCTTGTGTAATACCACATTGTCCTTGCCTCACGAACGTCTTGACTCGCCGTTGCGCTTGAGTCCCCGCTTTAGCTCGCCCTTTACGCTTGAGCTCTATCTCTCTACTATCGCACTCGGTACCAGGGATACCAAGTGACGCTTGTGCATCACCGAACTGAGTCTTAACCGACTCGCACTTCTCCGATCCCGTCGACTTGAACACGGTACACGTCGTACCTAACGCCCCTGTGGTGGCGTTACACCTGGCATAGATTTTGATGAAACCTTCTCTCCCGTCGCACGATTCGAGTCGCTGAAGATTACTTCTGGCGTTGGCCAGCGCTGGAGGACTGGCACATCCATCAGATGGATGTCAAGTCTGCTGTTCCTCAATGGCGTGCTTGACGAGGAGATTTACATGGAGCAACCACAAGGGCTTCATCACCACTGGTGCAGAGACGAAGGTGTGTCGCCTAGTCAAGGCGATATATGGTCTCAAACAAGCCTCCCGTGCATGGAACTTGCAATTCCATGGAGTGTACTACTTGCACTCGGCTTTAAGCGGACGTTTGCCGATGCCGGCGTATATGTGTTGCCTCAACGAGAGGGGGATGATCCACTCTTCGTTATCGTTTACGTTGACGACATCACTATACTGGGTGCTTCCTTGGAAAGGATTAAGCGTTTGAAGTCAGATCTTTCTGAACGCTATGAGATGACAGATCTCGGGGAGATAGAGTCCTATCTTGGTATGCGCATTGTGCGCGACCGCTCCCTCAGACGCATCGAAATAGATCAGTCTGGCTATGTCAAGGACGTCCTTGAACGCTTTGGCATGTCTGATGCCACTCCACACTCCACACCCTTGCCCGCTGGTGCTGACGAGCACCTTCATAAATATACGGGTCAGGCTACTGCCTCTGACATTACGCACTACCAGTCACTCATTGGTAGTCTGCTATACGTTCAGATTGGTACTAGACCGGACATTTCCTTCGCTGTGTCACGTCTGGCGCAGTATGCAGCGAATCCTTCACCTCAACATCTGCGGCTTGCGCAATATGTTCTGGCTTACTTAGTAGGCACTGTGGACATGCGGATAGTCTACGATGGCGCCAGTGGAGACGGCCTTCATGGCTACTCTGATTCTTCCCTGGGTGACCAGGTTGATGACAGACACTCCACTTCGGGTTATGTGTTCCTTTTAGCCAATGGTGCAATAAGCTGGTCTTCGCGAAAGCAAAAGACAGTGGCCCAAAACACTACAGAGGCGGAATACATGGCCATGACCGATGCGGCCAACCAAGCCGCTTGGTATCAGAGCTTCCTTGCGGAACTCGGGTACGAGGTCGACGACCCCATCCCACTACATGGTGACAACAAGGGTGCCATTGACTTGGCCTTGAACCCTGTCACTGGGAGGCGATCGAAGCACATTGCCATTAGGCATCATGTCATAAGGGAGTACATCGAAAAGGGGACCATCACCCTCATTAGAACCCCCACTGCGGAAATGGTTGCGGACGGCTTTACCAAGTCGCTTGCGCGTGTCCTGCTGCAGCAACACAATGTTGACATGGGCTTGTGCTAGTCCTAGATTGCTCATCACGGGGAGATGTTGATAAGTGACCCTTGCGCACTTAGCGGCTCAGAGGACAATCAGATATGGACTGCTGTAGATAAGATATACAGGACTCATGTAGATTAGATTATTATGATCACACAATCTCGGACTTATTGTATTTACTTATCTATGACATCACTGTACACTATGACATCATAGGACCTGGACTTTGCGTTGTATTCAACGCCCTTATACTTTCCCTTTGTTCTATCCTTATTATGATGTCAGTATGATATCATTAGTCTAGATTCTCCTTGTACTCTTGACCCTTGTTCTCAGAACGTCCACTCCTTTGTCCGTTTGTAGAACAATAACTCTTGTACTTACTGTGACTCTGTGTTACTAGCGTCACCCTGTATTTTTGTATAAGTAGTGCAGCTTGTACGCTCCTGGTCCACATCAGTTCTCATCTGTTGTGTGCCAGGTATGTCTCCTCTCATCTATATAACATCAGTTCTCATCTGTTGTGTGCCAGACACTACCTCTGCTTCACTTGCAAGTTTACTCTGTTGCTGCTTTCCAGTCCACCCACATATCTCACCACAGTCTCCTTTGTCACTGTGAGTATGTCCCCTATGTGCACTGTTCATCACGCCGAGCAATCGCGCATAGGAATTGCTCCGGCTCCCCTCGTTCCCGTCGGGATTAGGGACGAGCTCCATATTCGGGTCAAGCGGCGTTGCGACGTGATTTGCACGCTCCATGCCTTCCTTCTCCAGGATGGCTTCTATGTATCTCTGTTGCGTGATCTTAATCGACGCCTCATCGCGTGTAACCTCGATTCCGACGATCTTCGTCGGCTCGCCCATATCAGTGACTTCCCACTCTGAGCGTAAGTCCTTTTTGGTACTCTCCATTGCTATTTCTGACGTCGCGAAGAGCATGAGGTCGTCGACCCAGACAGTAATTATCTCAAGATCGACTCCCCTTCGGACATATGCACATGGATCTGCCATCAGTGAGGTAAATCCGTGCTTCGTAAGTTTATCATCGAGCTCATGATTCCACTCGCGCCCGGACTGCTTAAGTCCATATAGGGTTTTGACGAGTAGGCAGACTCGATCTGTCCCGTCTTCGTAACCTTCAGGTTGCCGCATGTAGACTTTCTCCTTGAGGACACCGTTTAGGTATGCCCCTTTTACATCCATCTGTTGGGTGCGGAGATCGTTTATTGCTGCTAGCGCGAGGATGGCTCGAAGCGTCTCAAACCTTACTACCGGGGAGAACGTCTCTGTGTAGTCGTATCCCGGTCTTTGCGCGTACCCTTTGGCCACTAAACGTGCTTTATATTTTAGTAGGTTTCCGGCCTTGCTGTACTTCCTTGTGAAGACCCATTTATTGGCGATGGGGACGGAGTCCGCAGGTGCTTCGGTGAGTGTCCACGTACCCTTTTGGCTGAGCTGACTAAGCTCTGCCTGCACCGCGCGTTCCCACTCGGGCCACTCGAGCGACTCCTTTGCCTCTTTGAGGCTCTTCGGGTCGCCGGGTGACTCGATCCCTACAGCGTTAACTACATCCTCATCTTCCGAGTTGGAGAAAGGATTGTCAAGTTGCCGGTAGTCTTTGCGTATCCCTCGAGTTTTTCGGGGTTCGCATGGTGAGTCTTCTTCTTCTTCACTTCTCTTTCTCTTCGATCCACTGCCCACATTCTGCCCTAGATCTTTAGGCTGTGTGTCCGATACGCCGCCGGTGGACAGGGTGTCCGGTTCCAGTCTTCCCAGCTCCCCTTCACGCTGTGCGTCCGGCGTGATCACGGCGATCGGCTCGGTAGGGGGAGAATCTTGGGTCAACTCTAGGAAACGGTAGTTTCGAGAAGTGAGTACCTTACGCGTTTCCGCGTTGTAGTACTGAACGGCCTTCGGCCCATCTTCATACCCTACATAGGCCCTTCTTTGCGACTTAGGCAACATTTTGCGCTGTGTGGCCTGGCCTTGTAGGAGCACCCATACCGGTGCACCAAATTCTCTGAGGTGGGTGACGTCTGGTCTCTTTCCGAACCATAACTGATACGGAGTCACCTCTTTTAGGGCTCTCGTATAGGAACGGTTTCGGACATACGCTGCATGGGAGACAGCGTATTCCCACAGGAATTCGGGCATTTCTTGTCCGCACAGCATCGCACAGGCGAGCTCTACCAGCGTGCGGTTCGCGCGTTCGGCTATGCCGTTCTGGGCAGGTGAGTAGGGCGCTGTCATCTGATTCTCTATGCCACGCTCACGGCACCACGTCCCCAAGGCCTCGTTTATGAATTCTTTCCCCCTGTCTGTGCGCGTCGCACGCGGGGGCTTCCCATTCGCCTCGAGGTGCGTTAGGTAATCCTTAACTCCCTGTGCCGCCTGATCCTTCCCTTTCAGGAAGTGCACGGTCATGTATCGCGACGCATCGTCGACAAATAGAAGAAAATATTGGTTTCCGTTGATGGAAGACCTGTCATACTTGCCCCAGAGATCCATGTGAGTGAGTTCACCAGGCGAGGTCACGTGGACTAATTTCTCGCTATAGGCATCTTCCGCTAGCTTTGCTTCGGTACACGCGACGCAATCGGGTTTAGGCGTCGCAGTGTCCACGCGGAGGCCATCAACGAGTCCGTCGTCCAGTAGCTTTTGTAGCCCAGTGTAACTAACATGTCCGAATCTCCGGTGCCAGGTCTCCCAGCTCGGAAGCGTTTCAGAAGTAGTGAATGTAGCGGAAGCGATCGCCTGAGGCTTTTGGGTAGGACGAATGCTAACGTCCATCTTATACAGATTGTTATCTGCTAATTGCCCTACGGCGATCTGGTTTCCGCTCTTGGAGATCAGCGTAAGTGTTCCGTGGCTGAATACGCAAGTCCCGCCGGTACGGTCCCATCGTCCCAGAGATATCAAATTATTCTTATTGGTCGGGATATGTAGGACGTTCTTGAGTCGCAAAAGGTAAATTTTGCCGTTTAATCGCGATTCGAGTTCGACCGTTCCTCGACCTTTTATAGGGACTTTGGTACCGCCGACGCCAATCACAGAAGCGTGCTGTAGCGGCTCGTATTCCGCGAACGCGGTGCACTCATTCGCGACGTGTGAAGTCGTCGCGCTATCGGCAAGCCAGTCATACCAAATAGTGCGGGTGTCGATTGCTGCAACATCACTAGCGTCGTAGTCTTCGAAGTTATAACACTCGCCAAAATATTCTGACTCGCTCCGATCCTCTTTTACGATAAGCGCGACTTGTTCGTCGTAAGTGGTGGTGTGCGCTTCTTCAATCTTGGAGGTAAGCCCTCCTTTTGGTTTGCCACTGCCGCCGCTGCTACTCCCACCTTCGCCGTCGCCGACCCTCCTCTTCTTCCAACAGTTATCGGCAGTATGTGAGAACTTCCCGCAGCTGGCGCATTTCGGCTTTTCGAGGAAACGACAGTTCTGCGTGTTGTGATTGTCTCTTCCACAATGGTCGCAGTGCTTCCTCTTGCGCTTCCCGCGCTGGCTGGTCACTGCGCTGGAATTTCCAGACCGGGAGGCTCCCATGCGCTGAGTGAGGGTTGATTTGTTCCCGACGGCCTGGTTGACGCTGCCACTGCTAGCCTTGCATGCTTGGCGTCGCTCATTCTCCTCCTTTAGAATACCCATAAGTTTCTGTGACCTCACCAGCTTTTTCGGGTCCACCTGTTCGTCCCCAAACTCGCCTCCGACGTATTGCTGTGTAAACGAGTCCCAAGAGCGTGGGAGTGCCCACGCGATGAGCATTTTGAAGTATTCATTGTCAAGCGGCATGCGTGCATTGCACACCTGAATAAGGCGTTCCCACTGGCTCTTCAACTGGTTGAGAAGCTCGATGACGTTAGTATTCTCGTCGGAAACAATGTGATTCATAGCGTAGAGGATACTGAAATAACTGTTCAGCCCTTTTGTCTGATGCACGGCTTCTAGATTCGACCAGATCTCTCGCGCCGTCTCACAACGGTGCGTATGGACCATCTGCGACTCTGTTATATTATTCGTGATGAGGACCTGGGCATAGCTGTCGTTGTCTTCCCAGGCTTCCGCATTCCGAGGACCGGCAGGGCGCGGAAGCGACCCATTGACATACTGGCGTACGTGGCAACTGCGGAACATTCTCCACATCCTAGTACGCCAAGTCGCCCAGTTATCTTCGGTAAGCGGCTCAATCACTCGAGTCACTTGCGAATCGGGAGCCTTAGCCTCAGTGATGTAGAGTTCCTCCTCCTCTGAGGAGGAGGGGTCCACGAGCTGTGGTAGATCGTCCTCGTCCGCGGGTGGATATGGAGGCATAGTATAGGGGTTTATTGTTTTTTGCACAGGGAATGATGATAATGATGATTATTGAACTGTATATTTTCCTGGCCTGAGGTTTTAAGCTATGGGGCCAGGGCCCATAACCTCTAGAAATGTATTATGGGAAAGGCACCCGAAGGGGATGAGCAAGGGGATGAGCGTCCTTCGTAGGGAGCTCTTCCCCTATTCAATAGACCTGGCGTAGTCTTTACATGTTAGGTAAGCTACTTCACGTGCAGTCATAATCTCAGAATAGTCCGAAAGCTCGATCTCAATCTTACTCAGCCGGTTAGTGCCGACTGGTATCCCTACACATTGTCCTCAGCTGGGCCTCAAATTTCCTCAAAACCTTGGAAAGTTCATATGATGCCACTTCAATGATATCAGCATCGCTCATGAACTGATCGGGATTTTCGCCACTCTCCAGCTCACCAGGAGGGTTTACCAGGTCCTCAAGACTCGGAAGTGGCCCGAAAATGCGGCGGCGAGTTTTGAGTCTGCAACTGCTTCTATAAGCTCAGTTCCCACCACCGTCATTGGCTCGTCCCGGGCCCCCACTTCAACTGCAACCGTTTTCAGCTGTGGCCTCTTGTGCAGCCTTTTGAGGCATATGGTCCAAGTTTGGCTCGGACTTTGCAAGTTTGGTCAATGGGCATGTTGGGCCAAAGGAAAATGTAAGAAAAGTGAAAATTCTGAGTCACGATGAGCAATTTCAGAGGCACATTTGGGCTCAATAACGCATATTTGACGGCCAACTCTCCATGCATTATGCATTATGCAATTTCAACTGGCGCTTCCCTATGTATTCAATGATTCAGAGCCCTAACCCTATGCGTTATTAAAAATATGCATTATCATGCTATGCGTTATGACAATTTCGACTGTACAAGCGTGTACACGACTTGTGCAGAGTGCACACTTTCTAAGGCCATAAGTGTATTACAAAATGTAATTAATATCTAAATAAATGTATTATTAATAATGTTTTGTGGTCACAATCGCGATTCGGGTGGTGTTGGGGCAGAGAATGAGAGCTGGGAAACGGGTATTTTCGCTGCGCCATTTTAATAGGGCTGCGCCGAGGAGTCTCTTCGCCAACCCCTCGGCGCAACGTGCACCGAACAGCAAAGTTGCCCCCCGGCGCATAGGTGGGGCATTGTTTTCTTTTTGGCAGGTGCGCCGAACAGGCCCTAAGTTAGTCCACCCTTTTGCCCAGACACGCAAGCACAGCGGCGTTAGTCGAAACTCTCACTTTCGCCACTGACTCAGGCTGGTTCACCTATCGAACTGGAGATTGTCATGGTTGTAATACAGTACTTGGATTCATCACACAGTCGATTGCAAGGTCGATTGCGCAGAGGTACTGTACTAGGATGCACAGTGACTAACTACCACATGCAGATGAGTCCAACAACTTAATACCCAAGCCTATTAATAAGCCTTCATGGT
This sequence comes from Lactarius hatsudake, assembly GCA_024734325.1. NCBI lineage: Eukaryota > Fungi > Basidiomycota > Agaricomycetes > Russulales > Russulaceae > Lactarius > Lactarius hatsudake. The sequence continues at coordinate 56,566 of JANSJP010000010.1, read as the reverse complement.
CTCCATCTGTATTCGGTTTTTTGAGGCGATGTGAAGGGGGTATAGGGATTTAGCGCAGCGGAGAACTTATATTTCGGGGAAGCGTGACGTTTGGTGGTCAGGAGTGGAACCACCTTCACTTGTCGATGCGGCGGCAAAGCGCCGCTATATTACGCCTCACGTGTTTTTTTTCCCACACCCACTTTCCTTTTTTATCGCAACTTCGCCTCTCGGCCCGGAAATTTGACGGCGTGGACTCGGAGGTCTTCTGTGCGGACCTCGCGTGAATCTCTACGGGATCGTCGTCACAAAGATGGTTAAAGTCGACACGTCCAAGCGAATCAAACTATACTCAGCCCAAATCACAGCCCCGATACTGATTTCGTACAGTACAGCAATCTCGATGGGTTGCCCTCTTTCTGCGGCCGCGCACCACTCGGACGAACCTTCTCCCATGTCGCACGCCGCCGTACGAACTCTTAATATACAGTGTCCATACTATAAGAGGGAGGCATGATATACACGAGCCCTTACAGCTCTCTCGTCGCAGCATGGTTGGCGAGTCCCTCCTCAGGACCGTGACAACTTTCCTCGCGGGAATTGTTTTCTTAGTCTCTCTATCCATCTGGTTCAGAAACTTGAAGCGGAATTCCCAGGTCTGTCCCTTATTGTAGTGTTGTTGCTTGTGTTGCTGATCAGATCCTCAGCTAAGGGCTGTCCCAACTGTCGGTTTCTCCAACCCGATTCTCTCATATCTTTCATTCTTTCGTTTCAATTTTGATGGTTTCCGTATGCTCAAGGAAGGCTATGAGAAAGTAATCTCTGCTGGATCGTTACCCTTGAACCTAGCTGACCCCACCGTGGTTTTAAGACCAAACCAGGGTTATTCAAAATCGCCACGTTCCGGACATGGATGGTGTTTCCCACAAGTCCCGAGCTGATTGAGGACGTCCGAAAAGCTCCAGACAATGTTTTGAGCCGTCGTCGACCAGCAGAGGAGGTACGTCTCATAGCCCTGTTGCATATTTGCAGTCATAGCAACGGCCCCACCAGGTCCTCCAAACTGATTACACGTTGAACTATCTGAATAAACACGACCATTATCCAGTTCATGTAATACTTTCCCAATTAACACGTATCGCCTCAACTACATTCGAGGATATCTGCGAAGAGCTCGTCCTCGCTCTAGAAGACAATATCCCGACGACTGGTAAAGGTAGGTTGTCAAAGCGTCAAACACTGGTGCAACTTATCGAAGATCTCGTTATAGACTGGGTGGAAGTGCCCGCTCTAAAAACGATGCAACGGGTGATCTGTCGTGTCACGAATAGAGTGTTTGTTGGTGCTCCTCTCTGTGCGTGGTGGTCCTATAATCACTACCCACTTCCGTTGTAACCTCTATTTTTCCCGCACAGGTCGCGATCGTGACTATCAGGCACTCAACTTGAACCTCGCAATTAATGTGATGAAATTTGCCACCATTCTCAGGCTCTTCCCTGATTTTCTTAAACCGTCTGTCTCCATTTTTCTCCACGTCTCCTCCATTAACATAAACTAGGCTCGTCACACGCACCATTTCCGATCTTCCATCCCAAGTTCGACGAGAAATGGAGTTCATAAGGCCAATGTATGAAGAGCGCTTAGCAAGGATGGAGGAACTCGGCGACGAAAAGTGGGACGACGGTCCGGTTCGTCAGTTTATGTCTCCCAGTATCGCATCTCCCTTATTAGTGGCAAAATGACAGAACGACATGCTCATGTGGCTTATGAATGAGTCAAAGGGAGTGGAGAAGTCGCTAGAAGGAGTGGCACGGCGGATGCTCGGGGTTAACTTCGCATCTATCCATACAACCTCTTCGGTGAGCTGTACCACGCACGAGCACTCTATAGCTGTCTAATTCATACACAGACAATGACGCAAGTATTATACCGCCTTCTCGCCAACCCTGAATATGTGGAACCCCTCCGCCGAGAGGTCGAAGCTGTCGTGGCGGAGTATGGCTGGACGACAGATGGTATGGACAAGATGCACAAAATCGATAGTTTTGTGCGAGAGACCCAGAGGCTCGATGGGTTGGGTATTGGTTCGCCCGATTCCCTTTAGTTGCATTTCAGTTGGTAATTGATGCGTTGCGTCTCAGTGGTTCTCATCCGTATGGCATTGCGTCCATTCACCTTCTCCAACGGCATTACCGTCCCCGCGGGTACCTATGTGGCTGCGCCAGCCGGTGCCATTCACGCAGACGAAGAAGTTTACACTGATCCCGACGAGTTCGATGGGTTTCGCTTTGCAAGGCTCCGAGAGTCCAGTGAGGGTTTAGCGGCAAGTAAACACCAAGCCGGCGTTACATCCCCCGCACATATGTCTTTTGGGCATGGGCGGCACGCGTGGTGAGAAGCCATTCGTGCAAGTTGGTTTCATCATGTCTGATGTGCTTTGTTTTAGTCCCGGACGGTTTTTTGCAGTCACTGAGTTGAAGGTTATACTTGCACGTATTGTCACGACGTATGATCTCAAGTTGGAGGATGGCAAAGAGGTCCCACGCGACCTTTGTTTTTCCTCATCACGCATCCCGAGAGATGCGCGTGTGTTGTTTAGGAAACGCCGGAATTAGGATAGCCGGCCGTTTTGTCGAACGCATTCTTTCCATGTACTCTTACTCACTCTATATTAAGAGATGGGCGAGGAAGACCCCTACGATCTGGGTAGAGGGACTGCCTGTAAGATGAGATCTACACATAAAGGACTGCAAAAGATGGTGTCTAAACGTCGGACGGAGCCCAGACAGGCCGCAAAGTCTGAACAGCGCGGGGTATCTCTTGTAGATTCAGATCTCAGATCTTAGTATCTGGACCCTGACCGTCGCTGGCCCACGCTTTTAGCAAGACACGCATCCCAGCTCGGTTACTTGGCAAACTGTTGTCGAAGCTCTCGCTTTCGCTACTGACCACCCACCTTTCGAATCAGAGGTTGTCATGGTCACAATACACAATACAATAGTCGGATGCAGTCATCCCACAGTCGGTTGCGCGGAGGCACCAGGATGCGCAGTGACTAGTAACTAACCACTGCGGATGAGTCCGATAGTCGACCTTGAAGGAGGTCTCCATCTGTATTCGATTTTTTTGAGGTAATCCGGAGGTGCAACACGCAGCTAGGAGGTCGTCAATACAGTAAGCTTGAAGCTTGATGAGGCTTCCTAGCGTGTGTGATTTTGGATCTCGGTACCGAGACCGAAGATAATACAGTAATGTCCTGTACCAAATAGCAGTGGGTCAGAGCTCGGTGAAGAGTGATCTGAGTACAGTAGCATGAGACAATGACATGGGGTTCTGACAGGTATCGAGCTTGACCGCGGGGAGATTAGAGTGTTAGACGTAAAAGAGTGAACCCGTCTGGTAGCACGGATGTTTTGCTACGGTAGCCTGCCGATTAGCCCATACTTTTCCGAAAGAAGAAAAGATGTTGCTCTTCAAGGGAACCTTCCCTTCCTCCACCGACTTTCCCCCACTTTCTCACCATCTCCCTGCCGCCGCCATGGACGACGACAGTGAAGTCATCTACAGCACCCCGCTTCCTGGTGCCTCATCCACCCCCGTGCCATCTATCCAAGCCCCTGCACCTCCCCAACATCTGCTCCTGCAACCACCACCAGCGGACCAGAAGCCCGCGGATTACGTCTACTACGAGCGCCGACCCGACGACCTCTCCTCCGACGCCCGCGCGCGGGCTACCGCCGCCAAGGTAAAGTTGCAGTCGCATTACCGCCTCGCGCTCGAGACCGCGATCGACCTGAACGTCCGGTGCGTGTTCATGCGCGTCCACGATCGCTTAATCTGACTGACATCGGGATCCCATCTTGCGTGTGCACTCGTAGAGGTGCGGAGCTCGAGCGATCGCTCGCAGGCGTACAGGAGGACCGTCGGCTGCGAGAAATAAGGAGACACACGCGCACTCAGTCGCAGTTTCTGAGGCTTCGTCGGACCAAGATCGGCCTGCGGGATTTCAGGACGGTCAAGGTGATTGGCAAGGGAGCATTTGGAGAGGTGAGTGCTGGAGCTTGTAACGTCTGTTGCACCCGTTCCTTTCTGCTGTTGGGATACCTTGCGCGTTGCTTCGTCTGATTCCCTCGCGTCTGTACGTCGGATGAGATGAAATGCATGCCATCGTCGCGCCGATGTCCGTCCGTGCATGCCTTTCACGGCCACGCTTTCTGACACGCCTTTTGCAATGAGGTTCGCTTGGTGCAAAAAATTGACACCGGACGCGTGTACGCGATGAAGACGCTACAAAAAGCCGAGATGCTCAAGCGCGACCAGGTGCGTGCTACTTTTTATTCGGGATTCATCCGTCATTACGCACGCTCATCACATCCAGCTCGCACACGTCCGCGCAGAGCGCGACGTTCTTGCCGAGTCAACTTCGCCTTGGGTCGTGCAGTTGTACTACTCATTTCAAGATCCTCTTTACCTGTACTTGATCATGGAGTTCCTACCTGGCGGTGACCTAATGACGATGCTGATGAAATATGACGTTTTCTCCGAAGATGTGACCCGGTTTTACATGGCCGAGTGCACTCTCGCCATTGAAGCCGTGCACAATCTCGGCTTTATCCATCGGTGCGTCGTGCACTCTTGTCTTGACCCACGTGTGCGACCGAATTGAGCATGTGAATAGGGACATTAAACCGGACAATGTCTTGATAGACAAGAACGGTCACCTAAAGCTTTCCGACTTTGGGCTGTCGACTGGTGTGCACGCTCGTACGGATGGAGCGTATTATGCGCGACTGCTCGAGCAACAGCTCACTCCGCGGCATGCATCACGGAACAGCGTGGAGGTAACACCTATACACCTCACGATGACTCGAGCAGAGACCATCGCGACATGGAAGAAGAACCGGCGGCGATTGGTGCGTGACACGCTACGCCTTTTAAGTATTACGGCTGACTGATGGTGGGTAGGCATACTCGACGGTGGGAACGCCAGATTATATCGCACCCGAGGTGTTTATGATGCGCGGTTACGGCAAAGAGTGCGACTGGTGGTCGCTAGGTGCGATCATGTTTGAGTGCCTTATTGGCTATCCACCGTTCTGCGCCGAGAACGCGAGCGACACGTACAAAAAAATTATCGACTGGCCACATCACCTACACTTTCCGGAGCAGGTGCATCTAAGCACGGAGGCACTCGACCTCATGCGACGGTAACTCTACCTACCTCCTTGTGGTGGTAGTGGCTGACGATCTTGTAACAGGTTGATGACTTGGAGCGACGGCCGCGCGGGCGTGGAAGAGATCCGAACGCACCCGCTGTTCCATGAGGTCGATTGGAACTCGTTGCGGATGCAGCCGGCGCCGCGACCACCAACGCTCAAGTCGATCACCGACACGTCGTACTTTCCGACGGAGGAATATGCTGACGTGCCTGATGTGCCTGCCGGGGTCGAGCAGCTGGATGCAGACAAGGACCTCGCGTTCCTCGGGTAAGGCGTCCATGTGTTTCCACGTGGAGTTGCTGACTGAGCGGTTGTCTGGGACTAGATTCACGTTTAAGCGGTTCACCGGCGTGCAGTCGGCGTTATGATTCCGGGTAGCGCACAGCCCGAAACAGATGGGGCGGGATGGCGGCATCAGTGTGGGATCATCATATCGGCGTACATCGCCACCTGTTCGACTGATGGTTTACACACCTTGGTTTTTTGTCTGCATGAAGAGGAGAATGATGATTGTATTATAATTTAATGAACTGTGGACGGAACAAAGGTCGCCACAGGTAAACAAGTGCAAACTGAGCTGGCCCACTTACTTGATGGGTGATCAAGCGCGGCCGGTCTAAGTCGGACTCACCCAGCCCTGCCTCCTCCTTTGCTCTTTCTTTCACTAAATTCATCTCATCTCCTCCTCTCGACTGCCTACCGTTTCTCTCCTGCTTAGAGCAGGGTCTTTTCTCTTCTGCCCTTTTTTTTTTGTGATTTCCACAGCCACCTACGGATGCGTGAATCCAACTTTGCCTTCCCGGCCCAGAACAGGGCTGCGGTATGCATCTCATCCCAGCTTTACGACCGTCGTGGTGCGCTAGTTTTCCCTAATTTATACTCTGCTTAACTTGGGAATTTGTAGCGCTCGACACCAACTCGCCCCTACCGCTATTCAACTCCCTTACCCATCTTACCTACCTCACCTCGACCTCACCTCGAATACGAGAGATCATGGTCATGGACGGCGGTCTTGAACGTCTAGTACGCATGCTACATGACTTTTGCCTCTCTCCTCCCCCTCCAGAGAACCCCGCGCTCCTCTACGGCCTTTTACCACCCAACTACCATCCCCCTAAACCCGTTCCCACCCTGATCCCAAAGGCATTCGACAAGCACGCCGCTTATCGCTTCTCTCTCGCCTTCCAATGCATCGTCAACATCGGCGTCCGCGGCAGCGAGCTTATCCGCAGCCGAGTCGTCCAGGCGGGCACTCTCGACGTCGTCGGCTGCATCCTCGAGTCCTGGCTTGCGAGCAAGGGGTTCGCAGTCGGCCCGAGCTCAAGCGCCACTGGCATGCCCAGAGAAACTCGCGAGCAACGCGCGGCACGGAAGCAAGTACAAGCCGAGATGCGTGCCCGTCAACAGGCCGCGGACCTTGCGCGCGCTCTCGAACGAAGGCAGGACATCCCACACGATATTACCATGCAAACTATCCGCGGAAGGAGTCGTACAAGTGAGCTTACCATCCGTGCTGCGGCTTCAGAGGTATGTATTGTCCAGTCTCTCTCCTGCATCCACCGGATGGATGACCCACATGTCTGACTCGTTTCCTTTATTTATTTAATTTCATCAGGAGGATGACAGAATGGATACATCTGTGGATTCCGCTACCTTATCCGACGACTCGAGCGCCACGCAGGCTGACATATCAGGTGTTGACTCCCCCACCTCTGCGTCCGACGCCGCGTCGGCAGCAACTGGCAGCGACCCAGACACCTCGACCGACACCTCGAGGCATCAGACGCCTGCAGGGTCGAACACTCCTACAGGCACCGTTGAAGTCCCAGGGCGCAATCGAAGCGGCACCATTATCGCACGACCTATCTGGGATCCTACCGCCCTTGCCCCGCGCCGGACACATCGTACACGTGATCGTCAGGGCACCATCTCCGCATCCACCTCTCGTGGGACTTCGCGTCCTGACACCGAGACGGAGGATGATGGCGACGGTGACCTCGACATGGACTCTGCTCAGGAAGGCGCCGACGATTCGCTAGAGCGACCCCAGACATCCCCGCTGGCTCGGCGTGCCGTCGCCATCGTCTCGGACGTTACCACCGACACAGGTGCAGGCCAGTCTTTGGAGCTCAATTCCGATGCGCACATCATCATCAATAGCGAGGCGGATGTCCAGGGTGACGGTGTCGAGGACGGTATCGTTGCCTTGGCACCCAACGACGATTTCGCCATGGGGGCTCCCCCTGGTGCGCCTGGCGCCATCGAGACGACTATGACGCTTCGACCTACAGATACTGCTGTCCGTCGCGTACTGGGTGGAACGGACGTAACCCCCCGCGCGGTAAACGTTGGTCTTCCTCGTGGCCGGGATAGCGATGACCCCCAGGAAACGCCTGTCCGGCCAAATGCCCCTGTTCCCCATATACTTCCGCTTCCTGTGACGGCTGAGATCGTACCCCCACCCTCTCGCCACCACCACCATCACCACCACCACGAATCCGGATGTCCCCACCGCGACGAAGACGTACTCTCCGCGCTCCAGCTCCTTGCATATCTCAGCAAGTACCCACACGTTCGCCAGGCATTCTACCAGCCACGAACCAGTTTCCACCCCGCAACCGCCACGATGAGGCCGCAAACTGCGCAGCAGCAGACGACGGCAGTTCCGACTGCGGGGCCATCACGTGGGAAAGATGCGACCTCAACGACGGCGGGTACGAGCTTTTTCAAGGCATTCGCGAGCCGCAGTGGAAAGGAGAAGGCGAGCCCTGCGGTGCAGCCTACCCCTGCCCCTGTCGCACCAACACCACCGCGCCAAACGAACGTGTTCTCACTGGTGGAGCGGTTTACGTTCCGACCAAGCTCTCATGAGTATGATCTACCAAATCCACCGCCGACGCTGCCCCCAGAGATTCAATATTGGGCGGGCGTCATCATGCGCAATGCGTGTCGTAAGGACGATAGCAGAGGTGGGATCCGACAATGTGCCAACAGTACGTGGTGATTTCAATCATTGATGCAATCGTCTGACGTCCAGCTGTAGTGCTATGCGGGCGCTGGGAACAGTATCCACGGCAATTTGCTAAATGCCGCCGCTGCCGAAAGGCGAAGTATTGCGGGAAGGAGTGCCAGAGCTCGGCGTGGAGTGAAGGTCACAGATTTTGGTGCAGCGCGAAAGACGGCGACGAAGACGGTGAGAACGTCCCCGACGGCTCACGAGCCGGCAGCAACAATGGCGGTGGTGGGAACGGGGTGCGACGCAGAGAGCGTCTGATGGCGACGACGGAAATCACGGACGCCGCAATCCGTGCGAATGCGACAGCGACGGCGGCGACGGCGACTGCGATGGCATTTCGCCCGATCGAGGGAGCCCGCCCGCCCGAGGGCCCCGGATGGGGTCGCGCGTTCTACGAACCCTCGCCGTTTGACATTACCCCTGGGCCCGCTCGGCGCCCCGTCGTACACGTTGGACAGGAGGCCACAGCAGTGATGGGCGTCATGCCCTTGGCGATGGCTAGCCCCCACCCTGGGCCCGGGATGGGCAGACGACGCGCGGAAACGATGCCAGGTGGGATGATCCCCGTCGTCGACCCACCCGCGCCTTCTGCGTCCGCGCCCGCGCGACCAACGCCTTCGCACGCGCCGGTAGTCCACCTCCCGGAACACGGACGTGTGTTCATCGATCACGATAGCAACGGCGGGAATTCCGCGGCGGCGCGCGTTGACCTAGCAACGATTGCTGGGCCATCGCGCGTTGTGAGGAACGACGACGGTGCGGTCTTTGGTTTTGCAACGGGGGATGAAATTGCAATGGATCTGGACTAGGGATGCGAACCGAAACACTTTTCCTGTCCTCTCGTCGCCCCTCTGTATCGTGTCTTTACTGTTTCATCTCTCGGTCAACCAATCGTGCAGCAATCTTTTCCTTCTTTATTTCAATCCAAGTAGTCGCTTGCCTTTGCCTGTTGCGAGTTTTCCTCGTCTCGTCGCTCTTTTCCATTTCGATTTGATTCTTTCTTTTACAACTCACCTTGTTTCTTCAATCAATGTTTGTCTCAGTTGCACACTTGCTTATATAAGGAGTCGAAGGCTCGTCTTCTTAAGCCACCACATGGCGCTGTACCAGGGTACGATACTCCCAGATCCAACCAGCGACAAGCACCACGATCACGGTGTGCCGACCAACGCAAGTACAGTCGCTCTCCACGTGTCGCGCACTCACGCCATTTTTACTAGACCACCACCCACGTGAGATTGACAAGCACACACCCATTCACGCCCGAGTTTGTCCAGCGCCAGCTGTTGCTTCCCGCTACCAGCGCAAAGTCGAAATCGAAATCGAGAGCACAAGCACGGGCGCTATACGACGAGCGCGTGCGTCGACGGCAGCTCATACTCGCCCCCAAGCCCCCGGATCCGGATCGGAACCGACGCCCGCGGCGGCCAAAAAAGGCCGGGGGAGCAGCAGCGGACGACGCGCGAATGGGTCGGCGAGAGGCGGCCGAGAAGGGTTTGTGGCGGTTGCGGAAGGAAGAAGCGAGGTGCGGGTTCCACACAGTAGCGTTGGCGCCTAATAATGACTGCAGGTGGGAGCTGTTCGTGCCGCTGCACCGCTTATGGCTTGGGTACATGTCCGAGCTGCTCGGACTGGCCGCTCCTCCTCCGCCGACGATGACGCTGGTGGACCCTGCGGCTATGCCTCAGCCTGCAGGGATGCACGCCAAGCTCGTCAAGGCCGATTTCCATGGCTCGATCGTGACAGGTGCGTTTTCTCTTGGCGCGCCACCAAAGGCAAATTCATCGAATATACGGAAAAGTGCGCAGGAGTAAGAATGCCGCGCTGATTGGGGCGTCGGGCATCGTCGTACAAGAGACGGAGAACACGTTCAAGGTCGTGACGCAGAAGGACAGACTAAAAGGTGCGTTGGGTCGCGGAGATAATCTTGAGCCACGCGGCTCTGACATGTTTTTTTTTTTTTTCACAGTTTTGCCCAAGCAAGGGTCCGTCTTCGTATTTGCTGTGCCTCTGTATCACACCGGCACCAAGGATCCCACGGCCAGCGTCGTTGCAGATGCTCGCAGCTCGAACCAACACACAGGCACGGACTGCACCAGCAGAAGTAGGGACGAGAGACCACCCACGGTCCTGGACGGCGCACACGTCGAGTTTGAGCTCTATGGCAATCAGTTCTGCTTCAGGGCTACGGAACGGGCGGGACGGAAGTTTAAGCATAAAGAGAGCATTGAATTATAGTTTCGAAGATAGGTAGAGGTTGCACGATCATGATTATACAGTACAGCAGGTATGTATGTGATGCAGTGCGACTCGGAAGCATGCATGATGGATACACCGCAAGTCGCAAAATTTGAAATTTGATCTCGATTCTCGAGTCCAACTGGTCCGTCCAATATTGGAGTTGGGGTAAGTCTCATTCAATGCTTCAGAACAAGTGTGGTGATAAGCGATGTGACAACATGTACACTGAATTGCTGTTCTCAGCAACTGCTGGAGACAAAAATGTGAATTCGGCCGCAACATCGACGACACTGCTGCGGGGTTTCCCGCGGAGGGGCGTAGATGAATGAATCCCTTACACCGTGAAAAGTTATTCGCTCGCCGCTCTCGGTTGAGATTACTCTGTATTACGAACACCGTGGCGGAGTACAGCAGCGAGCGAGCCCCGGGTCCATGTGGCGCAACCTGTCTTCCCAAGCTGGAATTCGGGCCTGTCATCCCATGGGATATTCTTGGCCGGCGTTAATGAAAAAACGCCCTCGGAGCATAAATTTGTCTGTGATTGGGCAAGTACAGTTCACCCCATGGACGCCGTTAGAGGGGACCTATAGGTTATAGGTTTGTAGTTTTTCCCGTGATGGCTGGCCACCAGCCTCCGTGTTTGCGGTCTCTATTTCGAGGCAGCAGTCGACGGTGCCGTACCAATCGACCCCCTTAATACAGTACAGTGATGTCGTGGGAGTACAGAGCACTATACAGTACGCTTCGATCGCTCAATCAGCAACTTAAAAAAACCCAGTTGAGGGTGGGAACAAAACCGACCCGCGTTTGGCAAATTGGGTTCGTTGCCAGAGCAGTGGCCTGGACCCTTCTTCATCAATGCAGAACACAACAGCTCGGTCTGATACCTTTGTCCGCCGGGGGTGCTTCTCGTCGACTATATATAGGGACCTGCATGTAGCTTGATTCGGAAAACAAAAGACTCCGATGAGAGACGGTGGTTGGGAGATAACGCGATAAAGGGCTATGCTCCTCTGCGCTTTACAGAACTTCAATCTGTAGAGCCCTCCACTGCCTGCGTTACGGGTCAGACCGCAGTGGCGTCGATCGGTTTCGTGGGGGAGCGGGAAGCAGATCGAACTTATTTGGACGGGGAACGAAGTGAGGTTAGACCAGCGTCCCGGGGATCGGTGCGTGAAGCCTGTAACTCGATCATGTGCTTCTGTCATATGGGGCATCTGAGGCTCTGAGCTCGGGTCGTCAAGAGGAATAAATGGGAGAAGTGAAAGATAAGACGGAGAGGTGAACCACGCTTAGTTCGCGCGTCAAAAGGGAACTTCGCAGGTTGTAGGTGATCGATGAACCCTCCCCGAGTTTAATATCCACTTTCTCTCCCTCTCCCCTCAAAAACGTGCCCAAAGCCCCACGCTCTACCTTCTCTTCGCCCCACCAGCTCCCGTCCTCTGTCATCATGGCTATCAACGTTCACGACCCTATCGTCGATATCAAAAGTACCGTCCTTCCTCCGTCCTGTCTCCCATGTCCTCACTTGTTTATCTTTAGTCACCGAATCCGTCTGTGGCTTTGTGGCGATATGCATGACTTTGCTTCGTCTCTGGATACGAAGGGATCGTTACTGGTGGGATGATGCCTGGGCTCTCTTCTCCCTCCTCAAGTACGTCCCCGAACACAACACCTTACAACCTCTCCTTATCACAATCCCTTCTTTTTCAGCCTGTTCGTCCAATTTGGCGCCGTATTCATGCACGTCGAGCATCCCTCAGACCTTTCCCGTCTCAACCGCATCGCCGCTTACTATCTCATGGCCGTAACCTTTTACACCGTCATCTGGACCGCCCGGATATCCATTCTTTTCTCCATCATCCGCATCGACCCCAACCCGGTAATGCGTCACCGCTTAAAGTGGCTTGCCGGCGCCTTCGTTGCCGCTCTCTGCTTCTTACTCTCCCAGCTCTTCTGGACGTGCGAGGGCATTCACGGCTGGAAAGACAGGGCCAGTCCCCAGTGCCCTCTCCCGAAGCAGGTCGCCATTTGTCAGCTCATTAGTGCGTACCGTAATTTGCATCTTCCGTGTCTCTCTTTTGTTTACCGACTCTTCGTTATCAAGCTGACATTCTTGCTGACTTGTCCCTCATCCTATTGCCCCTCCGTCTCATCCGGGGCATCAAGGACAAGCGCCTGCGCTGGCGCCTCGTCTTCATCTTCTCAACCTCCAGTGAGCACCTCTCCCTTATCAGGCTTCTCGAACAATCAAACAAACAACAAATATTCCAGTCGCCACGACCATTGTGTCCCTCGTCCACGCAGCGTACATCATCAGCAGGGGTGGCATCCCCGTCGTCATTTCTGCGCTCGTCGAGGACTGCATGTCGCTCACAGTCGCGAACCTACCCGTCGTCGCGACCGCCTCATTTCGGCGTCTCTCGGGCGACAACGCCGACGGCGAAGGCCAGCGCTGGTCCTCGTTCAAGTTCAAGACACGCACGATGCCCCCATCCAGTGGCGCTGGCACCGCGTTCTTCACGACCGGCTTTGGCGCCGTCAGCCGATCCGCAGGCGCCAGCGTGGGTGCGAATGCGGGCACCGAGACGGAGCTGACGGGCACGTCGCTGGAGCAATCCAAGGGCACCGTGTCGGGCATAGGCGCGTACTCCCTCGGCGCAGTTAGCCCTGACGAGTTGTTCGCGAACGGCACCAAGTCGGTCGATCGCCCCGCGGAGAAGGACGAAGGGCACCGCGAGGACAAGGGCGGCGTCGTGCGCATCGACATGCTGCCGTATCCGCGCGAGCAGCCACCTAGACCCTGAAATGCCCACTCCTACTCCGAAACCGCAGAAAATACCCCACCAGCCCATGTACGCCTAGCCCACACACACACCGCACGAACCCTACGATCTGCACAACAAATTTTTCTTGCCAGTCAAATATATCTATCACGACGATTGCTGCTGCTACTACTACTACTCGCGCGCTACCTCGTCTCGGCTCTCATCGTTGTCTCATTCCATCCATCTGTTGTTATTTATCTTCTCTCATGTCTCATACAATCTCCCCCTGTTACCCTTCCCTTCCAGTTGGGAGCAGCAAGAAGAATCGTCTGTTGGTGAATCTTAGTTGTCGCCGTGTTGCTGTGTCTTGTCGCTCTTTTCCGTACAATCACTTCTGTGTCTGTTTTAGCTTGTCGATTGTCTGCTAACCAAACTCTGTTGTTACCCACACGCCTCCCTCCCTTGCCATGGATGTAGCAAGTTCGAATCAGAGTTGATTTTACCTTTTGACTCTTCGGCTGGTTCTATCATCTCAATACAGTGCAGATACACGCTGTAATACCATTGATAATTATGCGTGAATATAACTCGCGGCGGCTGCGCCGCGAAGCGAAGCGATGAGATTCTTCCGAGTTGCCCGCTCCGGCAAAGCATGAGCAGCTGGTACGCGTAACAATGTCGGTTGACGAGATCCCCTTGTCTCTGTGTATTTTACGGGAGGAGAGTGTATTTCACGGTACGCCTCCAACAATGTTTCGTTCTTCTAAACATGAACGCTCATCAGAAATGAAAGCTTATCTCTGCAATGGCCACGAGCGAACGACTGTCCGCCATGCGTGCACTCACCCTACTTTTCCGGAGGACTCGGACTAAACCTCATGCAAAACAAAACAGTTATTGGTTGAAGGAATCTGGTGGGGCGAGACGTAATGACAAGAGGGTCACGAGACCACTTTGATAAACTGGAGGTAACTTATGTTCGGAGACACGATGTAATTACGACTTCAGATACACAATTAAAATATCCAGTCCGTAGTCTGCACTGGCAGTGGGAACACGAGAAACTTTGCGATCAATTTGACCTCGTCCTTCACACAGAAGAGGGACTCGGACCGAGGATCTCGTCGCTGTTGACTTGTTGTCAGGGCCGGCTGTTGCACCGACTACTCGCGCTATCCCCTCTTAGTGCACAGCACTCTCCCAGCGGGGATCGTGTCGTCACCTGTCGTGGCGATTCGTGTCTCAGCCAGAGCTCTGCCCGATCCGATTGTATCAAGGACACTTACAGCTTACGCTGGGATTGAACGACAGGATATCAGCCTTGCTCAGGCCGAGCTCTGCGGCGATGGTATCACAAGTTTCATCTTTCCTGGTGGTAAGCAAGACAGTCACCATATGTCCATCGGGAGGCGCCACGGATAGATACAATTTTGCAAGACTTACGGGACGATATATACTACTGTACATGGAGCGAGCGGCGATGAGGTTGGTTCCGCACCCACAGAGGTTATTGATGATACACCCTGTGGCATAGCTCGGGCCAGGGTCGATGCCAAAGCAAGAACGGATATAAAGGCAGCAGTGGAGAGGGCGTGCATGGTAAAGTAGAGATTGCGTCGAATAGTTGTTGCTCTGAAGGAGGGGAGCAGCCCTTCATTTTATACCCGTGTGCAGGAATAAAAGTGATCTGACGCGCGGACGAACGACCGAAGACGGATGCTGCCGACTCGGATGAACAGTTTACAGCGGGTTCCAATATCGATAGATACCTAGCAACCATTCTCGGACAGCAATTTCGCGAAAGTATTGGGTCCTCGGGTACTGTATCGGCCTTGTGCAGCCAGTGGCTGTTGCAACAGGAACTTGGGATTGAGCCCGGAACGTTGCCGGAACGGACAACCCGAGGCCAGACACCACACGATTAGATAATCGCTAAATTACCGTAGAGGTAATAACCAACTTCGACAGGACCCAAGGTCGGTTCGAACCTTTTTTTTTGCAGCGGCTCCCTAAGGACTGTAAGGACGTTTCGGACCTTTATCACAAGGCCGTTCGAAAGCGTTCTTAGGGTCGAACGTATATTTTTGGACACCAAGCCTTTCGAAAGTGTTCTTACAGTCAAACTTTTCGAACGTATGTTTTTTATTCTCTCTCAACTCCGACTCCACGCAGCGTACATCATCGGCAGGGGTGGCATCCCCGTCGTCATTTCTTCGCTCGTCGAGGACTGCATATCGCTCACCGTCGCGAACCTACCCGTCGTCGCGACTGCCTCATTTCGGCGCCTCTCGGGCGACTCATCCAACGCCGACGGCGAAGGCCAGCGCTGGTCCTCGTTCAAGTTCAAGACACGCACGATGCCCCCCCATCTAGTGGCGCTGGCACCGCGTTCTTCACGACCGGCTTTGGCGCGGTCAGCCGTTCCGCAGGCGCCAGCGTGGGTGCGAATGCGGGCACTGAGACGGAGCTGACGGGCACGTCGTTGGAGCAATACCAAGGGCACCGTGTCGGGCATAGGCGCGTACTCCCTCGGCGCAGTTGGCCCTGACGAGCTGTTCGCGAACGGCACCAAGTCGGTCGATCGCCCCGCGGAGAAGGACGAAGGGCGCCGGGAGGACAAGGGCGGCGTCGTGCGCATCGACATGCTGCCATATCCGCGCGAGCAGCCACCTAGACCCTGAAATGCCCACTCCTACTCCGAAACCGCAGAAAATACCCCACCAGCCCATGTACGCCTAGCCCACCCACACACCGCACGAACCCTACGATCTGCACAACAAATTTTTCTTGCCAGTCAAATATGTCTGTCACGACGATTGCTGCTGCTGCTACTACTGCTCGCGCGCTACCTCGTCTCGGCTCCCTCATCGTTGTCTCATTCCATCCATCTGTTGTTATTTATCTTCTCTCATGTTTCATACAATCTCCCCCTGTTACCCTTCCCTTCCAGTTGGGAGCAGCAAGAAGAATCGTCTGTTGGTAAAATCTTAGTTGTCGCCGTGTTGCTGTGTCTTGTCGCTCTTTTCCGTACAATCACTTCTGTGTCTGTTTTAGCTCGTCGATTGTCTGCTAACCAAACTCTGTTGTTACCCACACGCCTCCCTCCCTTGCATGGATGTAGCAAGTTCGAATCAGAGTTGATTTTACCTTTTGACTACTGACTCTTCGGCTGGTTCTATCATCTCAATACAGTGCAGTATACACGCTGTAATACCATTGATAATTATGCGCGAATATAACTTGCGGCGGCTGCGCCGCGAAGCGAAGCGACGAGATTCTTCCGAGTTGCTCGAGCATGAGCACGTGTCAGTTGGCTTTTCATACGGGACGAGTGGAGACTACGAAAGCCGACGAAGCGTGCAATGTGTGCCAAGGATACTTACGGTAAGCAAAGGCGTGGGTACGCATATTTTCGGGTCCTCCTGGCCTTAGTGACGTGACCGCCCACTGGCATCACCAGAGCCGTCACCAGGCCAAACCGGACGTATATTCTATGTAGAGCGACGTTGAAAGCAATTGTACTGTACAGAAACAGTGAGAATATAGTGAGATATGTCGGAGTCGCCAACTCGTCACCAGTGGTCACAGAAAAGACGGCCAGGGAAGAGGGCGGGGAGGTTAGAACTAGAACTAGGTGAGAGTGATACTAAATGATGTAGTTCTTCGACACGTCTGGGAGCGCAATCTGGACACAGCCTGATGTAAACATATGAAGGCCACGAACGGTAAAGTTAGATCCCCTCGCGGCGCTTCGGAGGTTGATCAAGTCGTTCTGCGCTGTCGCTAATGCGACTCTAAGGCTCCTTGTTATCAGCACCGTCCCAATCAAACAACGCGTCCTTCTGGAAACCCTCTCGTGATAACACACCGTCGAACAGATTGCTGATATATTCATAGTCTGGCCTTTCTTCGAAACCGAGTGAGCGACAGTGTTCAAGAAAAGTACAGAACTCCACCGGAAGGCCGTGGCACAAGTCGCAGGGCATTGTTTGTTGTTTGCATTTGACGACGTCCCCTGACCAATGAGACAAGTCCTGCCATGGTAAACTGCCACGAAGGAAATAAATGAGAATGTAAGCGAGCGACTCCATATCGTCTCGCCGTCCAAGTTCCAAGCCCAGGCGGCTGTTAATGGAGGCAAAAGTAGATGTTCCAGTGAAACCGAGGTTTGTGTTGAAGGGATAAGGCTTATGGGTAGTGGGGCTCCTGTACTCCTTTGAAAGACCAAAATCAATGAGGTACACCACGTTGGCCTGTGTCCCAATGCTCATGACAATGTTGCTGGGTTTGAGATCACGGTGAATGAAGTTGTGAAGGTGAATGAACTTCAGGCGACAGACCTGTGATTGCAGATGACAATGACTATCATTTCCGAAGAGAAGACACACATACCAACTGGCTGGCGAGGAGTAGGACGGTTTGGACCGTGATTTTTGAGTGGCAGCGCACAAAAAGGTCTCCAAGTGATGGGCCCAGGAGATCGAGGGCCAATGCATTGTAGCCACCTTCTGTACCAAACCAACGGACACGCAGAATGCCTATCTGGCCTATCCCTCCAGGAAGCATCTGGTATACATGGTACTCGTGTTCCAGGAAATGTTATTCTTCCTCCAATGGTTCAAGTTTGATTACGACGTCTTGTTTAGACAAAATGTCGCATGCAGAAAAGACTTCTCCTATCCACTTGTAAGCCAAAGATCGCAGGTGAAGCTGCTCCGGGAATGCCTTTGTGTAAATAGAAGACGTCTGTCGTCTCCGCCTGTCCAAAAGAGTAAATGAGCCCCAAAGAAGAGAGTTTGCAGAACACGAGATCGGGTATTCACCAACGGTGTATTTTCACAGATCCCATGGACCTCGTACGTCATGAAGAAAATATTCTGGACAACAAGCTGACGGACCCAACACGACAGATGTTCCAGCCCTGCACGTTAAGTATCTCGTCGTGAGAGAACTATCCGAATTCGCTCATTGTTTTTCCTTTCCAGTGATTGCTATGACAATCGGTGCTCTACGCGTGTACCCTGGACTGTTGGACTATGTCCACAAAGAAGTCAACGTACATATGAGTGAAGGGCTGCCAGTGAGACTGTCGCCAATTAGCTACTTAGTACCCCGCTCAGACCGACGTTCCCTTGCACTGGAAAGACTCGGTATACCGGACGGGCATATTATCGCAACAGATCCTCTGGCACCACCAAAACATCATTTCCGACCAGGAGAAAATGATGGAGTGTGGTAAAAACCACAAGACAAACCGAGTTGTGCAGGTAAAACTAAGGGCCTGTTCGGGGCGGGGAATGCAGCGTCACGGCGCAACGTGAGAATGCATTCCCCCGACCGGGGGAATGAGGTCCCGTGGGGTGACGTTCCGTGTCTCCGAACACCCCTCTGCCCCAAAAGTAAATACCGTCTTTTCGTCCCATGTATCCATCACATGCAATGACAAAGCATCACATCGCGTGACTGTTATCTGAGATATAATATCAAGATAGGTAGCAGCGACTTGTCCGCTTTCCTGTTAAGGCAGTCTTGGTGTACTCGGCAGACTCCAGATAGAGCCGCTACTATCTCTCTCATGGATGAGTCTCTGTCTGACTCTGATTCCGAGTTTGAGGAGGAGGTACTTGTCCTCACTGCCTTTATCTTTGGCTTTTCTATGTATTTGTACTCGGCGTGCTTCGACAAACAACCTAGTGCAAGTGCGACGAGGTTATGTAAGACGTCGCACGGTAGTGCGCGCGCCGAGACGTTGAAAATGGAAGAAGTCAAGTTAGATTGAGAATAAGAGCTTAGGATTTGGACGGGATTTCGAGAACAACGTTATGATGGTCAATTGGAGTCCAAACTCTGTACACTTTATACTAAGGCCAGTAGCATAACTTGTACAGTAAAGGTCGACGAAGAATCACGAGGTATCAAAAGGAATGGACGCGTCGTCAAGACGTGTGGTCAGGTGGTAGGAATCGAGGCTGAAAGTCATAGTGACAAGGGATGTGAACGGTGGGGAAGAAAGTCCGAGGCTGTAAACAAATGTGATGGCGAGGAAGTGAGGTAGCGAGGTGGGGAAAGTGTGGAGCCTCGCCCTTGTGATGTTGGGCTCGGCGTGCTCGCGCTTGATCCGAAAACGAGTCCTAAAGGGAATGGTTACGAGCTTGTATAGTAATTGAGGTATCAGGGGAAATGAGAGTGAACCGCGAGGGCCCTTGTAACGTCTACCACGGACGTTTGCCTGACTTAGGCCTCGTTGGCTGCGGCGATCCTAAGAGGTCGATAGAAGAGGCGATTGGAAATGGCGTCTGTATACTCAGCTGGGTGTGGGGCTAGGTCTCCGTTAAGCGCGATGAAGGCGTGCAGGTCTTCTGCCTGGGGAACGTTGGCTGGGGGGTCTTCGACTGGGACGATTGTCCTCCACGAGGGGTGATCGACGATGTAGATGTAGCCGTACGGTTTAGCGACTCGTTTGTTATGATAGAGGAACACTTTATGATATTGCGATCCAACGGGATAGTCGTCCACTGCCCACGAAGGGGAACTCGGGATAAGCTCACGGGGATCCCTGGTCTAAGGGGATATGCCGGAGAGGACTCACTTCACAAGGAGAAGGGTCCTAGAGACAAGACGAAGAAGGTGGTGGTATTGAAGAAGACCAAGATGGCGATCCTGGTCTTCCATCGCTACTACTTATACAGATACTCGCGGGCTTTCAAGCGCCGCTTCGAACTATCCTAGCCAATAGCGTAAGTAGAGCAAACCCTAGTACAGCTATCCTAGGAATGAGTCACATCGAGTCATGATCCGATCCGTTATCGTACACAATCACATGCGCCGGAGCTTACCCGGCTGACTGATCCAATAAGTCCATGACGATATACTGCTGACGTGGTGTCATCCCCGAGCGTCAGTGTCCACTTCCGGGCCGAAACGTAACATCACCCCCTTTTCAGGATCGGGCACCAGACCGACCGCGGCAGATCTCCTCTCGGAGGCGCGCAATCCGGGCCCCCTCTTCGACTCCAGGGCGGTATGAGTCCCGCTCGTCTTTGATACGCTTGATGGCGTTGGCGCGCTGGAGGCGCAGTACGCACTCCCGTCGCATGCGCCCAATCTTGTCGAGCTCGTCGATCTTCTTCTTGAGCTCCTCCTCCTTGGCTGTGTAACCCGCCTGGAGGCAGCGGTAGCGGTGGACCTCCGCCGTGACCGTCAGGTCGTTCATAGCCATACAGGCCATGTCGACCGACTCGCGGTAGGTGCTGTCCTGGTCTAGAAAGACCAGGTCGTCGTCGTTGTAGGTGGGTGTGGGTTCGTCGTAGTTGGGGGCGGCGTGCACCGACTTGCCGTACTGCTGGTCGCTGCCACGTCTGTAGGCGAGGACGAAGGGGTCCGCCGTAAAGACGAGCTGCGTATACCGAGCTGGGTGCAACCGGCCCTGAGCGTCGCGAATCTGGAAGGGGATGAAATGAACTCCCCTGTTGTGGTGGAACCCGCGCGGTGGTGGAGTTTCCACGCGAGATTGGGAAACTGGACTGTGTTCCTCCGGACGGTAGAGGCGGCGCTTCTCGGATCTCTCCGATGGGGGGAGAGTGAGTGGTTCCCCGTCCGTGCTGCATAGTGGCGGGGTTTCGTCGTGAGTCGTGGTGAGGTGAGTCCCATACGTGAGATGTTGATTGAGGGGGCAATGCTCCTGCGACAGGTACCGGTCGTATGCTCGATCTTCTTGTACCTGAGCCTCGTCTTGACGGGACGGAGGTCTCGTGGGAACATAGCCTTGCGGAGACGGGCTTCGTGTGCCCGCTGCTGTAGGTGTTGGCGAAGGAAGAAGGGATGGAACGGGGGTAGTTGGACGACTGGGGCTGGGTTGAACGGACTGGGCAGGCGACAGGGATGGTGATGACGGGGCGTTCTGAATGATGACAGTGGGTTGGACTGAGATGGGGAGTAGGTCGTCGAGGACATAGTGGACTTGAACTGGGGATTGGGACATGAGTAGATGGGAGTAGTGGAGAAGGAGATGGGGACGTCTCTTGGAAAAGCCCTGTGCTTATATGTGTTTCTCTGGCGGGGTTTGAACGTTTGAACTCCCTTATCGCTTCATCGGCGAATACGTCATCCTTCGAGACCCATTGATTATCGGAGTCCGGGTATCCGCGCCACTTAACCAAATACTGCAGTTTCTTTGTTCTGCCGAAGCGCCGAGAGTCTAGAATCTTCTCGACCTCGTATTCTTCTTCGCCATCAATCAAGTCTGGCGGCGGGCGCTGATAGTTGGGGCCGTGTGTGGGAGTTTCGCGATAAGGGGTCAAGAGGTCCGTGTGGAATACTGGGTGGATGCTCCACTGCGTGGGAAGTTCCAATCGATAATTGACTGCGGACATCACCTGAATGACCTTAAAGGGGCCGTGTCTCCTGGGCGCAAGCTTTGTGGTTGGTTGGTTGGTACGTAGGTGGCGTCCTTCGAGCCAGACCAGGTCCCCGATTTGGTACTTGGGCGTATCTTTGTGTTTGATCCACCCTTGCTGCGCTTTTCTCATCAGTTCCTGGGCGCGCATTCTAGCCTCTTTGAACTGTTTGACGCGAAGTGCTACTTGGGGAATGGGGGAAGGTCGATCAATCCAGTCTGCACGTGGGTTATACCCCATAAGGGTGTTGAAGGGGGACTCCCTTGTAGACTCGTTGGGCCAGTTATTATGAGTGAATTCCGCCATTGGGAGGTAGTGAATCCAGTCGTCTTGTCGCTCGTTGACCCAGAAGCGCAGATATTGCTCTAGCCACTGGTTGGTGCGCTCCGATTGTCCGTCTGTCCTGGGGTGGTAGGCTGTGGAGATGTTTTGTTCGATTCCCAATATCTTGCACAGTTCGCGTGTGAATTTGGACGCGAATCGTGGGTCTCGGTCGCTAATAATGCGGGCCGGTAGTCCGAATCGGGAGAAAACATGTTTTACGTACAATGCTGCGATTCCTTCCGCGCTTATCTCCTCTTGGCATGGGATGAATATGGCCGCTTTTGAACAGTCGTGGTCTGTTACTGTTAGTATGGTGTCGCAGCCGTTTGCTTGGGGTAGCTTCGTGATGAAGTCCAGGGCTATAGTTTCGAATGGCATGGCTTCCGGTCTTGGGAATATGGGTTGTAGCGGTGCGCGTGTGGGGCGGTTGTTGACTTTGATCCTTTGGCAGTCCGCGCATCCCTTGACGTAGTCCTGTACTTCTTGTCGCAGTCCCGGCCACCAGTAGTATCGTTCGACCATTTTGATTGTTCGGCTGATTCCTGGATGTCCATGTACCGGTGGGTCATGGTGGACTTGAATAATGTGCCTTCGTTCGATTTGGTCCCCCGTGACTGCGCGTCGTCCGTCCTTATACCATGTGCCTTCGATCTTTTTGAGTTTGTGGGGGTCTACCCATCGTCGGATGATTTCTTCGTCCTGAGTGTATACCAGATTCGTAGGTTGCATTTCTGCGACGGTTACTGTGTTTCCGAGTCGTGTTGGATCTTCCGTGGTGTCGATTTCTGCTGCTCTAACGAAGATGTGGTCGGGTAATACCGTGACTTGTTCGTTGTCGTGGTCTCCTTGATCGTAGTCCGGTCGTCTGGATAGTGCGTCTGCTCGTCCGTTGGCTGTGCCTTTGATGTGGTGAATCTCTATGTCATATTCAGAGAGTTCAAGTACTTCCCGGGCTACGCGTCTCGATATCTTTTGAGGGGATCTCCAGTATTGCAGGTTCATGTGATCCGAGAATACCTTGATCTTGTGTGGTGATCCTGCCAGGTACTGCCTCCAGTTACGTAGTGCTTTGACTATGGCGAGTAGTTCCAGATCGTAGATGTCGTAGTTTCGTTCCGCAGCGTTGAGGGTGTTTGAATAGTATGCAATAGGGTGGCGTTTGTTGTCTTCACCTCGTTGGAGTAGTACAGCTCCTACGGCGTATCCTGATGCGTCGACCTCTAGTTCGAATGGTTTGTCTAGTTCTGGGTGTTTGAGTACCGGTTCTTGTGTCACTAGCTCCTTGAGTTTGTCGAATGCTTGTTGCTGTTCCGTGCCCCATGTCCATTCTGTGTCTTTGCGGGTGAGTTTGTTGAGGGGTCGTGCGTGTGTGGCAAAATTTCGAATGAAAGCGCGGTAAAAGTTGCAGAACCCTAGGAAAGATCGCACCTGTTTGACGGTTTTTGGGGTAGGCCATTCGCGTATGCCCGAAATTTTGATGGGGTCCATGCGAATCACCCCCTTTTCAATGATTACCCCCAGGTAATCGAGGGACGAAGAGTGGAAGGTGCATTTCTCCAGTTTCAGGTATAGATCGTGTTCTTCGAGAAGGTCCAACACTGCGTGTACTGCTTCGGTGTGGTCCTGTTCCGTTGTTGTTGTCGCGATGCCAATGTCGTCCATGTATGCTCGTATGATCGTCCCTTTTTGTTCAAAGTATTCGATGAGCGGGGCGATAATGTAATCCATCATGGCCTGGAAGGTTGCCGGTGAGTTTGTTTGCCCGAAATACATGACCAAAGGTTCGAAAAGTCCGTATTTTGTCTTGAACGCTGCCTTTTCCTGGTCGCCGTCTTTGATGAGTATGTTGTTGTACCCCCAGCGTACGTCGAATTTGGAGAAGATTATTCCGCCGCTTAGGTCTGCGATCAGTTCCGGTATGAGGGGAAGTGGGTATTGGTTGCGTATGGTCCATTTGTTGATCACTCGGTAGTCCTGTACTGGTCGTAGTTTTCCGTCCTTCTTTTTAATGAAGAAGAAGGGGGATGCGTACGGGGATTTAGAGGGTCTGATGTATCCTTTGGCCAGTTCTGCGTCGAGCCATTCCTTGAGTGCTTTATCTTCCGCCTGGTTCATCGGGTAGATTTTGCAGTCGATGTGATCGGGGGCGTCCGGTTTGAATTCGATGGCGTGGTCCCATGGTCTGGAAGGTGGGAGGCGGTGTGACTCTTCCTCGCTGAAGACTTTTGCGTGTCGTTTGTATTCGTCTGGGATCTCCTTTTTCTCCGTGTATTGTTGTGCCGTGATTGCCAGTTCTGTTGCCGTGGTTCGTAGGTGGACGGGTAGTGAATCCTCTTCTAGCTCTGCGAGGATGTGTTCTTTGTGTTGGTCCATGCATTGTTCAAGTGTCTGCCACAGTTGTTCCATTGCTGATCGTGCCGTGAATGGTCTAAGTGGATTGGTCGTTCGTATGATGATGGGGTATTGCTTGGTGTCCAGGGTTGCAGTGGCCCAGTGAATTCTGGGTTGGAAGGTGGTGAGCCAGGGGTATCCGAGTATAACGTCTTCTCCTCCTACGTCTGTGATGAAGAACGGGATTGTTTTGACTTTCCCGTCGGTTTGTACGTTCAGGTCGGTGTAGTGGGTGATCTTCCCGCCTTTGTTGTGCGTCCCGTCGATGTTCCAAATGTTGCGGGGTCGTTCTAGTTCTTTGATCCCAATGCCCATTTGCTTGGCGAAGTTGGGGTGCATGAAGTTGTTAGTGGCTCCTGAGTCCACTAGTGCTTGTTTGTCGGCCATTGAGTTACTCGTGCGGATCGAAACTGAAACATGCATAGATCGATAGCGCGTTATGAACTGCGAGTTACATTGAGAAGCCCTCACCCAGGCCAATGGGTTCAGGCGTCGGGAAAATCCTTCCTCATCCATTCCCCCATCTGATTGTGAAGCTCCGCCATCTTGCCCATCATCAGGGTCATCGGCGTTTCGGTTTCTTGGGGTGGTGTGGTTGGCTCGTCTAGATTGATGAGCGGTTCCTCCGCTACGCTAGGGGGTGCGGTAGGAACTTCTTCTATGTAGGCACTCCGTCCTTGAGGAGGCCTGTCAAACCCTTGTCGCGGTTGGCGAGGCTGGGAACAATCGCGTGAGAAATGGCCTTTGCGTCCACAGTTGTAGCAGGTGACGTCCTTAACGTTAAAGACCCCGCGTCCTCCGTGTCCGCGTTGGATAAAGCCTCCCCTCGGTGGGAACGGGGGGCGATTGTCGCGGTGGTTGAGTTCTGGGCGGTTTGGGTCGCCTACTTCAGCTATTCGAGCTCGGATTCTTCCAGGGGTGGTATCCATAGCATCGGGGTGGTTTTGGTACTGTCTCCACGCTGGTTGGTTTGGCCTTTGCGGTGCTTGGAAACGCATTTGCTGCTGCTTGGGTCGTTGGGTCACAGGTAGCCGTCCGAACCCGTCTTGTCTAGCCTTCATGTGAAGGTACTTCTTTTGCTGCTCGATTACGGCAGTCTTCCATTGCGAGTAGTTTCTGGGGTCGTGGAACTGGTAGGCGTTGCGGTAGAGATCCATGGGTAATCCTCTTGTGAATTTGTCGAGGACTAGTTGGTCATCTAGGCGATAGCCAGCTAAGCGGACCGTTTTCTCGAATTTGGTTACGTAGCTGTCAATGTCTGACCCCGTCATGCGGAACCCTTTGTCGAGCTCTAGGCGAGCGTTCTCTTGTTCGAGGTTGTCGCGGAATTGCTTTTTGAAGGCGATTTCGACGCCGCTCCAGAGCCAAGGGTCGGCTTGGTCTGGTTGCTTGTCGAGCCATTCTTGGGTTTTGGTGGCCCATTCGTTGACAAGGTCTCCTTGAAGGTAGGTGAGGAACATCATTGCTTTGGTGTAGGGGAAGTTGATGTTGCGGTTGAATTTGTTGACCCCTGCAAATCGATTCCATTGGGCTAGGAATGCTTCTGCTTTGTCCCGTTCTCCCTTGAATACTGGTGGTTCTTTTCCGACGAATCTGTCGGTGAGTTGCGGGGGTGTTGATGTGTCAGGGAGTCCTGTTGGATTTCCTCCTGGGTTGTCGCCTCCTCCTCCGTCTCCGCCGTGGTTGTTTTTATCATCTCCGGGGTCTCCCCCTGGAGGTGGGTCGGCGTGACGCGGGTATTTGGTGTCGAAGAGGGCCGTGCCTAGGCGCATCTCTTCGTGTGTTACTGTCCGTGTTTGGCTCATGACTGGGATGGACTTAGCGATAAGTTCCAAGGCTTCTTCCTCCTGTTCGTCTTGAGTACGTGAATTTCTTCGGGGTTACTTGCGAGTGATGGAGAGGGTGCTGGTGTTTTGGGAGTTGGGGATCGAGCTGGTTCTTCTGTTTCTCCGTCGATGAGTCCCCACTGGTCACGGGTTACTACTTCGCTTTGGCGAATGTCGAGATTGAGTGCGGATGATGCGGGCTTTGTAACTTGGAATTTGTTGTTGGCGTCACTCCAACGGATCTCGGTCCAGCAGGTGAAGTCGAAGTTGAACTCGACTGGGATGGTGTGTTGTCGGTCTTGTGGGTCGATGTAGTAGGCGACGTATCCAGGGATTTCAGCGTCGTCTTTCCAGAAGGCTGAGTGGAGATATCTCTTGGGAACGTTACGTTCTCCTCGTCGGTCGATGTAGTAGGGGCGGAAGGGCACCCAGAGGTCTTTGGTTTTAGGATTGGCCACGGTGGATCTTGGTCTTAATGTAATGTCTACCACGGACGTTTGCCTGACTTAGGCCTCGTTGGCTGCGGCGATCCTAAGAGGTCGATAGAAGAGGCGATTGGAAATGGCGTCTGTATACTCAGCTGGGTGCGGGGCTAGGTCTCCATTAAGCGCGATGAAGGCATGCAGGTCTTCTGCCTGGGGAACGTTGGCTGGGGGGTCTTCGACTGGGACGATTGTCCTCCACGAGGGGTGATCGACGATGTAGATGTAGCCGTACGGTTTAGCGACTCGTTTGTTATGATAGAGGAACACTTTATGATATTGCGATCCAACGGGATAGTCGTCCACTGCCCACGAAGGGGGAACTCGGGATAAGCTCACGGGGATCCCTGGTCTAAGGGGATATGCCGGAGAGGACTCACTTCACAAGGAGAAGGGTCCTAGAGACAAGACGAAGAAGGTGGTGGTATTGAAGAAGACCAAGATGGCGATCCTGGTCTTCCATCGCTACTACTTATACAGATACTCGCGGGCTTTCAAGCGCCGCTTCGAACTATCCTAGCCAATAGCGTAAGTAGAGCAAACCCTAGTACAGCTATCCTAGGAATGAGTCACATCGAGTCATGATCCGATCCGTTATCGTACACAATCACATGCGCCGGAGCTTACCCGGCTGACTGATCCAATAAGTCCATGACGATATACTGCTGACGTGGTGTCATCCCCGAGCGTCAGTGTCCACTTCCGGGCCGAAACGTAACAGCCCTAGTCCAAAGATTTGAGCTGTGGGCTGTCCGCGCTAAGGCGAGACGAATACCCTGGGCCACCGGCCCGATCCGGTCCTGCCGGGATCCCAGTGCTGGCGGCTCCCCCGCAAGTCAGGCTCACAGCGCAGTTCAGCACAACCGGTACATACTTCTGTGCTCTCTGGGCAGCAATGGCTTGATGAACTTCTTGCTGGGCATGACGCACGATTTCACAATGAACTTGGAATGAACAAGTTCGTCTTCAGGCGACTTCTCTCAGTTCTTGAGGCAGATGCTGGGCTGCATGGAACGCGGCATGTCCATGCAGCCGAGCAACTTGCTGTCTTCCTACACTACGCGCGCAGGGGGCTCTCTAATAGGGCATTGCAAGAGCGTTTTCAGCGTAGTGGCGATACCATAAGGAAGTGAGTGTGTTATAATATTACTCGGGCTTGTATTTAGTCATCTGCTTAGGTGTATCTATTGGGTCCTCCACCTCTTGACGTCAAGAGAGGTATACTGTGCCTACGTCACATCTGCAAACATGGACCCTGTCAAAGCTGTCAGGGACCAGTCGCCAACTGTCGCCAACCAGTCCCTGACAGCTTTGACAGGGTCCACATTTGCAGATGCAGGCTACCTGAGCACGATGCGCCTGTTCCGGCTAAGATCTTGGGCTCCACAAAGTTCTCTCGTTACTTCGGAGGGTGTGTTGGTGCGTTGGATGGGACGCATATACCTGCACACATCCCCGAGGGACAGCGAATTGCATATCACAACCGCAAGAGCCAACTATCACAAAACGTACTTGCAGCCTGTGACTTTGACCTGAAATTTGTCTACAGTGGCGATCAAAAGTATTGCACAGTCATGTGACTAATTTTGTATCGCCTCGCACTTCTCGGATATTAACATACTGAAGTAATAAATGCTTGTACATTGTGTCCTTGGATGTAAAAGACCCTAAACCAATGACCAATAGCCAGAAAACGTGCATTTGAAACAGCCAAAGTCAGATTGCCGGAAAGATTGTGTGCAGTACTTTTGAACACGAGGCCCTGTTTATGTTTCTACATAAATACTGGCTAGAGATACCACGGAAACTCAGTTCCAACTCATTGTCACTCCTTTATACTATGGTCTACACCTCCCCAAGCAAGGTTGCTCGGATTGTTGAGCTCAAGAATATTGGCCAATCTGATTATGAGATTGCACGTCGGTTCAACCTCCATCGCACCACCATCCCCCACCTCATCAAACGTTTTGCGGAATCTGGTGATCCATATTTTCGGAAACACAAGCCTGGTCGTCCCCGCAAGCTCCAGGAGCGTGACGCTCGCCATGGCGCCATTCTACTTGCTCGCACTGAGGCTGCCAATGTTGCCGAACTCACCAAAATGGCCTTCCCTCATGTCTCTCGCCCTACAGTTTCCAGGGCACTACACCAGTACGGACTCATCTCACATGTTCGTAGGTCCAAACCCTGGATTTCCCCAGCCAATGTGGCCAAGCGCAAGGCATGGGCAGCTGCGCACGCTGACTGGACTGTTGAGGACTGGAAACAGGTCATTTTTTCCGATGAGTCCAAGTTCATGCTATTCAAGTCGGATGGTCGTCAATATTGCTGGATGAAGCCTGGACAGGCACTAGATCCTCGTTTTACGAAGAAAACGATCAAGCATGGAGGCGGAAATGTGATGGTGTGGGGCTGCATCACCAGGGAGGGGATGGGACGGCTTCATCGCATTGAAGGGATCATGAATGGTCCCGGGTATGTTGATATCCTCCAACAAAGTCTTCTGGGCACTCTCAAGGACCAAAAACTGAAGAAAACAGGCAAGGACAAGGTCATCTTCCAGCAAGACAACGATCCCAAACACACTTCGCACGTTGCAAGGGACTGGTTCCAAAATAGGAAGGTCACTGTTCTCCCTTGGCCGCCTTCCTCCCCAGACATGAACATCATCGAGCATGTCTGGGATCAATTGGACCACCTTATTCGCGCTCGGAACCCTCTTCCCCGCAACAGGAATGAGATGTGGGAGGCTCTTCAGGAGGAATGGAGCAACTTTCCAAAGGAGGCGCTTGACAAGCTGTATGAAAGCATGCCCCGTCGTGTTGCTGCTCTGAAGGAGGCTCGAGGTCACCATACCAAGTACTGATGCCCAGTAAGTGTCCTTTTCTTTTGTTCTTTGGTGGTGCTCATGTCTTTCCGAAGTAGGAGCCATGTTCAAAAGAACTGCACACACAATTTTCCGTAGAATACTTCCCATCTATCGTACACTCATTTTTAAGTCTCAAAACACTCATTTCCATACACTACACTCAATTAGCTACCAAATGGACCTAATACATGCAGCGTTTGCTGAGTTTTCGAAAAATGGTGGGCCGTGAGATTTGTTTGCACGTGTTGTGCAATACTTTTGAACGCCACTGTATGTCCTCCCCGGCTGGGAAGGGAGCGCCGCGGACAGTCGTATCTATGAGGATGCCAGGGCAACTGGGTTCAACATTCCTGCTGGACGCTACTATCTAGGGGATGTGGGGTATGCTAACTCAGACTCGTTGTTGGTTCTATACTGAGGCACGCGTTACCACCTCAAGGAATGGGGGCAGAGCAGACAAAGGTGTGTATGCGTCACAGTTTCATTGTCTGCTGACCACCGTGGTGCACAACAGGCCCCAAAACCAGAGAGAGCTGTTCAATTATCGACACGCACAATTGAGGAACCACGTGGAGCACCTCTTTGGCCTTTTCAAGAGGCGCTTCCGTGTTCTGATGCTGACCCCAGAATACCCTTTGGATATGCAAGCACAACTTGTCCCCGCACTTGCAGTTTTGCACAACTTCATTCGGATTCACGACCCCAGCGATCTCCCCAAAGACAATGACAATGAAAACCATGCACATGGCGACCCCGGTGACGGACCTGATCATGCCACAGGAGTTCAGGACGCAGCAGCAGCATTCAGGGATGGTATCGCTCTCAACATGTGGCGAGATTACCAGGATGGTGGCTACCGTCAGGCATAGTGCTCACTGCTCTGCTGTGTGTACCCGACTTAGTCAAAAAAATGATCAATCGGAACATTGTCGGCTGCGTTGATCATCGAACTGCAGGGTCTGACTCAATTTGTTCATTTGGTCACCATAAGTAGACCTTTCCCTCGTGGGTCCCATATAAGTGGGTACCACTTTTTTTTTTTTTAATTGTGTTCTTCCTCTCTCGCGTCAAACCTACTATGGACGAAAAACAAGACAAGAACCCAGTGAAGTGGAGTCAGGCCGATGAGGCGATGCTACTGCATATAGTGATTTGCTGGCTCAGGCTTGGCCTGAAAGCCCCGGCTTTGGCCTGGCTTGAGAGGGCCTGGGCTTCACACAATCATGGGCCAGGCCTTAGAGGTTGGCTTGGGCTTGGCCCGGCCTGGCTTTGGCTTAAGCCAGGGCTTTTGCTGAGTCAGCCAGTACAATCATTAAAGTGACAGTGTATTGGCATCAATCACAATCAATCCTCTTCTATATCAATTATATGTGTGTCCCATGCTTGCATTTCCTGCTCATCCTCCCAATCTAGACCTCCGTCATCCTCCAGTACCTCAAGTTCATCCTCCAGAACTGATGTAGGAGCTGGTTCCCTGTAAATTAGATCTTTGACATACATACACTTCAGAAACTCCAGGGCCTCAACAATATCAGCTTTGAGACGATTCCGATGTTTTGAGATTGTGATACCTGCAGCAGAAAATGCACGTTCACTAGATACTGATGACCCCATAATAGCAAGATAGTCAAATGCGAGAGAAGCCCAGGTTGGGAGGCGACGTGTATTCATCTTTACAAAACAGTTCAACTTGTGTTCTCAACACCGGTTACGACTCACAAGAAATAGACTTACCCCCCACCATTGTACCAATGACATCCCCTCCGGTAGTTTGTCTTCACCCTTGATGTATCGATTGAACTCTCGCTTCCATGGTTCCTCTGATGGTGCTGGAATAGATGGTGGAGGAGCCAGAGCCGAGTTGTCACTATCGCTGTTTGAATCCTCGGCAGGCTTCTTTCTTGTTCCAGCTCCCACTGTGATTGTCACGATCACGTGCCACGCCAACGACTCGGTTCTTGGCTTCTCTTTAAGTCTCGATTCAGCTGTGGTTTATATCGAGAGATCAGCTTATCTGATCTAAGATCATATTCGTTCTGTGTTTCAGTTGCAGTTTATATCTAGACATCTTTTTTTTTTTTTTTTTTTTTTGGAATAGCGATATATTAGGTAGCGAAGGATAGTAACTAGGTTACCTAACAATTCTACCTAACGCGCTGATGCGAACCTCGGAGGCTCGAAGACGGGGAAAAATGCATTAACGCACACCCAAAATGGGTAGTGTGGGGCTCAAGTGCCTCAGGTTTGCCTGTTAGAACCTACTACCCACTAAAAAACCCTGTTTCGATTAATCCAGTCTTCTGGGAGGTCGCGGTGCCTCTTATTTAGAGCTCGGTCCCAAGTGTTTTTTACGATGTTTATGTAATAGGGTTTCTTCAGCAGTTTGGTCGCTGTTGTTTTGTCTTCGGATAGTCTCCTGTTGATTGCCCTGAGCCATGTCCGCTCGATTTCTCTTTCCGTGTATATCTTGCCACGGATCGTTCTGTTGCATCTCAGGGTCCAAATCAGGTACGCTGATTCGGAGATGATTATTTTGAGCAGTCGTGTTGCTTCTGGGTCGTATCTTTTGATCTCCTGTGTTCCGCCGTTTCCAGTTTTCACTTTTTGGAGGGTTTCTATACTTAGGGCGTTACATCCTACAATTGTTCCCAGGGATAACTCCGGCCATGTATCTAGGCCGTGTGGCCAGAGTTCTTTCGCGTGTTTCCATATCGTGGTTCTCGTTTGGTTTTCGCAGGAGGTTAAGATGTGGTCCATTGATTCCGTTTCTCCGCATGTTTGGCAGTAGCATCTGTCTTCGTACTCTTGGATGTTCAGCCAGTATCTTCCAATTTTGTGTGTGCTGTGGAGGGACTTGTATAGGAATTGTTGGATTAGCGGGCGTATGGGTTTTCTTCTTATCAGGTTCCAGATCGTCTCATCCGTTTCCAGCGTACCTGTCTGTTCGTTCAGGTCTTGTTTGACTTTTTCTAGGTTTGTATTTGTTGATCTGCGTTCTTTGGTGTGGGCTCGTTCCCTGATGCCTTTGTAGGTGATCGCTTGTGTTATTGTGGAGAGTTTTGCTCCTTGGAGGTCAAAGTGCTCGGGGATGTCTGTCGGTATGTTGTCCGTTTCTTCTTTGTTGGCTCCTTGTTTAGCTAGTTGGTCGCTTTTCTCGTTGCCTAGGACTCCGCTATGTCCTTTGACCCATTTGAACTTGGTTGGGGCTGTTCGTCTTCTTAAGAGGTACGCGGCTCGTTTGAACCATTCTTTGTTTTTAATGCCGATCCATCCTTGGTCTTCCCATTTCTTTAGGTGTTTGGTTAGGCCGCATATGACATATTGCGAGTCTGTCACTATCGTGAGGGGGGTGTAGTTCGGTATTTTTTCGAGGGCCGCTGTTACTGCGACTAGCTCTCCTACTTGGTTTGATTGGGATGGGCCTGGTACTCTTAGTGCCCGGTTGAGTACGCTTCCGTCTTCGACCCATATTCCGCTCCCACATCTCGCGTTCATTTTACCGTTGTTTAAGCAGGAGCCGTCCGTGTAGACTGTGATGCTTTCGTTGGGGATGGTTATACCTCTAGGCGGGGGTTGTCTTATGGCCGGTACGTTTGATATTTTGTTCGGGTCTACGAATATTCTGAAACAGTTTGCTAGGCTTGACTTTTCCGTTACGGACGGGTTGAATGTTATTCCTTGTTCGTCATCATTTTCGTCTTCTTGTGCTTGTTGTGTTCTCTCTATTCGTCTTCTCGTCTTGGTCAGGGTGTCTCGGTTGGGGTGGGTTGCTGGGTTCAGTTTGGGCGAAATTTTGTCCAGTCTCTTCTTTGTCTCTATCGCGCATCTCTGGGGGTTTTCGCAGCCGTTTCTTCGGTCTGTTGTGCAGTCTTCGCAGTGGCAGGAGAAGACCGGGTAGTGCACGCCTCTTTCGTACGTTCCTTTCAGTCTGTCTATTATTTTGAGCATGTCTCTGATTCTCCGTGAGTCGTGGTTCTTGGCGAGGCATCTTGCCTGTTGGTTTTGTGGTATCGATTTGGTTATGCCAAGGTGTTGCCAGGCCGGTAGTTGTTCTTTAAGGTCTCGGGATAGGTTGATCGGTGCGAAGTTTGTGTTATATTTTTTGGCTGTTTTGATCATGCGTAGTGTGTCTTCTCCTAGACGTTCTGCTCTCTTTCCTTTTGTTGGTATGTTCCATTTTTGGAGGTAGGCATTACTTCTCGTGTTTTCATTTAGGTTCTTTGGGGTTGTCTCATTTAATAGGATGTCCATGACGAGGGCCCATGTCGCCCGTGTGGGGGTTAGGTTCAGGTAGTCTCTTAGCCAAACTAGTTCGATTGCCTCGTTTCTGGCTTTGAGGTCTAGGAGTTTTATGCCGCCTAGTTCTCGCGGGTTTTCCAGGTGTTCTAGGCTGAGGCGGGGTATGTGGTCATTGTCGTCCCATAGGAAGCGTTTGATTTCTCTTGTTAGGGCTATTCGGATAGGGTCTGGCATGCCTTGTGCTTTGGTTAGGAATTGGGTGCGTCCTCCCACTACTATTTGTACGATTAGTCTTTTTCCGTCTAGGGTCGGGTGGAGCTTCCCCCATCGTTTGAAGTCTCCGCGTACTAGGTCTATTATGGGTTCCCATGGTCTTGTTTCTAGTGTGTTATTGCCTATCCATGCTCCTAGGGAGCGTATTGCTTCCCCGTCTTTGGCTATGTGTATCTCTCCACTTATCGGTCGGTCTTCGGGATTAAGTTTTCGTGATTGGAGTACTTCTTCTCGGTGCGTTGGTGTTCCTATTGGGATTATCTCCGTTTTCTCTTTGTTGAATTTTGCGCCTGAGGCTTCACACCATTGGTCTAGGATGGTTTGGGTTTCGTCGTAGCGGTCACCTTCGTTGAGGTATAGTACTGTGTCGTCTGCGAATAGGTTTATTTTCAGTTTGTCATTTAGGCCAGGGAGTTCGTAGCCTTTAATGTTGTTTGCGTTTCGTATTAGGCATGCGAGGGGTTCGATTCCGATGTCGAAGAGGAGGCACGACAGGGGGTCTCCTTGTCTGACTCCTCTTTTGACTTGGTATGGTGAGCTTAGTTCTCCGTTGATAATGACGGTCGTGTGCGCGTCCGTGTATAACGATTTAACCGTTTGGATGAATAGTTTAGGCATGTCGAAGGCCTCTAGGGTTTTCCAGAGGTATTTATGGGTAAGTTTGTCGTACGCTTTTTCTTGGTCCAGCGCTACTATCGCCCCATTCCTCTCTGATACCTCAGCGAATTTAGTCATCACTCTTGTGAGGCGTATGTGGTCGAAGATTGTTCTTCCTGGGATGAAGCCTGCTTGGTCGCGGTGTATGATCCGTTTCACTGACTCTAGAAGTTGGAGAGAGAGCGTTTTGGTGAGTAATTTATAGTCTGTGTTGAGCAGCGTTATCGGTCTGTAGTTTTCTATGTGGGTCGGGTCTTTTTTCTTGTATAGCGGGCACATCCAGCCGTCTGCGAAGTGTGTTTTCGGCGCAATTCCGTGATGTTGTATGTCCTGGAATACGTATGTGAGTGTTTTAATTATGTCGAAGCCTGGTTTGTCCTCTTTGACTGCCTTGTTGTACTTTGTGTTTAGGGTTTTCCATAGTTCATATGGGCAGCCGTCTAGGCCTGTGGCCGATCCGTTTTTTGCGCGTCTTAGGGCTTCTTCGACGTATTTCTCGCTGACTTCTTTGTTTAGTGCTGAGTCTTCTGGGTTCGGGAACTTTTGCGTTTCTGGTATTCCTCTCATTATCTTTGTTATTTTTTCTTCTATTTCGTCGCTTCGTTCTTCCTCTATCTCGGTATCTTGTATGGTTTCGTGGTAGTATCTTGCTAGGTTGGCCATTCTGTCCGATCTCACTTCGTATCTGTGTGGGGCAGAGTTGGGTATTCTTAGGCGCATGATTGCGTCTCTCGGCTTTTTGGGTTTGCTGAGGTTTGTCCATATGCCTCCTATTTTCTCGCCATGCCAGGAGATCTTCGCTTTTAGTCTTTCCTTGTTGTTGTGGCTGATGACGCTTTCCAGGTATTCGATTTCATTTGCTAGGATGGCTTCGTGCCATTGTAGTTCTTTGTTTGTTTCAAATTCCGGGTTTTCCGTTGTCTTTTCGCGGTCTTTTGTGAGTTGGTTTATTCTCGTTCTGCATTTGTGGTGTTTTATTTTGCCGTTGTAGGCAGCCCATCCAGTGATCTCTATCTTGTACCTTTCCCATATCGTTTGCGGATTGTTGGAGTCTGTCCTTTCGACTGTTCTTGTGTGGACGTGTTCTATGTCTTTTTGTATGTCGATTCCTCTTTTTCGACGCGTTCCATGTACTCCTTGTCTTTCAGGAGTTTGAGTGGGCATGTCCACCTTCCATCTCCGATATGTGGGGCCCCTTTCGGGGCGTATTTGACTGTGACTAACCAGTGGTCAGTGGGGATTGAGCTTGGGGCGATTTTCCAGTCGAAGGTGTATTTTACTTTGTTTCTTGCGACGTATATTCTGTCTAACCGGGATTTTATAGGTTTGTCGTTTATTGTAGAGCGGTATGTGTATTCTCTTGTTTTAGGGTGGGCGTGTCTCCATTGGTCTTGGATTTCCATGTTTAGTCTGAAGTCTCTGAGCGCTTCGACGGCTCCGGCACTGTCGTGTTTCGGTGGTAATCTGTCTATGGGTTCTTCTGTTACGTTGAAGTCCCCTAGGACGAAATCGGGTTTTCGGAGATGTTTGTTGGTTCTTTCTTCGGCCAGCTTGTTCCAGAAGGTTTGGTGGTCTCCTCTCCTGTTTGGGGCGTAGACATTGATGAGTAGCGATTCTTCGTCGTTTTTTCCATTTGAGTTTGATTGCTGATGCTCTCCCTTTTATTAGTTCGTACATTTGGATCTGGTCTGTGGTTATTATGTCTTTGTTGATTACAAAGGCTACCCCGGCTGATGCTCTTGGGTTATCATCGGGTTGGGAGTTGAGGATTAGCAGTCTTTTACCGAAGGCGCGGTGGATTGTTTCAGTGCTTTGTTCGTCGAGGTGAGTCTCTTGTACTGCCAGAATAGCTATGCCATTGTTTTTCATCGTTGCGTTGATCTCCGTCCACTTTTCGAATGAAAACTGGTTTTCTGAGCTAGTGTGTAGACCGTTTAGGTTCAGTGAGCCTATTGTGATGTTCGATCTCTTTCTCAGGCCTTTCTTTCCTGGTGCTCTTTCTATTGGGTTTGTTATGTTGATGTTATGTGTGCGCTGGTTGGCGCTGTCAGGACCGTTGGTATGACGTGTCCAGTTGGGAGAGTTGTTTTCTCTTCGAGGGCCGATATGGTATCTATCGGCGTACTCAGTATCACTGGCCGAAGCCTGGTCTTGTGGGGTGGTCATGTGTTTTATTATGTTTTGGTGAGCGTGATGGAGAGTGGGAGAGGGCGGTACTGGTTCTTCATTTGTGTCTTTTTTTGGCGGCGTCGCTTGCTGGAAAAGGCTAGATCTTTTGTTTTATTTGTATTTACAGTGTCGGATT
This sequence comes from Lactarius hatsudake, assembly GCA_024734325.1. NCBI lineage: Eukaryota > Fungi > Basidiomycota > Agaricomycetes > Russulales > Russulaceae > Lactarius > Lactarius hatsudake. Next base: position 19,581 of record JANSJP010000010.1, on the reverse strand, counting down.
TTTATTAGAAAGAGTGTGTATGGTGTGGTAGGTACGAAACGGGGGCAGTAGGTTTGGTTGTTTGTTTTTTGTTTGTTTTTTGTAGGGGAGTGGAAGGAGGGGGCGGAGTGGTGATCTATGGTACGTCATTATAGAGGGTGGGGTATATGGGATGGCTATGTGAAGGTTTGTATTGTACGTGTTTTGTTCAGGCGTTCCGGGGGTAGAAGTTCCCTGGGGTCTGTGGGAATCTGTTGCGATGTCCAGCTTGGGCGTGGTCCGTCCCGCGTGGGTTCGCGAACGTGTTTCTTTTCGGGGTTCTGCCTCCTCCGTTCCACCCGGGGATTTGTGGGAACTTGCATAGGCCTCTGGGGTGGTCGCGTCCGTGGCAGAGGCTGCAGGTGAATTCTTCTCTTTTGGCTTTTCCATGTCCATGTAAGTGCGATTTGTAGGGGCGGTTTCTGAGGTGGTCTCTGAGCTCCAGCCACGTTTCGTCGTCTTCTATCAGTTCCCCGTTCGCATAGACATTAAAGTGGGGGTCCTCTCTTCCCCCTCCGCTTCTTATGTCTAGGTGTTGTATCGTTACCGAGCTGAGGAAGTCATGCATCTGGTCGAGATGGTTTTGTTGTTCCTCTGTTCCGTGTGCTCTGTTGGCTAGGGAACGGATTACCGTGTGCGTGATTGGGTCGCCCCATGCTTCTGCGAGGTCAGCTGCTATGTGTTCTGGGTTATTGGTGGTGAATTCGGTAAGCGTGAAGAGGAAGATTGGGCGCTTGACGTTGACTGGTGCGACCTGGAACGTGATTTCTTTCGAGGACCAGACTTGTCTTTCTAGGAGGAACTCTGCGTCCTTCTTGGAGATATCGTGTATCAAGAACGTTATCGGGTGGCGGTGTCCTCTCCCTCTCGGGGCGAATCTGTCTCTGGTTGGTGGGGCTACTGCGGCCGTCGTCGCTCCTGTGATCTCCTTGGCAGCTGTCAGCAAGGTCTTCGCTATATTTATATGGTTGGGTTGGTAGTTGACTTCTTGGTCGAACGGGCGAGCAAGAACTTTCCCTGTAGGGAGGTCCAGCCACGACTGAAGTTGTATGCTGTCTAGGTCTGCTAGAAGCGTCATCGGGTCGCGTTCGTGTATCTCTGGCATCTGGCCCTCTGTGTAGCGGTCTAGGGGGTTGTTGTGGTGTGCGTTGGCAGAGTTCTTGCCCATGTTCCTTTCCGAGGTCGCCAGTAGACGGGCTAGGGTTTTGGCGTTTTCTTGTTCGTCTGACTCTGTTGTTGCTACGTCCTCATTCTGGTTGGGTCTAGGGCCGCTGTCGCGCGGTGATGCTCTTGGTTGGTTCTCCTGGGGTTCGTCGTACCATCGTCTGCCGGTTGCTGGTGTTGGCGTGTTGGTTTGTTCGGGGGGGCGTATGGATTCGTCGTCTACTGCCATCTCCTGCTCTCCCGTCGGTTGTTGCTCGCTTGGGTTGGCTCGGGTTTGGTTCTGGAGTTTCCTCCTTTTGAGGGCTTCGCTTGTTGGGGATGGGGGCGGCTGGACCGACTGTTCCCTGCTGTAGTTGGGAAAGTTGTACGCTGGGAGGGGGGCTCTGGAGGGGGGGGGTATCGTCGGGAGGATTCCTCTGTCTGGGTTGGGCTATGGTTACCGTGATCCTTGGTGGGATGGACTCTTACCTCGGGGGGATGTGGGGGGTGTTTTCCTTGGGAGGTTGGGGAGGGCCATCGGCGCGTTTTCTTTTTTGTCCCGGGGTGGTTTCTGTGCCGTCGTTTGGTCTTTCGGTCTGGGGCTGTTGGGTTTTGGACGGGGGTGGTGTATGAGGCCAGCATATCGAGGGAGGAGTTCGACATTGGGTATTTGTTTGTGAGTAATTATGGGGGGATGGTGTTGAAAATTCTGACGTGTCTGTTTTTGACAGTTGACGGGATTTTCGGGCGTTTATTGGTTTTATTGGTCTAGTCTCTGGGGGGGGGATTCGGTTCGTGGCCGTATGCTTGTCGTTGCTCTATTTTCTCTCTCATTTTTCTTTTACTTTCTATACTTGTTTTGCTCGTTTTTTTTTTTTTTTTTTTTTTTTTTTTTTTTTTGGTCTATGCGTGGGTCGTTGGTGTTTCTGGTTATACATCTGGTTATTTGGTTCAGGGGGGGTATTTTTATTGGTACACTATAATACATTATGTTGGTTTAAGTTAGGGTTGTTCGTGCGTTGTCATCGCGGAGGGTCTGGGTGGTTGGTGTTGGGTCGGTTTGTTTTTCGTGTGGTGTCGGGGTATTGGTGGCGTGTACGCGCTAGTAGTTATGTGTTTTCAGTTTATTTCGGTTGTCTGTTTGGGTACGGGTAATGGGGAAGAGGTTCCCTCTTCTTGGGGGTCGGTAGTATCTCTCCGTGGGTGCAGTTGTGTGTGTGTTATGTTTTTGCATCCCATCCTTGCCCACGCAAAGCGTGGGAACACTTTCGCCACATGGTGGTTACGGTTCAAGGTCCCCCCCTATATCTAGACATCAGCTTATCTGATGTTCCGTTGTCTCATTCTCTGTTTCAGATCAGCTCCCCTGATGCACTCGTCTTCTGTAGGATTATTCTCTGTTTCATCTCTCCTTGCTGGCAGACGACGCGTAAGCCCTGTAGTGCTGGCAAGAGCCAGTCAAACATGTATATAAGACAAGCAGTCTGCGTTGTAGAATCCTTGTCTTAGTCTTTTAATAATATAGCCCACTTCTCGTCTCCTGTCCCTCAAGCTCGACGCTCTCGCGCTTAGTCAGCGCCTGGCCCGGTTTTCCAGTCCCTCATCAGCGTACGAGGAAGCGTCCCTTGGACGGTAAACGTCGTGAAGGTCGTACGGACCTTAGCCCAGTCTCGAAGAACGATCTGGGTGATCATAACAGTGATAGTGCTCCCGTGAATCTTGTTGTATTGTTCCTTGAACTAGGCAGGTGTGACAAGGCAGCGTGAAGGAAGAAGAAAAAAAGAAATACCATCATTTCCGCCAACCTCAAAACCTCCTTTTGAAGCTCCGCATCCCAGTTCTTTTCGAAGTATGACATCTTCTCATCTGGGTTTAACACTATAATTAAAAGATGTTAGCGTGTCACTTGTTTCACCATATAAAAGGAGAGCTTACACATGACAAATGTGTACGTGTGTGATGTTGAAGTCTTATTGTAATACTCTTCAATCTTTGTGACACCAGCCTGTAACCCATCTACAAATGGGGCATACTTCCTCCGTGTAGTGCGACTGTCCCAGGCTGTGTGCAATTTCTCAAGTGCTGGTATGGCAGTGTGGAGACTAGGTATGTTTTCGTATGAGAAGGCCTGCTGGTATTTGTCGGCATGCTAGTTCCGAAGATTAGAGATGTGAGCACAACGCAAAAGCAGTTAAACTCACCTTCAGAAGATCAATAAAACACTCAACTCTTGTCCATTCATTGTTTGAAAGCTTGAGTGCGTCAATCTTGGCACGCTTGTCAAAGTCGGGTTCTTCTCGACCAATTTCATATACAAAATTATTGACAAACTATACAGGGCAGTAAGGGATGCGCTGTGAAGTTATGGAGTAGTTGACTTACTGGTCGTAAATCATTGGCTCGCTTTAGCATCACAAATGTGGATGACCAGCGAACCTTCATGTCGAGGAGAAGGGTCCGTGGGTTAGATGCCGGTTCATGGTGCTGTAACGCCTTGAATTTCTCCTTCCGTTTCGCAGATGATCGAACCTGTCATAGGGGTCAGGACTAGACAGGAGGGTAATATATATACGTACCTTAACTGCGATGGCTCGAATTAAACCAACGACATCACGCTCATACTTCTCAAGAGACTCTGGGTTGTGGGCTTCTGGCTGTGCAGCGTCAAAGAACTTCGTCTTTGAATAGCCTGAGATCAGTGCCTGGGTAGCAAGGTTGATAACGTGGGCATGACACCTATGATATCAAAAGATCAGTTTGCGGACAGTGTTGTCAAAACGCAGCCTACCGAATGTGAAATTCCCCAAGGGTCCATTGTTTGAGGCCTGCCCGAGCAGGTGAGGCGTTGAGGCGAGTGGCAAGATTGTCGAGCATCGTCATATTGTTTGTCGCGTTGTCACATGTTACCCAACCGACCTGATCATGGCTATCAGACACGTCACATGTCACTGGTTAAACATAGGTTCAATAACTTACTTTAGGCTCAATGCCGACCCGCTTGATGATCTTGAATAGAGCACGTCCAAGACAAACACCGTCATGGGCAGTATTCATCTGTGTGAAGCCAAAGAGTGCACTACAATTCTCCCAGTTATTCGGCAAGCCCTCTTCATTCCAGTGACCTGTGACAGCAAAGTAGGCATCTTGATTTCCAGCTTGCCATGCGTCACATGTGAGTGAGACAAGGCCAGTCTTGTTTTTCTGTGAACAGATCTAAGCAAGGTTAGATACGGGAAAACAAAGGTCACTGACATTGATTCGTTCCCGCAGATATATAAGGTTCTTCTTAAATAGCTTGATAATATATGCGCGTGTTGCTTTTGCAGTAGGAATTGCCACACCACGTGTAGCGCGAGCGGCCACTGAAATCATTTCTTTGAAGGACGGGTGCTCAAGTGCCTGGATGGGCTTTATACGATCCATAAGTCCAGAAGGCCAGGACGTGTAATACGCAACTTGGATGTAACACACCTGATGGGTTTCAACCAACCACCGGGTAGCTGCATCTCGGAAAGGGTCATCCGAGTATGGCACCACCTTCTCCCGAGGTGCTTCAATTGTTAGATGGGGGTCCAATGATTGCTGTCTTGCCCGATCTTCCGCAATCGCAGCCTCCCTGCGCATGCGGACAACTTTTGGGAGCTTTGACTCAAATGTGTTGAGGCCGCACCATTTGTCATACGCAGGCTGCATCACATCAGGGTTAGTTGCCATGAAATGCGTATCCGACAAGTACCCGGGCCTACCTTGTGGAATGACTCGATATGGCGCCGAAGCGTTGTGGCCTCATTGACGACTACCTTTGTCAACTGTTTCTTCCTAAATAAAGCCTTATCAACTTTGTGGTGCCCGAGAGATTAGTTCACTCACTTGCAAAATTTGCAGCGTCGAGATTTCTTCCCAGAGACAGTCTCCGGTTCTTCAAAGAATTCATTGATATCCCGAGTCTTCTCCTTTGTTGAAAGGGCTGGCTTTTTGAGCTCAGGCTCAGGGGACGTCGATGGCGAGGCAAATCTAGGACGTTTTGACGGCCCCGGAACTGTGTCACGCGTTAGTAATTAGGCATAGGAGAAAAGTGCAATCATTACCTTCAGTTGACTTGCAAGACGGCGATCCTATGATCGCATTTCCATGGTCATCATCACCATCTACATCTGCAATGGATGCACAAGAACGCTTGTGGGAGAGTGCAAAGGTGGTAGCTGTGTGTGTCGCAGAAAGCGCAGAGTCGGAAGGCACAGAGACATCCACGGAAGTTGATGGTGCTGTGTTTGCTGGGGGTCGTGCCACTTGCACTGCATGCGCACGTTGTGCTTGTGTCCGTGCTTCTCGGTGAGAAGGCAATTCGAGCTCGGCATCATTGGTGGGATCGCGAACCTTGTTGGAGGCTATACAAGTACGTTTGGTCTTCTCAATGCTGTTTGAACCAGGTGGGTGGGCCATGGTTGAGAAACGCAAGGTATCAGGTGTCGAGTTGTAGGTATACCAGTGCGTGAGCCAGAGGTGAGACACAAGCGAGCCAAGGTGAGGAAGGGTGTGGTGCCTCGGACTCACTCAAGTCCGGGGGTGCTGTGAACGTCAGTAACAATGACAGCAGTCGCAACGTGAGACAATAGGAAACAAAGAAATTGGTGATGACATTCAGCAAGATTTCGGGCCCCTTATATACATCAAGAATGGTACCTAGGAGCAACGAGGTGGAGTCGAAAATTTTGTGGGAGTATCATCGGGGAAACAGAAACAGAACAGAAGCGAATATGAAGGGGAATCGAGCAAGAATACACAGTTAACATGAGGTGAAAGGCATGAGTCGAAAATAAAACCAGGGGTGTTGGGCTTGGTGTTGGGGAACGATGCATAGCCGAACTGACCGCGCTGATGCTCAGGTTAAGGAGGAAGCTGAGAGTACAAACAAAGGTTACAATAAGAGATACCCAAAATTTGAAAGAAATGGACATGCGCACCTATTTGAGACAGAGCGCAACACCAGTCTAATCATCGAGAAAATGTGGGCAAGTGTCGAAACATTGATGCGGTATGTTCAAGTTCACACGTGAGTTGCTTCGGCGTCGGGCATGCATTGTCGTGTACACCGAGTGCCCTGGCAACGAGAAGAGGTGAGGTGTGAGGATGGTCAGACGTGGTCTCACATATACGGTATGAGGTTTGCAATTCCGACTTATTGCCGTTTTCATAACATCCGCCGATTTTGCACTATTACACACACAGGCGGGGTTGAAAATGGGCATCTCGGTGATCATGCCGAATTTCTTTTTCGCAAAAAATAATCACAGTAATTAATAAATTTATTTATTTATCCTACTTATCGATTTTGGAAACCATTTGTGAAAAGAAACTACATTCGGTTTATGGGGACTAAACTCGGTCTAGTGTTGATTCCGACGGGGACGGGACAGAAAAACATCTCATATTGATATACGTCAGGGTGGTGGGCAAGTATGGAGCCGCTGCCAATAAGAAGGATTTTGAAATTGGCAAGTACGACTTTGCGCGCAGCGTAAAACTTGAAGGACTCGCTGTCGAGGCCCTGAGGGGTAGTGCATATATCCTGGACAGGGAATTCAGTCACTTTGGACACATGTCGGCTTGAGAGCAGAGGAAGTGGACCCACCACGATACAAAGATAGGCCACGCATAGCACGGTACTAGCACCTTGTGACCTATGTGGTCAGCACCGCCCATCATCACACTTGTTAGTGCTCGCGACGGCGTTTGGGGCTGGGGAGGGCGCTGGCATGTAGTGAGCAGTGACCCAGTGATACAAGATAGGCTGCATGTAGCATACCCTTGCGAAGCACGTTTCGCGGCGTATGCACCACACGACTTGTGTAGTCAGCACCGCCCTTGTTGGTATACGCGACGGCATTTCGGGCTGGGGACGGGGCGCTGATACGAAGTGAGTGGGGGCCAACGAGGGTGAGAAGGGTGGGGGCAGAGGCGGATCACAATGACACGACACGAAAAGGTAAATTGTATAAATAGGTAGCAGGGTTGGGACCAAAGCGGATCACAGACTTACTGTAGCTCAATGCCAGTGTCCTCCCGTAGTCGTTCTCCTGAAATGCCAGAAGCCAGTCAGCTGCCACCCCGTGTGCGCAGGGTCATCCTGCATGTGTCGCAGCCGTCTTCAGACATACCTGTAGCAACGCCTGGACTACCGCTGCCGCCGCCGCCGCCACCCGAGGACCATCTCCCACCTCAGACTCCTTCATTACCACCGCTGCCACCTCCGCCACCTCCATACCTGCTGCCAGTGGCAGGTCCTCCTAATCAAATCAGTCAGTACAGCTTGGCTGGTCCAGCGACGAACATACCACCGACCTATGCACATCCATACGGTGCGGCGTCCTACTTTCCAGCGTTCCCACCAATCCCATACCACGCTCTGCATGAAGCTAACATCGACGCGGCACCCTTTCCCCCATGGGGTTATCCCCAATACCCCTTGGTACCTCTGCCAGGCCCGTTCGTGGCGCATCCTCCAGCTACCCCATCATCGACTGTGAGCGCCGAGCCAAGTAGGCAGGGCCTTAACAAGGAAGTCAGTGACGGAGGTGAGTCTCACGTACCTTTGCGCTAGGAAATCGGGTGTTGATGGCTTGAAGTTTGGCGATTCCTGACAGAAGTGGTCGACGACCACATCAAAAGTGCGTTCACTGCGCGAACTGACATGATATGGGCAGATTTCCGTGAGGAAGTCCACCGTTGCTTCGACAGGCCGCGCAGTGAAATACACATGATGTTCCGGATCAGCAGAGATGGATATGCGTGGTCGGACCTTGCGTCCGAGTGTGATTGGGCGGACGCAATCGCCCGGCTGATGGGAAAGGTGCATTCAGCGCGGACTCGTGCGGTGTCTATGGAGATCAAGGACAAAGTTAGTCTCATGGCGTGTAATGAAGATATACGCTGACCTTTGCACATCCACAGCACGGGGCTGCACACGCAAAGGTGCAGTCGACCAAGGCGAAGGGGAAGGAGAAGGCGAAGGCGAAACGCCATCGCGAAGATGACATCCCCCCGGTGCTGAGTCCAGATATGGCGCAACAACTGGGCTGCCTCGTCAAGTTGCAGCAACGCCTCGTCTGCGAGAAGCACTCCAAACCTGGAAAACGTGTGTACTGCCTGGTTGAGAGATCGTCAGAGAGCACAAACGGGGGGCACGAACAGTTGACCCATGAGGAGATGTCGGTGTGGGCAAAGCAGATGGTAAGCAGCGCGAAATCAAGTGAACACGACAAGAAAACTCACCAATTTTGCCAGTCACTTGAGAATACGACGGAGTATACCCCGCCGAATATCGATCAATATGACTATCCAAAGACAAAAAGAGCTCGGACCGCTCGCGCAACGCCCGAGGTCCACGTCTCTGTCAATATCACACCTGCAGTAGGAACCGAGAGCTCCACGGTAACGCACCTAGTGTCAATGCCCACTCCGGGTCCATCGCATCTTGGCAGTGTCAACGATCACTCCCCATTGGCCACACAGCCAAGCGTAGCAGGGCCAAGCACACTACAACGACCGCCGCTCTCACGCATTTGTATCCTTCTTGATTGCATCGCAGATTTGAGGGTGCCAACGCTGACGGAATTGCTATGGCTCATGGACGAATACGACCCGGCAATTGGCATGAATTATGTCGACCTAGAAGAAGAATTTACGGACCTTGGTATTACCGACTCGGTGATCCTGCACTCACTTCCGATCCCCATCCTTGCCTCGTTTGGGGATCTCACCCACAATCTCGCCCGCCGCCTCCACCGATTTTGCTTTGATCTCTTCATCCCTCTTGGTCTAGTGGATCCGATGGAGCGCAACGACACCACAGAAGATGACTCACTTTCTCAACAGGAGACAGAGAGCGCACCGAGGTTGCTTGAGGAAGACGAGGTAATTGAGGTTTCAGATGAGGTGATCGAGGTTTCAGACGAGGTGATTGAAGTCTCAGACGAGGAGACATTGGTGGAAAAAGCCGAGTCAGACGCAGATGGTGGGTGGTACAGGGCAACGTCGTATGAAGTGTGAGGTGCTGTGTCAGCTTTCACCGCGCCCCGGCCGCGCCGCGTCGTGTACATCATACATACAACTTGTAACGCAGCGGTAGCTTTCCCTCAACTTGGGGTTTGATGCACCCGTACTGCTGTACATAGGCTATCCAAAAAAAATTCTCCAACAGTCTGAGTAACCAACCGCAGTCATTTGTTCACGCGTGCACAAGTAGCTATACATATAAAAACTATGGAGGAGCTTGGTACCCACAATGGGTATACCAGCCCTTTGCATCGTCCGCTGTGACAGAGTAGACGGCTGCCCAGAATGCGTTATAGACGCTGCCATCATCCAACTCGAAGTCCGCATTGATGCGAGCACGATTCCTGCGCAGCCAAGCCTGATGGATGAGAACGCCAATTCGATCGGGTTGAAATCCGGCGAATACGCGGGAAGGTAAATGAGGCGTGCCCCACGTCCCTCAACCAGTTCACGAATCCCGGCTACCTTGTGAATGGCTGCGTTGTCGACGATGAGGACTGAATTGGCCATTGGCCATTCGTTCATGCGCGGGAGAAGGCCTTCAACGAATTGCCGAAAAATGTCGCCGGTAATGGCACCCTTGACAACCTCAAGGTGTAAGATACCGTCCATGGAGATGGCAGGTAACATTGAATACTTGGTGCCGCGAACAGAAACCTCATAGCGAGAAGCACGCGAGCCACGAATGGACCATGCATACGGCCTCCTTAGCGTAAGTCGATTGAAGTGGCTCTCGTCAGCGAAGACGAGCTGTTCTGGGCGGAAATGTGTAGCGACGAGGTCCATGTATTCCCGGCGATCTTGTTCATCACGCTCAAGGGCACGACGTGAGACCTATCATTGACGGTAGATGAATCATCTGATCGGGGACGACTCGGATGAATGAAGACGTACCAATTTCATCGTGTATCCCTTCCTTTGGAGGGAACGAAAGATTGTCGGAAGCGACACCTCGACACCGCATACTTCCCAGAGCTCCACCTCCAGCTCGGCGAGCGAAGCGTCGGGCTGGCGCTCAACAGTATCACAGAGGAACTGTGACAGTGAGATAACAACGATGACAAATATACAATATGTTGTAGACATACCTTCAATTGAATAGCAGTGAGCACGCGCGGCCGACCATGGTTGATTGCTGGTGGGAGAGAAATGTCTCCCGTCTGGAGATATGTGTTGCGGAACCTCTTGATCGACCGGATACTGATCCCAGTGATATCGCTGACTTCTGAGTCAAGCTGCCCCCGCACGGACATCGATAAAGCCAATATCTTCATCTCATTGGAGTATTGGTGGACCATCGTTGAAGGGTTTGGAAGGGACGATGGATGGGCTGTGGGACGCTGACTCGCTAGTTGCACAATGCCGAACTAGCAACACAGATAACTATTCAATAACCCCATTTTTTCCAAGACACCTATTCGATAACCCCAATTATGTATTGCTAGCCTAATTTCTTGATCTACTCAATATGAACCCCGCTCTTGAGTTTGGATGTCCGACTGTGTGCGAGACAACAAAATCGGCGGATGTTATGAAAACAGCAATAACGAGTATGACCGACAATAGTTGAGATCATTTCTAAATTCTAACGGAGTGCAGGTGTCCGCCCTTATATTCATGTTACGCTCGTTTTCGATGTATTAAAGTACACGTTTGTATGTACTTGCGCCCCAGGTACTTACAAGCTATCGGGTGTGCCAGGCTGCCAGTGTCAGCCCACGGTGTTTTATCAGCGAAGACAAGGGCACACTCGGAGAAACTGAACTGTACACAAGCATAATGTACGAGCTTGAGCTGGAATGGTTTGAATCCGACAACCTCTTGACAAGGCCCAAAAAACCCGACAAGTAAGGAATGACATGAGAGTAATGAGATGAGGACGAGTTGGCGACGTAGAAGAGATATTGATGTCTGGGGTAGACTGCAACGTATGTAACAATCGGTGGCATGGCCATTGGCAATTACTCGTACTAGTACTCACAGGCCTCAGGTAAGGGTTGTACCTCGCACCAGGAAACACCGTCCCGCAATCATGGAGCCTGACAGACTCGCTTCAAACCCAACACCGCTGAGGTTGCCAAAGTCCCAATTGCTTTCGTTGTTTCAAATCGGCCGTGTATGCTTGCACGTTACTGTAGTTAAATATACACTAGGTACATAGACCGTGAATGGGCTTGGGGGCATGTAATCGCATCACTGTCGCCATCCTTGCCGCCATCACTTCGACCATCCCTACCGCCGCAGCTACTGTCCGCCGCCGCCGCCATAGTCGCGGTCAGGGTTGCTTCGTCATGACCACTGGTCATTGAGATCGGGGTTGCGGTCGTCGCTGCCCAGCTGCTGCCGTGGCCGATCTCGTGTCGGTCGCCTCCGAGTCATCGGAGTCGTCGTAGCCTGGCTGCCGCTGCCGCTGCCGTCTTATCGGATTGTCGGGGTCACTCATCGTAGTCCTGGTCATCGTGGTTATGGTCGTCGCTGTCCAGCTGCCGTCGCTGTGTCACCACGCCATCGCCCTCGTCGCACATATTGCTGCTTGTGGCTTGTGCATTAGCACGCGACGCGGCGGTCGCATCATCGCGCAGGGCTCAGATTGGCCTCATGCAATAGTGATGGCTGCTTGGGGTCCACGTGCGACAGTGGGGCCGGCGGTGGCATTGGCAATGGCGCCGTTGATGAGGGAGAATGGTCAGTGAAAGGAGCTGCGGGTGAGCGAGTTCAAACGACTTACAGCTGATCTGAGCGATGTAACGGTTACTGTAGCGGCAACATCAGAGGCCAGTAGACGGCCATGGCCGTGGGGTGTGCAGCGGCAGTGCAAAGGCCTGGAATTGATGTCAGTACGAGACGTTCGAATCGACTTTGACTTTGACAAAAAAAAAAAGTCGTGGGCGGGGGTTTAATATGTGGCGTGGGAAGATGTGCCATGGCTACCACAACGCTGACCCATTGAACGCACCTCGTCTCAGGCTAGTTTGAGCTTTTTCTTATTTTTTTAATCTTCGAAACGCTGCACGAACCTCACGCCGGCGACGTCATTAGGCACAAATAGCTGCATGGGGATCTTTTGGTATCCAAGCAGCCCGCGCCGCGGCCATGAAAGAGGTTATGCAAAGTGTGACGTCGCCATTCAGTACTCAGTACTTCTCCATACATCATCACATCACCATTGCCGCCGCGCTCCCCTCTCCAACGTCCTCGCAACCTCCCCAGCCCTTGAGCTTAAGCCGAAGTCCTTGACATATCGTCGCCTAGATATTGACCTGGTCGCCGATGTCCCGCAAATTCTCACCAACATCTCGCGCAATTTTCCACATCACCACCGTTCGGCTCCTCTCCGCGGAGCTACCACAGCCGCTCCCACGCCGAGGTACGCAAACCACAATACCATCCGCGGGCCTGCAAATCACTACGACGTCATCGCCTCCTTAGCTGCCGTCGCACATGACCGCAACCACGATGGCTGCGAACACGCGGCCGGCAACGAGCTGGGCTTCTGCCCAGTACACCAAGATGAGATCATTTTTTTCTGTCTTATATCGTTTCTCACTAATGTCACAGAGCCACGTCGCCCGCCGTTGCCTCGAATTTTCGCCACACGCAAGTCCACCACCACGAAAGCCCCGCCCCACCGCCATGCCGTCGCGACACGCAAGACCCGCCACCACGCCAACCCTAACCCGTCGTGACGCCACCCAATCATGGTGCGCAAGACCCCGCCACCGCTAACACGCGTGCAAGTCCCCACGGCCGCCTCCAACCGGACGACTTCGGTACCGCGACGACGATGGCTACAACGGCGGGGATCGACGGCAGCAAGGACGATGACGACAACATCGACGACACGAGGCCCGCGACCACGATGGTCACGAACGCGCGGCTGACGACGAGCTGGGCTCTGGCCCGTGGATCAAAGGTATGATTTTGCTTCATATTGTTCTTACTGACACGCAACCCGCCTCAAGCTTCGCAAGTCCCCGCCTCTGCCACCTCACCACCTCTACCCTTCACCAGTCCACCAGCACCATCACCCCGTCATGGCGCGCAAGACTCGCCGCCGCACGCCATCGCGACATGCAAGACCCACCACGACGCCATCCCCCGACGCCGTGCGCAAGATCTGCTACGACGCCAACCCGTTGCCCGCAAACCCTGCCGTAACACCACCCAAACACAGCACGCAGGATCCTGCAACAGTGCAGGTCCGCCACCACGTCTCGCGCAAGCCCCGCCGCGAGGCTAACGCGGCTCTCAAGACCCCGCCGCCTCTAACTTGCAGCAACGCCGTCTCAACGGCACTCGAGACCACGCCAGCGCGCCGCGCAAAAGCCTCACGGTGATTCCACCCCTTGGGTTGGCATGCGGCGTGCAAGTCCCACCGCCGACGACGAGGACGACGGCAGCAAAGGAGCGAGGTCGGCGGTGGCGGCGGCGACGCAGTGGTGGGGGCGGGAGTAGTGGCGGTGGCACGGCTACTAATAGAGTTTTTTTTTTCACCTGTTGTACCCACTGCTAGTATGCAATACACGTTTTTTCTGTGCGGTACTTCTAAGTTGTGTGATGGCAATGACCACTTGCTGAAACTTCAGTCAGACCTACCCGGGCAGAGTTTGGTTCAGCTTAGTAAGCAAGCCGGGGCCTGGGCCACTGGCTCGGGCTTTTCCAAAAGTCAGGCCGGGCCAAAAGCCTTCTTGGGCCGCCGCTTTGGCCTGGCTTGGCCTGGCTTTTTTTGGGTCTGGCCTGGCCTGGCTTCTGGCTTCAGGCCCTAGCCGGCAAATCACTAACTGCATACACTGGCTGATGAGAAGGCCAACACAAACTGGGGCGACAACAATCCCAAGAAAGTTGCCTGGACGGCATGTGAGCGTGCACTTGCAGATAGCGAGAAGATGTCGGGCGGGACTGCAAAATCTGCTCAGGCCATCAAGAACAGATGGCAAAGAGTATGTACTCTCCTCACTTTGGACTACCTGCGTTGATGACAACCACACTGTTATGATCGGACTCAGTATTACGGATTGCGGACTCGTGGGGTTCTGACTACCCTAGTATTAGTCAGGGACAGTCTTATCAGTCAGCGCGGAAGAGTATCACATGTATCACACATCGGACTTGACTCATACCTAGGATAGTCGTAGTAGGGTTCGAGCTACTATTGCTACTGGGTACGTTACATTTAGGAGGAGCTTCAAAGCCCCTCGTCAACTGTACTTATACTAGCACGTATGAAGACCGAGCTCCCCAGCTTGGTCTTCTTGAATCTCTAGCCAACATTCTCTCGCTTCTCTTAGTTGTCTGCCTTCTCCTCTCTCTCAGCCTCCTAGTGTGTCTGGCCTTGATCAGGCAGATCGCGAGGCAACGTATCCACCTGGTGGACTTTGCCCCAGTGCTGTGGATGATCAAGTTCCTATTACGGATGTGTATCTATCTTTGCTAAGTCGCCCTACGTTTATTCGAGCCACTGTGCTTCACGCTCAAGTTGGGCACGTTAGGACGGGCCTAACGCAACACACACACTCAGCTCAAGCAAGAATATGACATCGTAAAGGAGATCCAAGGCCTTTCTGGCTTCGGATGGGACCCTAGCCTGAACACTGTCACGGCAGAGAGCAGTGTATGGGATGCATACATCAAAGTAAGCACGCAGTTTCATGACTTCATAAGAGCTCATCCATATGTTCCACAGACGCTGAGTCCCAGCAAAGCGAAGCTGGTCAAGAAGTTTCGCACCAAAGCCTTCCCATTATACAACGCAGTCGGTGAACTTGTTGACAGCACCCAAGCTACTGGCAAGAACACTTTCCATGTGGGCCAAACATCAGCATTCAACCCCACCCAACCGCAGACACGTGAACCCACCCCATATGACTTCTCGATCGACCCCATTCTTCAAGACATCTCGCATGACATGGAGAGCAACTTGGGCAATGAGGCCAGCATGCGGGTATGTGCCCATTGAAACGGACAACGTGCCATTCAAGCTGACCCTGTAATTGATTGTAGAAGACCATACCACCGAGCAGCCACAGTGCTCAGACCAAGGAACCCGGCACCAGCTTTTACGGATTGGACAAGTTCAGTAGCGATGACAACAACATGCCAGACAATACATCCAAGTCTCAGCAAGTTACCCCAGCCCTGTCCCTGTCAAAACGCAAGTGCGTAAAGAGCGTGGGACCATCAAGCGAATCCCAGAAACCACACCGTGTTTCTGCTGGACAGGGAATGTCTGACATGTCCCAATCCCTGCAGGCCGTGGTCGAGCACATGAAGCAAAGAAGGGAAGAAAAATTGCAAACCGTTTTGGATAGGGCAATCCAACTCCTTTCCAATGACAATACCCTTGATGATGACGATTTCATGGACACCATCGATTACTTCTCGGGAGACCTCAAATTTGCGAGGGCATACACTGCCATGAAGACTCCTCAGATGTGCGCGGCACTCCTCCGGCGCCGGATGAAGAAAATGCGCGGGGAGTAGCTATGAAGTGAACAAAGATGTTCTGCAATGACTTGAAGCCCTCATCAGACAGTGTACAAGTAGACAGAAGGCCATTTGGCCATAGAAGAATACAAGGGCAACTTTATTCTGTGTGCATATACAAGCGCGTACACGACTTGTGCAGAGTGCACGCTTTCTAAGGCCATAAGTGTATTACAAAATGTAATTAATATCTAAATAAATGTATTATTAATAATGTTTTGTGGTCACAATCGCGATTCGGGTGGTGTTGGGGCAGAGAATGAGAGCTGGGAAACGGGTATTTTCGCTGCGCCATTTTAATAGGGCTGCGCCGAGGAGTCTCTTCACCAACCCCTCGGCGCAACGTGCACCGAACAGCAAAGTTGCCCCCCGGCGCATAGGTGGGGCATTGTTTTCTTTTTGGCAGGTGCGCCGAACAGGCCCTAAGGAAATCTATCCTTGCACACCATGCACCGTAAGGTTAGCACGGGCTCTGGCCTCGATTTTTTTTTTTGGTCTTTTCGGTCGCATCGCCCATCCGCCTCATACACACACACTCTCACACACTCACTCCCGCTCGTTGCTTCATCGCCATTGCCCGCCCTCGCCTCGCGTAGCCATGAACGCCGACGCTGATCGCCTCGCAAACGGCCATAGGCTTCCCAGCCCCTGTAGGCAGGCCGCGTGTCCCCGCGCCTCGTGTCCCCTTGTCCCTCGACTCCCCGTCTCTGTCGCACCGCCCACCTCGCATATCCCTTTCAAGACGTCAATATCGAGCCCTCGATGTTCTTAGCCACCAGCAAGATGCCGTCAGAGCCCGCGCTTGCCATTGTGCCGCCGATGGAGTCGGACAAGGTCTTATTGTTGTGCGTCATCGTGTCTCGTTTTCCTTTGTCACGGCAGGCAGGAGTTGTTACGAGTTGTCCTGATCCCTTTCTTCGCATCCTTCGACTTCTGTACTTTTACGATACGTTCCCATGACTCGCGCTTCTCGGATTCCGTTCTGCACCTTGCGCCTCGGCGATAGGATGGCCAGTTTTACGCTCCGTTTCGTCCGCTGACCATTTCTCAGCCACGCGTCGTCCCGCGGGATTCCCTTGTGCCATATACGACTGTCCCCTTTATTCCGATTCCTGTACGACTACGTCAGACTCGCGCCATATGTTTGCACCGTGCAAACATCCTGTAACAGTATATAAGTCACGCCTTACCTAGCTTGTACGGTAGACTTGACTTCTTGTGTAATACCACATCGTCTTTGCCTCACGACCACCTTGACTCGCCCTTTGCGCTTGAGTCCCCGCTGTAGCTCGCCTTTGCGCTTGAGCCTTGCCTTCTTACTATTGCACTCGGTACCAGGGATACCGAGTGACACTTGTGCATCACCGAACTGAGTCCTAACCGACTCGCGCTCCTCCGATCCCGTTGACTTAAGCCGAGGTACACGTCGTACCTAACGCCCCTGTGGTGGCGTTACATTAAGTCAAGTCTCTCACAGTGGCGAACCTTCACAGTCGCGCCAGATCCCAGTTCCAGGCCGAATACATCGACAGATATAGTGACGACGAGCTTTCCGATAAAGTCAAAGGAACCGTCGTCTGGAAAGAACACGAAGGAGTGGAAGGATATTTCCTCTTCCACCCTAACACGCAAAAATACCGGCAGGTCCACTACCTCGAGGACATACGACAGTGGGCGTATATTGACTACTCTGCAAGAAAGGCCAGTGGTACACTATTAGCATAGTACCCCAAGCACTCGGAGTTGGACCCCTCATAACTCATACTACCCCCGGCATTGCCATCGACGACGACTCTTCATCACCCAGTGTCTCCGTACCCACGACGAATTTACCCACTATTGACCCAACGACTCATTTTCAAACCCACGTCATGTCTCAGACCCTACAAGCCTCAGCTAGCACGACCCTTACTAGTGGAGCAGGAGGATCCTCCGGAGCATCGGGCTCAGGGGGGGGAGCACCGAACCCGCCTAGTGGCGGCGCACCGGTACCACCATCCGGTGGCGGTGGCGGTGGCGGTGGCGGTGGCGGTGGCGGTGGCGGTGGCGGTGGCGCCGTGCCAGGAGGAGCCGCACCTGCAGCGCCAGTCCCCGGAGGAAACGGACGATTGGGAGGAAACCCTCCCCCCGAGTTTACGGGGGTCAGAGACGAGAGCAAGGCCTTCCTACGAGCATTCCGGCTTTACAAAGAAATGAATCCCACCGTCGACCAGCTCGCAATCCCCGCGTCAAGAGCCATGACGTTCCTGTCATACATTCGAGGCCCATTAGTAAATGACTGGGTCGATGAACAAGCACAATGGCTGGAAGATCAGATTGCAGCGGGAGTCCTCCGACAAAACGAGGTCCTATGGACCACTGTCAGAGATCGGTTCGTGCAAGCGTACACCGACACATCCGAACAAACCAACGCGCGCAAAGCTCTCCAAACCCTCACAATGAAGGGAGGAGATATCGACACTTACGTCGCGACGTTCCAGAACCTCGTCACAAAAGCAGGGTACAACCCCGACGAAGCCACGACGCTGGAGTTATTCCAGGATGGGCTCCCAAATCAGTTAGTCGTTAATGCTGTCCGCTTCCAGCACCCTGTCAACTGGGAGCAATGGAAGGCGGCCGCCCGGTTGCAGCAGGCTGAATACCTCATTCTTAAGGATCGCCTCGGCAAGGGCAAACCCCAGCGAAAGAAAGGAGGGCAAAGCAGAGAGCAGTGGGTCCAAGCTCTCAAGGGAACCTGCGACCCTAACGCCATGGATGTTGGGCGCGCTCGAGCCTCCGTGGCCCTCACCGACGCCGATAAAGCCTCCCTTCAAAAGGAGGGACGATGTTTTAGATGTCGTGCGCAAGGGCACATCTCGCGTAACTGTCCTCAAAAGGGCGTGCGAGTGGCTGCCACTACATCTGCCTTGGCGCCATCCCCCATGTCCCCGCGATCACCAGCCCCGACTCCCTCGGGTTCAAGTTTACCAGCTCCCGCCGTCTCTTCTTTCGCCATACAATCTAGTCGCGTACTATCGAATGAAGAGCAGGCGGATCTACAGATCGCAGCGATGAAGGCGCAGACCCAAGAAGTACGGGATCTCATGGTAGAAAAGTGTTTGGACGAGAGGATTTTCTCGACGCTTGAACCCGGCGGCCTGGGCTAGAGCATTAAACCTGAACGTGTACACTAGCAGATATCGATCTATGCGAATCCCAGTTTTATTCAAATCTGCACACGCAACGGCCCGAACGACAAGTCTTGATCGACTCAGGAGCCACCGATAACTTCATATGCTCCTCGCTTCTGAAACGACTCCAAATCGGAACCCGGGAGGTGACTCATCCCATCCGCATTTGGAACGTAGACGGCACCCACAATCAGGACGGCGCCATCACGCACTATACGGATCTTACCGTCCGAACAGGGACGGAAGAAAGGACACTTCGCTTCTTAGTCACTAATCTAGGAAGGGACGAAGTGATCCTGGGGTACCCTTGGTTCACGGCCTTCGAGCCCAAGATCAAGTGGGGAGATGCGACGCTGGACGAAGAGTTTCAGCCGGTTGTAGTTTCGAGTCTTCACTTGTCAGACGAAGCCACGCCCATGGAAGCCTCCATTCGGGCGTTGGAGACGTATGAACTTGACGAGGAAGCGTGGGAGCAGCTCATGGATGGTGAGCGGGAGCCTCAGATTGCGTTTTTACGCAAAACCACAACCGCCTCTGAGTTGGCACAGCAGGAAGCGGCAAAGAAGAAGGAGCGAACGTTCGAAGAGATGATCCCCGAGGAATACAGGCGTCACCGTAAAATTTTCGACGAAGAAGCATCTCACCGCTTCCCTCCGTCTCGTCCCTGGGACCACGCCATAGACCTCCTCCCTGCTGCCCCTGCCTCGCTGGA